>OX451737.1:866290645-866890645 GCA_948472305.1 Vicia faba
CAACATTTACAAGTTTCTTTATCTATTGTCTTTTCATTCCAAAGTCCTTTCTTCAAAGTCTTACATTTTACTGCTTTCTTTACATTTCGAAGCACTTTATGTTTCAGAGAACTTTTACACTTTCAATATCTTTACTTTCATAGCATTATTCTTCAAACCTGTACTTTCACTTAAACTCCTTTCTAGATTTCTTGCATTAAACGCTTTCTTCATATTTTAAACTTCTACATTCCAGAAACCTTTTGTGTTAAATGTTTTATGGATCGAAATCAGTTACTTCATTTTTCATACAGTTTTCTATGTCTTTTCAATTAGCATTACAATTAGCAATCATTCGTGTAACTTAGTTTTCACATACATTTTGACCACATTCTTAAACTCTTAGAGAGAGGGATCGAAACAAACCAAACATATATACAATAGCACCCATGAATAATTGTTCGATTGTGAGAGTAACCTTGATATCCAAGGAGTCCTAGGATCAATCTAGTCGATCCTGTGAGTTACCAAAGAGATTGAGTAGCGTTAATAAAGACTATTCGATAGTTTGGAAGACTAGCGGTTGTTTTCCAGAAATCACTGGAAACAAATTGGCACACCTGATGGGACCAATAGTTGGATATCAGAATTAAGGATTGTCAAGACATAGCCATCCAAGAAACGCAGGAACATAAGAAGTTTGCTGTTTTATGAACCTGAGAAGTGGTAAGATAATCAACAGCAACCAACCTTTATCCAGAAGAAAACGTTTGGACAAAATGTCTAACTCAGACAATCAACAAGGAGACCAAGGCGGCCCACAGGCAACAGGCACTAACGCGTCCATTTCGAGCGGAGCATCTAATGTAATGCCTTCGAATGCACAGGCTGTTGCATCTTCAACCAGTAACATGGCCACCAACGGAGTAAGTGGCGTATCAACCAACAGTTCGATCTTAGGAAATACTGGAACTATGGGCTATCCTGGGGGATTCGTTCCGCCACCTGGGACACAATCCCATTTCGCATCTCCATCAACTAGACCACCCGGCTTCGATGGGAATAGAATTAGAAGTTCTTCTTACGGAATGCCAACATCTTTTATGGCAGGTTTGCACAATTCCACATCGAATTCATCCCCACAACTAGGATCTGGGTCTGGGGCAAACCAATTTATGTCAAATAACCAAGGGTCAGTGGGTTATAGCACGTTGCCTACCCTAACCACGGATAACCAGTTGGCTTTTAGGCAATTGATGGATGAAAGCAACCACAATATGATAGGGGTGTTAGCGCAAACCATGCAGGAAATATTCGCCCCAATAGTTCAGAATGTAACTGTGACGAACAGGGAAAACGCTGACAATATGAGTCGAATAGCAGATTTCTTTGCTCCCACAGAAAGGCGTAGGCAAAACCAGGCGAGATTTCGAACAAACGTGCCTGTTATAGAACAAATTGCCAACGACCCAATTCATAGACCACCCAGAGAAGAGGTTAACTTAGGGGCCAGAGCACCAAGGTTAGAAGCCCCAATAATTCCAGGCCCACAAAGGGAAGTTATGGAACCAGGGGCAAGGATCGAAAGACCAGAAGCCCCAGAATTTCGAGGAGAACAACCTAGGGGAGTTGTTTTGGTTGGTCGAAACCAAGATGCCGATGCTGTCGTTCATAGGGTTCGAAACGATAACATCTTGGCAGAAAATAATCTGACCACCATGATAGAAAGGATCATGACCCAAAACGGCCTCAATAGGGGAATGAGGAGGCCAAATTACGCTTCTCCTATATTAGATTGTATAATGCATACTGATTTACCAAGGGGATACAAAGTCCCTAAATTTACAAAGTTCGCTGGGGATACCAACGAATCAACAGTCGAACACATAGCGAGATACTTAACCGAAGCGGGGGATATAGCCAATAATGAAGATCTTAGAATCAAATATTTCCCAAGTTCTTTGACGAAAAATGCTTTCACTTGGTTTACCACGTTGCCTCCTGGGTCTGTTGATACTTGGACCCTTTTAGAGAGATTATTCCATGAACAATTTTACATGGGACAATCGAAGATAAGTCTGAAGGAATTGGCCAGTGTTAAGAGAAAGTTCACTGAACCCATTGATGACTATTTGAATAGATTTAGGCTGTTGAAATCCAGATGTTACACAGTAGTGCCTGAGCATGAGTTAGTCGAAATGGCCGCTGGGGGATTGGATTACTCTATTCGAAAGAAATTAGATACTCAGCATTTGAGGGATATGGCTCAGTTAGCCGATAGGGTTCGACAGGTCGAAAGACTAAAAGCCGAAAAAGCCCGAGTCTTTAAGAATAGTAAGAAAGAAAGGATTTCCTATGTTGGAACTGAGGAAGCAGAAGAATATCCTGAATTCGAATTCGAAGAGGTCGAAATCGACCTCGCTGAATTAAAACAGGCCCCGCCTTACTCCTGCAAAATGTTAGTTCCTACGAAAGGGAAAGATATTGTTGAAAATGAGAAAAGTGATAAGTTTCCAAAGAAGGTTTACACCTTCGATGTCACTAAATGTGACGAAATCTTTGACTTGCTTGTCAAAGATGGCCAACTAATTGTGCCATCAAATGTCAAAATACCCCCTCTGGACCAGAGGAAGAAAAGGGGATTTTGCAAATATCATAGTTTCTTAGGCCACAAGACCTCACAATGTTTTCTTTTCAGGGATTTGATTCAAAACGCAATCAAAGATGGCAGATTAAAGTTTGCTGATAAGATGAAGATGAAAGTGGACGAAGATCCTTTGGACGTCGCAGACACCAACTACTCCGAGCCTGCATGCATTGGAGAAGTCAACATGGTGGAAATTGATCGAAGCGACACCCTAACTGGAGAGAAGGACATTGAAGTTGAAAACTGGGTGATGGTCGAAGTAAGCGAGGAAGTCACTGAAGGCATCCAGAATACACCAGACACTTCGATTGTTGGACCTGTGACTGTTGCAGGAGAAACCCAGGCTACTGAAGGCCAAGGGGATCACAATGAAGGATTTACACAAGTCACTGAGGGCTTGAGTTTGGAACTAGAGAAAGTCCAAATTACGCAGCCAGTCCCCTCTCAGAAGGAAATATGGGACACTCTAGGGGAACCCAGTGGAAAATATGACTATCTGGTCAAATATTCTGCCCCAGAGAGTTCGAAGGTCCAGATCGAAGACATAAAGCCCACAGGATGGGGCGATGACGAAACAAAAGAGGGGGATTTGGAAATAAATATGGTGGACATGGAAAGACCCCGTTCTGAGATGAAGGAAGTGGAAAAATACTTAGAAAAAGAAAAGCATAGAATGGGGGACAGTCACACTGGAGATGATACTCTCAAAGACTATCTCATGTCATGCCACAAAGGAGATCCAGGCATGATACTGTGCCCTAGGTGCAGCATCCTCTGCAACCAAAGAATTGCTGCAAATTTCGAAAGGGTACAGAAGGCTCGAACTGGCAACAATTGGCGCCAGGATAACCAACTTTTCAGATGCTACCCCAAGGCTGGAGAGAGTCTATTGGAGTTTGTTTTTCGCTGCTACAAGGGGGCAACTAAGTGCTTGGTGTGCCCAAGATGTTCTGCTGTGTACAACCAAAGCATGGCTAGGGCCTTCGAAACGATCCCCTTTGCCCCTTGCTGGAGCCATCAAGAAACTACTCAGATGGGTCCACGTTTCGACAGCAGATACAAACAGCGAAGACCAGATAGCCCTCACCCCAAAGTTGCTCGAAGAGTGACTTTCAAACTCCCTGCTGAAGTGCCAACCGATAGATGGCTGCAAGCCAGAAATGACAAAGGCAAAGACAAATGGAGGAATGCTGAACGAAATGCACGCCATGCCGTGACATACAGGAGGCAATTCAACACACAAAAAAGGGAGGAAGTCAGATTAGAAAATTACAAAGGAAGGAACCCCATGTCAAGATCCCAGTGGCGCAGACAGCAAAGGATTCGAAAGGCTGAAAGAGAAGCTGTGGCAAACAAAGGGGATACTTCAACAAAGATACAAGGTGAATCAAGCACCAATAAACCAAAAGGTCAGACGGAAGAGAAACCTCCAGTCAACAGAAGGCTCTTTTCTGAAGACCAACAAGACGGACCAAAGGAATACACCCCAGGCCCGGAAGAGGACGAAGATATGATAACAGATAACTTCGAATCGGAGGGGGAGTCCTCATTTAACCTGAACTGTAACGTAGTGTCTGTGCTTCCCTGCGAATTCGGGCAAGAAACCGAAATCAATGAATATGAGGAAGAAGACACCACAGACTTAATGAAACATAGGCCCGTATGCTACTACGTGATGGACAATGGGGCTGTTGAAGAACAAAATGCGTTCTTCGAACGTCCAGAGCCTACAATGAAGAATCATCTCAAACCACTTTTCATTCGGGCGAAAGTGGGTGTCCACGGTGTAAACAAAGTTCTAGTGGATGGGGGTGCTGCAGTCAATCTGATTCCCCATTTCATGCTAAAAAGGTTGGAAATCCGTGAAGGGGATATCAAGCCCCATAATATGGTTCTATCCAATTATGAAGGAAAAGTGGGTAAGACACTGGGGGTGGTCCAGTTGGAATTAACAATAGGCTCAAGTTGCAGGCCCACCATGTTTATGGTTGTCGAAGCCAAGGCCAACTATAACCTACTGCTAGGGAGAGAGTGGATCCATGGCGTGGGAGCAGTTCCTTCGTCAATGCATCAACGACTGGTCCTGTGGAGAGATGACGGAATCGTGGAAAATATCGAAGCAGATCAGAGTTACTTTATGTCAACTGTCAATCTAGTTGACAAAAGGGATTATGATAAAAACCTGGCGAAGATTGCTCCATGTGTTCCAAATGATGAGATAAATGAAACTAGAAATGCCCACTATTACATGACACTTCGTCATGATGGACTTTACTGGGATAGAACAATAATTAGTGAAGAAGAGGAAGTTGAAGGTGCTATACCAAAACGGCCAGCAGGCTGGGACTTCGACAACCTTAACCATGACTGAATCTACCTTTTTCGAAAGGATTTCGGCCTATATGGCTGAGAATGAATCAAAAGCGGCCTTAGAGGCTGAAATAAATGAATCATTTGAAAAAACGAATGAAGTTAATGGGGGGAGTTCGAAATGCTCACCCAGCGAAGAGTTGGAGATGGATCAAAGGTTGGATGCCATCTATGACAAAGAACCCTTAGGCTTCGAAAGGGATCCCATAAACTCAGGTGTCAAAATGTTGGCACAGGACCCACTCGAAGAAATCAACTTAGGGGATGACAAAACAAAAAGAGTAACTTACGTAAGTGCCAAACTTAGCCCAAGCCTCAAGGAAAAAGTGATCGAAATCCTTAAGGAGAACAAAGATTGTTTCGCATGGGACTATGATGAGATGCCTGGTTTAAAGAGGGAGTTGGTCGAACATAGGCTGCCAATCAAAGATGGCAAGAGGCCCATCAAACAAACTCCCAGAAGATTCGCGCCAGCGGTTCTCACAAAAATTAAAGCTGAGATCGAAAGGTTGCTGCGTTGCAAATTCATCAGAACAACAAGGTACGTCGAATGGTTAGCAAACATAGTACCTGTTATCAAAAAAATGGTTCTTTAAGGATTTGCATAGATTTCAGGGATTTAAATACTGCAACCCCTAAAGATCAATATTCCATGCCCGTGGCAGAAATGCTAGTAGATTCTGCTGCAGGATTCGAATACTTGAGCATGTTAGATGGATACTCTGGATATAACCAGATTTTCATTGCTGAAGAAGATGTTGCAAAGACAGCATTTCGTTGCCCAGGAGCCTTAGGCACCTACGAATGGGTGGTGATGCCTTTTGGTTTAAAAAATGCTGGGGCAACTTATCAAAGGGCGATGAATTCAATCTTTCATGACTTTATCGAAACCTTCATGCAGGTGTATATTGATGATATAGTCATCAAATCTATATCTGCAGAAGCACATTTGCATCATTTAAGCCAATCATTCGAGCGAATGAGAAAACATGGCTTAAAAATGAACCCCCTTAAATGTGCATTTTTTGTGCAGGCAGGAGATTTTCTTGGTTTTGTGGTCCACAAGAAAGGAATTGAAATCAACCAGAACAAAACCAAAGCCATAATGGAGACGAAAGCACCTGCGTCAAAAAGGGAGTTGCAATCTCTGCTAGGGAAAGTTAACTTCCTCAGAAGATTCATCTCGAACCTGAGTGGAAGGACTCAAGCTTTCTCTCCGTTACTTCGTCTAAAGCAAGGTCAAGCCTTCGAATGGAACGAAGCTCACCAGGAGGCGTTTGACAAAATAAAAGAATATCTTTCTCAGCCTCCTATCTTGTCTCCACCATCATGGGGAAAGCCCATGAGATTGTACATATCTGCCTCCGAAGTTAGCATAGGTAGTATGTTAGCACAAGAAGATAACAATGGCGTCGAAAGAGCCATATACTATCTAAGTAGAGTGCTGAATGATGCAGAGACCAGATATAGCAACTTAGAAAAGCTATGTCTCTGTTTGTATTTCTCGTGTATGAAACTCAAGTATTATATAAAACCTGTTGATGTTTATGTTTCGTCTCACTTCGATGTCATTAAACATATGCTTTCAAAGCCAATAATGCATAGTAGAGTTGGAAAGTGGGCTCTGGCCTTAACAGAATATTCATTGACGTTCATGCCCTTAAAAGCTATGAAAGGTCAAGTGATTTCTGATTTCATTGTGGATCATTCGTTGGTTGAGCAGACAAGCATGAGTTACGTCGAAATGCAACCATGGAAATTGTACTTTGATGGTTCAACCCACAAGAATGGAAGTGGTGTTGGAGTCCTTCTAATTTCTCCCGAAGGAATTCCAACAAAATTCAAGTATAAATTGGATGGTCCTCGTTGTTCGAACAACGAAGCTGAGTATGAAGCGCTCATTGTTGGACTTGAAGCTTTGTTGGAATTGGGGGCAACCAGAGTCGAAATTAAAGGAGATTCTGAGTTGGTGGTCAAACAGATCACAAAAGAATATAAGTGCATAAAGGAAAATCTAATGATATACTTCGTCATAGTCAATAGGCTATTGAGAAAGTTTGAATACATGGATATTCAACACATACCAAGACTAGAAAACCAAGAAGCAAATGACTTAGCGCAGTTGGCTTCAGGTTATAGAGTATCCACCAAGAATTTTAAGGATTTGGTCGAAATAAGGGGGAGAGTTATGGCTACTAAATTCACACCATCGGATCTGGAAAATATGAGATTGGGATACGCCGAGAAACAGGGATTCGAAATCCTAGCCATAAATACTTTGTCAGATACAGATTGGCGAAGTCCATTAAAGAATTATTTAGCAGACCCAACGCTAAAAGTAGATAGAAAAACAAAATATAGAGCATTGTCATATCTCCTCATGGGGAACGAATTGTTCAAAAAGACCCAAGAAGGTGTTTTATTGAAATGCCTAGGAGAAAGTGAGGCATATTTAGCATTGTCTGAAGTCCATAATGGGGCATGTGGGGCACACCAAGCAGGCCATAAAATGAAATGGTTGCTATTTCGATACGGTTTGTATTGGCCTAGCATGCTCAAAGATTGCATAGACTTTGCGAAAGGATGTGAGGAATGTCAGAAACACGCAGGAATTCAACACGCCCCTGCAAGTGAGCTGCATTCGATCATCAAACCATGGCCATTCAGAGGATGGGCATTAGATCTGATAGGCGAAATAAATCCTGCTTCGTCCAAAGGTCAGAAATATATCTTGGTAGGAGTAGATTATTTTACCAAATGGATCGAAGCTATACCTTTGGTAGTTGCTGATCAAGAGGCAATTATCGAATTTATACAAAAGCACATTATCTATAGATTTGGATTACCAGAAAGTATAACTACAGACCAAGGTTCTGTATTCACTGGTAGAAAGATGCAAGGGTTTGCCCAAGAAATGGGGTTTAGATTGCTAACATCAACCCCATATTATGCTCAAGCAAACGGACAGGTCGAAGCGGCAAACAAAGTAATAATAGGATTAATCAAGAAGCATATTGGCAAGAAGCCAAGAAATTGGCACAAAACTCTGGACCAAGTGTTATGGGCTTGTAGAACATCTCCAAAGGAAGCCACTAACACTACTCCTTTCCAACTTACATTCGGCCATGATGCAGTGTTACCAGTAGAAATTCACCTGCAATCAGTTCGAATACAGAAACAAAACGAAATTCCAGCCGCGTTATATTGGGAAATGATGATGAATGAATTAGTTGAATTGGACGAAATTAGATTACATGCGTTGGATATTTTGATGAGGCAAAAAGAAAGAGTGGCCAGAACATACAATAAGAGGGTGAAGAAAAAAGCATTCGTTATTAATGACTTGGTTTGGAGAGTCATATTGCCTATGGATAAGAAGAACAAAGCATTAGGTAAATGGTCACCTCATTGGGAAGGACCTTTTCGAGTACTAAAAGTTTTCTCTAACAATGCCTACGAAGTCGAAGAACTCTTAGATGATAAACGTGTCCTAAAGGTTAATGGGAAATATTTAAAGAAATATAAACCAAGCCTGCGGGAAATTCGAATAATAACAACGTAAACAAAGTATTATAAAAAGCCAAGATGGCAAGATAAGAATGCCAAAATGGCGTTGTTCGAATATTACATTAAAAGAACCAAAGTTATGGTCAGATAGACAAAAATCTAGAAATAAACATTATTTTTCAATCGAGTAAAGGTACTTCGAAATGTTTCAAGTCTTTGCTGAGCAAACCGCCTGGCACCTTCCAAGGTTGCCACTTCTCCTTTAAGCTGTTCTGCAGTCTCCATTTCGGCAAGCCCCCGGTTGAGAAGCTCTTCGAATTGGTTACCTGCAGGATTAGTTTCGAAGGCTAGTTGTTGTTCCTTAGCCTCCTTGACTTTCTGTTGAAGTTCCAGAATCTGCCTTTCCCAAGCAAGAATGGACTCAGCTCGAGCTTCATATTCAGTTTTTGCTCGCTTCAGATGCATAGCCTGATCTTCAGCTTCTTGAGAAAGCTTCGAAGCTTGTTCATAGGCGGCATCCATAGCAATACGTTTCTCGTGAACCTTCTTGGCAGCAGATTCATCTTGGAGAAGATAGCCAGTTACGTTGTCCAGCAAATTTTGAAGATCAAACAAGAGAGTACTAACTGGCAAAGAGCAGCTGGAAAGATTGACCTTTGTAAGCAGCTCCTTCATAGTGTAGCAAGCAGTACTATCTTGCTTAAGCACTTCGAAGATATCCACATTGAGAATAGTTCTCCTAATTTTGTTGAGAAGAACAACTCTTTCATCTGTGGGAAGAGGATAGCTGGTTGAACTTGTGCCAGCCCTAGCGAGTGGAATGTCCCTCTGGGCCAACTTTGCCTTCATGTACCCAATAGGGTCATTTCGCCTCAGAAGTGCCAGTTCCTCATCAGTCATTCGAGACGGAGAGGATTGGGGGAATTCCACGCGTAGGGGAACCTCGTTTGTTTCAACCTTTGGGTTTTCGTTGATCGTATCACCATCCCCTTCATTTGCTTCGTACTCTTGATCTTCTTCATCCTCGACCAAGTCTACCACTTCGATACCATCCTTTTCACCGCTATGTGCATTAGACTCCGTCCCAGCAGTCGAACCATCATTGTCATTTTCCCCATCATTGGCGTTTTCCTCCTCAGATTCTTCGTCTGCAGATTCTTCGAATCCTTGCCCAGAATCAGCTTTTTCTTCTTCAGTCTGAGCATCCTTTGGATCCTCTTGAAGAGTTTCAAGGGGGGACTTTTGAAGAACCCTTTGTGAATCCTCTGCAGACGTTTGAGGTATGGTTTCGCTCACCTCTTTCAGAGGAATGGAGGTACCTTGGTCATCTGGCTGCTCAGAAGTTCCAGCCAAAACCGCCACGTTTGAAGAACCTTTGTTTTGGACCAAATTGCTGGAATCCCCTTGAGGAGAGGAGTTAAGCGGAACAGCAGCCCTGGACGGTGAGATCGAAATAGTAGAAGTGGGATTCAGGATGTTCTGCAAGGGGCAGCAAAGTGATTAAAGAATGACACTCACCAAGGTAATAAGAAGTTAAATGTTTTTTAGAAGAAGTTCGATTTACCTGTGGCCCCTCAGAAGAGAGGTTACTAGCTATGCGTTCCAACTGTGGGTTGGAGGTCGAAGGTGGATTTTTGGATTGTGGTAAGGGAGCAGCATCCCTGGAGTCGAGTCCAGAGACACTAGTAGGAGCAGTACTTTTGGGCGTAGTTTTCTTCAGCTTCTTCTTCGAAGCAATGTTTGAGTTTCCTCCAGCAGTCAGTTCTTCCCCAGTGGTGTTTGGTTTCCGCTTCTTGGGAGTAGTGGGGGGAAGCTTGTTGGTCTGCACGAAGTTTAACGAAGTTAGAGATAAAAGGATCGAGTGAATTCGAAGCATGAAAAGAAAAAACTAAGTGATTACCGTTGGAATTGGGGCACTTGTTGTTGTTGGCGTTGTTGTTGTTGGTGTAGTTGCAGCAGCAGTAGTCGTTTCGGGTGGATTAGTCTTTTCGGTAGTTTCGATGGAGGCTTGAGAGGCACTCCCTTCCTTCGATTTCGAGGCAGTGGTCTTTATCCTGATAGCTGAAAATCGAAACATTTAAAGCAAAGGTTAAAGATTTGGAAAATAAAAGATATTTGGGAGTTTTTCCCAAGCATTCGCACCTGTGCCTTGATCAGATTTAATTGACATGGCAGAAAGGTCATATCGAAGATGTCCTGGGAAATCATGAAGCCAGTGTCGAGCCCATGTCACAGTCTCAGATGGCTTTGGTTTCCTTTGAAGATATTTGAACATCTCTTTGCAAGTAAACCACCATGGATATGGGGGAAACCAAGGCAGAGCCAATTCTGAGGTAGGTAATCTGGGAAATTTAGGTGGATGCATTTCGAATGCCAACCTATACCTATCCTCAGGTGACAGCCCTGAAGGAAGTTTTAACTTGGTAACTTTTTGTTTAAATTTTTCCTTCAAGGTCTCAGCCGCTTGATGCACAGTGGAGTCCAAGCGTGTGGGATCGTAAGTAGTTTCGAAGTAATTTTGAAAAGCTTTTATTTCTTTGGCATGAGTAAACATACCTTTCTTTGCTGGTACCTGCACATCGAAGGCATCAATTAGTTTCTGTCGAATAGTAAGCGTATCGAACATACAAGTTTGATAAAACTTAATCCACCACTCCAGAAATCCTTTGGCCGCGAGATGAGTAGGTTCGAAGGCTATCAGTTCAAATTGGGCAAAGCCCTGGTATTGTTCTTGTTGGATCTTAGCTTCCCTTGCTTTGAAAGTTCGACCAGAGGTGATGGCGCTCTCAGTCTGGAACAAAGGTTCAGGAATCAGTTGGCATAGGCCAAACTGCCTTGAAACGAAGTTTGGCTGGTAGGCAAAAAGAAGAATTTGGTTTTTAGCTGGGGTTATCCTTGAAGAGATAAGTCTAGGAAGCAAGAAAGCTCTCCACACATCTTGGATTTCCTTACTCTTGATAGCTTCTGAGAGAGCCATGGTGAACCAAGAAGGTCCATGAGCCCTCGAAGCAAAGGGCGCCATGCTCTCTTCGAATTTATGTCTTTTTGAGAGTATCAAGATGTACTTTGAAAATTGAACCTTGAAGTCGTCCTTGTCATCGTTAGGGGTTAGTCTTCGAAGCCTAGTGCCTTCGACTATCCTATCACTTATTTCTGCATCTTGTTCGTCTATGGTGTTGGCGGTTTCTAAAGAAGGTTCGAACATGGCATTGAGCCATAATTGAAGTAACCAAAATGGGCCAGCTAAAAGAATGTTTTTGGAATTGTGGGATTTAAGGCTCGAAACAGCCGACCTCAGGCTCTCATAGAGGTCAACTAAGAGTAATTCGCTTAGGCACACTTTGCGGTTTTCATGTAAATCCCTAGCTAAAGGAATGAACCTACTAGCTACCTGCAGGGATCTACTGCAGAAAACGTACCTAGACAGCCACAGAGTTAAGAAAGCAATGTGCTCTGTGTCAGACACATTATCCCCTTCAGCATGATAATGGCCGATAAATTTGGAGAAGCTGGCTAACTTGACTTCGAAGTCAATTATGCTTGAATGCTCTTCATTATCAGGAACATAAGTTTCCCCCACTGGCGTCAGCCCAGTAATGGCTGCTATATCGAAGAAAGTTGGGGTAATCATTCCACCTGGAAGATGGAAAGTGTTGTAGGTACTATCCCAGAAGTAGAGGGACGCAAATAGCAGAGGATGACTATAGGTGAATCCAGGTTTCGACAGCTTAATAAGGTTATAAATGCCTAGTTCTTCCCATTGCTGGGATTTTTTGGCTTCTACTTTCGTAAACCAGTTTTGATAAGCAACATCAGCAGTAGGGCAAGATCGGAATGGTTTAAAATTGCTTTTTACATAATCCAAGATGAATGGGTCCTTAGGATGAACAGTTGAGGTTTCTGTGGTTTTTGGGTTAAGAAACTCTGTTGCCCTAGGGGCATCCATTTTGTTGAATAAAGGTTTAAAGTTGTAACACACGGGAAAAATGGTCCTGGTGTCCTTTAGTATTTCAAAAACTGTAAGAGGGCCATTTAGGGCTAACCTCTTACCAGCAACATGGGTAGGGATGAGTACCTGTGATGCGTACAGCATTTCCTTCTCTTTGGAGATCATTTGAGGAGCAAGAGCAGATTGGCCTTGAATGGTGACGATTTTACTCTCCATAGTTGCTCCTGTAGTTTTTCCCTTCTTCTTGGAAGTTTTCTTGAGTTGAGATGATGTGGAGGAAGACATTTTTGTTGTTTGAGAACTTAGAGTGTTTAGGAGAGAAGAAGGGTAAAATTCTAGAGTTTGAAAGGTTTAGAGTGTAAAGAAGAAAAAAGGAAGGTTAAATTGACGTTTTATAATAAGAAGATGAAACATCCACCGAGTGAAAGTATGATACGTGGAGATCATGGATTGGTGTGATGAAGAGGTGGCGAGAAGTTGATATAGGTAATAGGCGTGATTTTAAAAACAATCATTACTTATAACTGCACCATGCTGTGAAGTGACTTTGGGGGGTTAAGGTACCCAAAGGGTGCTATGATTGATGTGACTAGGGTCAAACGCATTAAATGCTATGATGATTCGAAGATCCTATCAAAATCTTGTATAAATGTTTAAAATAGGTATTTCTCAGAGAGATCGAAATACATATTTTAAAGGGGCAATTTGTTGGCTGAAGATTTTGATAGTGTTATTTGGAATTCAAAAAAGAGCTAGAAGTTATGATCGAAATGGAATTAAAACACCACGTTCGAAATTGCAGAACCAGTGTTTCGAATGAGTGTGTCAATGTTTGAAGCTTCGAACGGTAATCTTGGGAGCGTATTCAAAGGGGTCTCGAAACAGCAGTGAAGCTAAATCTGAGAAGAGCGTTCGAAGCAGAAGAACACCAAAGCATTTGAAATTTAAGTGAAAGCGGGACTTTCAAAGTTTGAAAGTTATGCGTTGGAGCATTTGAGGACACGTGGAAAGAAGAAAGGAACATTATCTTGCATGTTCGAAACGTGGCATGATCTTGTAGCGAGACCGTTAGGGTCGAATTAGTATAAATAGAAGTCTTAGTGTTAGGATTTCAGTGTGTCATATCTGTTATACAAAATACTCAATAACATTCAAACTACCACATGGCAAGGGAAACGAATGCAAGAGAGATGTATGTATGATAGCACCATGTATTTTTAATTTAATGAAAGCCTTTTTACTATTTCCAGCACTTTCCTTCTTTTTCTTTTTGTCGAGCAACATTTACAAGTTTCTTTATCTATTGTCTTTTCATTCCAAAGTCCTTTCTTCAAAGTCTTACATTTTACTGCTTTCTTTACATTTCGAAGCACTTTATGTTTCAGAGAACTTTTACGCTTTCAATATCTTTACTTTCATAGCATTATTCTTCAAACCTGTACTTTCACTTAAACTCCTTTCTAGATTTCTTGCATTAAACGCTTTCTTCATATTTTAAACTTCTACATTCCAGAAACCTTTTGTGTTAAATGTTTTATGGATCGAAATCAGTTACTTCATTTTTCATACAGTTTTCTATGTCTTTTCAATTAGCATTACAATTAGCAATCATTCGTGTAACTTAGTTTTCACATACATTTTGACCACATTCTTAAACTCTTAGAGAGAGGGATCGAAACAAACCAAACATATATACAATAGCACCCATGAATAATTGTTCGATTGTGAGAGTAACCTTGATATCCAAGGAGTCCTAGGATCAATCTAGTCGATCCTGTGAGTTACCAAAGAGATTGAGTAGCGTTAATAAAGACTATTCGATAGTTTGGAAGACTAGCGGTTGTTTTCCAGAAATCACTGGAAACAACTCCTTGAGATCATTTTTGAGTAGGGAGAATCGAAGAGATGAAGTTGGCAATTTCTCACTTTGATTTCAAGCCATTTCATGGTGAACCAA
The DNA here is from genome assembly GCA_948472305.1 of Vicia faba. Lineage (NCBI taxonomy): Eukaryota > Viridiplantae > Streptophyta > Magnoliopsida > Fabales > Fabaceae > Vicia > Vicia faba. The sequence continues at coordinate 866,305,055 of OX451737.1, forward strand.
AATTCAAATCCAAACCTAGGCTACATAATACTTGATTTACAGGTCTCAAACTTGTTTCTAAATCCATAATTTAATTCTTACACAGTTGATAAAGCTTTAATCCAAGCATGAGAGCCTCTGTCCAAGCTTTAATTCCATAAATGGCACAAAGTTGCCATTTCCATTTTAGAAAAGCACAACTTTTGCATTTGTCAACTCCTTGAGCTTTGCACCTGTTCCTTCTGCACACACAAGTCCTATAAACCAAAAGCAAAGTGCCTAAGACTTGTACCAAGTCAGATTAGGCTTGTACAAGCATGTAGAGAGTTGTCTCCTCATTTTTCTTAAAAGGCAAGCAATAGAGCAAAAAGTCTATAACTCAGAAGCCTGGTGTGGAATTGATTTGAAACCTTTTATATACTTATACACAAACATATTACAACCTAACACACGATTGACAAATCTCAGAAAGCCTCTCAAACTCTCTATCACCAAAAACCTGCCATAACTTGCAGTTTTGCATCAAGCATAGCAATCTCAAAATTTACTCGTTCGTTTCAAGTTTTAATCACCTAAACACTTAACCTATATCATATCTAAGTGTTCCAGACCATCATCCCTTCACTGTAACTCCTCCTTCTCCATCTGCCATTTTTGCATTTTCAAGCTTGCAGGTTGACTTGAGTAGGGAGATTCAGGCACTTTCAAGGCAAGGTAAGGATTGGAACGCACTCAGGGAGGTTCAGGCAAGCAAAAGAGATCCTCAGGCCTTCTCAAAACTCACTCAAATTCCATTCAGGATCTCAGCTGAAAGAGGTAAGAACTCTAACTTCTATCTCTTCATACAAGCATCATTGGGTCTCGATTTGTGAAAATAAAATGTAGATATCATTGTGCTAAAGCCAACCATGTTCATAGATTTTATTTATATTCATTGTGTATAGAGAATTTTAGATTTCAAATTTCTGTAAAAATTAGGTTTGAAATTAGGGCCAATGAAATTAGCTTTGATCTTTGACTGTTAGCTTACATGAGTTACACGGTTGAAATCGTGAGAAAGAGTACTATCATTTTCATGTTTGAAGTTTCCATTTTCATGGAGATATGAGAGAGATACAGGGGGTCCGGCTACCTAGAGGAAGAAGACGAATTACAGGGCAAGGAAGCACTTTGTGTTATGTATTTTTAGTTTCATTTGAACTAACGGATGTACAGCCACCCCAGTGGCAAGGCAGCGCGCGTAAATACCATAGGTCATGGATTCGAACTTTGGCGCTGCCTTTTGCATTTTTCATATTTTTCTAGCTTTGTTTTTTATTGTTTGGAAGCGTAGGCTTCAACATATGGGCCTCATTTTTTTTTCTAACATCCACCTCCTTTTTCTTAACAACACCCTTGGCCCATACATTTTATTATTTATTTTTATTTTCATTTCCATTTTATTAAATATATTTTCCTTAACATAAAAAATCATAAAAAATATAAAACATGATAAATATTACATTTTGTTTAAAATATTTTATTTTCTCATAAAAAATATTTTTATTAAATTATATATTAACTATTTTTCTTAAATAAACTTGTAAAATAAAATAGAATTAGGTTAATATTTATTTCTTTTCTCTCACACTTGTAAATATTTATTCTAATGTATAAAAAGACTAAAATATTTCATAAAATATTATTTTATTATTTTTAAGACAAAAATACACAAAAATAATACTTAAAGAACTTTATTTTCTTTTAACAAATTAGAATTAGGGTTAACTAATTTCTAAAAATAATTTCCTTTTCTTAAATTACTAGGTTTAGTTTAAAACTCTTTTTTCACATAAAAAACAAAACAAAAATCTTTTTTCTTGCATATACATACCATTGCATATTTAATTTATATTGTATATTATTTATTCAAATATTTGTACAAATTCGATTTGGTTGTAATAGATTAAATTAGGTTTACATTATTGCAAATCCCCATTCATAATTTGTATATCCCCCTCCCATAAAATGTTGTAATAGCGTAGAAATCTTTAAATTACGCAATTTATCGCTTTTACATAACATGCTAGTAATTAAGGTTTGTATGGCAAGATAAAAACAATCAAATAGAAAACCCTAATCTAAGACAAAATCAAGCATGAAAATAACACACTTGCACACAAGCACCCTTAGGGTTACTCCACTTGGTTGCCTTATACAAAAATGTCCATATTACACATGCGAAGTATCTTAGCAAAACAAACAAGTATAAGATCATAGTCCCTCGATGACTCTATTCAAAGTTGCCTTACAAAATGATCTTAGTCCCTCAAAAATGCTAAGATACTCTGCAACATTGCTAATCATGGTTATACGATGATCCACGCCCGTCCCGTTTACATCCAAAGATAGGGTTGCTTACCAAATCAATGGTAAGACAACAATATCAAAGGAAAAGAAAATGAACAAGAAATACATTTGAGTAGGTAGATTACTTCTAGTTACTTGCTCCATTTCAAACAACTACCCTTGCTATTTTCAAAAACAAACACACACACATTTCCAAACATCTTACAAACATTGGAAACATTTTCAAAAAGACAAACATCTTTGTATACATTCTTACGAACGGGAATCATTACAAAGATTGTCTAAACAATGGCCTCTTTTACAAAATACTTTCAAAACCACACAAAGCACAATTTCAAAACAAAAGCAAGTGATCTAGCAAGTAACTAAGAGCCCATGGAAAACCATGGATGAAAAGGATGCTAATACCTTCCCTTTTCATAATCTACCCCCCGAACTCAAGAAACAATCTCAAAGGTCTTTCCTGTGCTTTTTCACCTTTCCTTTTGGATAAAAGAAAAGTCGGTGGCGACTCTTGCTAACCGCAACATTTGCAATAAAATGCAAAACACTCAAGTCAGTTCTCCCACCGTATCACACTCACCTAGGTATGAGACCCCTCTCACTTCCCTTACAGTCACAAACAGTGACAAGAACACAATTCAAACAAATATGAAGACAAACTTCAAAACACACAATCACTCTTTACTTAGAAGCTTTAAAGTGATTGACAATCAAGAAGGAGACACCCTCCAATAAACAAAATTCACTCTTACTTAAAAGCTTATGAGTGATTCACAATTATAACTCAATAGAGACAACCCAACTCAGGTATCAAAACAATACAAGAGTGGCTCACAATTCACACGAACAAAAGCCCTAAAGCTCAAACAAAAGTTACAATTCAATCTACACCCAAAACTAGGTCTGCAGCGATCTATTTAAAGCAATCTTCTGGACTGGATTGGGCTTCACAAGCGCAACAAATCAGCTGCTACAAATCAGTAGAAACTTATGCATAAAGTTAGGACTTCAATCATTAGTTTCCTAAATTATCTCCATAATTAGAAACTACAAATATTCCTTGAATTAAGCTTGAACCTTTTATCCTTAAATTGAGTGCCACATAGGATAACATAATATTCCCAGAATATTCTGCATCTGAAATAAACTAAAACATCCAACTGTCCAGCTATACACAGGCGCGATGTCAAATGCTCCTGCATAGGATATCTTGTTCACCATGCTTCTTCAGTTGATAGAACATCTTATTTTAACATGTTTCTTCTAAGTTAGTTTTACCAAACATAATGCCAATCACAAAAATAGAGAATTAACAATCTCCCCCTTTGACTTATTTTGGCTAAAACAACTTAATACTTCTTCCACATATAAACAATAACAACAACTCAGGTTTGAAAATAAATCAAACAATAATGTCAGAGGTGCAGTAACCAACACAAGCATCATAAAGTTAACATCTGAAAAACACTTGTATCCGAGTACAATGGAAGCTACTTATTACAAAAAAACAAGAGAAAAAGTAAATTATCAACATGTCAGGATATCATGTTTGACAAATATTCACAACAATCCAGTCCAGAGCCAAACTTCCCTTCCAAAACTGCTCAGAGCATAACGGAGAATTATTAGATTCTCCCCCCTCAACAACAGCAACACAGATTCAAGATTCATCATCTATTTGGTAAACTTTTTGCTAAAACACTTTTTCCTCAAACATACTGAAGTAAGAACACATGACCAAGGAGACACAACACCAATTATATTCTTCTGTTGGTGTACATGAGGAAGAAGATAACCTGCATCTTTCCCAAGTTACTCCCCCTAAAACTCAGAACCAATTCTTGTCAAAAAGCCTCAGGAAAATTTTCTTGTAGCCTCAAGAAACCAAAAAGAACTCTAACTTGACTAATCCAAGTTAGAAGACAATGTGACACAAGAAACACAAATTAGAAGATCAGTGATAGAAGCAATAAGTACACACTACACCAAATAGGATGTTAAAACATATGATACGAAATCTTGTATACACCCATAACATAAGTACCATCAAACGAAGAAACAGAAAGCCCTTATGACAATCCTTATGACAGATGATCATACTCCCCCTAAATTGTTGCATGCAATTACAATAACACTAAACAAGACTCAACACACTATCTCCCCCTTTTTAGCCAAAAGATGACAAATACTGAGTTTGAGACTGAAAGCAAAGAAGACACAATCAGAACCTCAATGAAAGACTCGACAAGAAATATTAAAGGGAAATCAAAAAATAAGACAAAAGGACGAACAACCAAAAACTTGAGGGGGAAGAACAAGTAAGGGATATTTATATACAAGGAAGGTTACCATGGTTTGTAATGATGCCATGTTTGTAACGGCACTACCAGTCAAAGCATGCATTTTCCAAGAAGATAGAGTCATCCTTGTTAATGATGCAATATTTATTTTTGGAGAGAGACATGGATCTGTTCAGTTTCTCTCTTTTCAAGCCTTGGCCACTGACATGTTCCAACATCAGGTGTGACTTCTCCAAACCATTGGAAATTTTTTTTCACATGACACTAGATGAAGGGATGTCGTCCATTAGAGCCCACACTCAACCTTCAGTAATGCAATTCCAAACCTGCCCTTCAGAATAACTTGCTTCTCACATCATGATCAACACACCTCATTCTTGGAATTTTTGGACTAATCTCTTCATAATACAATGTCACGACACCTAGTTAAACATTAAATTCTTTAAACATCCAAAATCATTGAGAGTTCAGACTACCTTCAACCTTAACCATAGTCCTTGAACAAGACCATAATACACAAACAACCACAGTTGAACAAAGAGCCACAAAGAAAGATAATTCATAGAGCTACTCTAACAACTTCACCAAATACTAACTCTCAATCAAGTGAAGATATAACCATAAAGGTAGTGAACTTTCTTAGATACACATCTCTGAGCATAGAGGCAATAAACACTGATGAGTAGAGAGTTTCCAGATATATCTCATCCTAACTCCCAGAGTCTTAAAATCCTGAGATGATGTCCCAACATTGGTTTGGACATTAGTATCTTTCTCAGTGATCACGTCATTGGATTTACTTTTGAGAATTATAGTTAAAATCACACATGAAGTCCATCTTGCCTTGTCCTTCCATGTTATTTCTTGGACCACCATCCAGATTATTAAATACATAGATGAGTAAAATAGTTCATAATGAACCACACATAATAGCTTACTTCTTCATAATAGTGATCAACCATTCTCCATAAGAGGAATCAACTTTCAGACCATGATCACTTACTAGAAATCTTCTCCTCCAAACAAAAGACACACGAAAATCTAACGTATCGAACCAGTATGAACTAACCATGTTTACATGTCAAGAAAGATGTCTGAACATTTGGTAGGAAATCATACACACACACACACACACACTACCATCAGCAGTAGCAACAAAAGCACACTATAATATTAGGAACAAACCAATCTTGGTCATCTTCAGGTGGTCTTCCACCTTTTTCCCCTATTAAATAACCTCCTACACTCCTTGAATCTGTCACAAGTCTTAGGAGTGTTATTACTGACCTTCCTTGTCATCACCTCAGAAAAGATCTTCTTCAAATCATCCCTTTGCAGAGATCTTTTATTCCACCTTATTACGGTTTTAACCATAGAAACTTGGAGGAAGGATAGAGAATTTGTTGAACTCCCCCCCCCCCCATTTGTAATTGCTATAAATCCTCAAAGACTTCAATTCAATTTGATTTTTCTTTGATAAAGTTCATCCAGGAAGATTTTGAAAAATCATTAGCAGTCACACCGATAAATCTGTTTCTACCAACATTGTTAACCTACACAAAATCCATTAAATCCATATGATAAGTTTCTAACCTTTTGGAAGTAATTTGGTGATGCAGCTTTGGAAGTGAAATCTTGGTTTACTTCCCTTTTTGGCATTCCCTATAGGTTTTTCCTTTCTCAACTTTCAGCTTGGGAATACCTCTGACTTCTTCCTTTGACAAGACTTTCTTCATACCTTCCAGGTGTAAATGGCCAAGTTTATGCTGCCATAACTTCCCTTTAAGTTCTTTTGACTTCAAGCATATGAAGGAGCAATTTGTTTCCTTCAAAATCTACAAGTATCAATTACCTTTTGATCTAGCTCCATTCATGATAACTTTATTCTTCTTATTTGTTGCCAAAAATTCAGATTTAGTAAAGTTAACTTTGAGACCCTGGTCACATAGTTGACTAATAATTATCAAATTGGCAGTTAGCACCTTAGAAAATAACACATCATCAAGAATATGTTGTCCTGTATAGTTCACCTTTCCAACACCCTTTATTTCTCCTTTTGATCCATCTCCAAAAGTGACATAGTTAGTGGAATATGATTTAATATGCACCAAAAATTTCTTGATACCAGTTATGTGCCTAGAACAACCAATATCAAAATACCAACCCTCTCTTATAGAATCTCTGAGAGAGGTGTGAACTATGACTCTACAAGTGACATTTTTGGGAAACTTCTTAGACTTCGCTCTACCATCATCCTGTTTTCTTCTATGTTGTGTAACAGGTTTGGGATAGCCATACATCCAGTAGCAAAAGGATTTTATATGACCAAACCTACCATAATAACAACATCTCCTTCATTGAGTCTTTTTTTATGAGTGATTTTTCTATTGTCCATGTTGATGTTAGAACATTTTATTTGACATATTTTGTTCCAGTTCTTTCTTCTGACGAACAAACTTGAAATCCAGGTATACATATCACATACGTCCCAAAAGATGTTGAGACATTGTAATCTGACTTTAACACAATAAACACAATTGTAAACCCAGTTCGGTGTACCACAACACCTACACCAGGGGATACCAAGCCAAGAAGAAATCCACTAAATAATATCAATTAAAAGCTAAATTCCCCCACTTACAACTTCTCACTTAATCACTACTCGTGCTATACTTCTAGCTAAGACTCACCTAGGTATGATACACCTCTCACTTCCCTGGCCATCACAACCAATGACAAACCCATAATTCATACGAATTAGAAAACAAACTTCACAACCATAAAATCACTTTATACTTACAATATTTAGAGTGATTGACAACTAAGAAGTAGACACACTTCAAAGATAATACTTAGACAAGACTTTTGACTAAGAGCAATATTTTGAGTTGTATAAAAGCTTCCTCTAAGAACAATAATCGACTCTATGCTTAAAAGCTTAAGAGAGATTGACACACAAACATTCAATGCATACAAGCTTATGAATGAATGACAGAACCTTACAACTTAAAAACAAAGCCATACTCTTTCAACAATATGATAATCGAGAGGCTTACAATAAACACAGACCAACTCTCCTAGAGAATGGATTACAAACTCAACCCTAATAATAGAAACTTTTACATACTCGGATGATAATTTATTTAGGTTAATAACCTTCTATTTATAACCTTTTTCCGAACTAGATTTGGGTTTCAAATCACATCATATCAACTGTTACAAATCTTTATAAAAATAGGTCTTCAATCATAACCTTCTTAATTTGTCTCCAGAATCAAAAAGTCAATATTCTTCTTGAATTCAAACTTGAATCTTCCAGATCTTAAAATCAGTGCCACATAGGATAACATAATATTCCTAAAATATTCGGCATCTATTAAATCTTAAACCGATCCAACAACCCAGCCCAACCCAACACAGTCACAATGTCAAATGACTCTACATAGGACATCTTGTCCGACATGTTGCTTCAGTTGATGAAACATCTCAACTCAACATATTTCTTCATAAAATGTGACTTCTTGTTCAACCTATTTTTCTCAACAAGTTAACTCATCCTATTTAACATATTGCTGCCATATTTGTTTTATTAAAATTAATGTTAATCCTAAAAACAAGAACTAACAATCTCCCCATTTGGAAAATTTTGGCTAAAACAAATATACCAATTACAACAATAACAGCAAAATAAAAATACAAAGATCAATCAGAAAAATCAGAAGTCCAAACAACTCTTTTTCATAGCAAAACAAATCCTCTTCATAGCAACCAAGAAAAGTAAAGTACTCAATCTATTGATGTCAGGACATCATGTTCGACATATCTTCACCGCAGTCCAATTTTGAACCACTCTACCCTTTCAACAGAGAATCAGAAAATTCTCCCCCTTAACAGCAACATCGTAGATCCAATAGTAGAAACATAGATCCAACAGATTCCAGGTTCACCCTCTTTCCACACAAACACTCAGGATGAACTCATAACACCAAATGGTGTACATGAAGAAGAAGATGACTGACACTCCCACTCAACCCAAGAACAGGTCTTCCCCACAGAGAGAATAAGAGGACACTTAAGAGGCATAAGAGAACCATTAAAAACCAACCAAACACCAAGCTCAACAGACCAGATGATAACTCAGGGGTGCAGGTTTTGGCCTCAAGTAACTCAGAACACAAGACATAATTGTGCTTATAAATCAGATCACAAGACACAAAAAAGAAAACTCAGAGCAAGAAAGAACGAGAAGACTCAGATACTCTATCCAACATCCTTGCAAAATAACTACAAGGAGTCTTAAAGGAAGAACAACAAAGACAAGACCTTTCTCCCCCTTTTTAGCAAAAAATTTACAAAGATATCTCTCACAAAACCAAATCCAAAATGTACTCACCCAAACTCATACAAAATCCATAAGATCTTTGAAGAAGAGAAACTAACAAAACTTCACTTCAGCCCTTTTACCTTTTTTCTTCATAGATTGATTGGCATAGCCAACCCCTTGAACATTTCCAGCGTTCTTTCCAGACTTAATAATCTCATCAAGCACATCAGAACTGTTGTTAAGCATTTTTATAGACTTGGTCATATTATCAAGTTGTGAATTGAGCAAAAGAACTTCACCCTTCAGATCAGAGATGGTGGAAAAGTGCTCTACTTTTTCCGCCTCCAGGCCAGAGATGGTGGACAAGTGCTCCACCTTTTCATCCTCCAGTTGAGCATAATTTTCTTTTTCTCTTCTTCTAACTGGCCCACCTCTTGACTTTTTAGGCAGAAATCCTTGTAATAACCAGCAAATTCTTCAAAGGATTGTTAGAACATAGTTTGATTCTACAACCCTTGATTAGAGTTTTGATGATAACAAAATACAAAGAATAAATAAATTGTAAGATTTATATATAAGATAAATATGCTTCTTAAAATTATGTTATGTATATACAGAAGTTCTGATGGAATCAACATCAGAAGATCAGTAATATGTCAGCATCAGAAGATCAGTAACATGTGCTACACGCTGAATCTACCAAATCATACGCTGAAGCTTGATGACCAGAATCTGCGCATAAACATATACACTCTGACTCTGATCAAAGATCTCTACCAAGTCATCAGCACTCTGAAGCGTTATCATAAGTTAAAGCAAAGAACACTCTGAAGCGCTACCATAAGAAAAGAAGACTCTGAAGCGTTATTAAGTATTCAAGACAGAATTAATTGCTAACAGCTTTATTCAGACAAGATCTTCTCAAAAAGGAAAGTGCGTTATTATCATTAAAATGGCTTTATGGACAACATATCTCTTCCTTGGCTATTTAAACAAGTCTGTATGAGAAAAGACACACGCATGCACTCACATAATTTGCCAAGCCTTCAAACCACGCTTACTCAAACGCTTTAGCAAATTCAGTTTTATTCCAAGCTTAAATTGTGTAATTATCACAGTTGTGATATATTGTTTTATTAGAAAACGTTAACACATCATTGTTCAAACTATTTGTAAAAGAATTCCTTGAGATAAACCGGTTTGTGGTTATACTCAAGAAGGCTTTAACAGTTGTTAAAGTAGCTGTTGTAATCCTTTGAATATAGTGGATTAAGACCTCGTTGGAGAGAGGCGAAATCACCTTGACGGGTGGACTGGAGTAGTTTGAGATCAAACGAACCAGGATAAAAATACTGCATTGTCTAAGCATTTGTTTTAAGTTTTACAATTCAACCCCCCTTCTTGTGTTTTTCACATCTTCAATTGGTATCAGAGCGCCTGGTTCTGAGCTTATAACACTTAACCGTGTTAGTACAAGATCCAGCGTCAGAAAAATACAATGGCAGGACCAAATCAAAACATCAGCAATGACAACAATGAAGAAAGAGACAGATTCAGTGGCAAACCTCCAGTCTTTGATGGAGAGAACTTTGACTACTGGAAGGACAGAATTGAGAGTTTCTTTCTGGCCCATGATGTTGATATGTGGGACATGGTGACTGATGGATACACGCACCCAGTGGATGGAAGTGGTCAGAAGATTGACAGGAAAACAATGTCTGATCAGCAAAAGCGTGAGTTCAGAAATCATCACAAGGCCAGAACAATTCTTCTCAGCGCCATCTCTTATTCAGAATATGAGAAGATATCAAACAGAGACACTGTAAAGAATATGTTTGACTCTCTGAGAATGACGCATGAAGGCAACATTCAAGTCAAAGAAACTAAAGCTCTTGCACTCATTCAAAAGTATGAGGCATTCAAGATGGAAGAGAGTGAATCAATAGAAACTATGTTTTCAAGATTTCAAATTCTTGTTGCTGGTCTAAAAGTTCTTGACAAAGGGTATTCTACTGCTGATTACATTAAGAAGATCATCAAAAGCTTGCCAAAATAATGGAGGACAATGGTCACAGCGCTTAAGCTAGCCAAGGATCTCAACAAAATCTCTCTGGAGGAACTTGTCAGCTCCCTCAGAAGTCACGAGATAAAGCTAGAAGCAGATGAACCTCAAAAGCAAGGTAAGCCATTAGCTTTAAAATCTAACAGAAAATCTAACTCCAAAGTTTTGCAGGTTGTGGAAGAAACCTCTGTTGGGTCTTCATCAGAAGAAGATGAACTATCTCTCCTCTCCAGAAGGGTGAACCAATTGTGGAAGCAGAGGCAAAGGAAGTTCAGGAATCCCAGAAGATCAGAAAATCAGAATGAATCTTTCTCCAGATACAGAAGGTCAAAATCCTCCTCTGGACACAGAAGATCTAAAGGTTCTTCAGGAAACAGAAAGCCAAACAACAAAGACATCATCTGCTATGAATGTAACGAGCAAGGGAACTACAAAAGTGATTGCCCAAAGCTTCAGAAGGAAAAGCCCAAAAAGATGTTTGGCAAGGAAAAGAAGAAAAGTCTCATGGCTACATGGGATGATTCTGACACATCTAAAGCTGACTCAGAATCAGATGATGAAAGAGCAAACATAGCTCTCATGGCAAACATAACAGAAGACAGTGAAGCTTCTGAGTCAGAATCTGAATCAGATACAGAAGAGGTATTCCCTGACTTTACTATAAACTTTACTAAGGTTGAACTAGCTAAAAGCCTTAATGAAATTCTGGAAAGATATCAGCAGATCAGAGTCAAATTCAGAAACCTGAAAAGGAATCTTGCTTCTGACTCTGATAAGACTGAGAGTCTCAAATTGGAGAATTCTGAGTTAAAAGATAAAATTTCAAAATTAGAAAACCAATTGCAAAACTCTCAGAAGGAAACAATCACTGAAACTCCTAGCAATGCTGATGAGATCATCAAGGAGTATGGTCACAACTTTCAGAAGTTTCTAGCTAAAAACATAGACAGAAGCAAAATGGCTTCAATGATCTATGGAGTTAGCAGATATGGCAGAAAAGGGATAGGATATCAAGGTAAGGTACCTACACCAAAAAATGCCATGAATTTAGTTATAAAACGTACTTCACTTGATTCACACTTTATATATGGGCACACACATGATATAAAATATACAAGTAGTGATTACTCTATCAAACCAAAATTCAACCAGAGTTTTGGTAAAACTAACAAATCAGGACCCAAGAAAATGTGGGTACCTAAGGATAAAATAATACATGTGGCAGATATCTTTAGCAGCAAAGAAAAAACACCAATCATGGTACCTGGACTTTGGCTGCTCACGACACATGACGGGAAGAAGGCATATGTTCCAAAGCCTGGAACTTAAGCTTGGAGGCCACGTAGGCTTTAGAGGCAATCAGAGAGGAAAGATAATTGGCTCTGGAACAGTAGGTAATGGAAATCTTCCCTCTATAAGTAATGTTTTACTAGTTGATGGATTAATGCATAATCTGTTATCCATAAGTCAATTAAGTGATAACGGTTATGATATAATCTTCAATCAAAATTCATGCAAAACTGTTATTCAGAAAGATGGGACTATCCTATTTAATGGAAAGAGGAGAAACAACATTTATAAAATAAAACTTTATGAACTAAAAAGTCAGAATGTAAAGTGTCTTCTGTCTGTTAACTACGAGCAATGGATCTGGCATAGAAGATTGGGACATGTTAGTATGAGAAGAATATCTCAGATTAACAAACTCAATCTGGTCAGAGGACTTCCTAACCTGAAGTTCAATTCAGATGCTCTGTGTGAAGCATGTCAGAAAGGCAAGTTTGCAAAACCAGCTTTCAAAATCCAAAAACGGTGTTTCCACCTACAAGCCATTAGAACTTCTGCACATTGACTTATTTGGACCAGTTAAAACTGCTTCAGTCAGTGGCAAGAAGTATGGGTTAGTAATCGTAGATGACTATAGCAGATGGACATGGGTAAAGTTCTTAAGGCACAAGGACGAGTCACACTCTGTGTTTGTTACCTTCTGCAACCAAGTTCAGAATGAAAAGGATCTTAGAATCGTCAAAGTCATAAGTGATCATGGTGGAGAATTTGAAAACAAAGATTTTGAGTTATTCTTTAATGACAAAGGCATTCTGCATGATTTCTCTTGTCCTAGAACTCCCCAGCAAAATGGAGTTGTAGAACGAAAGAACAGAACATTGCAAGAAATGGCCAGAACCATGATCAACGAGACTAACATTGCTAAGATCTTCTGGGCAGAGGCAATAAACACAGCGTGTTACATTCAGAATAGAATCTCCATCAGACCTATTCTGGAAAAGACTCCATATGAATTGTGGAAGAACAGAAAGCCCAACATTTCCTACTTTCACCCATTTGGATGTACATGTTTTGTTCTGAATACAAAAATTTATTTGAACAAGTTTGACTCTAAAGCACAAAAGTGTATTATGTTAGGATATTCTGAACGCTCAAGAGGGTACAGAGTATACAATACAGAAACACAGATTGTGGAAGAGTCAATCAGTGTTCGTTTTGATGATAAGCTTGACTCTCAAAAGTCAAAGCAGAATGAATTCCTTGCAGGTATGGAAGTTGAACTCACAGGTAGAAGACAAATCATCAGAAGCTCTCAACAGAGACACTCCCTCAACATCAGAAAGAAGCACTGCAAGCAATCCAGCACCTTCTGTTGATCAACTCCAGAAAAGACCATCCAGAAGCAGCATGGATCACCCAGAAGAAATAATCTTAGGAAGAAAGGAAGATCCAATCAGAACAAGATCTAGCTTCAGAAACTCTGAAGAATCCCTCATGGGACTGGTTTCTCTAATTGAACCAACAACAATTGATGAAGCACTTCTGGACAATGACTGGATTCTAGCAATGCAAGAGGAGCTAAATCAATTCACAAGAAATGACGTATGGGATCTAGTTCCCAAACCAAAAGGATTCAACGTCATTGGTACAAAATGGGTGTTCAGAAACAAACTGAACGAACAAGGTGAAATCATCAGAAACAAAGCACGACTGGTAGCACAAGGTTATAGTCAGCAACAGGGGATAGACTATACAGAAACCTTTGCTCCAGTCGCCAGGTTAGAATCTATCAGACTCTTAATCTCATTTGCTGTTAATAAAGGCATCACTCTGTATCAGATGGATGTTAAGAGTGCATTCTTAAATGGCTATATAGAAGAAGAGGTATATGTGCACCAACCACCTGGTTTTGAAAGTTCCAAAAATCCAGAATATGTTTTCAAACTAAAGAAGTCACTCTATGGTCTGAAACAATCTCCCAGAGCTTGGTATGAAAGACTAAGTAACTTCCTGTTAGAAAAGCAATTCACCAGAGGGAAAGTGGACACAACCTTGTTCTGTAAGACAGTTAAGAATGACATTTTAGTATGTCAGATTTATGTTGATGACATCATATTTGGATCTACTAAACCCTCTCTGGGAAGAAAGTTTTCTAAATGTATGCAGACAGAATTTGAGATGAGCCTAATGGGGGAACTAAAATTATTTCTGGGCATTCAGATTAATCAAACCCCAGAAGGAACTTACATTCATCAAAGCAAATATGTCAGAGAACTTCTGAAGAAATTTGATCTCTCAGAATGTAAGTCATCAAAGATTCTAATGCATCCCACGTGCGTTCTGGAAAGAGAAGAGGTAAGTAAAAAGGTAGAACAGAAGGTCTACAGAGGTATGATTGGTTCTCTTCTCTATCTGACGGCTTCAAGGCTTGGCATTTTATTCAGTGTTTGCATTTGTGCTAGATTCCAATCAGATCCTAGAGAATCTCACTTAACAGCAGTTAAGAGAATTTTCAAGTATCAGAAAGGTACTACTAATCTGGGTTTGTTTTATAGAAAATCAAGTGATTACAGCCTGATAGGATACTGTGATGCCGATTTCACTGGAGACAGAGTAGAACGTAAAAGCACTTCTGGAAGCTGCAAGTTTTTGGGAGAAAATCTGATCTCATGGTCCAGCAAAAGACAATCCACAATAGCTCTATCAACAGCAGAAGCTGAATACATAGCAGCAGCTGGATGCATCACACAAATGCTCTGGATGAAAAGTCAACTTGAGGACTTCCAGATATTTGAGAGTAACATTCCTATCCTCTATGACAATACTTCTGCTATTTGTCTCAGTAAAAATCCTATTTTGCATTCTAGGGCTAAGCATATAGAAATAAAACATCATTTTATTAGGGACTATATTCAGAAAGGGATTCTAAATTTAAAATTTATTAACACAGACCATCAATGGGCTGATATTTTTACAAAACCTCTTTCTGAAGATAGGTTCAACTTCATTCTGAAACATCTCAGCATGAAGCTCTGCCCAGAATAAAATTGTTTTGATTCCATATCTTAACCTTCAGAACTTTGTTTATTTGTCTGTGAACTACTGATCAATCTTTCTTCAGATCTTTAGAAGTACAGATTGTATCAGAATCTATCCATTAAGATTTGAGCATTTCATTTCAAGGATAGAAATGTGTAGTTCACTCAAGCAAACAAGTGTCATCCAGTCATCAGCTACTTCTGAGGCTGAACACGCGTTCACGTTTCTGAAAGGTCAAAAGCGCTGATTGGATGCATTGAGACACATGTCATGGGTAACCGTTCCAATATCTTTCTGAAATCCCCCAAAATCAGCTATCATTAAATGCTCATAATCATTATATTTAATTTCTCTCTCTTACCGTTTATGTTTTCAAAATTGTTTAAAAATCTATTTAAACACATTTCTCACCATTTACACTCTTTTACCTTCACTTTCATTTTCTCTCAAACTTACTGATTTCAGTTTGCATCCTTTCTCAAAACCCTTTCAATTTCTTCAAAACCTTCGTGTGAACATGGCTTCCTCAAGCATCCCCACTTCCAGTTCTCAGAAAACAGTTTCCTCTGACCAGTACGAAAAACCCTACAGAACGCTTCTCACACCAATCAAAAATCTAGAAGTTCTTTCAGAATTGATTGTGGATTTCAACAGTCTTTAAGAGAATGGGTTTAATCTCTCTGAAGAGGTTAAGGTTCAAGGCTAGGAAAAATACTTTGACAGACTGGTGGGTCCAACATTCCCAATTCTGGTAAAGGAATTTTGGATTCATGCTTCATCTTTCAACCATCAAGTTACGTCATACATTATGGGGAAGAAGATAGTTATTACTGAGGACCTCATTGCACGTCTAATAGGCTACAATGGTGGTGGTGTACGTTGCATTGACATGGCTGAAAGATGCGCTGATGTTGCCCTAATTGCTAGAGAAATCTTCACTCTGGGGCTTCCCTCCATCAAGATAAGGGATTTAAAAGACCATCACAGAATTTGGGCCAAGATCATTCTGGGATGCATAAACCACATGAAGCCTACCATCTCTCCTGACTATATTAATATTGATCAGCAATTTCTGATCTACTTCATCTCCCAGAAGATCAAGGTAAATCTGGCTCATCTGCTGTTTAACCATCTAAAGACCAGTGTTAAGGAAACCAGAGAAGAGGAACGCACAAAAAGGGAATGGATACCCCTAGGAAGACTTATATCAGATATTCTAATAGAGAATAAGCTGATTGATCATCTTACAGAGGCTCAGGAAATCATCTCTTTGGAAGCTACTATTGGCAAACAGCTGAATGCAAAGAATCTGAAGAAAATGAAGTTGATTGAGAACATCAAGAAGGAACCCAACGTCACTCCTTTTGCAGCAATCTCCAGCAGAAGAGTCCCTCTGGATAACTTTCCTCTGTTCTCAGAGATTGATTCTAAACCAGATATAATTGTCAGATATCTGGATGCTTGCAAGGCGGATGGTACAACACCTAATCTGAACATTCAAGATCTGCAGCAGAAGGCTCCAAAAGTTGTGCTGAAGAAAACCAAGAAAAGAAAAGCTGTAGCAGAAGGATCATCCCAGCAAACTCCTAAAAAGAGAGGTAATCCTTCTTCTGTAACTGTTTTAGATTCAATTTCTTTATCAACATCTATACCAATTCCCACTCAATCGGAAAACCCCACACCACAAACTTTTGATGACTTTGACATTGATTTTGACCCCTCTGAATCCTTAACTCTTAGAAGATCTCGCTCCCAAACTCCAAATCCAAATATTGAAGCAACCCAACAAGAACTTGCAAAAGTTCTATCTGATATAGATACCTTTGACCAACATACTTCTGCTCCCATGCCAGAAAATCCAAACCCTGAAACCACCACAGAAGCACAACCAGAAATTCCCCTCTCATCACAACCAGAAATCCCACTACCTCTTTCTCCTCAACCAGAAATTAATTCACCTTCTCCACAACCTGAACTACTTCAACCAGAAGTTCAAACTTCTGAGGATCAACCTTCTGAACCAGAACCCCATAACGATCAATCAAACCAAATTGTTGATTCTGATACCATTCCCATTCCTGGAATCACAGAACCTCTGGCCATTCGTATTCCCCTTGGTACCATTGTGAATATTCCCCAACTTCCCTCTTCACCAGAATCAAATCCACCAAACTCCCCATCAAGTCCAATCATAATTCCTGACTCTCCCACTCCCTCACCAAAGAACAATCCAGACGACAACATCAATATTGTCATTGACTTAACAATTTTTGAACGTCTTGCTGCCATAACCCACAAAACAGCTATCCCAAAACCAAAACATCCAGATGTTGGTACCATCTTATTGACATTTGAAACAGAATTACAGAAGTGGATCACTTCTCTGAAACAAGCTAGTCTCGAGCTGGTTGATCCTGCTGCATCAGACTATCTTTGGACAAAGTTCAGAAGATGGGTATGCTCTGAAACTTATAAGTTGCAAGAACAGAGCTATGGACAAGCTCAACAGAACTTTAACAATCTGCTGAAAGAAATTGAAGGTCCAGTTCTGAGCAAGCTGCTTAAGGAAGAAGTTCTCCCTCTGGACAATGCTCCCTGGTCTGAATATCGTCCAACATCCAAAGTTCCACCTGATACTCAAGAGCAGATGATTCCTGCTGAAGAACTAGGTCAAGAAAAGGATATTGCAGAAAGCTCTGAGAAGCATCCAGTTTCTGAAGATCCTCAAGCTTCCTCCCTTGACAAGCAGACTCTAGAAGACCTGAAAAGATCTGATATGTTTGTAGTTGTTTAGGTATTGGCTTGCTTTTTTGGTAAAACCCAAGTGTATGTGTGAATGTCATGACTGATGTCATAACATTCTAGTTTAGTTTGTACTGACTCATTAGGTACCTTTGCAGAAAAATATTG
The DNA here is from genome assembly GCA_948472305.1 of Vicia faba. Lineage (NCBI taxonomy): Eukaryota > Viridiplantae > Streptophyta > Magnoliopsida > Fabales > Fabaceae > Vicia > Vicia faba. The sequence continues at coordinate 866,323,308 of OX451737.1, forward strand.
TAATTCAAGTACTGATGTTTATAAGTGTGTATCTGAGCATTTTGCAAAATGATCACATTTTGCTAAATCAGTAGACAGGTTTTCTTAGATGTCATAACAGATGTTATGACATCCTGTTCTGAACTAACAGGTTTGCAGGTTGGATAAGTCTGAGTTTTTTCAGGAAAATAACTCAGTCTTTCCTGAACAGAATCCTGCGTTTTCTGAGGGGTAACCTAGCTCAACCCTAACCTGGTTAATAAAGTCCTGTGACCTGGTCTTTAGGTTAAACGGAATTAACCCTAGGTTTTTGTGGAAACCCTAACTGAAGTTGCAGCTGCTATATATTCAACAGAGCTGCTGTTTTGCAAGGCATCCCTTTTATTGATCAGAAGATCATTTGTAATCTGTATAGGTTTGATTATTGTACTCCAAGCAATTATCATTGTGATAAGTGACTTGGAATAGGTTTCTAATTGTAAGGGTTGTGTAGCACTCAAAGCTTTGAAGCAAGAGTGTTTGAATGTTCCTTGACTAAAGCTGTGAAGCAGAGTCAAGTTAGCTGTGTGCATCACTCAAAGCTGTGAAGCAAGAGTGATTGTGTTGCTTGATTAAAAAGCTGTGAAGCTTAATCAAGTGTTTGTTTTTGAAGAGTGTCTTCATCAATTCTTAAGTCAAATTGTTTTATGTATCACTGCTGTGATTGAGGGGGAGTGAGTAGGAACTCAGGTTTAAGTTGTACTTAGATTGGAATTGCATTGGGTAGGTCTTAAGTGAAGGAGATAAACTGGTTGGTTTATTCCTGAATTAACATCTCTTATAGTGGATTTCCTCCCTGACTTAGTAGCCCCCAGAGTAGGTGTTGTTGCACACTGAACTGGGTAAACAATTGACTGTGTTCTTTATTGCTTTTGTATTTACTGTCATATAGTAAGTCAGATACGGTGTCATAACATTGAACGTGACATTGAGTATCTGCAGCCAGAATTTCAATTGGCATCAGAGCAGGCACCCTGCCTGTATTACTGGGTGAGATCTAGGGATATCACTTTCTGGCACTATGGACAAAGAAGGAGTTTTTGGAAATAGACCACCCATTCTGGATGGAACTAATTATGACTACTGGAAACCTCGTATGATTGCCTTCCTAAAATCTCTGGACAAAAAGGCTTGGAGAGCTGCTGACAAAGGATGGATTCATCCCACCATAACTGAGAAAGATGGGACAATCAGTCTGAAGCCTGAGGAAGATTGGAGTAAAGAAGAAGATGAGTTAGCTCTGGGAAATTCAAAAGCTTTAAATGCCTTGTTCAATGGAATTGATAGAAACATTTTCAGACTAGTACATCAATATGAACTGGCCAAGGAAGTTTGGGACACTCTCAAAACTACTCATGAGGGCACTTCCAAAGTAAAAATGTCAAGGCTTCAGATGTTGACCACCAAATTTGAGAATCTAAAAATGATGGAAGATGAAACCATTCATGAGTTTCACATGAACATCTTGGAGATTTCCAACACCTCAGGAGCACTGGGAGAAAAGATGTCAGAAGAAAAACTGGTGAGGAAGATTCTCAGATCCTTGCCTAAAAGATTTGCAATGAAGGTAACTGCCATAGAGGAAGCCCAGGATATTAGCAAGTTGAAAGTGGATGAACTTATTGGGTCTCTTCAAACTTTTGAGATGGGGATCACTGATAATGGTGTCAAGAAGAACAAGAGCATAGCACTTATGTCCAACACTGATGTTGAAGAAAATATTTCAGAAGCTGTAGCCATGCTTGGAAGACAGTTCAACAAACTCATCAAAAGAATAGATCCAAAGTCAAGGTCTAATGTTCATAACATTCCCTCTGACATTGACAGTTCCAGCAGAAGACCAAGGTCAGAAGAGAAGGGAATTCAAGGCAGAGGAATTCAATGCCATGGTTGTGAAGGATATGGGCATATTCGAGCTGAATGTCCTACCTTTCTTAAGAAACAAAAAGGAATGACAGTTACTTGGTCTGACTGTGATTCAGAAAGTAATTCTGAAGAAGAATCTGCCAAACGAGTTACTGCTTTAACTGGTGTTTGTACCTCTGAAAGTGACATCAGTGATGAAGAGGTGACTTTTAAAGAACTGGCTGATACTTACAAGAAATTGTGTATCAGAAGTACTGAAGTCTGTGTGCAGAATGAGAAACAATCAAAACTCATCATAAAGCTGGAGGCTGAAAAAAGGGCAAACCTTGAAACTATAAGTCATCTAGAAGGAGAAGTTCAATTGCTAAACTCACAACTGAATCAAATGACTAAATCTGTCAAGATGTTGACAAATGGAACAGACAAATTGGAAGAGATCCTTCAGGTTGGACAAAATGTAGGAAATAAATCTGGACTAGGATTTATGGAAGCAAAGAAATCTGGTACTGGTAAGCAAATGTCAAAACAGATGTCTCAACACAACTCTCAACATCAGGAACAGAGACATATGAAGAAAAGGTACCAAAGATGGAGATGTCATCATTGTGGGAGATATGGCCACATAAAGCCCTTCTGCTTCAGATTACATGGATATCCTAATCAGAACTCAGGTGTCAAACCTAAGTCTAAAAAGGTACCACATGCTACTAAATGGAAGAAAAAGGCTACTGCACTGATAGCTCACACTTCCCTGAGGGTCTCTGCAAAGGAAGACTGGTACTTTGACAGTGGATGTTCCAGACACATGACTGGAATCAAGAACCTCCTCAATAATGTTAAGCCTCACACCACCAGTTTTGTGACCTTTGGAGATGGGGCTAAAGGTGAAATCAAAGGAGTTGGGGATTTGGACTGCCCTGGAGTTCCAAGTCTGAATGAAGTACTGCTGGTGAAAGGGCTGACCGCTAATCTCATTAGTATCAGTCAATTGTGTGATCTAGGATTCAAGGTCAATTTCTCAAAATTTGAATGCCTTGTAATCAATGACAAACAAGAGATAGTAATGAAAGGAGTCAGATCCAAAGACAACTGTTACTTGTGGGAGCCTGAGAACACTAATTTCTCATCTGTGTGTTCCATTGCAAGAGAAGAAAAAGAGGTGAAACTGTGGCACCAAAAACTTGGCCATCTTCATCTAAGGGGTATGAAGAGGATCATCTCCTTGGAGGCAGTCAGAGGGATTCCAAGACTGCAAATTGATGAAGGAAGAGTTTGTGGTGAATGTCAGGTTGGTAAGCAGACTAGGATGTCACATCCAAAGTCAAGACATATGACCACCTCTAAGGTTCTAGAACTCCTCCATATGGATCTGATGGGACCAATGCAAGTAGAGAGTCTTGGTGGTAAAAGATATGCCTATGTGGTTGTGGATGATTTTTCCAGATTCACCTGGATTAATTTCATTAGGGAAAAATCAAATGTATTTGAAGTTTTTAAAGAATTGTGCAAAAGAATTCAAAGAGAGAAGGAAGGATGTATTGTCAGAATTAGAAGTGATCATGGCAAGGAATTTGAAAACAACAAGTTTGGTGATTTCTGCTCTTCAGAAGGAATTAGTCATGAGTTTTCTTCTCCTATAACACCTCAACAAAATGGAGTTGTGGAAAGAAAAAACAGGACCATACAAGAATCTGCCAGAGCAATGTTACATGCCAAAAGACTTCCTATGTACTTTTGGGCTGAAGCTATGAATACAGCCTGCTATGTTCATAACAGGGTCACCTTGAGGAAGGGAACCTCATCCACCATATATGAACTCTGGAAAGGAAGAAAACCAACTGTGAAGTACTTCCATGTGTTTGGCAGCAAATGCTATATTCTGGCTGATCGTGAACAAAGAAGAAAACTGGATCCTAAAAGTGATGAAGGCATATTTCTAGGATACTCCTCAAACAGCAGAGCTTATAGAGTATTCAACTCCAGAACCAAAACCATGATGGAATCAATAAATGTTATAATTGATGACTATCATGAAGAAATAGATGTTCCTTGTACTGTTGAGACATTCTTTGAGACTTCAACCCAACAGAATGACCTACCCAACTCCACCACAACAGAATCTGAATCAAAGGAAGCTAGCAAGATCCCTTCCATCAGAATTCAGAAGGATCATCCAAAAGAGCTCATCATAGGAGATCCCAATAGTGGAGTCATCACAAGATCTAGAGAAATCATCTCAAACTCTTGTTTTGTGTCCAAAATAGAACCAAGAAATGTCAAGGAAGCCTTAACTGATGAATATTGGATTGGTGCAATGCAAGATGAACTGAACCAATTCAAGCAACATGAAGTTTGGGAACTGGTTCCTAGACCTGAAGGAACTAACATCATTGGGACAAAATGGATATTCAAGAACAAGTCAGATGCTGAAGGAGTTGTCACCAGAAATAAGGCAAGACTTGTTGCTCAAGGATACACCCAGGTTGAAGGGGTTGATTTTGATGAAACCTTTGCACCTGTAGCTAGGCTGGAATCAATCAGACTCTTGTTGTCAATTGCTTGTCTTCTGAAGTTCAAGTTATTTCAGATGGATGTGAAAAGTGCCTTTCTAAATGGGTACTTGAATGAGGAAGCTTATGTGGAATAACCTAAAGGCTTTGTGGATCCAACCCACCCTGATCATGTCTACAAATTGAGAAAAGCCCTATATGGCCTGAAACAAGCTCCTAGAGCATGGTATGACAGGTTAACAAAGTTTCTCTCAGACAAAGGCTACAGAAAAGGAGGCTTGGACAAAACTCTCTTTGTCAAAACTGAAGGAGGAAAGTTGATGGTTGCCCAAATATATGTTGACGACATAGTGTTTGGAGGAATGTCAGAACATATGGTTAAACACTTTGCTGACCAAATGCAGGCTGAATTTGAAATGAGTCTCATGGGAGAACTAACTTATTTTCTTGGACTACAAGTCTCACAGATGGAGGACTCAATCTTCTTATCACAAAGCAAGTATGCTAAGAACATTGTAAAGAAGTTTGGTATGGAGAATGCAAGTCACAAAAGGACTCCTGCTCCTACTCATCTAAAGCTTTCCAAAGATTCAAGTGGGGTTAAGGTGGATCAAAGTCTGTACAGAAGCATGATAGGAAGCTTGTTGTACTTAACTGCCAGCAGACCTGATATTGCCTTTGCAGTTGGAGTTTGTGCAAGATACCAAGCTGATCCCAAAGTCAGTCATATCAATCAAGTGAAGAGAATTTTGAAGTATGTAAGTGGTACTTACAACTATGGATTGATGTATACTCATGGCTGTGAACCAGCTCTGACTGGGTACTGTGATGCTGATTGGGCTGGTAGTGCTGATGATAGAAAAAGCACCTCTGGAGGATGTTTCTTCTTGGGAAGTAATCTGGTTTCCTGGTTCAGCAAGAAACAGAATTGTGTGTCTCTTTCCACTGCTGAAGCTGAATACATTGCAGCTGGTAGTAGCTGCTCTCAAATGATATGGATGAAACAGATGCTCACTGAGTATAATGTCACACAAGATGTTATGACATTGCACTGTGACAATCTGAGTACAATCAACATTTCCAAGAATCCCATTCAGCATAGCAGGACCAAACATATTGACATACGACATCACTTTATCAGAGACCTTGTAGAAGAGAAGACAATCAAATTGGAACATGTTGCCACTGAGCTACAGCTGGCTGACATTTTTACCAAGGCTCTGGATGCAAATTAATTTGAAAACTTAAGGGGTAAGTTGGGTATTTGCCAACATGAGGAATTGTAGTAATTAATTTTGCTTAAAACAAGGATCAAAGGAGTTATGCCTGTTCTGATTGGTTTAAAATTATATTTTCCCATTTCCTACAATTCTTTTAAGAAGTGGAATAGACACTCCCTTGCTTCCTTCCCCTCTCGTCTCCTCATCAAAACCCAGTCTCTCAATCAGAATTTTCTCCTCAGTTGCTGTTGGTCCTCTAGGACTGTCAAAATGTCTCAAACACCATCATCATCCAATACGACTATTTCAACCTCTTCCTCTGAACCAATAAAGTTCAAATGCTGAAACAAATCCAGATGTCTCTAAGAATGTTGAGACATCAAACAAAGAGAAGAATGCTGACATTGCTCACAAGAAAAGAAAGAAGCCCGAATCCTCTGGATCTGATGACAGTGCTTGAAGGTTAGTTGCTGTTTGGTGGTGATATCTGGTGGAGTTTGGAAGTGTGTTCAGTTTTTTTTCTGCTGCTGCTCTTATTAATTGTTTTTGGATAACTGTATAATCATTATGAACATGTATCTTTGGCCCATTTGTGGCTAAAGAGGGGGAGAATATTTTGGTACTTAATATGTACTTGCTCAATTAGACATTCTATTTTTCTGCAGTCATTTATTTCTGCTGCTATCTATCTCTGATTGCTTAGGGTCTTTAACCAAAAATCTGCCAAAGGGGGAGTTTGTAGTTGTTTAGGTATTGGCTTACTTTTTTGGTAAAACCCAAGTGTATGTGTGAATGTCATGACTGATGTCATAACATTCTAGTTTAGTTTGTACTGACTCATTAGGTACCTTTGCAGAAAAATATTGTAATTCAAGTACTGATGTTTATAAGTGTGTATCTGAGCATTTTGCAAAATGATCACATTTTGCTAAATCAGTAGACAGGTTTTCTCAGATGTCATAACAGATGTTATGACATCCTGTTCTGAACTAACAGGTTTGCAGGTTGGATAAGTCTGAGTTTTTTCAGGAACATAACTCAGTCTTTCCTGAACAGAATCCTGCGTTTTCTGAGGGGTAACCTAGCTCAACCCTAACCTGGTTAATAAAGTCCTGTGACCTGGTCTTTAGGTTAAACGGAATTAACCCTAGGTTTTTGTGGAAACCCTAACTGAAGTTGCAGCTGCTATATATTCAACAGAGCTGCTGTTTTGCAAGGCATCCCTTTTATTGATCAGAAGATCATTTGTAATCTGTATAGGTTTGATTATTGTACTCCAAGCAATTATCATTGTGATAAGTGACTTGGAATAGGTTTCTAATTGTAAGGGTTGTGTAGCACTCAAAGCTTTGAAGCAAGAGTGTTTGAATGTTCCTTGACTAAAGCTGTGAAGCAGAGTCAAGTTAGCTGTGTGCATCACTCAAAGCTGTGAAGCAAGAGTGATTGTGTTGCTTGATTAAAAAGCTGTGAAGCTTAATCAAGTGTTTGTTTTTGAAGAGTTTCTTTATCAATTCTTAAGTCAAATTGTTTTATGTATCACTGCTGTGATTAAGGGGGAGTGAGTAGGAACTCAGGTTTAAGTTGTACTTAGATTGGAATTGCATTGGGTAGGTCTTAAGTGAAGGAGATAAACTGGTTGGTTTATTCCTGAATTAACATCTCTTATAGTGGATTTCCTCCCTGGCTTGGTAGCCCCCAGAGTAGGTGTTGTTGCACACTGAACTGGGTAAACAATTGACTGTGTTCTTTATTGCTTTTGTATTTACTGTCATATAGTAAGTCAGATACGGTGTCATAACATTGAACGTGACATTGAGTATCTGCAGCCAGAATTTCAATGTTGATGAAGGAAAGAATGGATAAACAGGACAACAAAATTGATGCAATCACGAGCATGTTAACCCAGCAACAGGAAACCAACACCCAGATCAAGAGCATGTTGGAGGCTTTGTTCACGCGTCTACCTCCTCCGTCTTAGAAATTCCTAGTTTTTAAAACATGTTTATCTGTAATATTTTTACATTGTTTTGAACTTATCATTGCTTCTGGGTTTTTTTAAATATAAATGAATTTTAGCTCTGATTATATGTTCTTTTTGATAACTGACAAAAAGGGGAAGAAAGAATGATATTTTTCAATAACGGATTACTGAGACATAAGTCTCAAACATTCTGATCTATTTAAATTTTTTTCTCTTCTAAAAAGCTTGAACAGGTACAAAACTCTGAGGAAAGATACAGTAAGGTTCTGATGTTCAAAGACTCATGGAATTAAAGGGAAGTAATCAACTCAGGGGGAGTTTTCTCTTCTTAATTCTATACTTTTTATTCTTTATTTTTAATTGAAAAATCTGGTTTTTGTCATCATCAAAAAGGGGGAGATTGTTAGAACATAATTTGATTCTACAACCCTTGATTAGAGTTTTGATGATAACAAAATACAAAGAATAAATAAATTGTAAGATTTATATATAAGACAAATATGCTTCTTAAAATTATGTTATGTATATACAGAAGTTCTGATGGAATCAGCATCAGAAGATCAGTATATACATAACATAATTTTAAGAAGCATATTTGTCTTATATATAAATCTTACAATTTATTTATTCTTTTTATTTTTTTATCATCAAAACTCTAATCAAGGGTTGTAGAATCAAACTATGTTCTAACAATCTCCCCCTTTTTGATGATGACAAAAACCAGATTCTTCAAGGATAACTCTTCACAAGATGAGTCTCCATCAGAGTCACAAATTTCAGTCAAGTCTATGACTTATTTGGCACATTCCTCTTCATGATCACTTTCAGAATCTTCCTCTGACCATGACACACGCAATCATTTTTTATGCTTCTTGAGATAAGTGGGAAGCTCAACTCTTATGTGCCCAAACCCTTCACACTCATGACACTGAACTCATCTTCCTTGGCTGGTGTTGTACCCCAAAATTTTCTCTCTCATTTATCAAGATTTTTCTCACAAGACTTCTTGGACTTAAGACAAGATTAGGATTTGGTCAGCTCAAGACACCTCATCTTGCACTGATGACCTGAAATTAGGGTTTGAGTTTGCACAAAGATTTTTGGACCACCAATTCTTCATGTGACTTTCATACTTCATCTTGGACCCCTAAGATTGCTCATGTCAAGTTTCAAGCCTTGAATCACATTTTTTCTCAGTCAATTGGACAGTTGACCTAAAAATCAACTGTATTGGGGAAAAAAGTCAACTATGGCCAATTTACAGTCAAACTTCATAATTTTTGATCCACAACAACATTTTAGACTCATATGTACCATTTGATCAATTTTGGATCACAACTCCTCAAGAAATTTGATCAAATCATCAAAAGGGCAAAATGGTCAAAATTAGAGTTTTGACTGAGAAAGGGAAATTTCTGATTTTTTACCTAGCCAATGACTAATTGGGTTCAAACATGATTTCAAGGACTCAATGGCATCATCTTTACCTAATTACATAGTTCAAAAGATCTCAAGTTCATTGGATTGACAGATGAATTTTCCAGTCAACTGATCAAAAGTCAACTATGCACTGAAAAGTCAAACTTTGACTTTTTGGTCAAAATCAAGTGTCAAGGGTCATAATTCATCAAGATATGTCAAAACATGAAACTTGTTGACCAATAAAACCAATTTTGAAAATTAGGGTTTTGAATTTGAAAATTTTCATAACTTAGAATTTTTCTAAGTATGGAAATTTTCTTATTTTTTCCCAACTTTTCACCACTTTTTCACCATGATGAAATTTGTTTCAAAGAAAACTTACAAAATGAAAGTTGTAGTCCTCTATGATATATACAACTATGATTCACAAAGTTTTCCCAAAAGATTCTTGGATCTCAAGTTATGAATTTGTGAATAGAGGTTAATGAACTAAATGACTTAGTGAAAATTTGCCCTAATTTAGGCAGGTTTTTGACCCAACTTCATGGACATTTTTCACCTAGTTACAAGAGGTTTCTCAAAATTCATTTCAAATATGGATTATATAGCACATTGCAAGCTTTCCAAAATGTCCAAGAACTCTCCAAGATCATTTGTGGTTAGGGAGAATCAAAGAAGAGAAATTAGCATTTTGTCACTTTTGATCAAGCCATTTTTACAAGGCATCAAGTTGCAAATCCATTCCATGCTGTTTGTACATTGCTTTACAGGTCCTAAACTCATTCTATACTCCATAATTAAATTAAAACTCAGGGGATAAGGGCTTTATCTTTGCTTTTGGAGCATTGTACAAGGGATTTTTCCATTTTAGGCATAAAGCTCACATTGCCATTTTCATAAAGGCAAGCTTTTGCAACTTTATCAACCTTGAGCCATGGACCTGTTCCTTTGGTACAAACAACTTCCACAGATATCAAGCAATGTATACCAACTCTCTGCAGCTAGCAAGCCAGCCAGTACAAGCATGTTGGCATAAGTCACTTCACTTTTCTTCAAAGGCAAGAAAAGTGGCCAAAAGGTCAGAACTTGTACAAGCTGATAAGGAGTGGACTTTGTATCATTCTATACATATTCAAAAACTTATCACAAGCCAGGACATGAATGCTTGACCACCAAAACACTCATAAACTCAGAAACTCCAAATTTCTGCCAAAACACCCAACTTCTGCAAAATCCTTGTCAACTTCATTTTGGCTCGTGCGTTTTGCCCTTTAACACTTGAAACATCTTATCCACATAATATCCAAGTTATCCAAGCCTTTAAATTGTTGTTGCAAGCTCTGTTTCATCCATTTCCATTTTCAAATTTGGAGGTTGCAGCTTGACTTCTATAGAGAGTTTTAGCCATCCACAAAACAAGCTAAGCATTGGAATAGCTTGAGGTAACTTCAAGGAAGCTCACACGATCCTCAGGCCTCACTCAAAGTCCCCACATTGTCATATCCAAATCCAGCTGAATGAGGTATTTTTCAAAACTCTATCTCTCTATTTAGGCATCCTCAAGCCACGATTTGTGAAGCAAAAATGTAGTCCTTAACATGGTGAAGCTATACATATGCATACTTTCCATTTATATTAACTGAGCTAAGAGAATTTGAAGCTTGAAGTTGCTGAAATAATTAGGTCACGAATTAGGGCTGATAAAATTCTCCTTGATCTTTTAGAGTTAGGTTACAAATTTTATATCATGGGAATCGTGAGACAAAATGCTACATGTTTTATGTTATGGGTTTTTGTTTTTGTGCAAGCATTAGCAAGTTACAATTTGAACTCAGAACGCGCGGAGGAGAAGAAACCAAGGACAGGGACGAAGTTGTCACGGGCTTTTTGTTGCTTCTTGCCTTTTTGGTTTTGCTTTTCACACCCCCTGGATTACTTTTGCACCCCCTGACCATTTTCTTATATTTTTGTATTTTCTTGCATATTTTTATATTTATTACTTGCATTTATTTTTTCTAATGATAAAAAAACCCAAAAATAATTTATTTATCACACTTTTATTTTATTTTTTTTTATATTTATTTTCTCACATAAAAATAGTTTATTAGGTAAGTAGAACTTATTTTCTTATAATAAATTGTAAATACATTTAAAAATACTATACATTTTTATTTTATTATTTTACACATAAAATATTTATTTTCATACATATTTGAATTTTAATATTTGTACATAATATTACTTATTATTTTCTTGCACAAAAAATGGATAAAATAATAATATAGAACATATATTTTATTTTAATCAAAAATTAGGGTTTCCCCCTTTCAAAAATAATAATATTATTTTTCCATATTTTCTAGGGTTAATTAATTTTATTTTCTCATACCTTAAACAAATACAAAACATTTTTTCCATAAATACATTGCATTGCATATTTAAATATTTGTATATTTATTTATAGCGCACAATATTCGATTGGGTTGTAATAGTATTTTTAGGTTTATATTTTGTGCAAAATCCCCATTCAAAAACTTGTATCCCCCATCCCATAATAATTGTTGTAATAGTTTAGTTTACATTTACGCAATTTATCGCTTTTATACCATGTTTAGTAAACTAGGGTTTGCATGACAAGACCAAAAACAAACAAATAGACAAAACCTAATAAAAGACAAATACATGTAAAATGACACACATTGCACACAAGCACCCTTAGGGTTTCACCCACTTGGTTTCCTAAACAAACATGGCCATGTTACGCATGCGAAGTATCTTGGCAAAACAAAACAAAAATAAGATCATAGTCCCTCGATGACGCTATCCAAAGGTTGCCTAAAACAAAATGATCTTGGTCCCTCCAAACATGTTAAGATACTTGGCAACATTGCTATCATGGTCATACGATGACCCACGCCCGTCCCGTTTAACATCCAAAGATAGGGTTGTTTACCAAATCAATGGTAAATCAACAATTTCAAAGGAGTAAAAATGCATAGGAAAGACATTTGAGTAGGTAGATAGCTTCTAAGTTACTTGCTCTCTTCCAAACAATCCTTGCTATTTTCAAAAACAAACACACACACATTTCAAAAACATTTCCAAACATCTTTCAAAACATTGAAACATTTTTCAAAAGACAAACATCTTTGTATACATTCTTACGAACGAGAATCATTACAAAGATTACCTAAGCGATGGACTCTTTTCAAAATACTTTCAAAACCATAAAAATCACCATTTCAAACAATTTCAAAAGCAAAGCAAGTGATCTAAGCAAGTAACTAAGAGCTCATGGAAAACCATGGATGAAAAGGGTGCTATCACCTTCCCTTTTCATAATCTACTCCCCCGAACTCAAGAAAACATCTCAAAGGTCTTTCCTGTGCTTTTTTACCTTTCCTTTTGGATAAAATAAAAGTCGGTGGTGACTCTTGCTAAACCGCGACATTTGCGACGAAACGCAAAACCTCAAGTCAGTTCTCCCACCGTATCACAGCTGGATTTATCATCAGTTATGTCCCTTCTTCCAAGTAACACAATAACATTGGATATCCCTTCTTTTGTATCCAAGTCAGACTCATCTTTTAGATCATCAGTATTAGAGGTAAAGGTTATGCTCTTCTTCTTTTCATGTTTTTCACTGATCCCTAACTCAAAGGTATGTAGGGATCCCATAAGCTCATCAACCTTCATTTTATTTATGTCTTAGGCTTCTTCAATGGAAGTCACCTTCATGTCAAACCTCTTTGGAAGAGATTTAATAATTTTTCTCACCAACTTAGCTTATGACATCTTCTCCCCCATGGAACTTGAGGCATTGGCTCTCTCAATAATATTCATGTGAAAGTCATAAATACTCCCATCCTCCTTCATTCTTAAATTCTCAAACTTGGTGGTAAGAATTTTGAGCCTAAACATCTCCACCTTAAAGGTTCCTTCATGAGCAGTCTTTAATATCTCCCAAGCTTCTTTAGCAACAGTGCAAATGCTTATCAGTATGGAGATATTTGTATCCACTCCATTAAACAAGGTATTCAAAGCTTTGGATTTTCCTTGAGATAACTTTTCATCTTCATCATTCCAGTCTTCCTCAGCCTTCACAACATAAGTAGCTTTTCCATCCTCACCTACAACCTTTGGTGGATCCCATCCTTTGACCACACATTTCCAAGACTTGTTGTCCAAATACTTGATGAAAGCCACCATACGAGCTTTCCAATAATCATAATTGGTCCCATCAAGAATGAGTGGTCTGTTCAGAAATCCTCCTTCCTTGTCCATTGTACCAGAAAATATCTTCCCTGAATCTAACCCAGAGTCAGAGCAGGATGCCTACTCTAATACCAATTGAAATTGTGGTAGTCAGATCTTAGATATCCTAAGAGATGTCGAGGCACTGATCTATGAACAACAATGCAATTAACAATATATCAAATAAATAGTGCAGAAAGTAAACAAGACGCAAAATTGTTAATCCAATTCGGTATACAATAACACCTACTCTTAGGACTACCAAGCTAGGAAGGAAATCCCCTAAATAGTATCAGTTCGAAGTTAAACTCCCCCGTTAACAACTTCTCACTTAATCACTACCCATGCTATATTTCTACCTAAGACTCACCTAGGTATGAGACCCCTCTCACTTCTCTTACAGTCACAAACAGTGACAAGAATATAATTCAAACGAATATGAAGGCAAACATCAAAAACACACAATCACTCTTTACTTAGAAGCTTTAGAGTGATTGATAATCAAGAAGGAGACACCCTCTAATAAACAAAATTCACTCTTGCTTAAAATCTTATGAGTGATTCACAATTATAACTCAATAGAGACAGTCCAACTCGGGTATCAAAACAATACAAGAGTGGCTCACAATTCACACGAACAAAAGCCCTAAAAATCAAACAAAAGTTACAATTCAATCCACACCTAAAATTAGGTTTGTAACAACCTATTTAAAGTAATCTTCTGAACTGGATTGGGCTTCACAAGCGCAACAAATCAATTTTTATAAATCAGCAGAAACTTTTGTATAAAGTTAGGACTTCCATCATTAGTTTCCTAAATTATCTCCAAAATTGAAAAATAAAAATATTCCTTGAATTAAGCTTAAATCTCTTAATCCTTAAACTGAGCGCCACATAGGATAACATAATATTCCCAAAATATTCAGCATCTGAAATAAACTAAAACATCTAACTGTCCAGTTGTACACAAGCGCAATATCGAATGATCCTGTATAGGACATCTTGTTCAACATGTTTCTTCAATTGATAGAACATCTTATTTCAACATGTTTTTGCTAAGTTAGTTTTACCAAACACAATGTCAATCACAAAAATAGAGAATTAACACAAAGTGCCATTAAGAAACACATTATTGATATCCACCTATTGATGTTCCCACTTATGAGTGATGGAAAGTGTGAGCATAAACCTAATAGTTGTAGGCTTGACAACATGAGAGAAACATGTAGACCATGGATTTATCAAAGTTGGAGAAACCTGGAGGTTGCACTATGTAGACCTCTTATTGCAAAGCGTCATTAAGAAACATGTTATTGATATCCACCTATTGAAGTTACCACTCATGAGTGATGGCAAGTGTGAGCATAACCCTAATAGTTGTAGGCTTGACATTAGGAGAGAAGTTTTCATTGTAATTAAAGTTGGGTTGTTGATGGAAGCCTTTAGAAACTAGATCGACTTGTAGTTGTTCATATTTCATCATGATTTTCCTTGATCTTAAATACCCACTTGCATCTCACAACTTTTTTGTCAGCAGGTAATCAGGTGAGAGACAAATTCTTATTAGCATGTAGAGAATTGTACTCTAGTTCCATGGCTTTGGCCCACTAAGGGCTAGGCAAGGCCTCATTGACTAAGGTAGGAACAGTGATGATAAGGAATACTTTGGGTTTAAAGTGGACGATTTTGGTTTAGTGGGCATAGGATGAGTGTTCCTAGTTGGTAAAATGTGGATCCCTTGTGTAGTAGGCCCATGTTCATCAGTAGTTGGTACCTCAAGTACAAGAGGTGAAGTCACGAGGTTGACAGGTGGGGCATCTTAAGAGTTTCCAATGGAGACTTCCTTAATCATAAATGAGGTAGACTTTTCTTCAGGCTGTTGAGAATTGAGTGGTGACACATCACTTAAAGTATCAACTAAGACAGACATGTTACTAGGTCCAATGAGAAGAACCTTGTTGGAAGCTGTCATACCCCAAATTTGTCCGTCCTTTTATTTCTACAGTCAAAAATATTTTAAACATTGTTTTTATAATATTGTTTGATTTTTATAGATATTCATTCTCAAGTCCAGTCAAAAATATTTTAAAGATTGTTTTTATAATATTATTTGATTTTTATAGATATCCGTTCTCAAGTCCAGTTAAAAATATAATAATTTCTTTCAAATTATTTGTATTTTTAAAATAACAAATATTTGTACACCTTTCATATACTTTCAATTGAGTTTATTTACAAATGAGTAATATAACACAATTCGTAAAGAATGAAGCTTGCAATTATGAGGTTGCAAGTTCGAATCTTGTGTGTTGCATTTTTAATATTTTTTAATTTCTTTTTTGTTGCTAATTTTCTTTCCTTTTATGGAGATCAAACTTTGGGCTTCTCATTGGGATTTTGGATAACTTACCCCCTAAGTTTGTTTAACCTAATTTAAATCTATAAATAAGACTCTTATTTGCCCTAAAAATTCATCTACAAAATCCACAATATTCACAAATTCTACGATTCACCACTCACAATATTCACTTTGTTTTTTTGTTTGTCTTGGATCAATAATTTCATACATGATCCATAATTTCTCACAATCCACAATTCAATCACGAATCCACAAAAACTTTTTTTTTCAAACTCTTATAATTTTTGTTTTCTTGGTTTATTCTAGGATTGTTGTCTATATCAGACAACAACAACAATTTCTTTATTCTTGGCCAAAGATTTTATATGAGACTCTCATTTTTTTATTTTCAATTTTTATCTTTTAATTTATTTACCGTTTAAAAAACCGTGGGATGATTGTCTTATGATTTGCTTTTATTAATAATTCTAGCCTTGTAAATATTTTCACTACATACCACATTCCATCCATCTGTACACGTTACACACTTTTTTCCAATTCTCACGTGTATACATACATATTCGATATTCTTAATAGAAACTACACACAAATTTTTCTCAAAATATAATACACCCATTAATTTAGAATAAACTGGTGTTGTATATCTTTCGTCGTATTTTTGTATGGGATTTTATAAGGCTAAATTGATTCTTTTGCAATTTTATTGTCAAATACAGTTACAGAGACTGAACATAAGAGAGATAAAGATCAGCTACATAATATATTCCTGCGTTTTTTTTTCTTTAACATGAAACTTAACATAATTTGCAGGTTAAAAGAAAATAGAACTTCAATAACACTAAAAAGAACTTATTGTGTTGGAATCAATCAGAACTTTTAACTTTATTTCTGACTTTTGGTTTGGTTGGTAGCCATACCATTTTCCAAGATTATGTTGCATATAGGTGCTTGTCTTAGAGCCTTAAAACCTTCCAATCCCTGCATCAATTTTAGTTGACAATGAAAAATCATAACCACATAGATTCATAGCCACCATGTATACCACCGATCCTTGTTATTATTTTATGGGCTTTTGCTCTTAAATTAAGAGTTTTATTTTAGTTTCTCATGGGAACATTAAGCTAATGTCATATATCGCAATTTTAGTTAAAATTAGATTTAATTAGATTAATTAAGTAATTAATTTAAATATAATTTTAATTTTCTTTTCAAATAAAATTAATTCAAACATTCTATAATAATAGGGTGTCTATCTTCGAGTAATTAAATCGGTCGATATATCGTCTACCGGTTTATTATTCAAAAATCAAATAATTTTCACAATTAAATTAACTCAATATTAAAATCCACGTAATACTCCATCCGCGAGCGACACGTGGCCAATATCTGGCCACATGATGAGGAGACTATATCAGACTTCCCCCGCTCTATGTCACACCATACTCGATCAATCAACTTAAAACAACTAACCAATAATTCAAATCGTTTTTCTACTAACATAACAAAAACTACAAGATTATTTTAAAAAAAGGACTAAATAGCATTGTTTCCGAATCAAACTGCGAACCACATTTACGATCACTCAACTTACAACCCATACAAGGTTCAAAGTTAACTCGAAATCAATTCTACGCAATCCTCTAAAAAACACCCACCAAACTGCGAACTACGATTTGAGACTCTGATTCCTCCTAAGAGGATACGTAGGCATGCGACTAAAATCGTGGCGAGTTCCCCTAAAAAAATATTAAAACCCTATTTCTTAAAGACCGCGCTTCTAACCCTGGTATCCTTGTGAACAAGGTATGAGGGGTGCTTAACACCTTCCCTTCGTCTAAAATCGAGTCAAAAACCTAGAATCTCTAAAATTTTAGGGTTAACATTTATATTCCCTTCCTTATGATAAAAATTAAGGGTGATGACTGTTATTTAAAACCAGTTTCAACAGAAGCATGTAGATCAACAATACAGGCCAAAGTGTTGGGAAGTAAGTAACTTGGTAAGCCAACGGTTTGAGTGGGGAGCAAAAGTGAGCTAGAATGCTTGTGTTATAAGTTATTTATGCTATTAGGAAAGACAATATAGTAGGGTAGCTTGCACTCATTAAAGGAGAAATCCTTTGAAATAAAATTTTTGCCATATTTTTAAGACACTTAAACTCCTTGTGTTGAGGAGACACGCCTTAAAATACATACTCCTCACTTCTGAATTGGAACTTGTGTTGATTGTAAGGTCTAAGAAAAGGAAATCACAAACATGTGAATACCTTTAGTGACTTGTAACTCGGTAGCTTCTTGTGCAAGGCATTATAGGGTGAGGTAAAATTAGATAAACCTGCAGTGTGAAACTGTGATACCAATATTTCAATAATTTTGATGTGTTTCCTTTCAATTGATCCATTCCAATGAGAGATACGTGGGTATGTGAGCATGTGTTATATGCCTAGGTCAATGAGATGTTTGGTAAAAGGTCTATACTCTCCACCAAACTTAGACTGCACAACTTTGACGTTAGTTTGGTTTTGAGACCTGACATAGGCATAAAATAACGAAATCAATCCTAGCATCTGATTTAATTTTAAGGAAGTATACCCAAGTTTACATGACCTAGTCTATAATTCCACGAAGATAACTCATCATAAGAGGTATAAGCTGCTAAAACTGGCTTATGGTTAGAATTACATTTATTAGAACTAAGAGAAACCAGACCATAATCTTGTGACTAAAACAAATGAATGCGAGGAAAGTAAAACAATCCATTATCATTAAGGAATCTTTCAAGGACAACTCGATTAGAAACCTTAGATTTCTCAAACCACTTGTTAGCAAGAAATTTAAATATGACACAATTATCTTTAGCAAATTTTGAAATAGATAACAAGTTCCTAGTTAAGTCAGGTACATTGAGGATTTGTTAAAGAACTAGCTTAGTATTAGGTAAGAATTGAGGAATAACCCATGAGGATCCGACATACTTAATGGAAAGGTGTTAGACATTCCCTATTTAGACTTTATCATTGCCTAAGTATCACTACAAGAAAATTAGTGTTTAACGACACAAAAATTGCGACAGTTATGTGATAACTGTCGTAATTGACATATAGAGACAGTGTTTACGACAGTTGACACCAACCGTCCCTAATATTTATTTTGCGATGGTATAATTAACCATCATAATATTATTATTACGACGGTAAAACAACCGTCGGCCCCCATTTAACACTTTTAACATTGATTTTTCACCAACAACTAGTCACGACGGTAAAATTAACCGTCCTAAAAGGCATATCACGACGGTAAAGCACCCGTCGCACCCTTAAACCTTTCACGACGGTAAAATTATCCGTCCTAAAATTCATTTCACGACGGTAAAACAACCGTCGCACCCAAAACCTTTAAAAATTCTCATGGGCACGACGGTAAAACACCCGTCGTCGTAAAAAAGTTAAAAAGCTCTTAAAATACATAAAACATCAATTCACTTTCTACTCCTGCGTTCACTTTTTCTACTCACGAAGAAAATACAAGAATTCTCGACCTAAGGTTCGTGTGGGTCTTCCAAAGAAGAACCCTAAAGTTTTGAAACCCGCTTTCACCATTCCTCCCAAACTGTTACAATCCCTTGTAGAAGACCCTAAATGGGATGAAAAAGGCAGCGTCACACAAAACTACAATTCCTTCAGCGTCGTCAATGACCCTAACTCCATCACCGATTCTCTTCGAGCTCCTCCTTCTGTCTCCGATGACCCCAACGATTCCGACAGTGACCTCGAAGAAGACGGTATTTTCGTGTATTTTAGTATCAGAAATTGTTTATATTTTTTTGAAATGCATGTAATTTTTTTGAATTTTGTGGTGTAGATTTGAAATCGGCACTGGGAAAGAGAAGAAGAGATGGTAAAAGTGCACTTCCTCAACCTTTGACTTCGATTCAACGTCTTTATATTAGTCGGCTAGTTGAGAAATATGGAGCTGATTTTCAGGTTTGATCTGTTGTCATGTTAATTTCAATTGAAGATATATTAACATTGTAAAGTGAAAATGTTGCTGTTAGGAGGCTGTTTAATGTTTTGTTGTTATTATGGCAGAGAATGATGATGGATATAAAGCTAAATCCTATGCAGCATTCTGTTGCAACTTTAGAGAAATTGTGTATGAGCTATTACATTTACAAGAACAAGAATCCTCTTATTGTTGGAAGATGAAGTACTTTGCATATGAACAAGTGTAGTGATGTCGAAGATTACAAACTTCCGGTTGTGAGTTGTGATGGTTGATCCATGAATGGGCAAAATGTTGTTACAATGAAGATTTTGGTTGTTTTGACACTTTGGATGTTGCTCGGGTAATATTGTTATAAAATTTTGTTTATGCTTTTTAATTTTGTATGGATTTTAAGGAAAGTTCGATGATGCTTTGCAGAAGTATAAGTTTGTAGGTTGACTTTTTAGATTGCTTAACTGTCTCCTCCACACCTTTCATTGTTGTTTATCTCTATTTTGAGACTATAGGAAATTATCACTATAAGTCTATATCACCTTGTTTTAATTTTTACATTTTAGGCCAAGGAAAACATCAAAGAGATTCCATCTTTTCAAAGTAGAAAACTTCTTTTGGCATGCTCACTTAACTTGATGGCCTGCTACTTGAAGACAAGGCAGTATGATGAATGCATAAAAGAAGGTTCTGAGGTATTCATAATTCATTTCATTTACCATTGCAGTGGGATGTTAAGTTGTAAATTTTAATAGTCATGTGCAACATGTTAGTAGCGTTACTACTATGGGGAAATTTATCAGCCTAGAAGATTATAAATAAATTTCCATTGTAACTAACTGTAATATGCAATAACATGATTGCTATGAATTTACTTTCTGTTTTGAAAATTGGATGTTTCTTCACATCAATGCATTAATTCACTTTTAACTATGGTAGGTTTTGGCATATGACGCAAAGAACCTTAAGGATCTTTATCGAAGAGGCCAGGCATATAAGGAACAAGGCCTGCTACAGGTGACCTTCAAGTGACTTTATTAACTTCTTATATTTTCATTTATATCTATATTTAATAGCTTTCCTGGTTTGTTTAGGATGTCGTCACTGATTTGAGCAATGCACTTGAAGTGTCTCCTGATGATGATATAATTGGAGAGCTTTTACGATGCGTTCCTACTCCTTTCCACATAGTTACACCTCTTGTGATTTATAACCATCTAATTATGGGTGATTTTTCATCAAATCCTTCTACCATTCAACGTATAAATAATGGTTTGGATGCTGAATTAAGTATATATGTAATGTGATAACAATTTTGTTTTTTACGATAGAATATTGAGTGATCTTTAATAAAGGAGTTGGTATGCTTGAAGTAAACTTCTCTTTGGACTTCTGTTTAATTTAATCAACTGTTTATTTCAGGGACACCAAGGAACAGTTGATAAAGGAAGGTGGTCATTGTGCTCCTGGAAGTATGTGCTCCCATCCCATTTCCTTTTACCCCCTTCCACTTGGTCCTGGCCCTACTATGCTTTATGGCTCTAAATTTCTTATCGATGTCAGATCTAACTTTTTTTTGGCATCATGTTTGAAGGATTAGTAATTGAAGAAATAACTGAAGAAGTTGAGAATGTGCCTTCTGGAAACAACAGAAACTCTTCTACCGAACAAACGATTGATCAACCAAAAAAGTCTGGCGACTCTTCTAAGAGTTACAATATAGCTAACAATGGAAATCTAAAATCAAATTCAGACAGTATAGATACACTGAAGAAAGATCCAAAAGCCATCAGGTAGTTGGATTTTGTGTAAATGTATTAAGAATATTATGCTTTGTTTTTAATTCAATCATTGGTATAAAAATAGATCAAAGAATAGACCCTCAATCTTGTTTTTTATTCTACTACAGATCATTCCAAAATTTTATTTCCAAAGCTGATCCTGCCACTCTGGCTTCTTTGAACATTGGGCAATCCCAAGACGTGTCTCCAGATATGATTAAAGCGTCCTCGGATATGATCGGCAAGATGTCACCCGAGGAACTTCAAAAAATGTTCGACATGGCGTCTTCATTTCAAGGGAACAACCCATTTCTCAGAGGAGGTTCCTCTGATTCTCCTTTCAACTCTGGATCAGTTCCTCCCAATGTGACACCTGATATGCTTAAAACAGCAACTGATATGATAAGTAAAATGCCACCGGATGACCTTAAGAAGATGTTTGAAATGGCATCCTTAATGAAAGGGAAAGAATCTATTCCATCAGCAGCAGCTGTAGACAAGAAAGGAAGAAATTTGTCACAGTCAAACTTCCCATCCTCAAGCACCACTCGTGCTTTTGGAGAATCAAGTTCTTCTGACAATGCGTTTTCAAATATTATAAATGCTTCAGAGCCAAACTTCCCATCCTCAAGTACTGATTTACAAGAACAGATGAGAAACCAGATGAAAGATCCAGCTATGCGACAGGTATGTTCATAAAGGAGATGAAATGATTAGCGTCCTTCTTCTACATACATGGCTAGAATAAATGCAACCAAATTTCATCTTTCACTTCTCATATGTTACATTTATTTGCTTGATATATCCGCTTCTTGTGATATGTTATGCGGGCCAGGCTGCATTTATCTCAAAATTTGGAGACTGGTAATTTTAATCATCTTAGTCGATCTGTGCCAAGTAAGTTCATCAAGACCAATATACTTTGAGTACTCCTATGGTATACACAAGATATAGCATGTATTATATTCATTTAACAGGCTAATAGTAAAAACTTCCTCTTATAATTATTGCATTTACCCATGCGGTTTCATTCAATCGTGGAGGGTTTGTGAAGATTACTGTTGAATGCTTCCAACTTTGAGATTATTGCTGAAATTATTGTGGTTTGTGGGGTTGGAAAGCATAGAAGTGAAAAAGGGGAATCATCAATTAAAGCATTGGGTCAGAAGATGTTGATGGAGATGAAAAGTCCACTCAGGATTGATAAAAGGAAGATGGATGCTTTGTTGGTAAAGGTAAAGCTGTTAAAATCTGGTTATGTGAATTGAGGAAGCCATGATTTTGCTTCTATATATGATGATAGTGATAAACTTGACTGTATATGTTTGTGTTGCCAATAAATATCTATATTCCTCAAGCCCAATTCATATATCATCTGTTCATGAAGGTTTTTGCAATCATTTTCTAATTATGTATGTCAACAGCTTACCCTACTTTAGTTCCTTGCTATAGATAAGAGTTGTATATTTGCTTGATTTTTTTATTTTACTATCAACATAGTAATTTCTATGCCATTTCTGAGTACCAATAAATCCAATGTCATATGTGAACTCATTACACTTCCAATTTTTAATAATAGGCGACAATCAAATAATCAGTTGTCAAGAACATGATGAAAGCCCTATACGTTCAGTTCACCGTCGGAGTTCTACCATTATATTTGGTTACATTCACAGGTACTTCCAGTTCATCAGTCATCGTATACATTTGTTCTGAGCTTCATCAACATGTTTTCGATGTTACAAACCTGTTACAAACATGTTATGTTACAAACCAATTCCTTTGTATTTACTTTTACACATAATACGTAGATCTATAACTGGTTTGCTCTATGTTTGAAGTCATTTTGTTTGTAGATGTTGTTTGAAGTAATTTTGTTTGCAAAAAAGCTAACTTTTCTATGTTCGAAGTCATTCATGTCTTGTATCCTAAAATATTTTTGTTTTATTCATAAGGTATATTGTTTGTTTTAGCGGAAGTTGTCAAACAACATCTATGTCGATCGTTTCCAGATCGACATCTTCTTCTGCAAAAAGTGAACAAATAAAGGAAATGCAAGAAGAAATTAATGCACTTAAAGAAAAGAATTCAAAAATTGATGAATTAACACAGGCAATCATATTCTTAACGCAAAGGGACAAGGCGAGGACAAAGGAAATTGAACTCTTAATGCAAATGCAGAATTTTAGTGGAAGACAGGTATATTATTTTGACGCATTTAAAGTTAAATTTTATGAGTATTATTTTAAAGATTATTATTTTAATACCTTTTTTTAGGGATTGGAATCACCCGCTGATGGTAGACGTTCATCTGAGTCTAGCTACCGTATTGGAGATAATGGAACTTCAGGGGGGACAAATTAGACTTTGCTATGATCGAGATAATTAGATTGTGAACTTTCTCATGTATTTTTGGCATAATGATACTTATTATTATAAGATTAGGAATTGATATATTTTGGGTTTTTTGTACTACTTGACATGATTATGGAACTCGCATTTTACATGATTATGGAACACACATTTTTTTGGATATTATAATGCTTATTTGATGTTAAATATTTTTTATTGAAATTATTTTTACTATATTACAAAGTGATAGAAAATAAAACAAAAAATAATACTATAAATAAATATATTAAAGAAAAAAATAACACAAAAAAAACTATATTTAAAATTTTTTACATAGATAATAATTTAAATAAAAAATATATATAATAGAAAAATAAAAAAAAATCAAGACATAAACAAAAGTCATGGCGACAGTACCGAACCGTCGTAATCAACAATTAAAAATAATCAACAAAAGTCATGATGGTATCGAACCGTCGCCATAAATAATTTAATCAATTTCAAAAGATATTCACGACAGTATCGAACCGTCGCCATCAATAATTAAAAGAAACTCAAAAGATAGTCACGACGGTATCAAACAGTCACCAATACTTGATTATGTCAGCTCCAAACCCGTCGTAAACTTGAATGACAGTTTTTGTAACCGTCGCGAAATATGTTGGGGACACACACTTCTGCGACGGTAAAGCAACCGTCGTGGAAAGCAAATTGCGACGGTTTTAACCGTCATAATCTACAAAAATACCTGTCGCAATCTGCCAATTTTCTTGTAGTGTATGCAGACTTATATGGTATGAAAGAGTAAAAAACAGTTATGTGATATGAAACACCTGAATCAGTGAACCACACTTAGGAATCTAACTCATGTGGCATAAAGTACTCCTCACTGGACATTTGTGGATTAATGGTGGCCATATTTGTAGTTGGAGCATTGGAACTGGAAATTATATGGCAATTACCTCATTATGAGTTTGACTTTCATTCACTTGCGCATTTTCACGAACACCTTGAGTGCTTGCTGCTGGTATAAAATATTTATCATACACGTGTAAATATTTGAGTACAACATGCCCATACTTACCACAAAGTTGACACATAGGCCTATTCCTTGAGCTTCCTCCTCTGGAGCATCCAGAACCTCTTAACCTTACATTTCATCCATGTCCATGCATTACCCTGACTTCCATGAAAAGCTCGAACATCATAAATTTATTAAGTTGAGCTTCTTGTGAACCAAAAGCTCTTATCTAAACTTATTAAGTTGAGCTTCTTAAATATAATGCAAGGCTTCAACATCATAAATTTTACAAGGTTTCGGACAACCATACATTTGCATCACAAACAGATTGTACTCTTCAGAGAGTTCGCCAAGAATATCATCAATCTAATCTTGTTCAAATATGTAGTCGCCTATGGAAAGCAAGGAATATGAAAATGCTTTGATGCAAAGAACAAATTCAGATGCAGAATGATTAAGTTTCTTAGTAGTTTTGAGTTAAGTGTGCAATTACCTCATGGATTCTTTCATGATTGCTATAAATTTTATGGACTTTGTCCCACACCTCATAGGACCATTTGCAAGAGAGCGACCATGGAAGCACCATTTTAGAAATCGTTGAAAGTAGCCACGTGAACAGAAACTGGTCTCGCATTATCCAACTCTCACATTCTAATGAGACAATGTTTTAGAGACGATCTTCAATCGTGTTTACCATAGGTAGAATTTTGGGATTCCTCACATAACTATGGAGCTTGTGTGATAGAATCACACATTCTACCAATTGATTCCATAACAGATAGTTGTTATCTTGCAGCTTAATGGGTATAATTTTAGTTCAAACAAAGAAGATGCTGAGCCTCCAAAGGCTACAGGTCCATTCATTGAAGTGGCGTGATTCTTAGACAAGGGTGACAAATCATCAACTTCTGCCACTGATGAGAAGCAAGGTACACGAACTGGGGAAGAAGAAGAGGCGTTGAGAAGCGTATCGAAATGTATGATCAAAAGGCGATTGATACCATGTTAAAATTCAAAGATAGCTTAGTTGAGTTGAATATCTGATTCATTCTCATTAATTTTGATTCTAAGCTGAAAGCTTTTACAAGAAGGAGAAGTACTATATATATGTAGTTAAAGTTAATTAGTAACAACTATAAACACTTCTAACTAACCTCTAACTAACTTTATAATTATAGAAACCACTTCTAACTAACCTACTAAAATAATACTTATAATAGTTGCTGTCGTGCACTGCCACTCATATGAAACATGAGAGAAGGGAATGATAGAGTTAGTTGTTAATTGTTTGTCAGTTTGTTTAATAAGTCCTAGTATTTAGGAGGACCTATTCTTTAGGAGTTTAGTTAGTGTTTTTATTATTTCCACTGCATTATAGGGCTGTTAGATACAGTTGTTATTTATTCTCTCAGTCACGTTGTATTGAAGATATATATCCTTAGTTTGCTATCATTTAATAATATCTCCTTTCCAATTGCTATAACAGTTTCTGAGTTTTAACAATTGGTATCAGAGCTCTGTAAAGGGTCTGGTTGTGTGAAAAGGTGTGAGTGAAATAGAAAGAGAGAGAGAGAGAGAGAGCAGAATGTCAACATCAGAGAGGTTTCTGCAACCCTCCATCCCAAAATTCGATGGTCATTATGATTTTTGGGCGATGATGATGGAGAACTTTCTGAGAAGTAAGGAGATGTGGAGTCTGGTGGAGGAAGGAATATTGGCACCGGTAATTGGGACGTCGCCAGCAAATGAGGCACAAAGGAAGATGGTAGAGGAAGACAAACTCAAAGATTTGAAGGTCAAAAACTATCTATTCCAGGCAATAGATAGACAAATTCTAGAGACAATTCTCGACAAAGGGACGTCGAAGGCAATCTGGAATTCAATGAAGCAGAAGTATCAAGGATCCACTAATGTGAAAAGGGCTCAACTTCAGGCACTAAGAAGATAGTTTGAACTTCTCGCCATGAAAGAAGGAGAAAAGGTAGACAGTTACCTGAGTCGAACCTTGTCTATAGTAAATAAAATAAAGTCGAATGGTGAGACAATAGAGTAGAGTACAATGGTCAGTAAGATACTTAGATCTTTGACTCCTAAATTCAATTATGTTGTTTATTCAATAGAGGAGTCAAATGATTTAAGTACGTTAAGCATAGATGAATTGCACGGGAGCCTGTTGGTTCAAGAACAGAGGATGCAAGGCTATCATGAGGAGGAACATTTGTTGAAAGTGGCTCATGAAGATAGAGAAGGCAGGGGAAGAGGTCGAGGCGCAATCAGAGGAGGACGTGGTCGAGGTAGAGGAAGACAACCTCTAAGCAAAGAAACCATTGAGTGTTTCAAATGTCATAAGTTGGGACACTTTCAATATGAATGTCCTGATTGGGAAAAGAAAGCAAATTATGCCGAGTTAGAAGAAGAATGAGAGCTTTTGTTGATGTCATATGTAGAGCATCATGAAACAAAGAGGGACAATGTGTGGTTCCTCGACTCAGGATGCAGTAATCACATGACTGGGAATAGAGAATGGTTCCTTAATCTGGAAGAAGATTTTAGCCGAACAATATAACTCGGGAATGACACAAAAATGGCGGTGGTTGGAAAAGGAAGCATAAGAGTGGAAGTGAATGGCATAACCCATGTGATTTCTGATGTTTACTATATTCCTGAGCTTAAAAACAATTTATTAAGCTTGGGACAACTTCAAGAGAAGGGAATAGCAATCTTGATTCAAAATGGGACTTGCAAAGTGTTTCACCCTAAGAGAGGTTTGATTATGCAAAGTGATATGAGTGGAAATAGAATGTTCTTTGTGTTAGCCTCCATGGAAACAAAGAGCTCTATGTGCTTAAAGACTGAATGAGTGGCTGAAAAAGAAGCTCACATGTGGCACTGCCGGTTTGGGCACTTGAATCACAAGGGATTAAGAATGTTGTCTATCAACAAGATGGTAATTGGTTTACCTTTGCTGAAAAATCCAGAGAAGATATGCACCACATGTTTGTATGGCAAGCAACATAGAGAGCCCATACCCAAGAAAAGCTTATGGAGGGCATCAAAACCACTTCAACTAATCCATTCAGATATATGTGGTCCTATCACGCCAACTTCTAGCAGCAACAAGAGGTACATTTTAAGTTTTATCGATGACTTTACTCGTAAAACTTGGGTCTATTTATTGCATGAAAGCTTTTGTCACATTCAAAAACTTCAAGTCTTGTGTTGAAAAGGAGACAGGCGCGTACATAATATGTTTGAGGACAGACATGGGTGGTGAGTTCAACTCAAATGAGTTTGAAGAATTTTGTCGATCACAAGGCATCAGTAGGCGATTGATAGCAGCCTATACCCCCAGCAGAATGGCGTTGCCGAGAGGAAGAACAGGACAATTATGAATGCTCTCTGATCCATGCTATGTGAGAAAAAAGTTCCCAAAACTTTTTGGCCGGATGCTGTGCGATGGTGTGTGCATATTCGAAATCGATGTCCAACAGCAGCAGTTCAGAATACAACACCGAAAGAGGCATGGAGTGGTAAGAAACCAGTGGTGGAGTATTTTCGAATCTTCGGTTGTGTAACACATGTCCATGTGCCAGATAAAAAAGGATCAAGTTGGATGATAAGAGCAAAAAATGTATTTTTTTAGGTGTCAGTGAAGAATCAAAAGCTTAGAGATTATGTGATCCGATTTCGAAAAAAATCATCATCAGCAGAGATGTAATTTTTGAAGAAGAAGAAAGCTGGGATTGGGGCAGAACACACAAGGAGATCAAGGGGATATATTAGAATATGGTGATGGTATCATTGAAGATGAAAGTGATGATCAGATTGAAGAAGAAAGTGGTGAAACAAGAAATTCAAGCAGCAACTCAAATGAGGAAAATCCAAGTACACCTGAAGTGCTTGACGAAACTGGAGAATCAGTTGAAGGGAGGGGAGCACGAGAAAGAAGAGCACCAGATTGGATGGAAGCTTATGAAACAGGGGAAGGACTTTCAGAGGAAGAGAATCTCAATGTAATGTTGGCAGTCACTGATCCTGTTACATTTGAAGAAGCAAATAAAAGCAAGAAATTGAGGGAGGCAATGTCAGCAGAAATTGAGGCTATAGAAGAGAATCATACTTGGGAGCTTACAGTATTGCCAAAAGGAGTCAAGTCTATCGTAGTTAAGTGGGTGTTCAAGACTAAGCATAATGAAGTTGGAGAAATAGAGAAATTCAAAGCAAGATTGGTTGCAAAAGGGTATGCGCAACATCATGGAATAGATTACACTGAAGTATTTACTCCGGTGGCGAGGCTTGACATCACTCGTATGATACCTTCAATGGTTGCTCAGTTCAGTTGGGAGGTCTTTCAACTCGATGTAAAGAGTGCCTTTCTTAATGGTGAACTCAAGGAGGAAGTGTTTGTGCAACAGCTAGAGGGATTCATTAAAAAGGTAGAAGAAGAGAAAGTCTACAAGTTGAAGAGAGCACTTCACAGACTAAAACAGGTACCGCGAGCGTGGTATAGCAAAATTGAAGTCTACTTTGTGCATGAAGGGTTTGAAAGATATCCAAATGAGCACATCTTGTTCACCAAGATAAAAGGAGGTAAAATTTTGATAGTTAGCCTATATGTTGATGATTTGATTTTTATCGGGAATGATATAAGCATGTGTGACGAGTTTAAAGCTTCAATGATGTCCGAATTTGATATGTATGATTTTGGAAAAATGAAATATTTCTTAGGGATAGAAGTCAAACAGTGTTCGAATGGAATATTCATATGCCAGAGAAGGTATGCATGGGAAGTATTAGCAAGGTTTGGTATGGAAAATAGCAATGCAGTCAAGAACCTAATAGTGCCAGGTACAAAGCTGTACAAAGATGAGGATGGAGTTGGAGTTGATGAAACTCTATACAAGCAAATGGTTGGAAGCCTCATGTATTTGACTGCGACTTGGCCTGACTTAATGTATGGTGTTAGCTTGATAAGCAAGTTCATGACAAGTCCTACTATGTCACATTGGCTCGCAGCAAAGAGAATTATGTGGTACTTAAAAGGTACAACAGATCATGGAATTTTCTACAAAAAGGGGGATAGCAGCTTGAAACTTTTGGCATTTACGGATATTGATTATGCCGGTGACTTGGATGATCAAAGAAGTACATCTGGATTCGTATTTATGTTGGGAACTGGAGTTGTTTCGTGGTTATCAAAGAAACAATCGGTGGTTGCTCTGTCTACTACAGAGGCAGAATATATAGATGCGGTGATGTGCAGTTGTCAGTGCGTTTGACTTAGGAGGATATTAGAGAAACTTGGAATTGAAGAGAAGACTAGTACGGTGATCATGTGTGATAACAGCTCCACCATACAGTTATCGAAGAATCCAGTGTTTCATGGCAAGAGTAAGCACATTGATGTAAGATTTAACTTCCTTAGAGAATTGGTGAATGATGGAGTCATTAAACTGAGCTACTGCAACACTCAAGAACAAATTGCCGACATTATGACAAAGCCACTGAAATTAGAGCAGTTTGAGAAGCTTCGCATCATGCTTGGAGTGACTGAAGTTACATTAGAAAGCTAAGATGCATTAGTTTAAGGGAGGGAATGATATAATTAGTTGTTAATTGTTTGCCAATTTGTTTAATAAGTCCTAGTATTTAGGAGGACCTATTCTTTAGGAGTTTAGTTAGTGTTTTGATTATTTCCACGCATTATAAAGTTGTTAGATGCAATTGCTATTTATTCTCACAGTCACGTTGTATTGAAGATATATAGCCTCAGTTTACTATCATTTAATAATATCTCCTTTCCAATTGCTATAACAGTTTCTGAGTTTTAATAGGGAAGGAACATAATTAAGAAATAAAGGAAGGTACAATTCTTTGAGAAAGAGATGAATGGGATCGAACAAATTGAGAGAGAAAAGAGAAATTACCGACAAATTTTTAAGGATGTCGTGGCACTATCATACACCTCTTATGATTCACAATAAGAATTTTCTCTCAAAGGTTATACACAGATTTAAAATAAAATCCTTGACAGGTAATATGTTAGAATCAAACCTCACTTTTCATAATAAATATGACATTTTTAAGCAAAAGCAAAGTTTAGACCTAACCCAGGTCAATATTCTATATCATCTTTCACTAAAAATTAAAAAAAGAAGGCGATTATGATTAATTCTTTAATATATTTATTATAACTAAATAAAATATATGTATTAATAATAAAATATTTAAATTGATAATAAAAGTATATAAATGTGCATCAAAATTTAGCAATTGTTTCATTACGAAAAATTCTAACACATAATGATAGTCTGTAAAACATAATATATAAAGTTTAATATCATTAACTTTTCATTGATCATCACTGTTTCAACACATCTTTAATCTCCTTCAGATGTGTCTGAGACATATCCAATAAGTATCGATGGTGTGTTGAAACAAGGAAATAAAAGAAACAGGAAATATAAGTAAACTAGACATGTCCAAGTTGACAGCAAACACATGCCATACGAGTGTCAGACATGACGTGCCTAATACCAGAGATGTTCATGCTCACACTCCTTAGTCTGAAGCCTAGAAGAGTTACCTTATTGGAAGTAGTGTTAGTATGAGTAGCTGAAACATCAGGTAATTTCTCTCAAAGCTGCCCCTGGAAATTGGTAGAGGTCATCTCATCTAGCAAATCATAAGCCTGTGCAGGTTTGTTTTTCCTCAGATAACCACCAAGAGAAACATCAAGCAATGATTCAATATACTAACAAAATTTTCAACCCTAGGTTCTAACTTCTAACAGCAAATTAGAAGACAATAAAAAGAAAAAAAGAAAGAACTACATAAAACTAGCCATGGAGAAGTTGTTACTATGTTAGTGATCAGTTCAATATTCAATAAACACAATCACTCTATATCTCTTCTAATCTCTAAATTTTCTCTGTGATCTTAAACTTAAACAAGTGTTGTTTTACGTAGTTGTTTGTTATACAGCAATGTAAAGTCAAGGAAACTACTAATCAATTCATGTTCACCAACCAGGGAACCTAATTCAGAGTATTTGCTTGTATTATATATTGTTAACAGCGAATATAAAAACAGAAGAAAAAAAAGTGAAGGAGTTAAGGTACCTGAATGCAAGAGATGAGAATGGGAAAAGGGAGACAGAGTCCAAATATTATTGGAGATCGCCTCCACAAGGCTATGAACCCTAATAGGTTTTCTTTCTTCCCGTGAAGAGCCCTAATAATATCTTCATTCTATAAATGCAATATAAATGCCATTAAAATATAATTAATTTTTTTAATTACAATTTAATAGATATTTAACAATTAATTTTTTACAAAATTATATCACGATTAATTTTACTCCATTTATTCTTTTTTACAAGTCAATATTGATTTTTTAAATTCATTGAATAAATGATGTATTTGAACTATATATAGAGTAGATACATCAATTATTTAATAAATCTAAAAATTTAAAATTTACTTATAAAAGATAATGGAGGAAGGACAATTTAACTACTCCTATCATTGTTTAATTTTAAATGAATACTCCGATATTAGTTAATTACCTACATATCATTCATTTATCAAATATTATGTTTTTTTTATTATAATGATTTATTTTTAAAAAATTAAAATTTTAAATATATTTTGTATAGAATTATTAGTACTCAAATAAAACTCATGGATATTAAGAATTTACCTTAATTTTATATCATAAATTTATTTTATAAACTAAACATCAAACCTTATACTAACCCCTCATAACATCTCTAATGGTGAAAATTTATGCTTTATTTGACAATTTGGAGAAGGAAAGAGAGGACTTTGAAAAAAATAGATATACTGAAAATAATAAAAGAATTTTAGTTTGAGGGATTTTGGAAAATTTTGTTTTTAGCTATAACACAAAATCTTTTTAATTTGGGGACTAAAAATTTGTATTGGAGGAGAGATTTGGAGTATTTTAAAGGACTTAAGGAAAATTATTCAAACATAATTTATGTTCAAAAAATTATTAATGTGTTAATGATAAACACTCTTTTATCAATCTAAACAAAATCTTTTTTAAAAAAATGTTAAAGATTTCTCTATAATTTTTTTAAAAATCATTTTTCAAAAGTAGTAACTTGACAGACCAACTGTCTGAATAAGGCGCAAATGTGAGATAGAATGTGTATGTTAAAAGCTATTTGTCCCATTAGAAAAGACAATGGAGTAGGGTAGCTTGCACTCATTAAAGAAAACATCATTTGTAATGACAATTATGCACTTTTTTATTAAGACACTTAAACCCCCTGTGTTGAGAAGGCACACCATAAAACACACATTCCCCACTTATGAATTAGAGCTTGTGTTGATTTTAAGGTTTAAGAGAAGGAAAACACAAACATACAAAGACCTTTAGTGACTTGTAACTTGATAGCTTCTTGTGCAAGGCAAAGTAGGGTGAGGTAAAATTAGATAAACCTGCATTGCGAAGCTTGTTGATGATGTAGATGGCCATCGTGAAACTATGATCCCAATAAGCCAGTGGAATGGAAGAAATTACCAAGAAAGTGAGTCCCATTTCAACAATATGCTTGTGTTTCCTTTAAATTGATTCATTTCGATGAGAGATATGTGGGCATGTGAGCATGTGGTGAAGGGTGAGAAAACACTTAGAAGAGGGGGGGGGGGGGGAGGGGGTTGAATAATTTTTTCCTTTTTCTTGCGCAATAATAATGGAAGGACACATGTATTTTTATCCTGGTTTGTTTGAAACTCAAACTACTCCAGTCCACCCACCAAGGTGATTAAGCCTCTCTCAACGAGGACTTAATCTACTATAATCAAAACTGATTACAAATGCATAATCAAACTGTTGTGACTAACAATACAATGCACAAGTCAACTGAAAGTGACTAACACCTCTAAGACTCAACTAGTCCTAGCCCTCTTGAGAAATCTGACCCAACTGGTCTCTCAAGGAACAATTACAATGCACAACCAAACTGTTGTGACTAACACCTCTAAGACTCAACTAGTCCTAGCCCTCTTGAGAAATCTAACCCAATTGGTCTCTCAAGGAACAATTACAAAGATTATCTCTTAACAGTAGTGAATAAGAATGCTTCTAATAAGCTATATCACAAACTGTGATTTATCACTAAGATTTTAGCCCAGTACTTAAGAATTACCCACTATATACAAAGAGTTTACAAGAATGAAAATAGTGGGCTTCAGTATATTTTGCATGGATCAGTAACCTTGCTTTGAAACAAATGGTCTTCTATATATAGCTTCCAGTCTTGACCGTTACTTCCTTGAAGAGATAGCATGAATTAATGATGCGTGTTAGCTTGGTCTTTATGTTTCCAATGCTCTCGTGCGTAGTACCACTTGAGTGCGTTAGCTGTCTTAGCATTAAATGATCAACGGTACTGTCAGAGCTTGTCTCTGGAAGTTTTAGAGTTTGCTTGCAGCGTTGTAACATCAAAGTTTGCTTTAACTTTTCTTCTATCAGAGTTTGCTATATCACTTCTTATGTCAGAGTTTGCTTCAGCTTGCATTATCAGATATTGCTTTCACCGTGCTTCTTTCAAATCTTTGCTTCAGCTAGCTTTATCAGAGGTTGCTTAAGATTACTTTTTATCCGAGTTTGCCTTGGAGTGCTTCCTTCAGAGTTTGCTTCAGACTTGCGTAGAATTATGTTTCTCTTTTGAATGCTTGAGTCAGAACATCATCTGAATTAGAAAACATGCACATCAGAGTATAAAATATATTATACAAAATTTATTTCATTTTTATCATCAAGACTCTAAGATATGATTAGAACCAAACTTTGTTCTAACAATCTCCCCCTTTTTGATGATGGCAAAACAATTCATATTTTGATTTAAAATTTTTTGTACAAGAGTGAGAATCTCCCCCTGAGATTGATAATATCCCCCCTGAGATAAATATTTCTTCTTCTGAAATAAATAGTAAAAGAATTTAAGTGCATAAGGGAAACTTCCTGAGATTGTTCTTCAGAGCCTTGGGACATTTTTCTTTCAGAGTTTCTTTAAGAGCTCATGATTTTTTCTTCAGAGTTTCTTTAGCAGATCTTTACCAGATGATGTTTAGAGCTTAGTCTTTCAGAGTCTTGAGGTACCTGCATATCTCTTAAACAGGAAAAAACTTTGTATTTTGTTAGGAATATTTGAGATTTTGTCCCATAACTGTTATCATGGATCAGATCAAAATTACATTTTCTCCCCCTTTTTGTCATAATCAAAAAGCAAAAAAATAAATAAAGAGATTTAAAAGATTTTTATATAGGAGATTTCAAAAGACAGAAGTACAAAAAAATGGGAAAGAATAAAACTAAGATTGACGAGAGACAAGAGAAAGAAGAAGATTCTTGATTTCTGTTGGGATTCCTCTTGAGAGAGAGAGAGAGAGAGAGAGAGAGAGAGAGTAAAAAGTAAAAAAGGATTTTTTCAAAGTATTTATAGCTTATGAAAAAGAATTTTAAAGTAATAAAACAGTTAAAGAATTTAGAACGATTGAATTAAAAAAAATCATTACAAGCAATTAATGAGATTTGACATCGAGGAGAAGCGTGATATTTGATCAAATCTGAACAGTTACCTAGGAACGGAGTCTCAATAGCAGTGCACGCATGCGTGACCTTTCAGAGTTGAAACATGCGTTCAACTTCTGAGGATAGCGTGTGACAGCTGTTTTAATGTAATGAACTTATGAACCATTTTTGTAATGAAACGTTAGACACATTTCAGAACATTATAGATGGTTTCTAATGTAACTCCTTTTCTAACTTCTGAAGAGTAGTTAATCAGAACATTCATTTCAGAACATTCTGAAAATATATATAGAAAAAAAATTTCATTCAGGACAAAGTTCCATACTGATGTTTTTCAGAATGAATTTAAATTTATCTTCAGAAAGAGGTTTAGTAAAAATATCAGCCCATTGATGGTCTGTGTCTATGAAGTTTAAACTTAAAATTCCTTTATGAATATAGTCCCTTATGAAATGATGTTTAATTTCTATATGTTTTGCCTTAGAATGTAAGATAAGATTTTTTGAAAGAAAAATAGCAGAGGTATTATCACAGAAGATAGGAATCTTAATTTCATAGAGATGATAATTTTCCAGCTGTCTCTTCATCCAGATCATATGAGTGCTACATCCAACACCAGATATATATTCTGCTTCAGTTGTTGATAGTGCAATAGTGGCTTGCTTCTTGCTGTACCATGAGATAATGTTATCACCCAGAAACTGACAGCTTCTAGAGGTGTTTTTTCGTTCTATTCCATCTCCAGCAAAGTCAGCATCACAATAACCTACTAGTTTAAACTCTTTGGATCTTCTGTAACACAGTCCAAGGTTAGTAGTACCTTTCAGATACCTCAGAATTCGCTTAACAGAAGTTAAGTGAGATTCTCTAGGATCTGATTGGAATCTTGCACATAAACATACACTGAATAATATATCTGGTCTAGATGCAGTCAGATAGAGAAGAGATCCAATCATACCTCTGTAGAGTTTCTGATCTACTTTCTTACTTACCTCATCTTTTCCAACATGCGTGTAGGATGCATTGGTGTCTTTGCTTCTTTACTTTCTGATAGCTGGAATTTCTTCAGGAGTTCTTTAAAATACTTTGTTTGATGTATGTAAGTACCTTCTGGAGTCTGATTTATTTGAATTCTTAGAAATAATTTTAGTTCTCCCATCATGCTCATCTCAAATTCAGCCTGCATAGACTCAACAATTCTCTTCCAAGAGAGACAAGTTCCAAAAATAATATCATCTACATATATTTGACAAATTAAAATGTCATTTTTAAATGTTTATCTGAATAAGGTAGTGTCCACTTTCCCTCTGGTAAAATTCTTTTCTAAAATAAAGTTACTTAGACGTTCATACCAAGCTCTGGGAGCTTGTTTCAGACCATACAGAGGCTTTTTCAGTTTAAAAACATGTTCTGGATATTTTGAGTCATCAAAACTCAGAGGTTGATAGACATAAACTTCTTCTTCTATGTAACCATTTAAGTAATGCACTTTTAACGTTTATTTGATATAATGACATGTTATGTTGAACAACAAAAGAAATTAATAATCTAATTGATTCTAACCTGGCGACTGGGGCAAAAGTTTCGTTATAATCAATTCCTTCTTGTTGATTATAACCTTGTGCAACCAGTCGTGCCTTGTTTCTGACAACCCCTCATTCCTCATTTAACTTGTTTCTGAATGCCCATTTTGTTCCTAGGATATTGAATCCTTTAGGTTTTGGAACTAGATCCCACACATCATTTCTGGAAAATTGATTTAGTTCTTCTTGCATAGCTAGGATCTAATCATTGTCTTGCAGAGCTTCCTCTATTGAGGTTGGCTCAATCAGAGAAACTAATCTAAACAGTGATTCTTCATTGTTTCTGAGGGAGGATTTTGTTCTGACGGGATCTTCTTCCTTTCCAATAATCACATTTTCTGGATGTGCTGATGTGATTATGGGGAATCTTTTCTGTGAGGTTTGTTAAGAAATTCTTAGATTGTCTAGAGCATTTGCAGTAGAAGGATATTCTGAGTTGTCCTTTGCTTCTGACTCTTCATAGTTTGTAAGATGATCTTCTGTACCTGCAGGATTTTCATTTTGCTTTGGCTTTTGCGGGCCAAACTTATCATCAAATCTGACTTTGATTGATTCTTCAACAATCAGAGTTTCTGTGTTGTATACCTTATAGCCTTTTGAGTGTTCAGAATATCCAAGCAGAAAACACTTTTGTGCCTTAGAATCAAACTTGTTTAGATTATCTTTAGAATTCAGAATATAGCAAGTAAATCCAAAATGATGAAAATATGAAATGTTGGGTTTTCTGTTTTTCCATAAT
Source organism: Vicia faba (assembly GCA_948472305.1). Classification (NCBI taxonomy): domain Eukaryota; kingdom Viridiplantae; phylum Streptophyta; class Magnoliopsida; order Fabales; family Fabaceae; genus Vicia; species Vicia faba. The sequence continues at coordinate 866,360,975 of OX451737.1, forward strand.
TCATAAGGTGTCTTTTCAAGAATAGGTCTTATAGAGACTCTATTTTGAATATACCATGTTGTGTTCACTGTTTCTGCCAAGAAGTGTCTATCCATATTGGTTTCATTAATCATGGTTCTGGCCATTTCTTGCAAAGTTCTATTCTTTCGTTCTACAACTCCATTTTGTTGGGGAGTTCTAGGACAGGAGAAATCATGAGAAATTCCATTTTCTTTAAAAAACTTTTCAAAATAATGGTTTTCAAATTCTCCTTCATGATCACTTCTAACTTTTATGATTCTAAACTCTTTTTTCATTTTGCACTTGGATGCAGAAGTCGAAGAACACAGAATGTGACTCATCCTTGTGTTTTAAAAACTTAACCCATGTCCATCTGCTGTAGTCATCAACAATGACCAATCCATACTTCTTGCCTCTGATGGATGCAGTTTTAACTGGTCCAAACAGATCAATATGAAGAAGTTCCAACGGCCTAGAGGAAGAAACAACATTTTTTGACTTAAAAGAAGGTTTTGAAAATTTTCCTTTCTGACATGCTTCACACAGAGCTTTTGAGTTGAACTTCAGATTGGGATGTCCCCTGACCATATTGAGTTTGTTAATTTGAGATATTCTTCTCATGCTAACATGTCCCAATCTTCTATGTCAGACCCATTGCTCATCGCTAACAGACATAAGGCATTTTACATTTTGAGTTATAAGGTCAAAAAGATCAATTTTATAGATGTTGTTCTTTCTCTTGCCAGTAAAAAGGATTGTTCCATCTTTTTGACTAACAGCTCTACAGGATTTTTGATTAAATATTATGTCATAACCGTTGTCACTTAATTGACTTATGGACAACAAGTTATACGCTAATCCTTCTACTAACAGAACATTAGTTATAGAAGGAAGGTTACCATTTCCAATGTTTCCAGAACCAATAATCTTTCCTTTCTAATTTCCTACAAATTTAACATCTCCTCCAGATTTAAGTTCCAGACTTTGGAACATAGACTTTCTTCCCGTCATATGTCGAGAGCATCCAGAGTCCAGGTACCATGACTGGTGTTTCAACTGTGTTGTTAAGGACATCTGCAACATATATTATTTTCTCCTTAGGTATCCATATATTTTTGGGTCCTTTTTGGTTAGAGTTTCTAAAGTTCTGTTTGAACTTTGATTTAGCATAAGAATTTTCAGAGTGAGATGTGTATTTGATATCATGTGTGTGCCCAAAACTAAATTGTTTGTGCAGTAGTTTATATGTGATAACCATTTCCTCAACAGGTTTAGGTTTATATGTTTCTTTACCTTTGGAAGTTTCATATCCAATTCCTCTTCTGTTATTTCCACAAATACCATAGATCATTGAAGCCATTTTTCTTCTATCTATGCTTTTAGCAAGAAATGTTTGAAAACTAGAGTCATATTCTTTAAGAATATCTCTTGAACTTGAAGCAGAATCTGAAATAGAAATCTTTTGAACTTTTTGAACTTCCTCTTTGAGTTTAAAATTGTTTTCTTTAAGTTCAGAGTTTTCTGTTTCAAGTTTCTTAAAATCAGATGCAAGATTCTTTTTGTGTTTCTTGTATTTGATTTTGAGTTGACTATAGTTTTCAAGAAGTTATGATAAGCTTTCTACTAGTTCGGCTCTAGAGAATTCAGAGAATACCTCTTTTGGTTCTGAATCAGAGTCTGAGTCATCGTCATCTGTTGTGGTAGCCATAAACCCTAGGTTAGCATGCTCATCTTCCGAGTCAAATTCGGCTTCAGAAGATTCGGAATCATCCCAGGTGGCCATAATTCCTTTCTTTCTTCCAAACCTTTTCTTTGGTCTTTCTCTTTGTAGCTTAGGACAATCACTTCTGTAGCGTCCTAGTTCTTTACATTCATAGCAGACTATACCTCTTCTGCTTGACTTCTTATGTCCAGAAGATTCTGGATCATCTTCTGACCTTTTGTAGTTTCTGAACTTCTTTTGTCTGTGCTTCCACATCTGGTTGATCCTTCTGGAGAGCAGAGATAACTCATCTTCTTCTGATGCAAAGTCTTCAGAGTTTCCTTCTTCTGCCTGAAAAGTGTTAGTTTCACATTTTTTTAATGGATTTAAGGGCGACAGACTTACCTTTCTTCTGAGGCTCATGTTCATCAAGTTCTATCTCATGACTTCTTAATGCAATGATAAGTTCTTCAAGAGATACATCATTAAAATATTTTGACACTTTGAATGCAGTAACCATAGGTGCCCATCTTTTGGGTAAACTTATGATAATTTTCTTAACATGGTCTACCTTGGTGTATCCTTTGTTCAGAACTCTTAGGCCAGCGGTCAGAGTTTAGAATCTTGAGAACATAGCTTCAATGGACTCATTTTTTTTCCATTTTGAAGGCTTCATACTTCTGGATGAGAGCCAGAGCTTTTGTCTCTTTTACTTGAGAATTGCCTTCATGAGTCATTTTGAGAGACTCAAACATGTCATGTGTTGTATCTCTGTTGGTGATTTTCTCATATTCCGTTTTAGAGATAGCGTTCAGAAAGATATTTCTGGCTCTATGGTGATTTTTGAAATCTAATTTCTGTTGTTTATCCATGTTCTTTTTGTCAATCTTGTTTCCGTCTTTGTCTTCTGGATGTGTGTAACCATCTAAGACCATATCCCATAAATCAACATTATGACCTAGAAAGAAACTTTCTAGTCTATTCTTCCAGTATTCAAAGTCTTCTCCATCAAACACAAGAGGTTTGGTGCAGTTGTTGTTTTTTTGTTCAGTTTTCATAGTGTTTTCCTTCTGGATCTTTTTCTGACACTGTTAGGTGTTTGCACCCAGAACTAGAGCTCTGATACCAATTGAAGGGTGAGAAAACACTTAGAAGGGGGGGAGGGGGGGGGGGGGGGGGGGGTTGAATAAGTTTTTCCTTTTTCTTGTGCAATAATAATGGAAGGACACATGTATTTTTATCCTGGTTCGTTTGAAACTCAAACTACTCCAGTCCACCCGCCAAGGTGATTTCGCCTCTCTCCACGAGGACTTAATCCATTATAATCAAAACTGATTACAAATGCACAACCAAACTGTTGTGACTAACAATACAATGCACAAGCCAACTTCAAGTGACTAACACCTCTAATACTCAACTAGTCCTATCCCTCTTGAGAAATATGACCCAACTGGTCTCTCAAGGAACAATAACAATGCACAACCAAACTTTAGTGACTAACACCTCTAAGACTCAACTTGTCCTAGCCCTCTTGAGAAATATGACCCAATTGGTCTCTCAAGGAATAATTACAAAAATTATCTCTTAACAGTAGTGAATCAGAATGCTTCTAATAAGCTATATCACAAACTATGATTTATCACTAAGATTTTAGCCCAATACTTAAGAATTACCCATTATATACAAAGAGTTTACAAGAATGAAAATAATGAGCTTCAATATATTTTGCATGGATCTGTAACCTTGGTTTGAAACAATGGTCTTCTATATATAGCTTCCAGTCTTGACCGTTACTGCCTTGAAGAGAGAGCATGCATTAATGATGCGTGTTAGCTTGGTCTTTATGTTTCCAATGCTCTCGTGCGTAGTACCACTTGAGTGCGTTAGCCGTCTTAGCATTAAATGATCAACGGTACTGTAAGAACTTGTCTCTAGAAGTTTTAGAGTTTGCTTGCAGCGTTGCTACATCAGAGTTTGCTTTAACTTTTCTTCTATCAGAGTTTGCTTTAACTTTTCTTCTATCAGAGTTTGATTTAACTTTTCTTCTATCAGAGTTTGCTATATCACTTCTTCTGTCAGAGTTTTCTTCATCAGAGTTTACTTCAGCTTGCATTATCAGATATTGCTTTCAGCGTGCTTCTTTCAATTCTTTGCTTTAGCTAGATTTATCAGAGGTTGCTTAAGATTAATTTTTATCAGAGTTTGCCTTGGAGTGCTTCCTTCAGAGTTTGCGTCAGACTTGCCTAGAATGATGTTTCTCTTTTGAATGCTTGAGTCAGAACATCATCTGAATTAGAAAACATGCACATCAGAGTATAAAATATATTATACAAAATTTATTTCATTGTTATCATCAAAACTCTAAGATATGATTAGAACCAAACTTTGTTCTAACATGTGGAATATGCCTAGGTCAATGAGATGTTTGGTAAAAGGCATGTACACTCCACCAAAGGTAAACTTCACAACTTTGACAATAGTTTGGAACTGAGACCTGACATATGCATAAAATAACATAAAAGTAGTCATAACATATGATTTAAGTTTAAGGAAATATACTCAAGTGTACTTAGTGCAAGCATAAAAAAAGCTAATATGGTACTAATATCCAATTTTAGACATAAAGGGCACATGACCCCAAAGATTAGTATACATTGTGAATGCATTTTCCTCTTAGATAAATGTTTTGCATGAGGTCAAAAATAAGATAAATTTACCTTTTTTTTGGTATTTTGAATGGTATCTCTGAGTCATTGTGTGCACCCTTGCATTAGTGATCTTAGAATTTATCTAGAACAAGTTTGAAAAGGTTGTCAATAGGTATCGTGCACTAAAATCAATTTTGCATAAAAATCAGTTGCATGTGTCGACCCATCCGTTATATGTGTCGAAACATGTGGATCAATAATAAAGCTTGTAGACTTTATAACTATGTGTCGATACATTCCTGATTTCAATTCGACACATGTCATTATGAAACCTTTGATGTGTCAACACATACGTGTTTTGTGTCGATACGTGTACTATTATTTTAAAGCTTGTAGCTTATGTAACTTCGTGTCGACATAATGACCTCAAATAGGTCACCACGAGACATTATATGTGTCGACACATGACTTACTTGTGTCGACGCATGTGTCTATATTTTTCAAAAATTGTTTTCCCTTTCAAACTTCCAGGTTTTTCTTTTGCCTCCAACTTGCTCACCTATATATACTTTATACATGTATTATTTTCAACTTGATAAAACTATAAACACGTACTAAGACTGCTCATCATCTTCAAGCTTCACTACTTCAAATAACATTTTTCATGACGAAGCTTTCATCTCCATCATGCTAAAAACTGAGAGGATATATTCTGGGAGTGCAATGTTTTATTTTTTACTAAGATAAACATCATGTTACATTGGCATTATAAATAACCAAGGTGACACAACTATAAGTTAGCGCCTATTTTTTTCCATAAAAAATTAATAAACTTGTTATCTCAGTTTTCTTTAAAACCGAGGTAATATAGCTATAAGGAACCTCACTTAGAATCCCAGTTTCTGCATTTAAAACTTTTTTCAACAATTTATCACTTGGTGTCTTTTTTTTGTTTAACAAGAATAGGCAACAATAGAAAAAGGGAATATTTAATTGATAATAAAAAAACACAACAAAGAAAACTACTCAACAAATTCAAACTTCTCAGTCCATTCAACTTCAACATCACCCTTAATTATCCCTAACTTATAGAAAAGTTTAGAAAGAACTCTTCCATACACTACTACAAAATGCACAAACAACAACACCATGTTCACCATGGTTCTTTCCAACACCTTGGTGACATCTCTAAACCCATGTGCAAACATTTTTTTAAATATTTCTATTAAAAATTGTTAGTATCTAATAAAGGTTTCAGACATAAATGTGGTTACAGATTCTATACGTTCTTGGGTTCGAACCTCAGTGCCCTTATATTTAACGTTAATGCGCGTATTTTCTATTATATTTATTTTTATGTATAAAATAAAGGGTTGCGACTATAATTCTTTAGTTCACCCGTTGTGATACATTTATGTATATCACCATGATTGCTAAGGTCAATTGTTGTGAGTATTTTAATATATAAGCAAATTTACTCTCTCTCAATTACAAGAGCACCATATCTTTCTCAGCAAAACTCTAAAACTCATTTTTCTCTTCTTCTTCTTCATCATTAGCATTCCTATTCTATAGTATAATTGTCAATCTTGTTCTTCTTACATAAAGGTATTATTCTTTTTCCTTTATTCTCTCGTTTTCGTGTATGTTGATGTTTTATTTCACATGGCTAGATAGTTAATGGTTCTTATATTTTTATATGTTATTCTATGTTTTTGTTTCCTGTTGTGTTGATGACAAATAAGTTTATCGTTTCACATGTTGATATTTTTCATGGTCTTTGTAGGATTCAAGAGAAGTGAATTAAGAAACAACAACATCAATAAACTTTATCTAGTTTTAGAAGCTATGAAAAGAAATATAGGAAGTATGAAGCTAGTATGTTAACTTGTTCCACCTTATACTTCTTCCTCATGGCTTCACAAACTAGATGAACCTCATAGTTTCACAATTATTTTCAATAAAAGGCGCGTTATGTAAACACCTTAATATATTTTGTGATATTGTATGTTGTTAGTGTTTTGTGGCTAAAATGTTTGTTTTTATTTAGTGTGTTACATATATTTTTTGTGTTGTTGTATGATGTTGTTGTTGACAAATGTTCTTAAAATAAGAACAAAACATTGCTAAGTCATAAGAAGAAGGCTTCTTGTGACTTAGCAATATTTTATTCTTTAAAATCTTATATAGCTTGACAGAAGATGAAGTTTAGTTTAATATATACTATTTATATTGTTTGTTTCACTAACCTTTTAATGAAAATGCAATCATTTATATTGACATATAAACATATAGTTCAATGGTAGATTTCCTATAATACACCAATATCTATTAGTTTACTTTACCTCGTCGTCGTCACTTATCATTGTGATTGTTAAGATCATAATTGTTATGATGATAAGTCATCATAACAATCACGATGATAAGCGACGATGATGAGATAAACAAAAATAAAAGATATTGATGTATTAAAGGAAATAGACCATTGAATCATATATATTATGGGTTAAGGAACATAAAATATGTTGAATGAGACACATGTAATTAGGAACACAATGATGTTTTTAAGTTGGTTTTCAAGAATATTTTAATTTTCAGATTATATAGTTCTTTACCAATTTAGTAGTTATATTTATTTAATGAGGTGTATGGTAAAACAAGCAATATACACTTATATATAATAAATTAAGGGTAACTTCTTTAACATTTTTATATTTTAACCGTGATTTAATGTAATTTATTTCTTGCTGGGTTTGAACCCAGTATCGTATATATCACAATGGTGGATTAGAATAACTATTGTGATATCATGCATGCTTTCTAATATACTACAACGGTTTCAGGACTGTGATTGTTAGTAACAAATTTACAGCAACACTCTACACAACAACGTCTGGTCCCACATGATTATATATCATTTCTAACCGTTACTAAAGGCCTTATCCGTAGTAGTGATAAGGTATGAGGAAAGTCATTTTCTTCTAAGAAGTCTTTATCATTTCCTTCAAGAAGTTAAAAATGGTAAGAGAAATATTAACTCTCATGCTGTAGGTGAGGAATAATAAGAGATGCTTGTCATACCAAGTAAGCATCACCAGGTCTTTCTCTCTTGGGTGAAGATTTGTTATTAAAAGTTGAAACCAAAATTTTACAATTGGTTTCAGAGAAGCAGGACTGGAGAGATTATTTTTGTTGGAAAAAAGTCGATGAAGGTAGGTTGCATAGACACCATTGAATTCATAATGTTCAACACAACTACCAAACATTTCACAGTTGAATGTCATAACAATCAGTGATGGAGTAATGTATAAATGAGTGGCATTGATATATGACTGGATGATTTCTTCATGACCAACTGGCACAACGGAGGTGTTCATCCAGAACTCTTCAACGGGGTTAGTGTATATGGGGCCATGTAGAATGTTAAAGTAATCATTTAACTTTTGTTTATCAACAACTTTCCTCAACTTTGGATTAAAACGTTCAAAATTATTAAAATCAACATACTTTTCATTGATAATGAACAAAATATTTGCATCCATTTTTTTATAAGGACTTTGAAACAAGGAAACAAAGAGTTGAAAATAGGAAAACACTTTGAAACAAGGAGTTGGTAATTAGACGTTTAAATAGCTCAAAATCCTCCTTGATATAATCCAAAAGAGGCGTTTAAATAGCTTAGAGAATGTTGAATATGGTTGATCATTGTTATTCAAGATAAGTGATATGATTTCAAATCGTGCCACGTCGATGTTCTAACTTCTGTTTTAATTGTATTTTTTATTTGTAATATAAATATTCTAACCCGTCAGTTTTCCATAAAAACCGAGGGAACATTTAGCGCTAAAATTGGAACTTCTATTTTAATTGTAGTTTTTATTTGTAAATTAAATATTATAACCCATCGGTTTTACTAAAAATTGGGGTAACATTTAGCGTTATAATTAAGATATTTATCAAATCCGTAATCAAATCCATACCGTCCATTTCATGACTATCAACACTCAAGACAATACCATTAGTGATCCACGTGAAACTTAGATAACTTATATTATAAAAGCATTATGAATATCAAAACTTAGATGATTATCCTCCACTTTAAGATTAGCAAGAGTGTTTGTCATGAAGAGTTTTCTATTTGGAACTTAGAAAACTTAGAAAATCATATATGTAACTAACCCTTTTTTTGTTCATACCAGAAACAAATGCAAGAAAAAGAAATTTAAAAATTCGGTTTCCCAAAATATCCACAACAAAAATTTATTTGGGTGTAAGGTTTGCAAGGGTGTTTGCCATGAATAGTTCTCTATGATGGATTGCAAGAGCAGGAAATTATTTAGGTGTAAGGTTTGTATTCTTAAGAATTTATTTGAGCAGAAAATTATCTAACCCTTTTTTGTCTAACCCTTTTTTTTGTTCATATCAGAAACAAATGCAAGCAAAAACCATAGAGAATACTCTTTTTTGTTGGTAGAAAAGAGTTTCTCATGCATTTGATGTTGTCCAGAAATCAAAGAATTGAAGATCCAACATATGATCTTCATGGACATTTAATTTTTTTGTGTAAAAAATGTAATATTATGGATAAACAAGCTATTTTATTAATGTTCTATATAGACAATGTAACAAGCCTTATTAAAAAAAAAATAACCCCTCAGTTTTCTTAATAAACCGAGATAAAAAAGGCGCTAGTTTTTGTAAATAAATATGTGCAGAAGTTGGGTTTCAAACTCACGCACTAATAAAATTAAACCTCAGTGTTTTATGCACCGAGGTGATAATTCTTTACTTTTTTACGATCTTATTTACCTCGCTTCTAATACCAAGGTAAAACATATTTCCCATCTGACGTTAAATGCGTTATTTGTAGTAGTGTTTGCATCTATGCATACACACAAAAAAGTACCCATAATCATTCATTATTTGTGTGCCATCTAGACTTGGTTAATAATATTCAATTTAGGTTGGTTGTAACCTAAGGCTGGGTTGACAATCATAATGGGTTTCATCAGAAAAACGGTGAGAGTTTTTATCTCAAGATCAAAGTGTGAATTTTGGGGTTTTTACAGGTTTCATAAAAATTAGATTCGACCGAGTGGAAGACTTTGAAAACCGGAAGGTTCTTGCAAAGGACTAGCGCGAGATGGTGAATCGTTTGGAAATCTTAGGTGAGAATAATTCGTAATTTGGATTCGGCCGAGTGAAGAGCTTTGAAGAATAGTGGTTTCTTGTAAAGGAGTAGTGCGAGACGGTGGATCAAATTGCTATTGTTGGGTGACTTGATCAAACTAATATCAAGGGAAGAGAATTTGCTAGGATCAATATCAAACATATGGTTTGTAGAGTTGGATTTCCACATTTCTCTTATAAATGATTTTTTACATAATAAGAATTCTTATCTCAATTCCAAACGGAATTGGAGGCAGTCGTAGCCAAAGAAAGAGAAAAGCAAGGATAAAGATGAAGAAATGAAGTCTATTATCTAAAGGATTCTAGCTCAAGATCCTAAATATAACACCCCAAATTTAGAATTATGATGCTTATGTGTTTATTTATGAATATTAGTAATTTAATGTGTTTATTCATGAAATATTTTTGATGTTGTGTTTGTTGGATTATTGGTGGGAATATAAGTTCTTAAGTTAAAATTATTTGGAATAACTAAATAATAGTTTATGTGGTTTATTAATAAAATAATAAGGAAAATAAAATAATTAGAAGTGTAGAAATTTAAGGGGCAATGAGGTAATTTCATGAGAATAAATGAGGGCATATGATGGAAAGCATAGAAATATGTTGTTGTACCCCAAAATTTGTCCTCTTTATTTTTCTATCTCTAATTGGCTTATACTTTCTTAACATGCGCATACATGCATATAATTGGATCCATGCTCACAGGATCAAGGTACTTCTGTCAACACAACAAAGCTCTCATATTTGTTCAAACTCATGTTGAGTTGTGGAAGGTTTGGGTGTTTTCGGTGAATTTTAAGCAGTGCGAATTGGAAACAATTTTTCAGCTGATTTGAGTTTATAAATTCATATCTCCCATTTGGAATGGTGTTTTGGATTAATTCTTGAGGCTTGAAACTGTTTGGTGTTCTCTTCAACTTTCATGTTCGGACCAAAAGCTAAATCTCGAAGGAAGGTCTCCGAATACACCATTCTTTTGGAAGTTATACAGTGAAAAAGTACAAAGGAAAAGTGGGTTGAACCGTTATTTTATGTGTAAAAAATTCATAACTCTTGGATGGAATATCGTATGTACGCGATTATGATTTCCAAAATTATGTTTCGATGTCATCTTGATGTTGTTTTTGGAGGCTAAAAGTTGATTCACGAAGGAAAGACCCATGAGTTTTGAGTTTCTGAAGACATGTTTGATGTTTGATACGGTAAAATTCATATCTCACTCGATTGTTGTCATATTTAGCTAGGTCCAGTGGAATTGATTCACAAATTTCGTCTCCTACAACTTATCTTCAGATGCTAAAAGAAAATGGTGACCCGAAGGTTCTCGTTTTCTATCTTCTTCGCGCGTGACGCAATAAAATTCCGCTCAGGAAATTATTTTTTCCAGACACAGCGTCAGTGAAACTTCAAAAAATTATAACTTTCTTGTCTTTTATCTGATTAAGCCCGTTTTTCGGTAATGCGTCACAAATTTGATTATCTTCAGTTTTCGTGTTGGAACCTTTTGAAGATTCCTTACGGATAATGATATGGCACTTTTGGTATGTGTCGAGCTTACATTGTCAAATGGAGGCTCAACTCGATTTCTCATCCAATGCCTAATTAGCCCATGTATATAATCTTGAAATCATATTTTTCAACGGGGGTAGGCTCTCAGAATTGAAAAAAATCTCACAAACACTCTAATCTTTTCTCACAAGTTGATCAAAGATCAAATCAAGGTTCTACACTTTTTTCATCAAGAACACAACAATAATTTCATCAAGATTCAAAAGTCAAGATCAAGAGCAATTCTCCTCCAATTGTTGATCCGTTTGTTGCAATATCTATACCTAAGCCTCGTCTTCACTTTTATCATTGAGTTTTCTTGAATTAAGCAATTTTGAAATAAGTGATTATTTAAGAAAGCACTTTTTTAATCAAGAATGATTTGAATCTAGGTTGAATTTTGAATTAAGAATTCAGATCTAATATTAGAATTGTGCTTTGATTTGATCATCATGTGTAAATCCGAAATTGGATAGTTGAATTAAGTTGATTCTCATGAAAGTGCCTAATTGATGAAATAAATTGATGATGTTGCATGAGGTTTAATTGTTGATCTTAATCAATCATGTGTAGTTTGAATCTAGACCTTGAATTATGCAAAATCATGTATTAAATATGTGGAGATTTTTTGTGTTTGATCAAATGCCCAAGCCATGAGCCAAACCTCAAAAACTTGAAAAAACTGCTTTCTGCCCCTGGGTAACCGATTACCCAACTTACAATGGCGTTTCTCAGCTTTTTTGGCTTGGGTAACCGGTTACCCAGTTATCATAACTGGTTACCTCAAGTCAATAGCCATTTTCTCAAATTTTTGAGTTATGGTAACCGGTTACCCTATTATGGTAACCGGTTACCCAGTCAGAAACAACAATTTTTGCTTTGTTTTATTGCATGTTTACACATATTGCCTTGTTAATTCTAACTCCTTTTGTGAATGCTATACAAGGTACATTGTTAGGACTTCAACCTTTAATTATCACATGATTATTGGTTGAAATTCTCTTTATGCAATCACTTGTTAGTTGGAATTTGCTTACGATGCGCAAGACAATATTGTTCTTGTATAAATCGTATTTCGTGCAGGTACCTTGGCATCACACGGATGTGTCTGCGATATATTCCACCGTGTGATTGTTATTTGCGTATACTGTATGAATTGTGTTTCGTGTAGGTGTATTTTGATATTCTGGTGTGTCCGCTACGCATTCCGATCTTGATTTATTGATGCTTTAACGCTTATGCTGATGGTATTTTCTTTGTTGGTGATAGAAGCTCGTGAAGTTTTCCGGGTTTCTTTGTTATTGCTTAGCATCTACAGATTGTTATCCATTTGGTACATTTCCCTTTTATTTTCTTTTTACATCTTATTGCTTTCTAGAGATAATGTCAAGTAGGGATTTTACCCCTTTCCTTGCCATGAGAAGTAGGGTAGAGATGTATGACGGGGATCTCCATTTCTAATCATATAAGGAACCCCTCTGATCTATTTAAAGATCCGTTTAGGGAAATTCCGCATTATGTTCCATTGTGTGCTACTTGTGTGTGGTTTGTTTAAAACCCTACCTTTGAAGTAGGTATTATGCAGGAGTGTTTACATTTTGTACTCGCATATATTATAGATGACAAGTCCTTAAAAGGAGGCGGACATAAAGGGTTAGTAGCCAACCCCCGTTCATTCTAGTCCGTGTCACCCTTAGCTCACGTTGTACATCAATGCTTTGGTGTACCTATCTTTTATATCGAGTTGGTCATGTTGAAAATGGTTAGTAGCCAACCCCCGCACTTTTCCAGGAGTTCGCAATGCCAATGTTGAAACTCCGCTACCAGCTTGTTTTCTTTGAGTGAATTCACTCCCCTTAGCTAAAGCATTTCTATTCTTTTCTTATTTCATCTATCTGCTTGTTTGCTTCGAGTGATTCTCTCCCCTTAGATAAAGCATTTCTCTTGATTTTTCTTTACCCACCTTGATTCACGATATCTTGGTTAGGCTATTTGCTTGAGCTAGTGTGAACTACTCTCTCCATGTATGTTCTCCCTTTGTTCGAGCTTGCTACTTTGAGACACATTACTCTCTCCATGTATGTGCTCTCTCCTTTGCTTGTTTGGGATACACTACTCTCGCCATGTACGTGCTTCCTTTGCTTTCTTGTTTGATATCCCATGCTCCCTTAGGACTTTTATGTTTATTTCCCGAATCGAGCTAGACCTTAGGATAGTACTCCATGCATGCTAACATATATAGATATTTCCCCTTTATCGTTGACATAGGGCCATCATTGTATGATAACATTAGGGATTAGATTTTAGATAGTCTCCCTTAGATGTTTGTTTTCTTTTTCCACCCTTGCATTTAAAACTAAAACTTTCTTTTTCCTTAAACTAATAAAAACACTCTCTAACAACTTAAACCCTTTCTTAAGATAAAAAACACTAACCAACTTCTTTCTTTTTGCCAATCGGATTTTCTCTTCTAAGGTTATGTTAGTTCCTTTCCACTACAGGTCGTAAGCCTCCAAAGGTCGAGCAGTAGTGGAATGATTGAATTTAACATTGTTCAACTAAAAAACACAAACCTACCAAAACAAGTGAGCCGAACTACGACTGCTCTGATTCCTTAAAAGGGATACGTAGGCAGAGGCTTTTTGTGGGGTCTAATCAAGCATATCTTTGTAAAAATCTCTTTCTTTTCCCCACACTTTCTTTTCCTTTTCTTTTGCATGCATTACCTATTTATTTCTACTATAAACCTTAGATATAGACTTGGATCACACTCATTGGATTAGAATAACAAGAGTGGATACCGTAGAGTACTACGGGACTTTGGGGTTCTAATACCTCCCCCTCACGTAACAGACTCTCTTACCCGTATCTCTTGGTCGTTTGACCTTGATTTCACCCTTCTCAGGTTTACTCGATGTTTACCTTTCCCTTCCCGTGGGATAAAAAATGTTTGATTGCGACTTCATTGATTTCATCTTGATGATTTGTTCATCCAGTTGTTTCAGCTGGTGACTTCACTACGGACAAAGATTGACCAAATGCTGGTCCATCCCAGAGTCGCTCCTAGCTCTTGTTTTCTTTTCTTTGGGTGTTTATATGTTTATTTCTTTCTAGATATATTTGTTTATATGCTTTGATTATATGCTCCCATGCATTGCATTTTACAGATATTGCTGTTGTGCTGTTTCTGTGGGGTTGGGATGATACTTTTTGAGGTAAAAGGTCCAGTACCCAGGCCAAAGTTGTGAATTCATAGGAAACCTAGGAATAAAGTGGGGACATGACTTCTATAGGACGTGGTTCGATTAGTACAGGCATGTCATGTACCACACTCATATGAGGTTCAAGTGAAGGTATTTTCATCATACACGTCTGTGTTATGGTGATTTTACTTTCAGGAGGACCTGTGATTTTCGAGTTACCCTTGGCTTACCCTTGACCTAGTCTTTACCCGTGAGTGGGGGATAATCTTTACAGGTACATATGGTGATTTTGTTCTGATGTTAATCTTGTTCTGTTAGTGACCGTATTCCGCTAGTGACTTGGTTTTCTGTGGTTTATATTTTGAACTATTGATCTTGATATTCTCGGCACATCTAGAAACAGCACAGTGAATTTCCGATGTTGGAAACCTTAATTCTATGAATTATTGCACCTTGCATCATGGCATATTTATTTTTACAAAAGAAATGTAAGAAAAATATATATGTCTAAAAAAGGTTAACCTGCATTTGCATTTCATTTCCGGGGTGTTTCAGAGTAGAAGTTTGTATAAAAAATGGCAAACAACCATGATGTTGTCAAGAGAGACACTAGAGACGTGTTTGGTTACAAGTTCGGTACTTCCAGTTGGCCTTGTTTGAAAGAGTTGAGTAGGGAGTCGTGTAACGCGGTGGGAGAATTGACTTGGGTGTTTTGTGTTTGATCCCAATTGTTACGGATAGCAAGAGTCGCCACCGACTTTTCTTTTATCTAATAAGGAAAGGCTGAAAAGAACAGGAAAAACATTTAGATGTGTTTGTGGAATGTGTTTTTGAAAGTGATTTTGAAAAGGTGTCTTCTTTGTAATGGCTCTCGTTTCTATAAGAACGCGTACAAAGTGTTGTCTATTGAAAATGTTTCAAATGAGTGTGTGGGTGTGTAAGATGTTTTTGTTGTGAGCAAGCGAGCAACTAGGAGCATTCTACCTACTCAAAAGGTATTTAATTTTATTTTCCTTCTCCTTTAGACGTTGCTATCTTACCATTGATTTGGTAAGAAGCCCCATCGTTGAATGTGAAAGGACGGGCGCGGGGCGTTTGTATAGTCATAGAAGGTAACCTATGGAACATTTTAGCAATGTCTTTTAGGGACGAGATCATTTACCGAAGGAAACATTGAGGGTCATCGAGGGACTACGATATTTTATCAAGGGTCTTTGCTAAAACGCCCATATTCGAGGGACATGACTATTTTCTGAAAGGCAACAAAGCGGGACTACCCTAAGAATGCTAGTGTGCAAGTGTTTTTGATTTACATGCATTTAGTCTTGATTAGGGTTATCTATTTGTTGATTTTATGTCTTGCCATACACACCCTAATGACTAGCATTTATACTTGAAACCAATAAATTGCGGAAATGTAAAGATCCTACGCTATTACATCATTTAGGGATGGGGGTACAAATTTGTAAATGGGGGGTTGCAAGAATTTAAATCCTAATGAACTATTACAACCATACTGAAATATACAATGCAAGAAATAAAAAAGGACTTGTTTAGAAAATGGTTTTTTGTCTTAATGAATTAAGAAAAAGAAAATATTTTTATGTCTTTTTTATATTAATAAAAATGGTATTAATAATAAAATAAAAGAGAAAAAAGGAGAAACAAAGAGAAATAGGATCAACATGCTGCTGAAAGCAAAATAAAGAGGACCAGAAGTTCTGATGCCAGACGCGCTGTGGTTCAGCAGGAAACATCATAGGTGTCAGAAGTTCTCAGTTGATGCACTCTGAGATCCTACAAGAAACGTAAGAGGGAAAACATAAAAGTTCTAGGTTGCTACGTGCTGAACTTCTGAGTGTTAGAATAGTGAGAAAGTCTTATAAGTTCTGTGTATTAAAATAGTGAGGAGAACTCAGAAGTTCAGTATGTGCTAAGACAATGAGTGAACATCAGAAGTTCAGTGTGTGTTAACAGCGAGTGAAAATCAGAAGTTCTGTGTTAAAACAATAAGAGATCCTAGAAGTTTTTCGTGTTAAAACAATGAAGAGAACCCAGAAGTTCTGTGTTACATGTCAACTCTTTCCACATATTAATCAACACATCAGCAATTTATTCAGTTTTAACAGCAAACCAGAAGGATAAAAGCACAACACTTATAGAAGTTCTAATTCTAATTATGAGCCTAGCTTTATTCAAGAAGTTCTGATCCATAGTTTCTTCTACTTATGAAATGATATGGACAACATCAATACTATATGATATTTACATATTTAAGGATGTTCTGAATGAAAATATGCAAAGTCAGAAAGACTTACCTTGAATCTGAAGCGTGTGCTTAGAACTTGAGCTGCTGCCTTCAGATGTTCTGGAGTCAGCGAGAGCAAAGGAAAAGAAAAGATAATGCCTTTTTCAAAGGGAAGAACAAAGGTTTGGTTTGTTTGGGAATTCTGGATTTGTGAAGGTTTTACAGTTTTCTTTTCTCTCTTTGATAATTCTCTCTCTCTCTCTCTCTCTCTCTCTCTCTCTCTCTCTCTCTCTCCAAAATCCAGCCCCTTGAAAGTGTGATGGAATAACTTATTTATAGGTGAGTTTGCTATGGTTTTGGGGGGAAAACAAATGGGATTTAAACCCTTTTGGTATACTGTTCCATTGCTTTTTAATCACAGTTTTTGTATGCTAATTTGGTGCAAATGTAGGGTTTGAGAAAAATGAAGGCATGGACTAGATCAACAGTGATTTGGAGTATTGTGGCAGTTGGTTGCAGGACTGTGCTATAGCAATGCAGTAGGCTACTTAAATAAGGTTTTGGGATTTGGTGATATTCTAATTGTAGAAGATTAGAAGTAAAGCCTCAATGTGCTGAAGAATCATATTCTGACCGAAGAACACCGCTTCCATATTTTCTAATTGAAGCAGCATGTTCTGAACCGTGTTTGCAAATTTTGATTGCACTTGCGTGAAGGCTAGCCCAGAAGTTATGAAGTATCATATTCTCTTAACACTTAGAAAATTTTCTAAATGTTTAGAAATTTGATTTTTCAAGGCAATTTCTAACTTTTGATTTTGATGAATTAATTTCATGTCTTGATGAAATATAATTGTTGAAACTTGATTTTTGATCCAAAAGTCAAAGTTTGACTTTTCAGTGTGCTTTTGACCATTTTCCCCTTGTGAATGACTTTCTTGGAAAATTATAATTCAAGACTTGAAACTTGATAGGAGCAAACCTGAGGGTCCAAGATGATCTTTTGAGAAACGAGAGGGAAAATTTTGGGGTACAACAACTGCCCCAGTTCAATCTTCTTAAACCTGAAGAGTTAGATTGACGAATTTGCCATTTGTGACTTGAGGGTAGAAGATGATTAAACCCTAGAGTGCCCAAAAATTTGCACTTGAAGATATTGTGGTTGAGGTGTAAGGAATATGCTTAAAGATTCCATTTGGAGGAATGATGGAGAGTTGTCAAAGATGGGCTTAAAGATCCCATCCAAAATAATGTTGACTTCATGAGATATCCCTTTGTGGGAATTCTTGCTCTTGCTGTTAGAGAGGACTCCAGTGAGGAATGTTGGCTTTTGTCTTGGAACATAAAGTTTCTAGGAGCTTTAGTTGTCTGTTACTTTATTGGGGAGTCCTCACTTGATTGAAGAGACGAAAGTGAACTTCTATCTGGTCAAGATCCAGGCTTTACAGTGTCTTGCTGAGGATAAAAAGGCTAACTATTATTTGGTCGTTTTCCAGAATTCATAGTAACTGTATACATTGAACTATTATCTTGTCGTATCCAGGCTTCATCATTTTGAAGAAATTAAGCTTTTATCTGGTCGGGTCCAGGCTTCAACTTGAATATGAGATGTACCGTTATCTGGTCGTATCCAGGCTTCAGTGATTTGAAGAAATTAAGCTGTTATCTGGTCGGGTCCAGGCTTCAGCTTGAATCTGAGGTGTACCGTTATCTGGTCGTATCCAGGCTTCGGTGATTTGAAGAAATTAAGTTGTTATCTGGTCGGGTCCAAGCTTCAACTTGAATTTGAGGTATACTACTATCCGATCGAGTTCAGGCTTCATAGTAACTGACAGTAAACTGCTATCTGGTCGGATTCCAAGCTTCACAGTGCTTTATACCGTTATCTGGTCGAAATCCAGGCTTCACAGTGTCTTTGAAGAAGTGAACTACTATCTGGTCGGATTCCAGGCTTCGCAACACCTTATACTGTTATCTGGTCGAAGTCTAGGCTTCACAGTGTCTTTGAAGAAGTGAACTACTATCTGGTTGGATTCCAGGCTTTGCAATACCTTATACTGTTATCTGATTGAAATCCAGGCTTCATAGTGTTTTTGAAGAAGTGAAATACTATCTGGTCGAATTCCAGGCTTCGCAACACCTTGTACTGTTATCTGGTTGAAATCTAGGCTTCAGTGTCTTTGAAAAAGTGAACTGCTATCTGGTTGGATTCCAGGCTTTGCAACACCTTATACTGTTATCTGGTCGAAATCCAGGCTTCACAATGTCTTTGATTGTTGATTGACTATTATCTGGTCAGTTTCTAGGCTTCATAGCTTCCTTAACTAGAATAGAAATCTTAGTATTGATTTGACTGGACTAGAGAAAGGTCTCAAATTATCTTCAACTGGGAAAGAATCAGAATAAGTCTTGGTGCGATTTATCTGAACTAGAGAAAAATGTCTACGGGAAAGAATCAGGATAAACCATTGAGAGATTTAAACTGAACCAGTAGAGGTCTTGGGATGAGTATCAACATAATATCCATAAATGAATTGTATCTGACTCGTATATGAAAGATGTAGTGAATGAGCATCAGAATGACATCCGAATCTGGATCGTATCTGGACTGTATTTGAAGGAGTAAGTATCCGAATGTCAGCCATATCTGGAACGCATCTGAACCGCTTCTAGAAGAGAATCTCAGCAGGATGATGAAGGAATCTTGGACGATTGCTACTCCAAAAAGATGATCATCATTATCTGTTGACCTTTCCCTAAAAAGGTAAAGAGTTAATTGTATGCAATGTTATGATGTATGCATTGCGTAATGATGTTCTCAAAATAAATAAGATTTGTGTTATATGTATTTTGTATGTATGTAATATGATGCATGAAAGGTGAAATGTTATTGAAGTGTATCTTTTCCTGGGAAAATAAATCCTTAATGAATGACGGGGAGTCATTAAATCCCGACCTGCTGTTGAAGAGTATGCGTGTCTTCAAACTTTTCTTAGAATGTTTCCACCAAGGATTCCTGTTTTGTTGTTTTGAGGAGAACTTCAGTGGGGATTATTGAAAACTCTGTGGAGAGTGTTGATTCCTTCTTGGGGAAAAGAGTTCAAGAGTCTCGGTTATCTGTTGCTCTACTAAGGAGTCGAAGTTGAACTGATGTCTGGTCGGGTCCAGGCTTCACAGTAACTTGCTGGGAAATGTATAGTAGTCTACTGGGGAAGAGGAGCTCTGGTCCATTGATTTGTAGTAGTCGGAGAGACAAACTCAAGCTGGGGAATCCTGCTATTTGGTTGGGGAAATAAACCCTGTTGCTGATCTGTTGGAGAGGCGATGACTTCACTGGCAGAAATCCTCGAGGATTCTTGAGGTCGACTCAGTTGGGGAGAAGTTTTTAGAGATTAAAACTCTGGCTGGGAGTCATCCTATGAGAAGGATTTTGGAGAGATTTGTCACTGCCCCTAGTAGCAAGTGTTTGTGGCACTGCCAGGAAATGTTGATTGTACGTAACCCTTTGTTGGGATTTGCGTTCAATGCCCCAAGTGATTTAAATGGAGACCTGCCCCTGGTTATTCTGCACTTCTTGAGAGATTTCTTGGAATCCTGATTGGACTGCCCCAGGTATGTTGGATAGTGACATGTAATGCCCCCTTGTTGATAGGAGATTTGTCATTGTAAGTGTCATCCTACTTAAAGTGATTTTGTTCACTGAGAGAGCTTTCTTTCATCAGATATTCATTGTGTGAATTTCTCCGCTGTCAAACAAATAGCCATATGCAAACAGTGATATTCAAATAATGCAAAGTTTATGCTTGTCTTGAAGTTTTGAAAATTCGTTTTTAGCATGTAAAGAAGTTTTGTAAGAAAATTCAAACTCAGGATTTAGAGTAAAGTCTTACAGGAGTCGGGATACCTTTTGTAACAGTATGCTTTCGAACTAACCGAAGCTTCAATTAGGACTTTTGAAAGGTTGTAGCGTGGCTTGGTTCACAGTTTAATAAACAAAGGATAAAGGCTCAAAGTGTATTTGTACCCACCTGCTATTCGTGATGTTCTTCAGTCCTAAACTCAATTAATTATGTGTTTGAAATCCAATTGAGTCTGGAATGATGTTTTGGTGATGGTTCAGACAAGTTTAGTTTATCCGAAGGCAGTCATTTCTTGAAAAAAATTTCATGTTGTTGAGGATTTGTAGTGACCTCTTTCTTTTGATTTATTATCCCTGGTTTTGTAAGTACGAAGTGCGCCTAAGAGGGGGGGGGGGTGAATTAGGTACTTTAAAAAATTATGGTTTTAATGATGATGGATCTTATTTTTCTGGTTAATGATGAGTTTAGAAAAGCTTAAAGTGCGGAAAAATAAAGAGACATGGGCGATATATCCTGGTTCCCCTCACAGTCCGAGAGTACTCCAGTCCCTTTTCAACATGAAAGAGATTTCCTTATTGTGGAAAACTTAAAATAAGAACTACCAAAAATCCAAGAATAATCCTCTTGGACCAAGAACAATCCTCTTGGATTTTCACTATTTCAACTTTGAGAACAATCCTCTCAAAGTGACTACACTTGTATCCAACAATTTTAGAAAGACAAGATTTCAAAAACACTTAAACTTATTTCTAACAATCCTGGAAAAATAAGTAAGTAACTATCAATATTTGAGTTTGAGTGAGTTGAGTTGTATTGATCACTTATAGTGATTAAACAATGAATGATCTTATTTTCTAATAATAATATTGTACAATGACTCAAGATATAATTGCTCAAAGTTTTCTTTTCAACAATGTATGAAAATGTGCAGAAAACTTATGCATGAAAGTGAAGGAATGCTTGAGTTTGTATTTTGAAAATTCAGAAAATATTTTTGGAAGAGGTGTTGAAAATGATTTTGAAAATGAATATTTATATGTTCATAACACCCTTTTGAAACATCATGAAGTTCTGGAAATGAATCATGAACAAATGCCAAGATTGAGTGAAAGGTTTCAATGAAAAGGTACTATGAACAGGCATGTGAAAAGCTGCTGTTTTTCAAAATCGTGCAGAATGCAATCGATTGCACCTTTTGTGTAAATCGATTGCACAAGGTTTCAACAGCTATATTTTCAAAAGTTTTAAGTGTGTAATCGATTGTACTAGCAATGTAAATCGATTGCATGTAAAGTCAGTAGCAAAAAGTAAGTGAGTGCAATCGATTGAAGACGTAATGTAAATAGATTGCATGAGAAACAGAAGCAAACTTTTTAAAATTTTTAAGTATGCAATCGATTGCACAAGAAATGTAAATCAATTTCAAAGAGAAACAGAAGCAAAAGATCTAAAAAATGAAGCATGAAATCGATTGCACTAATATGAAAATCGATTGCACTCAAGTGAAAAATGAATTTTAACTTTGAAAAACTTGAGTAATGATTTTTTTAAACATTTCTTTTTCATCATTGAGCATCTATATCTTAAGATCAAAGTAAGTAATATTATTATACCTTGAAAGTTGTTGAGAGCTTTGAACTGATGATTTTGTCCTTAGATGCTTTTGAGCTTGATCATAAATCGTTGCCTTCTTTGTCAATCATGGTTTGTCTTCATCAAAACAAATAGTTCATTTGAGAAGCTTGATTTTACATTCTCCCCCTTTTTGATGATGACAAACAATCTTGCTTTATGCGTTGTACTTTCCGGAAGAGCTTCTCCCCCTAAGATGCAAAACTCCCCCTATGTATGAGAAGGTTGGAATCCTTTGTATTTCTTCATCTTGGTTGGAGAGTACCTTAAAAATTAAGACAAGGAAAAAATACAAGCATAAAGTACCACATCTTTCTCCCCCTTTGACATTATCAAAAAGAAGGGAAAGATGCATAAAACAAACAATAATAGAGCAATATATCGAGAACAACTTAAATTTAAACAAGTAACACAAATTGTTTAACGATTACACAGAAAATGATCAAACAAAACATTGAATAACAAGACAAAGACATAACAGAAAATAGAGTTATCCAAAACTTCAAGGGTGATGCATGTCCAAGTGGTTATAGGACCAAGAGCCTTGATTCAGGAATTGTTGTTGAAGTGGGGGTTCTGTGTAGTGTTGAGGAGGTGCAGCTGGATTATTTGGATCATATGGTGGAATGTGAAGATGAGAGTAAAGGTATGAAAACTGTTGATTCACATCCGTGTGGAAGTCATTAATCCGGGTTGTAGTGGAACCATTGATCGCATTCCATTGATTGTTGATGTTGGTGTTCATGGAAGAAATTTTTTGAGACATGTAATCTATAAGCTCTTGATTGCTTGGTGTGATACAGTGGGAGAACTGACTTGAGGTTTTGCGTTTGTGTTGGTAAATGTTTCGGTTTAGCAAGAGTCGCCACCGACTTTTTATTTTATCCAAAGGAAAGGTCAAAAAGCACAGGAAATACCTTTGAGATGTTTTCTTGGGTTCAGGGGGTAGATTATGAAAAGGGAAGGTGCTAGCACCCTTTTCATCCATGGTTTTACACGGGCTCTTAGTTACTTGTTTAGATCACTTTCTTTGCTTATCCAATTGTTTGAAATGGTGCTTTGTGTGTGGTTTTGAAAATGTTTTGTAAAG
This sequence comes from Vicia faba, assembly GCA_948472305.1. Lineage (NCBI taxonomy): Eukaryota > Viridiplantae > Streptophyta > Magnoliopsida > Fabales > Fabaceae > Vicia > Vicia faba. The sequence continues at coordinate 866,384,099 of OX451737.1, forward strand.
AGGCCTTTGTTTAGGCAACCTTTGTAACACTTCTTGTTTGAATGTTTTACAAAGGTGTTTGTCTTTTGAAAAATGTTTCAATGTTTGAAAGTTTGTTTTGAGAAATGTTTTGAAATGTGTTGTGATGTGTTTTTGAAAATAGATAGGATGTTTTGCAAGTTTGATCAAGTAACTAGGAGTTGTCAACCCTAACTCAAAGATCTTTCCTACACATTTTTAACCCTTTGACATTGTTGTTTTACCATTGTATTTGGTAAACAACCTTGTGTTTGGATGTTAAACAGGACATGCGCGGGTCATCGTATGACCATGATAACAATATTTCCAAGTATCTTAGCAAGTTTTTTAAGGGACTAGATCATTTTTGTAAAGGCAACCAAGATAGCGTCATCGAGGGACTATGATCTTTTTGTTTTATTTTTGTTTTGCCAAGACACCTAGCGTGCATACCATGGCCATTTTTTAGGCAACAAGTGGATGAAACCCTAGGGGTGCTTGTGTGCATTGTGTTGTCATTTTCATACATTTTTGTCTTGTTTTAGTAAAGCTATTTGTTGATTTTGGATTTTTGCATACAAACCCTAATCTTTCTATCATGCATATTTGAAAGCAATAAAGTGCGTAAAAATAAATCTACAATTATTACAACATGATTATGGGAAGGGGGATACAAATTTGGATAGGGGAATATTTGCAAGAAATTAAATCCCTAAGATTATTACAACCATATTGAAATCTTTGTGCAAATAAATAAATAGACAATATTTAAATATGCAAATAAATATGAATATGCAAAAGTGTTTTTTTTGTATTATTTTTATGTATGTAAAATAAGTTTATTTAATGTATCAAAAATAGGAAAAAATAAAAATGATTATTTTCATTAAGGGTGGAAACCCTAATTTGTTTTAAGAAAATATATGCATTATAATTACTTATTTATGTACAAGTAAATAAAATAAAATATATACAAATGTTTAAAAAAATAAAAATATATGAGAAAATATTATTTAAGTGTATAAATAATAAAAATAAAAATATATGGTATTTTTTGTATTATTTACAAGTTTTTATTTAAGAAAAGAAAAGATATTATTAAAGTAATTATTTTTTTGTCCAAAAAAAATAAAATAAAATGTAAAAAATTATGAAAATATTTTTAGTAATTTTTAATGTTTAGAAAAATAAAATAAAGTCAGAAATGTAAATAGAAATAGAAATATATAAAAAATAATGAAATGGGCTAGGGGGTGCAAAAAGCACAATGGGGGTGCAAATAGCAAGGCCAAGTCAGGCCCAGCCCAAAGTCCAGCTTCGTCTTCAACCTTTGAACAAGAAAACGTGCGCTATGTACAAATTCGTATCTCCTGTTTCAATGCTTAAAAACAAAAACTTGTAACATGAAAGTTATAGAGCATGATCATACGATTCTAACCATATAAAAAACTTAATCTAACTCTCAAAGACCAGAGAGAATTTCTCTGGCCCTAATTTCTAACCTAACTTTTTCAGAAAGTTCATCAATCAAATTCTCTCAACTCAGTTAACTTAAATGAAATTTATGCATATGTACAACTCAAGGGCAATGAGTACTACATTTTTTATTCACAAACCTAAGCCTAATGATTCTTAAATAGAGAGATAGAAGTTTGAACTTTACCTGTTTCAGTTGAGCTTGAGTATGGAAATGCAGGGGTTTTCAGTGAGGCCTGAGATGCTTGTGAGCTTGCTTGAAGTTCCTTGGAGCCTTCCCAAAGCCCAGCTAGCTTTGAACTTGCCTGAATAAGCTTGTAGAAGTCAACTTGCACAGTCAGAATTCAAAAATGGTAAAGTGGGTAAATGGAGTTACAGTCACTTGGAAATGGTTGGGATAATTTAGGTAGGTTGTATGGAGTGTGTTGGAAGAGGTTTGGGGCAAAACACACGAGTAGTTTTTGTTTTGGAAATCAAAATGCAGAAGCTGCCCTGTTTTGCAACTTTTTGGTGTTTTGGTGTTCAAAGGTGTTTGAGGACTGGCTAGCTCATGTTTCCGACTTCAAGCAATATGCAAAACTTGTTTGAAATGGTTACAACACTTGGTTATATCAGATGCAAGAGTTATGTGGTTTTTGCAAGTTGACTTGGTTTTGAAGAAAAGTGTGAAGTGACCAAGGGCATGCCTATACAGGATAGCTCCAAGCATGCACATAGTGGGTGTACTTTTCCTGATATTTGTGGATGTTGTTTGCTGCAAAAGACTTGGTGCAATGCTCAAGAGAAACAAATTGGCAAAAGTTGTGCATTATGTAAATGGCAATGTTCACTTTTTGCCAAAAATGGATTAAACCCTTGTGTAATCTTCTAAAGCTCAGAACAATGCCTATAACCATATGTGTTTGCATTCAATTTTTGAGTTTCGAAGGGTTTAAGGACCTGTAAACAAGTACAAGCAAAGTCGGGCAGAATTTGCAACTTGTAGCATAGTGAAAAATGCCACAGACCAAAGTGATATTTTGCCAAATTCAAACCTTCGATTCTCCCTAACCATAAATGATTTTGGAGAGTTCTTTGAAATTTTGGAAAGCTTGTAACATTATCTACAATCCATATTTGAAATGCATTTGGAGATTCCAATTGGAACTAGGTGAAAAATTTCCATGAAGATAGGTCAAAATCCTGCATAAACTAGGGCAAAATTTCACTAAGTTAGAAAGTTTTTTGGACCCTTGTTCATAAAATCATAACTTGAGATCCAAGCATCTTTTGGGAAAACTTTGTGAATCAAAGTTTTAGATTTTGTGGAGGATTACAACTTTCATGTTGGATATTTTTCTTGAATCCAATTGCATCATGATGAAAATGTTGGGCAAAGTTGGGAAAAAATAAGAAAATTTCATAACTTGGAAAATTTCTAAGTTATGAAAATTTTCAATCTTAAGCCCTAATTTGCAAAATTAGGTTTCTTGGTGAACAAATTTCATGTTTTTACCCATCTTGATGAAAAATGATCCTTGGCACTTGATTTTGACCAAAAAGTCAAAGTTTGACTTTTCAGTGTACAGTTGATTTTTGATTAGTTGATTGGAAAATTCATCTGTCAATCTAATGCTTTTGAGATCTTTTGAACCTTGTGATTAGGTCAAGATGGTGACATTGAGTCCTTGAATCCATACTTGAACCTAATTTTCCATTGGCTAGGTGATAAAAAAAATCAGAAATTGCCCTTCTGCAGTCAAAACCCTAAAAATGACCATTTTGCCCTTTTGAAGATCTGATCAAATTTCTTGAAGAGTTGTGGTCCCAACTTGATCAAATGGTCCATATGAGTCTATAATGTTGATGTGGATCAAAAATCATGAGGTTTGACTGTAAATTGACCACAGTTGACTTTTTCTCCAATACAATTAATTTCTAGGTCAACTGTCCAATTGACTGGGCAAAAATTTGATTTAAGGCTTGAAACTTGGTATGAGCAATCTTATAAGTCCAACATGAAGTATGAAAGTCACATGGGGCATTAGAAGTCCAAAATTCCTTGTGCAAGCTCAAACCCTAATTTTAGGTCAACAGTGCAAGGAGATATCTTGAGCAAAGTAAACCCTAGTCCTGTCTGGAGTCCAAAGAGTCTTGTGAGGGGAAATCTTGATAAAATGAGAGGAAAAATTTTGGGGTACAACAGCTGCCCCTGTTCAATCTTCTTGAACCTGAAGAGTTAGATTGGCGAGTTTGCCTTTCGTGACTCGAAGGTAAAAGAGGATTGGACACTAGAGTGCCCGTAAATTTGCACTCATCGAAATATAGTTGAGGAAATGGGCTTAAAGATGCCATTTAGAGATGTGATAGAATCTTGTTGGAGATGGGCTTAAAGATGCCATCCAAAGACTGTTTGTTGAAAATCAGGAGAATGAGCGTCAAAATGGTATCCGTGTCTTGGAGCATCTCTGAGCTAGGGATCTGAATAAGCAATAGAATAGCATCTGCGTCTGGAGCGTCTCTAAGCTATTTTCTGAACTTGAATCTGAATAAGCAATAGAATTGCATCCGTGTCTGGAGCGTCTCTAAGCTGTTTTCTGAATTTGAATCTGAATAAGCAATAGAATTGCATCCGTGTCTGTAGCGTCTCTAAATTGTTTTCTGAATTTGAATCTGAATAAGCAATAGAATTACATCTGTGTCTAGAGCGTCTCTAAGCTGTTTTCTGAACTTGAATCTGAATAAGCAATAGAATTGCATCCGTGTCTGGAGCGTCTCTAAGCTATTTTCATGATTGTATATTGGTAGCTTGTTAATCTTATCCTGAAAAGGGTAAAATGTTAGCTGAAACACAAAATCATGTTGCATGAAATGTACGATGCAATATGTGTGTCTTATCCATGTTTATGATATGTGAATGTAATGTATGCGCATGTAAGCTGATTTGCTGTCTTGCTGAGGAAAATAAATCCTTAATAGCTGGAGATAAATAAAATCTTTGACTACTGCCGGGGAAAATAAATCCATGACCGCTGCTGGAGATTCAAGATCTTTGACAACTCGTGGGGAAAATAAATCCATGACCACTGCTGGAGATTCAAGATTTTTGACAACTCGCGGGGATTATCAAAACTTTGACAACTTCTCTGGGGATGTGAGAATCCTTCACGACTTTCCTGGGGATGTAAGGATACTTCAAGTCTTTGGAGTATGATAAACATTCTGTTGTGAGAATAAGTGCCAAGTGTTGTTTGAGAAACCTGCTTGGGGAATATGAGAACTTTGATGACTATGGCTGGAGTTTACACAATGGGAATCCTTACTCGGCTGGGGAATAAGGAAAACTCTGGTGATCTCTACCGGGAATCAAACAAAGGAAAACCTTGATCTCTTGGAGAATAAGGAAGGATCTGATGGCTTCTGCGGGGAATTAAGAATGAGAATCTTCGATCTGCTAGGGGATTAAAAATTATGACAAATTTATGCTGAGAGTAAAGAAGGCTCTGGCAACTTCACTGGGGGATCAAGAGTAAGAATCTTCAATCTGTTGGGGAGTGAAAAACTCTGTGGGGAGTAGCTATACTACTGGAGAGCTATCCTGCTGGAGAGCAAGTTCAGGACTATGAGGAAAAAATTACTGCTGGGGAGTTCAGGAGCTTGGGTTGTATGCCAATCTACTGGGGAATTATCTGGAAGTCGGGGATAAGACAAAAGTTAACTGTTATCTGATTGATTCTCAGATTTTAAGACAACTTGCTGGAGGAATCTGGAGAAACTGAATGGTTTCTGCTGTAGATTGACAGTCTCAGCTCCGCTGGGGATCTTAATGACATGCTGATTTGATTGTGTATGGAAATTTGACTCTGTTGAGGAATAAGGTTTTAAAATAACTCTCTGGGGAATTATCTGGTTTTAAAGCGATTCTCCGGGGAAATTGGAGGAAACTGGATGGTTTCTACTCGGGTTTAAAGGTTGAAGGTCTGACTCCATTGGGGAAGAAAGTTTCATCTTCACTGAGGGTTTGTAGTTTAAAGTTTTGCTCCGCTGAGGATTGGGAGTTTGAAAACTTAACTATGATGGGGATTTTGAAATTTAACTCCGCTGGGGATATGTATTTCAAGGTTTTAGCTCTGCTGAGGACCTAGATGATATACTGCAGGGGATTTCTTCTGGAATAGCCTAAAGACGTTTTCCTATCCTTTCAACCTGTCAGTAATTATTCTTTCACATTTCGTTTATTTGTAAACAGTGATTATATTCAAATGCATATGCTCATTAAATAAATCATTGGACGTTTTCAAATAAAACACAAGTGTAAAAAGAAAGAAAAGGCAAATAGTTTTCTGCACTTTGAAGTATCTTTGTATTAACTTTGTGTAAGTATTTTGTACAAAGGAGACAGACATCCTAGTAATAGAATCTTGTCATAAAAATGAGAAAAATTTATACAAAGAAAGATGGCTATGTGTAAAAATTCCATAGGGTTCCCATTCTGCTATAGCCTTCGTAACTCTGAATATCTTGTCCATTCGTTGCTTCGTCCATAGATGATTGGACTGATCAGAAGCCTGGAGCTTGTCTGTGAAGAGATTATCCTTAAAGTGATCCGACGAGACATAGTCATACGCTTTAATTCCCTAACTTTTGCCTGGACCGCCCTTTCGGGTTTTCAGCCCACTGGGAACCGTTTTTTACCCAAGTCGCCCTTTCGGTTTTTCAACTTGCCGGGTGTATAGATTTTTTTATTTATCCCTAATTTTTGTCTGAACCGCCCTTTCGGGTTTTCGATTCACCGGGATGCCCTTTTTTTCCCAAGTCGCCCTTTCGGGTTTTCAACTTGCCGGGTCGTTTATGCGTAGTATCTTTTGACTGTATCTGCGTTCGTAGGGTTCGGCAGGTCGTCGCCGTCCATGGTGGTTAATATCATTGCCCCAGCAGAAAAGATGTTTTTGATCACAAATGGTCCTTCGTAAGTAGGAGTCCACTTGCCCCTGGGATCACTTTGCGGCAAGATGATCCGCTTGATTACAAGATCCCCGACTTGATACACCTGGCGCCTGACTTTCTTGTTGAATGCCTTAATCATCCACTTCTGATACGTCTGACCATGACAAACAACAGTAAGTCGCTTTTCGTCAATCAAGTTTAGTTGATCAAATCGGGTCTGAATCCAATCGTCTTCACTCAAACCAGCATCCTTCATGATTCTCAAGGAAGGAATCTGAACCTCGATAGGTAAAACAACTTCCATGCCGTATACCAAAGAGTAGGGTGTTGCCCTAGTTGATGTACGCGCCGTGGTACAGTACCTGTGAAGAGCAAACGGTAACATCTCATGCCAGTCCTTGTAGGTGACTTTCATCTTTTGAATGATCTTCTAGATATTTTTGTTCACAGCTTCGACATCACCGTTCATCTTAGGCCGATAGGGAGATGAATTGTGATGTTGAATCTGGAACTGCTCACACAAGGCGGTGATCATAGTATTGTTCAGGTTTGTACTGTTGTCCGTGATGATCCTGTCGGGGATACCATATCGGCAAATGAGGTTCTGCTTGATGAAGCGGGAAACCACATTCTTTGTAACGGAGGCAGCTTCGACCCACTTGGTAAAGTAATCAATAGCCACCAGGATGAAGCGATGTCCATTGGATGCTGTAGGATTGATCTCTCCAATCATGTCGATTCCCCACATAGCGAATGGCCAAGGAGCTGTTAGGACATTGAGAGGAACTGGAGGTATGTGTACCTTGTCCGCATAGATTTGGCATTTGTGACAAGTACGGGAATATTGACGACAGTCAGCTTCCATGATAGACCAGTAGTAGCCTGCCCGTAGAATCTTCTTAGCCATCGTATGTCCGCTTAAGTGAGTGACAAAGGTACCATTGTGCAGTTCAACCATGATTTGTTCAGCTTCAACCTTGTCCACACAGCGGAGTAGAATGCAATCACGATTGCGCTTGTATAGGATACCATTGCTCAGGAAGAACTTAGCTGAGAACCTCCTTAAGAACTTTTTGTCGTTGACGGAAGTTCCTTCAGGGTATTCTTGTGCTTCGAGATACCTTTTGACGTCATGAAACCAAGGTCGGTCCACTACTTCTTCGGTATTAATCTCGTGACAATGTGCAGGTTCATCCATCCATTCAATGGTTATTTGGGGAGCCTCACTATCCCAGTTAAGTTTAAACATGGATGACATTGTAGCTAGCGCATCTGCTAGCTGATTCTCTTCTCGCGAGAAGTGCTTGAAGGTGATCTGCTCGAAATGTGGTAACAATGTCAGGACATGTTCTTTGTAAGGGATGAGGTTTGAATGTTTAGTATCCAACTCTCCTTTGATTTGACTGATAACCAAAGATGAGTCCCCAAATACAATCAATGATTTGATTCCCAAGTCAATAGCAGCCTTGAGACCAAAGATACAAGCTTCATACTCGGCCATGTTGTTGGTGCAGCTGAAGCAGAGTTTGGCAGTGAAAGGTGTATGGCAACCTTCTGGAGAGATAAGTACCGCACCGATACCGTTGCCAAGTGCATTAGAAGCACCATCAAAGTACAGGGTCCATTGGGATCCTTGTTCAGGTCCGTCATATGGTCCGTTATCTTCAATGTTGTCCAATGTCATAATGTCCTCGTCGGGGAAGTCGAACTTCATGGATTGGTAATCTTCAACAGCTTGATGGGCCAGATGATCAGCTAGTACACTTCCCTTTATAGCTTTTTGGGCCGTGTACTGTATATCATACTCAGTCAGGATCATCTGCCATCTAGCGATTCTTCCGAATAAAGCACGCTTCTCAAAGATGTACTTGATCGAATCCATTTTAGAAATCAATAGAGTGGTATGAGTCAACATATACTGCCTTAGCCGACGAGCAGCCCATACCAAAGCGCAACAAGTTTTCTCGAGCAGTGAGTATCGGGTCTCACAATCGGTAAACTTTTTGCTAAGGTAATAAATGGCATGCTCTTTTCGGCTAGACTCGTCATGTTGGCCCAATACGCACCCCATTGAGTTATCCAAAACAGTCATATACATGATTAACGACCTTCCTTCGACGAGTGGCATCAAGATAGGAGGTTCTAGAAAATACTCCTTGATTTTATCGAAAGCAACTTGACAGTCATCATTCCATTTAACCACCTGATCTTTCTTCAACAGCTTGAAGATTGGCTCACATGCAGATGTTAGGTGAGAAATGAACCTTGCAATGTAGTTTAGGCGTCCCAAGAAACCTCTAACCTCCTTCTCAGTGTGAGGGGCATGCATTTCTTGTATAGATTTGACTTTGGCAGGATCAACCTTGATGCCTTTGTTACTGACGATGAAACCCAAAAGTTTACCAGACCTGACTCCGAAAGTGCACTTGTTAGGGTTCATTCTGAGCTTGTACTCTTTCAACCTGACAAATAGCTTTTGCAGATGGTCGAGGTGTTCTTCTTCTGTTTGTGAACAGGCTATCATGTCGTCTACGTATACTTCAATCTCATGATGTATAATGTCATGAAACAAAGCTACCATGGCGCGCTGATAGGTTGCCCCGACATTCTTCAGTCCGAATGGCATCACTTTATAGCAGAAGGTACCCCACTGTGTAACAAAAGTAGTCTTCTCGATGTCTTCAGGGGCCATTTTGATTTGGTTGTACCCTGAAAATCCATCCATGAAAGAAAATACCTTGTGCTGAGCTGTATTGTTGACCAAGATGTCAATGTGCGGTAGTGGAAAGTCATCTTTAGGGTTAGCCCTGTTTAAGTCTCTGTAATCCACACACATTCTGACTTTGCCGTCCTTCTTAGGCACGAGCACAGTGTTAGCAACCCATTGTGGATAGGAGGTAACAACAAGAAACCCAGCATTGAACTGCTTCATCACTTCAGCTTTGATCTTTTTAGACATATCGGGCTTCATGCTGCGAACTTTCTGTTTAATTGGTGGACAGTCTTCTCTTGTAGGGAGACGGTGTACCACAATATCTGTATCCAGTCCCGACATGTCTTCGTAAGACTAGTCAAAGATCTCAACATATTCATTCAACAGCTGAACTAACCGCTCTTTGACACTTGACTCAAGGTTGGCACCCGCTCTAACTTCTTTTCTGTCTTCCTCTGTACCCAAGTTGATTGTCTCTAACAACTCCTCGTGAGGTAGAATAGCCCTTTCTTCCTGTTGTAGTAGTCTAGCCAACTCTCCCGGCACTTCACAATCTTCATCACCTTCGTATTCGGCATGATTGACCAGATCTTCAGAGTTACTGAAAGCCATAGTAGAATTGTTACCCATGGAATCCGGAATGGAAGGGTACCTGCATTTTGTGAGTGTGGGTGTGTGTAAGGGATAGCCACCTTTAAACAAATAAAAATTTAAAAAAAAGAAAATTAACACAAAAGTTTATATATGAAAATGTCCATGATTTATTAAAAATGGCATATGAAGATGAAAAATCAAACCCTTACAAATGGACCTATGTACCTCGGGTAAGGCACAAGGAAAAAAGTGTACGAATTGTTTAGGAATTATTACAGACCAACAAAAATGTTTGAAAGATAAATTACTGATTTATGAACATAATGGGAATGAAGTCTTTCGTCTCCCAGTTGTTCATCCCTCCGTCCACAGTAGCGAAAATCCAGTCTTCAAAGTTGCTTTCTTCTTCACCATCCTCCAAAGCATTGACTCCATGATGGGTGATCTTCAATGGCGGCCCTCCAGCCCGGGAGCGGCGTACAACCTTTTGAGCAGAAGCAGTGAAACCCAAGCCGAATTTATCTGTCTTGTAAGGAAAATCTGGCAGCTGACCCCATACCGTGCTTCCTCCTTCTTCGATCACAGCCTTTGCATCTTTAAGGGATGACATCCGGGACACAGGTTTGGTAATGATGGGCACAAAAGACATCGTCTTGGTTGCCGCAACTTCAGGAGAAACCTCTTCAAAGTGCTGAAAGGGGGTCTCGATGAATTCACCTTCCAGTTCAACATAGCGGAATGAATTTAGATGGCTTATCATGTACTCCTCCTCACCATGAACCGTTATAATTTTCCCATGGACTGGGTACTTGAGCATTTGGTGCAAAGAAGAAGTGACTGCCCCAACGTTATGGATCCAGGGTCTTCCCAACAAGCAAGAATAGGAGGGACGAATGTCCATCACATAAAATGTAGAGTTGAAAGTTTCCGTTCCCACTTTAATCGGGATGTCCACCTCCCCGTGGACCATCCTTTTAGAACCATCAAAGGCTCTGACAATGATATTGCTGGGCTTCAGGGTCAAACCCTGACAGTCCAATCCGTCCAATGCTTTCTTCGACAAGACATTTAAAGACGAACCAGTATCAACCAGAACGTGAGCTAGAGTAGTCCCTCTGCATTCCACCGAAACATGCAGAGCGTCATTATGCTTTCTCCCCTTAGATGTTAAATCGGCATCAGAGAAGCCAAGACCATTGTCTGCAGTTAGGATAGCTACACACTCCTGAAACTGGTCCGCGGAGGTTTCCTGAGGCACGTGGGCCATCTTCAAGAATCTGATCAAAGCTTTGGCATGAGCTTCAGAACAAAGCAGCAAGGCGAGCATAGATATTTTTGAGGGGGTTTGCCCCAATTGTTCCACAACATCATAGCTGCTTTCCTTAATTATTTTCAAAATCTCCTCCATTTCTTTTTGGGTGGTCTCAGGGATGACCAAAGGCTGAGCCCTCGTCCTAACGGGCGCTTCTTGGATCCCCTTCCCTTTATCGGCAGCAACAGTAGAAGGTACAACCACATGAGTCATAATTTCTTCAATAATTGGAGTTCTCGCAGATATGTTGACCGACACAAGAGTAACCTTAGGAGTAATTGAGGGTCCGAAGATTGCCCTTGGAGGAGAAATCTCCGGAGAGAAAATTCTTCCGCTGCGGGTGACTTTACTCATTCCAGCAATATTTCCAATGTCAGGAGTCTCTTCGTCAGAACTTTCTTCAACTGATTCAAACTGCTTAATACCGTGGTAGAAGATCTCTCCTCCATAGTTCCACGGTATTGATTTGTTGGACTTGTATGGGAAAGGCCGCGACATAGTTATCTTCAGAGGTACAATCTTTGGATCAGATGTAATCTTAACAGATCTTTTGGAGACCTTGGAAAGATTGGCGGATATGGTAATTATGGCAACATCATTGACAGGAGTCGGATTAACATGAGTCTTTTCAAAAAGGATTTCTTGATTATCCATTAGGCGTTGGATGCCTAAATTCAACAACAGACAGTCAGATGGTAAGGATGAACAAAGGCAACAATCTTTTTCACATCCTGGGAAAATCCCAGCCTTCAACAGATTTAGCTTGATTATTGGTAACGGAGTCATCAAATCATCAACAATAGCAACATACAAATCCTCTTCAATAGCATGAGCATTGTGGCCATGCTTTGGTATTGGAGCAGATATCACATTCGGCTTCTCGAGGGCGTCAAATTCCACTTCCTTAGCGTCTATTAAATCCTGAATCGTATTCCTGAGGGCCCAACAATTATTGGTGTCATGCCCCAGGCTGTCTTAATGATAAGCACACTTAGCATTGGGATGGTAGTGTGGTGAAGTTGTATTCGGATTTTTCGGCGCCTCTCTCAAACTGGCAAGGTTTAAATTTAAGAGATAGGGTAGAACCTGAGCGGGAGTCATGTTTATCCGGGTATATTGCCGTGCAGGCCTTTTCACCCTTGCTTGGTTGGTTCTAGGTTGATTATTTATGGGCTGATCAGCTGCAGACTTCTGAATCATCACGGCCCCCACCGCTGGCCGACGCTCAACTCTTCCTTGACCTCTCTGGGAGTAGACATCTGAGACTTCTTTCTTTGCTGGAAAGGTCTTTTTGATGGCAGCGGAAGAAGATGTATCTTTTTGAATTTTTCCGCTCTTAATGCCGGCTTCAACTCTTTCACCAGTCCGAATTAACTCGGTGAACCCCGCAGAAGAACTTCCGATCAAGTGACTAAAGAATGGACCTGACAGGATCCCCAATAACATACCCACAAGCTCTCTCTCAGACAATGGTGGCTGCACCCTTCCAGCCAAGTCCCTCCATTTCTGGGCATACTCCTTAAAGCCTTCATTAGAGACCATGCCCATACTCTGTAATTGAGTACGGGTTGGTGCTAAGTCCGCATTATATTGATATTGTCTGTAGAAGGCAACAACAAAATCCTCCCAATTATGAACATCATACCTCTCTAGCTGGTAGAACCAATCCAAATGTGTCCCCTCCAGACTGTCCTGGAAGAAATGGACCCACAGATCTTTATCAGAAGAATGAGGTTGGATTTTTCTAACGTAAGACCGCAGATGCATCTTTGGACAAGACAGACCGTCATATTTAGAAAAAAGAGGCACCTTAAACTTAGGGTGAATGACAATCCCAGCAACCAGCCCTAACTCTTCGAAATCCAACCCATGCACTCTTTGCACCTCCATAGCTGCCAGACGTTCTTCCAGATTCTTGTATTTGTCGTCTGCAGGAGGATACTGCTGCTCAGAATAGTCTTCATCCTCTTCATCTTCTTCTTCTTCAGACTCAGATTGCACCGCTGCTGTTCCTTTACCCTTTCCTACCCCTTCATCAGATGTTGAGGGGAAATCCAGGACCCTTCTAGCTTGGTTCTCAAATCTTCTATCCAAAGTAGCCACACCAACTCTTTTCTTTTTCTTTTTCTCCTTTTCCTTCTCCAACATAGCTTTAAGATCCTCCTGACCCTTTGCCAAGGTCATGAGTAGTTGTTGGAACTGTGAATTCTGTGCTTGCAGATCTTTGACCGTCTGCTCTATATCCATCTTGCTGAAATAAACAGCAGAGAGATAAGGAAACCTGGTGTGAAGACCTGTTTATGCATATGATGAATGATGTGTATTCATGTAATGCAATCAAGGATTGATAAATTCAAATTTGTTGTAAACAAAAAGGAACACACGTCATACTAATAAGATAGAATTTGTTAGTACATAGATGCCCCATGGGAAAAATAAATACAAAATTCTAATGTAAAAAGATGTTGTGCATCCTCTTTGGTGCGATGTAGGTGTTGAGAGTCTGCTCTTCATGGAGTCGGCGAGTAAGTTCCAAAACCTTCTTCTCACTGGCGTAGAATTGGGCTTCAAAAGTATTGCGTTCTCCCTTGAGCTGTATCCAACTCCTTTGCAAATCTTCTAGTGATGTTGGCATGTCAGGATGTAGGAGGGTGTATGGAACCTATCCTTCCATAATAGGCTCTTTGATCACAGGAAGAATGTAGGGGTAAGGCACCATAAGACTCTGGGAGCGGGTCCGTACCCACTTGAGGTAAGGCTCAAGGGGGATGGAATTATTGTGTCCCAGTGTCTTACTGTCCACCTTGTTGGGCATCCTCCAAGCTCGGATAAACCTTTGTCGAAGTCCTTGAGCATCGTTGTCGAAGTCAAAAACCAAGTCTGGAATCAGCATGTTATGAGGGCCATCCCTTCGGGCATACCCAAATTGTCTCAGAGCTAAGCAGGAGTTGTAGGTGATGCCTCCCCTAATGCCAAGTAGTGGGACATTAGGGAATTCCCCACAACGATCAATGATGATGACATTTTCTCTGGACCAAGAAAAACAATGAACATCTGAATGTGTAAGAGTCATCAGTCGTTGTGACCACCTTAATCCTTGCTCATTCTTCAAGACTGATTGGGGAAGGTGAGAAATAAACCACCTTTCTAAAAGAGGAGTACAACACATGAGAACACCTCTTTTTCTCATTGTTCGTGTGTGAAATGAGTGGAGGATGTCCCCAAGCAGTGTAGGCACAGGATTCCGAGATATGAAAATATTGACAGCATTCACATCTATAAGCTGATCAGGGTTTGGGAACAAGACCAACCCATAGATGAGAAGAGCCACGATCTCCTTAAAAGCTTGCAGATCTAGAGAATCTCAACAGTCTTGTGCCTTCTCAAACAAAAACTTTACCAAGAAACCCTTGACACCACTTCTGGTTTCCCAATGACCTTTGACATCAGATGGTTGCAAGTGTAAGGCTTGAGCAACATCTTCAGGCTTTGGATCTCTTTCCGTACCGTTGTAGGGTAGTTGATGGAGAATAGTAATCCTCGGGAGTTGAGAAAATTCCTCCAAAGTAGGCACTAACTAGTAATCAGGAAATGTGATGCAGTGGTGTAGGGGGTCAAAGAACTGGAAGAGAACTTTCACCATGTCTTCCTCTATGTTGGAGTTGACCAAGATGAGAAGTCTACCATGTCTTTCAGTGAAGGGAGAATTCTATGGAATCTTGGAAGCTAGCTCCTTGAGTTGAGATGGGATTCTCACAAGGTTGACCTAAATAGTTTTCCTACGGAGTGATTCCATTACCTACAAAACAGGAACAAAGATGAAGATCCAAACCCTTGAAATGGTTAGTGGATGCATATGATGCTTCATGATGTTTATGATGTATGCACAAGTATATGTACAAACAAATCACACAAGTTCCTAGTTTCAGGCTTGCATGGGGTTTCATAGGTAAGTACCCTCTTGAAGTTTAGCTGGCTCAACCTGTCCTATAAATAGTAATCGGGTTCTAAGGAGCTCAATATCACTGGATTATTTTCTGTATTCATTGTTTCTGTTTAGCCACTTAACCGGCGACCAAAATATTCCAAGAAAACAACCCTCAATGAGTGTAGTATCGAGTATCTACCAACTTCAGACTGCACCAAAGCCGGTCATCTCACTACCCCTAATAAGGCCAAGATGGTCAAGTAAAGATTCTAAAAGTCCATTAGTGCTTCATGACATCACTCAGCGGCCCCGTATTCTCTTTGATTGACTCAAAGGCTACCGGTACCCACAAATATGTCACACTAATATAGCTATTGCTTCAACCATGTCGGTATACCCCACTCAGTTTCCATAACATATTTCTATTTACCTATGAATGTTTCCCAAATCCGGGTAGAAGATTTCAAACCCAAATAATAGAACCAAATATAAAGCAATCAAAGCAAACAAGGTAAGCATGTAGTGATCTAAACCCTAAGGTAACCCCACTTTTAGAGTTTATTTTTATCCCCAGCAGAGTCGCCAGTTCTGTGATACGGTGGGAGAACTGACTTGAGGTTTTGCGTTTGTGTTTGCAAATGTTTCGGTTTAGCAAGAGTCGCCACTGACTTTTTATTTTATCCAAAGGAAAGGTCAAAAAGCACAGGAAAGACCTTTGAGATGTTTTCTTGGGTTCGGGGGGTAGATTATGAAAAGGGAAGGTTCTAGCACCCTTTTCATCCATGGTTTTCCATGGGCTCTTAGTTACTTGTTTAGATCACTTGCTTTGCTTATCCAATTGTTTGAAATGGTGCTTTGTGTGTGGTTTTGAAAATGTTTTGAAAAGAGGCCTTTGTTTAGGCAACCTTTGTAATAATTCTTGTTTGAATGTTTTACATAGGTGTTTGTCTTTTGAAAAATGTTTAAATGTTTGAAAGTTTGTTTTGAGAAATGTTTTGAAATGTGTTGTGATGTGTTTTTGAAAATAGCAAGGATGTTTTGCAAGTTTGATCAAGTAACTAGAAGTTGTCTACCCTAACTCAAAGATCTTTCCTACACATTTTTAACCCTTTGACATTGTTGTTTTACCATTGTATTTGGTAAACAACCTTGTGTTTGGATGTTAAACGGGACAGGCGCGAGTCATCGTATGACCATGATAGCAATATTGCCAAGTATCTTAGCAAGTTTTTTGAGGGACTAAATCATTTTTGTATAGGCAACCAAGATAGCGTCATCGAGGGACCATGATAACAATATTGCCAAGTATCTTACCATCGCCATTTTTTAGGCAACAAGTGGATGAAACCCTAGGGGTGCTTGTGTGCATTGTGTTGTCATTTTCATGCATTTTTGTCTTGTTTTAGTCAAGCTATTTGTTGATTTTGGATTTTTGCATACAAACCCTAATCTTTCTATCATGCATATTTGAAAGCAATAAAGTGCGTAAAAATAAATCTACAATTATTACAACATGATTATGGGGAGGGGGATACAAATTTGGATAGGGGAATATTTGCAAGAAATTAAATTCCTAAGATTATTACAACCATATTGAAATCTTTGTGAAAATAAATAAATAGACAATATTTAAATATGCAAATAAATATGAATATGCAAAAGTGTTTTTTTGTATTATTTTTATGTATGTAAAATAAGTTTATTTAATGTATCAAAAATAGGAAAAAATAAAAATGATTATTTTCATTAAGGGTGGAAACCCTAATTTGTTTTAAGAAAATATATGCATTATAATTATTTATTTATGTACAAGCAAATAAAATAAAATATATACAAATGTTTAAAAAAATAAAAATATATGAGAAAATATTATTTAAGTGTATAAATAATAAAAATAAAAATATATGGTATTTTTTGTATTATTTACAAGTTTTTATTTAAGAAAATAAAAGTATATTATTAAAGTAATTGTTTTTATGTCCAAAAAAAATAATAAAAAAAATTAAAAAAAATGTGAAAAATTATGAAAATATTTTTAGTAATTTGTAATGTTTAGAAAAATAAAATAAAGTCAGAAATGTAAATAGAAATAGAAAAACATAAAGAATAATGAAATGGGCCAGGGGGGGTGCAGAAAGCACAATGGGGGGTGCAAATAGCAAGGCCAAGTCAGGCCCAGCCCAAAGTCCAGCTTCGTCTTCAACCTTTGAGCAAGAAAATGCGTGCTATGTACAAATTCGTATCTCCTGTTTCAATGCTTAAAAACAAAAACTTGTAACATGAAAGTTATAGAGCATGATCATACGATTCTAACCATATAAAAAACTTAATCTAACTCTCAAAGACCAGAGAGAATTTCTCTGGCCCTAATTTCTAACCTAACTTTTTCAGAAAGTTCATCAATCAAATTCTCCCAACTCAGTTAACTTAAATGAAATCTATGCATATGTACAGCTCAAGGGCAATGGGTACTACATTTTTTATTCACAAACCTAAGCCTAATGATTCCTAAATAGAGAGATAGAAGTTTGAATTTTACCTGTTTCAGTTGAGCTCGAGTATGGTAATGTAGGGGTTTTCAGTGAGGCCTGAGATGCTTGTGAGCTTGCTTGAAGTTCCTTGGAGCCTTCCCAATGCTTATCTAGCTTTGAACTTGCCTGAATAAGCTTGTAGAAGTCAACCTGCACAGTCATAATTCAAAAATGGTAAAGTGGGTAAGTGGAGTTACAGTCACTTGGGAATGGTTGGGATAGTTTAGGTAGGTTGTATGGAGTGTGTTGGAAGAGGTTTGGGGCAAAACGCACGAGTAGTTTTTGTTTTGGAAATCAAAATGCAGAAGCTGCCCTATTTTGTAAGTTTTTGGTGTTTTGGTGTTCAAGGGTGTTTGAGGACTGGGTAGCTCGTGTTTCTGACTTTAAGCAATATGCAAAACTTGTTTGAAATGGTTACAACACTTGGTTATATCAGATGCAAAAGTTATGTGGTTTTTGCAAGTTGACTTGGTTTTGAAGAAAAGTGTGAAGTGACTAAGGCCAGGCCTGTACAGGCTAGCCCTAAGCATGCACATAGTGGGTGTACTTTCCCTGATATTTGTGGATGTTGTTTGCTGCAAAAGACTTGGTGCAATGCTCAAGAGAAAAAAATTGGCAAAAGTTGTGCTTTATGTAAATGGCAATGTTCACTTTTTGCCAAAAATGGATTAAACCCTTGTGTAATTTTCTAAAGCTCAGAACAATGCCTCTAAACAATGTGTTTGCATTCAATTTTTGAGCGTGGAAGGGTTTAAGGACATGTAAACAAGTACAAGCAAAGTTGGGCAGAATTTGCAACTTGTAGCATAGTGAAAAATACCATGGACCAAAGTGATATTTTGCCAAATTCAAACCTTAGATTCTCCCTAACCATAAATGATTTTGGAGAGTTCTTGGACATTTTGGAAATCGTGTAACATTCTTTAAAATCCATCTTTGAAATGCATTTGGAGATTCCAATTGGAACTAGGTGAAAAATTTCCATGAAGATAGGTCAAAATCCTGCCTAAACTAGGGCAAAATTTCACTAAGTTAGAAAGTTTTTTGGACCCTTGTTCATAAAATCATAACTTGAGATCCAAGCATCTTTTGGGAAAACTTTGTAAATAAAAGTTGTATATTTTGTGGAGGACTACAACTTTCATGTTGGAAGTTTTGCTTGAATCCAATTGCATCATGGTGAAAATATTGGGCAAAGTTGGAAAAAAATAAGAAAATTTCATAACTTCGAAAATTTCCAAGTTATGAAATTTTTCAATCTTAAACCCTAATTTGCAAAATTAGGTTTCTCGGTGAACAAGTTTCATGTTTTGACCCATCTTGATGAAAAACGATCCTTGGCACTTGATTTTGACCAAAAAGTCAAAGTTTGATATTTCAGTGTACAGTTGATTTTTGATTAGTTGACTGGAAAATTCATCTGTCAATCCAATGCTTTTGAGATCTTTTGAACCTTGTGATTAGGTCAATATGGTTCCATTGAGTCCTTGAATCTATACTTGAACCAAATTTGCCATTGGCTAGGTGAAAAAAATCAGAAATTACCCTTCTGCAGTCAAAACCCTAAAAATGACCATTTTGCCCTTTTGAAGATCTGATCAAATTTCTTGAAGAGTTGTGGTCCCAACATGATCAAATGGTCCATATGAGTCTATAATGTTGATGTGGATAAAAAATCATGAGGTTTGACTATAAATTGGCCACAATTGACTTTTTCCCCAATACAGCTAATTTCTAGGTCAACTGTCCAATTGACTGGGAAAAAAATTGATTCAAGGCTTGAAACTTGGTATGAGCAATCTTATAAGTCCAACATGAAGTATGAAAGTAACATGGGGGCATTAGAAGTCCAAAATTCCTTGTGCAAACTCAAACCCTAATTTTAGGTCAACAGTGCAAGGAGATATCTTGAGCAGAGTAAACCCTAGTCATGTCTGGAGTCCAAAGAGTCTTGTGAGGGGAAATATTGATAAAATGAGAGGGAAAATTTTGGGGTAAAAAACTTGTACCAGATGGAGTAGTAGGTGGAGGAGGCACTGCTTCACCGCCTTCGACTTCTTGGTCATTCCCTTCATCGCCAACAACATCTTCTCCAATGTAAGTGATGGTTTTTGTTTCCAGATTGTAATGCATGCCCATCCTGGAGTCAACATTATTGATGGAGATCTTATTCAAATTTGGATCCTTATTCACTTTTTCAAACCCGGCAAAATCCACTCCAAATTCCTCCATAATTAAAGTAACAAAATAAGCATATGGAAGAAATTTAGATTTTGCATTGACTCTCAGCATATGCACCATTATAAGCCTTTCCCAGTTTACACTTATCCATTTCTTTCTTGCATAAATCAGCTGCATTTCCAAGTCAGTCACAGTGCAATGGTTTCCAGCTCTTGGAAACATAATATAGACCATAAAGTAATGATATAGCCGATCGTCTATATAGAAGTTACCCGCACTCCAGGAGTCTCTGGATGGAATTACTCCGCCAAGACCACAAATCCGTTTGGCACGGAATTCAGCTTCACTTAACCTCCCAATGCTATAAAAGAAGTCCTTTTTCCAGTAGTCATCCCATATCTCATTTTCAGGGTCATATAAAGAACTTCCAGTGTAAGGAATATGAAGGATCTCACCAACAACTTGAGGAGTTAGAGAGATACGAGTACCCAGCACATATGTCACTATTTTTCCTTTTTGGGGTGTTAGATTGCTGAAAAACATTCTTACCAAATCTGGGTAATATGGACCGAACGATGAAATTAATGGTTCGAGACCATAAGCAGCTAGATCATTTTGAAAAGAGAAGCATTCTTGGGGAAAGGAGGATAGCATACCATATTTGGGATTGGATACTATTTTCCTTTGAAAGTGTTTTCTGAATCTGGCTTCTTGTTCTTCGGTGAGAGATGAAAGAAATGAATTAGATGTTGAATCAACCTTTTTCTTCCCTTTTTCTGAAGCTGGAACCTTTCTTTTTTGTCTTGAAGCCATGGGTATGAGGTTTAGGGTTTTGAGGATTTTAGGTTTTATGCAAGAGAAAGGTGTTTGTGAGCTGAGATTTGGAAATGATTTGAGTAGATAGGGAATGAGTGGATTGTATTAAAGTGTATTTGGCTTGGGAATATGAGAGAGAGGAATTCTGACCAACACAATTTTTCTGTCATAAAAGCAAGTTGCAGTAGGTGCAATCGATTTGCATTTCAGGTGCAATCGATTTGCACATAAAATAGAACCAAAATAAAACTGAAACGCATAGAGTGCAATTGATTTGCATTGATGGTGCAATCGATTTGCACTTGAAACAGAAAGGTCAGAATTTAAAATACTCAGTGAGCAATCGATTTACACTCTTTGTGCAATCGATTTGCATCAACAAAAAATGTCCAAGACCAAATTTTTATTAAAAAATAAATACCACATAACATATATTCACATATAATATATATAAAATACTAACAAGGGTAGAAGGCACCTTATAAGTTGTGTTCGTCAAATATGCCAAGATCTCGTCGAATCTTGTAGAACAGTTCTCTTGCCAAAGGTTTGGTAAAGATATCGACAAGCTGATTATGAGTATCTACAAAGGTTACCTCGACATCTTCTTGAAGAACATGATCACGGAGGAAATGATGTCGTATGTCTATGTGTTTAGTTATTGAATGCATGATGGGATTCTTCGTAATGTTAATTGCACTTATGTTGTCGCACCGTAGTGGAATACATCCTAGATCGAGTCCGTAGTCACAAAGTTGTTGTTTGAGCCACAAAATTTGAGCGCAACTACTACCCACTGCAATATATTCAGCTTCGGCCGTGCTAAGAGCAACGCATGCTTGTTTCTTGCAGGCCCATGATACTAATGCGTTACCGAGGATGTGACAAGTACCACTTGTGCTTTTTCTATCCGTTTTACAACCTGCATAATCCGCGTCAGAATAACCAACTAATTTGCAAACACTACCTTTAGGATACCACAATCCGACATTCGTTGTTCCTTTGAGATACTTCATGATCCTCTTTACTACCGTGAGATGAGATTCCTTTGGATTAGCCTGAAAGCGAGCACAGAGACAAACACTAAACATTATGTCAGGACGGCTTGCCATCAAATACAATAAGGAGCCAATTATACCTCGATACTTTGTAATGTCGATGGAAACACCTAATTCATCTTGATCAACATATGAACCAGAACCCATTGGTGTAGACATTGCCTTACAATTATCCATGTCAAATCTTTTCAAGAGTTCCTTGCAATATTTGGATTGGTTTATGAAGATTTTATCTTTTAGTTGTTTGATTTGAAGTCCAAGAAAATAGTTCATTTTACCCATCATGGACATTTCAAATTCTCCTTGCATCATTGCTGAAATTTTTTCACAC
Organism: Vicia faba; assembly: GCA_948472305.1. Classification (NCBI taxonomy): domain Eukaryota; kingdom Viridiplantae; phylum Streptophyta; class Magnoliopsida; order Fabales; family Fabaceae; genus Vicia; species Vicia faba. The sequence goes on from OX451737.1 coordinate 866,405,962, forward strand.
ATTTCTTGATTTGATGAGCCGAAAATGATGTCATCAACATAGACTTGTGCTAGCAAAGTGTCATCTTTGATTTTCTTGATAAATAGAGTCTTGTCAACTTTGCCCTTTTCAAAACCTTTTTCGCATAAGAAGTTGCTTAAACGATCATACCATGCCCTTGGTGCTTGTTTCAATCCATAGAGAGCTTTTCTCAATTTAAATACATGAGATGGATTCTTGAAATCTTCGAACCCGGAGGGTTTCTTAACATAGACTTCTTCAGTGATATATCCATTCAAGAATGCGCTTTTGACATCCATTTGGAAAAGCTGAAAATTTAATGAACAAGCATAGGCAAGTAAGAGACGAATAACTTCTAACCTTGAAAACGAAGCATATGTTTCTTCAAAGTCTATTCCTTCTTCTTGATTGTAGCCTTGTGCTACCAATCTTGCTTTGTTGCGAACAATTATTCCATTCTCGTCAAGTTTGTTTTTGAACACCCATCTTTTTCCAATAATGTGTTTGTTGCTTGGCCTGGGTACAAGTTCCCAAACTTGATTCCTTTCAAATTGATTCAATTCTTCTTGCATAGCAATTATCCATTGATCATCGTCTAAGGCTTCATCAACTTTGGAAGGTTCAATTTGAGAGAAAAATGCAATGTTTAGGCAAGCATCCTTGAGATTTAATCTTGTTGACACACCTTGACTTATATCACCAATTACTTTATTGATAGGATGATCTCTATGAGTTATCCATTCTTTTGGTAGATCATTGAAATTTTATTCTTGTTGAGGTGATTCTTCGTATTGAATGGGTTGATCTTTGGAAGAATTTTCTTGAGGACCTTCTAGTATTTCATCATCATCATTATCATAAACAATATTATCCTATTTGGAGGGGTTAGTTTCATCAAAAGAAACATGCATTTATTCTTCAATTGTCAAAGTTCTTTTGTTGTATATTCTATATGCTTTACTAGAAAGAGAGTAACCAAGAAAAATACCTTCATCGGATTTTTCATCAAACTTACCAAGGTTATCTTTGTCGTTGTTTAAGACAAAGCATTTGCATCCGAAGATGTGAAAGAAATCAATGTTTGGTTTCCTCCCTTTGAAGAGTTCATATGGAGTTTTCTTTAAGATAGGTCTAATGTTAACTCTATTGCTAACAAAACATGCCGTGCTCACCGCATCCGCCCAAAAGTATTTTGGGAGGTTTGAATCGCTAAGCATTGTTCTAGCAAGTTCCACAAGAGACCTTTTCTTTCTTTCTACCACTCTATTTTGTAGAGGAGTCCTTGGTGCCTAGAAGTTGTGAGATATTCCATGTTCTCCACAAAATTCTTCAAGTAGAGCATTTTGAAATTCTCCGCCATGGTCACTTCTTATGGAGGCAATTGTTAGAGACTTCTCATTCTGAATTTGTTTAGCATACTTCTTGAACGCCTTGAATGCATCACTTTTCTGCACTAAAAATAATGTCCAAGTATATCTAGAGAAATCGTCAACAATAACCAAAGCATATACATTACCTCCGAAACTCCTTGTTCTTGATGGACCAAATAAGTCCATATGTAACAATTGTAGTGGCCTTGTAGTGGACACCACATTCTTAGATTTGAAAGTTGATTTAGTTTGTTTCCCCTTTTGGCAAGCATCGCAGAGTCTATCTTTGACGAAATTTCTCTTAGGCAATCTAGTGACAAGATCATGCTTGATTAATTTATTCAAGTGTTCCATGTGAATATGAGCAATTCTTTTGTGCCACAGCCATGAATCATCGTTGTTCGCCATGAGACATTTAACCTTCAAAGATGGATCATCAAGGGAAATCATGAATATATTATTGATTCTTTTACCTTTAAATATAACCTCATGAGTGACTTCGTCTTCTATCAAGCATTCATCCTTGGTGAACTTGATCTTGAAGCCTTTGTCACAAAGTTGGTTAATACTAAGAAGATTGTGCTTTAGTCCTTCAACATAAAGAACATCTTCAATGGATGTGAAAGGTGGAGCACCAACTTTGCCCCTTTGCCTAGGAATATTCCCTTATTATTGTCTCTATAAGTGACAAAACCCTTGGCCTTTAGCACTAGATTTGAAAATTGGTTTAATGTCTCCTGTCATATGCTTTGAACAACCACTATCAAGATACCAAAGATTGCATGTGGTCTTCAAGCATACCTACAAAACAAATTAGGCTTTGTTAGGTACCCAAGTTGCTTTGGGTCCTTCATAATTAGTGCCTTTCTTTACCCACACATAATGTCCACTTGCCAAACTAAAGGTTCTAACATAGCAAGCATTAGGTGTATGGCCTTTAATACCACAATAAAAACAAGTAGGTTCAAAGTTACTTCTATATCTAGAAGGATAATATTTCTTCTTAGGAAATGTTTTCTTTTTAGGATAGAGATGAACTATTTTAGGTTTGTTCACTTTCTCTTTGGATGATTGATCACTAGCCTTAACAAAGATAGTTTTATTAGAACTTGGTTTTGAAAACTTTGAATATCCAAGACCACTTTTGTCATTGGAGTATCTTTGTTGGCTAAGAACACCTTCCAAACCAATTTTGCCTTTTTCATATCTTTCAATGACACTTTTTAATTGGACAATTTGGAAAGAGAGTGATTCACAGTTTTTGCATACAAAATTCTGTTTTTGTTCATCACTTGCTTTTTGTTTTTCTTCTTTGAAATCTTTTTCCATAGAATCACATTTTTCTTCTAAGGATGAAATTTGTTTCTTTTGTGATGAAATCATTTTATATAGAATTTTGCATTCATTCAATAGTTCATCTATAGCACATTGTGCATCACTATCAAAAAGAGAAAATTAATTACTAACCTCATTGTCTTCATCATCAGAATGGTGTGAGGCCATCAATGCTAGATTTTCACTTTCATCACTATCGGAATCGGATGAGGAACTTATTTTATTATCCTACCATGTAACATAAGCCTTTTTGTTCTTGAATCCCTTTTTGCTTTTGAAGCCACCTTTCTTGGAGAGTTTTGGACAATCCGACTTGATATGACCTTGCTTACCACATTCATAACATGTGACTTCTTGTGTTGATGTGGAAGATTCCTTTTCTTAAATTCTTTCTTTCCTTTTGAATGAGAAAAGGGTTTGTCATTTCTACCAAATAACTTACTGAGCCTTTTAACAAGAAGCATGAAATTTTCATCTTCTTCCGGATTGTATTCCTTTTCAACTTCCTTGGAATCTATCTTCAAAGCAATATTCTTGGATTTCTTCTCTTGATTTTCATGTTTTTCAAGTCTTCCAAGTCCCGTTTCATATTCTTGAAGTTTCCCAAACAATGTTGCGGACGTCATGGATGAGAGACTTTTCTTTTCTGAAATTTCCGTTACCTTTGGTTGTCATTCCCTAGTTAAGCACCTAAGTACTTTTATATTTAGTTCATCATTCGTGAAAGTCTTACCAAGAGCACTTAGATGATTTATCAAATGCACAAATCTCTTTTGTAGGTCAAGAATGGTTTCTCCGGGCTGCATTCAAAATAATTCGTATTCTTGACTCAGGGTATTTAGTCTTGATCTTTTAACTTCAACAATTCCTTTGTAAGTTTGTAACAAGGTATCCCATATTTCTTTTGCTGTCTTGCATGTCGAGACACAGAAGAATTCATCCATGCTAAGTGCACCTTGAAGAAGGTTTATTGCCTTTTTATCATAGAGAACTTTCTTTTTATAATCATCATCCCATGAAGTTTTAGGATTTGATGAGCCAACACAATTGATTACCGTTATAGGAATAAATGGACCATTCTCGACGGCATCCCATACTTCTTCTCCTTGTGCTTCTAGATGTGCCTTCATGCGTATTTTCCAGAAGTCAAAATATTCACCACAAAATAGAGGAGGCTTGTTGTTACTACCACCATCTCTGAAAACAAGATTTTGATTTGCGGAAGCCATTATGGATCTTTTAGGAACAAGTTACGTATCACCTGCTCTGATGCCAATTGTAAGTACGAAGTGCACCTAAGAGGGGGGGGGGGGGGTGAGTTAGGTACTTTAAAAAATTCTAGTTTTAGTGATGATGGATTTTCTGGTTAATGATGAGTTTAGGAAAGCTTAAAGTGCATAAAAATAAAGAGACACGGGCGATATATCCTAGTTCCCCTCACAGTCCGAGAGTACTCCAGTCCCCTTTCAACATGAAAGAGATTTCCTTATTGTGGCAAACTTAAAACAAGAACTACCAAAAAGCCAAGAACAATCCTCTTGGACCAAGAACAATCCTCTTGGATTTTCACTATGTCAACTTTCAGAACAATCCTCTCAAAGTGACTGCACTTGTATCCAACAATTTTGGAAAGACAAGATTTTAAAAACACTTAAACTTATTTCCAACAATCCTGGAAAAATAACTAAGTAACTATCAATATTTGAGTTTGAGTGAGTTGAGTAGTATTGATCACTTATAGTGATTTAACAATGAATGATCTTCTCTTCCAATAATAATATTATACAATGACTCAAGATATAATTTCTCAAAGTTTTCTATTTAACATTGTATGAAAATGTGCAGAAAACTTATGCATGAAAGTGAAGGAATGCTTGAGTTTGTATTTTGAAAATTCAGAAAATATTTTTGGAAGAGGTGTTGAAAATGATTTTGAAAATGAATATTTATATGGTCATAACACCCTTTTGAAACATCATGAAGTTCTGAAAATGAATCATGAACAAATGCCAAGATTGAGTGAAAGGTTTCATTGAAAAGGTATTATGAACAGGCATGTGAAAAGCTGCTGTTTTTCAAAATCGTGCAGCATGGAATCGATTGCACCCTTTGTGTAAATCTATTGCACAAGGTTTCAATAGCTATATTTTCAAAAGTTTTAAGTGTGCAATCGATTGCACTAGCAATGTAAGTCGATTGCATGTAAAGTCAGTAGCAAAAAGTAAGTGAGTGCAATCGATTGCACAAGCAATACAAATCGATTTCATGAGAAACAAAAGCAAACATTTTAAAATTTTTAAGTATGCAATCGATTGCACAAGCAATGTAAATCGATTGCATAGAGAAACAGAAGAAAAAGATCTAAAAAGTGAAGCATGCAATCGATTGCACTAACATGCAAATCAATTGCACTCAAGTGAAAAATGAATTTTAACTTTGAAAAACTTGAGTAATGATTTTTTTAAACATTTCTTTTTCATCATTGAGCATCTATATCTTAAGATCAAAGTAAGTAATATTATTATACCTTGAAAGTTGTTGAGAGCTTTGAACTGAAGATTTTGTCCTTAGATGCTTTTGAGCTTGATCATAAATCTTTGCCTTCTTTGTCAATCATGGTTTGTCTTCATCAAAACAAAAACCTCATTTGAGAAGCTTGATTTTACAGGTTTTTGTCTGACTATTCTTATTTTGATATTACAGTCAGCGGGATGCCCCAGTTTTTCTTAAGTCTCCTTCGTAGGTTTTGACTTAGTGGGATTTTTTTCTTGGGAGATAATGACTGCCTATTCGGTAGGGAACCATCACTGTCTTTTGATTCCGGTGGAATGTTTTTGATGTCACTCTTCGTATTACGAGATGAGAGTTTACAATTTGAACGCGCATTTGAATTAATTGAGAGGCTAACCTGCCCCGGGTTTTGATTGAAGGTTTCAATTTGTGTAAAAAAATAAAAACTTCTACTTCTTTGGCTCGAAGAGGGTTGACTAGGGATTATCCTCGTCATAACTCCAGTGTTTAGGAATTAAAAGAACGCCTGTACATCATCAACAAGGTCTGTCCAAAAGCATATTGTATGAGATTAAGGCATTTGTTTTCGTCATCCTCCCTCTAAAAGCTTGTAACTTTAAGCAAGAGTTGAATATCATAAAGAGAGTAAAAGCATAGTTTAAATAAAATGAAAACGAATGAACGAATTCAAGACAAACATATGCAATGCATTAATGAAACAAGGTTTGGCATTAATAGATAAGTGTTTGAACAACAAAAGAGATTACAATTGAAAATTCAAATGAACAGAAGCCTCTTTGTCTGAACTTGTCACTTTAGGTGGTGAACCTTTGAGGGACAGAAGAAGAATTCCAATTGACCATCTGGTGCGAATTCTAGAATTCCTTCACCAATCAGGTCTTGAATTTTATTTCTCAACGTCCAAAATCTATTTGTGTCATGTCCAGGACTGTTGGAGTGGTACGCACATCTTGCATTTAAATTGTACCTTGGAGAGGTTGTGTTGGGATTCTGAGGAGGGTCCTTTAACGTAACCAGCTTGGCCTCCAACATGTGTTGCAGTGCTTGAGCCAATGTCATGTTAACTTTGGTGAAGCGTCTTTCAGATGTATTCTACTTATGCCAATTACCCTATTGTTGTTGGCGAGGTTGTTGTTGGACCCGTGAGGTAGTAGCAATTTGGAAAGGTCTAACCTCTTGTCTTCTTGGAGATTGATCAATGACTTGGTCCCCAACCTCGACTATTTGTTTCATACGGTTGCATCTGTATTGATGAAGCTTGTTAATGAGGACTCTCAACTCTTCTTGTCCCTGAGCCAAGTTTTGGATGAGAGCCATCTGGCCCACCAGTTATCCCATCATCTGGACTTTCATTGTGGCTATCTTGGTTTGCAGCCGTTCCAACTGATCATCCTTGGTGCCTTCCGGATTCCCCATGACCATGCCCCTTATTAGGAGAGCTTTCACCTCTTCTTGCCCCTTGGATAGGTTTAAGAACCTTTCTTGGATTTGAGCGTTTTGAGCGTTTTGAGCTTGAATGTCCTTGATAGTCTGCTCTAGAGCCATCTCTACTGAAATAAACAGTAGGAAGATAAGGAGACCTGTATGGGAGAAACCTGTCATGATATGATGCATGATATGTGGATGCATGTTTTCAAGGATCTCGCGGGATAAATGTTAGTAGTCACTTACATCTTTGATTGGAGAACTTTATATTGGTGGATGTCCTTCCACGATAATTAAGCTCACCATGTCGAGTGGGTCATAGCCTTTGACTCAAGTAGTTGTGCTTTATCTTTTGCGGTGTTTGTCTAGAGGAAAATAAAACCTCTTGTCCCTTGATAGACGTCTGGTTCAGCAGGACCCTGCATCATAGGCCCTTGAGATCCTTTAAATGGTTATTGAAAATTCTATGGTATGATGTCATGATGTTATGTACAAGTATGCAAAGCAAGCAAGTTGTTATGTATAAATAGTCATATACACACAAAGTAGACAATTCCTTAGGTTTAGGCTTGCATCGAGTTCGTAGGTAAGTACCCTCTTGAAGTTTAGTTGGCTCAACCTGTCCTAGTAATAGTAACCGGGTTCTAAGGTATCTCAATATCACTGACCTTTCTTTTAGGCGTTGTCTCAGCACAGTCATTCTTTTCTTGCGGCCGAGATATCCCAAAATTCCGATCTCAATGAGTGTAGTATCGAGTATCGACCAATTTTCAGCTTTCCACCAAAACTGGTTATCTCACTACGTCCTAATTGGCAAAGTTTGTTCAATTAAGGTTCTAAGGTCAGTTAGTGCTTCATGACACCACTCAGCGGCCCCATATTCTCCTCGATTCAACACAAGGGATACCGGTACCCACAAATACATCACAATAATGTAGCCATTGTTTCAACCATATCGGTCTACACCGTACAATTTCCATAATCTATTGCTACTTACCTAAAAAGGTGTCCTAGATCCGGGTGGAGGATCAAAGCAAGCCCAAACAAGGAACCAAAAATGTAAAGCAATCAAGTCAAACAATGAAAGCAAATATAGGTGATCTAGCCCTAAGGTAACCCCCCATTTAAGTTTTTTCCCCAGCAGAGTCGCCAGTTCTGTAACGCAGTGGGAGAATTGACTTGAGTGTTTTGTGTTTGATCGAAATTGTTGCGGATAACAAGAGTCGCCACCGAATTTTCTTTTCTCCAATAAGGAAAGGCTGAAAAGAACAGGAAAGACCGTTAGAGATGCTTTTTGAGTTCAGGGGGTAGATTATGAAAAGAGAAGGTATTAACACCCTTTTCATCCGTAGTTATCTACGGACTCTTAGTTGCTTGCTAGATCACTTGCTTTTGTTTGAAAATGTGCTTGTGGTGTGGGTTTTTGAAAGTATTTTGAAAATGTCTTTGTAATGGTTCTCGTTTCTATAAGAACGCGTATAAAGTGTTGTTTCGAAAATAGTTCAAAGAGGTGTTTATGGAATGTGTTTTTGAAAGTGATTTTGAAAATGTGTCTTCTTTGTAATGGCTCTCGTTTCTATAAGAACGCGTACAAAGTGTTGTCTATTGAAAATGTTTCAAATGAGTGTATGGGTGTATAAGATGTTTTTGTTGTGAGCAAGCGAGCAACTAGGAGCATTCTACCTACTCAAAAGGTCTTTAATGTTCTTTTCCTCCTCCTTTAGACATTGCTATCTTACCATTGATTTGGTAAGAAGCCCCATCATTGAATGTGAAGGGACGAGTGCGGGACGTTTGTAAAGTCATAGAAGGAAACCTATGGGACGTTTTAGCAATGTCGTTTAGGGACGAGATCGTTTACCGAAGGCAACATTGAGGGTCATCGAGGGACTATGATATTTTATCAAGGGTCTTTGCTAAAATGCCCATATTCGAGGGACATGACTATTTTCCGAAATGTAACAAAACGGGACTACCCTAAGGGTGCTAGTGTGCAAGTGTTTTTAATTTACATGCATTTAGTCTTGATTAGGGTTATCTATTTATTGATTTTATGTCTTGCCATACACACCCTAATTACTAGCATTTATACTTGAAATCAATACATTGCGGAAATGTAAAGTTCCTACGCTATTACATCATTTAGGGATGGGGGTACAAATTTGTAAATGGGGGGTTGCAAGAATTTAAATCCTAATTAACTATTACAACCATATTGAAATATACAATGCAAGAAAGAAAAAAGGACTTGTTTAGAAAATAGTTTTTTGTCTTAATGAATTAAGAAAAATAAATAAATAAATTAATAAAAAAAAATATTTTTATGTCTTTTTTATATTAATAAAAAGGGTATTAATAATAAAATAAAATAGAAAAAAAGAAAAACAAAGTGAAATAGGATCAGCATGCTGCTGAAAGCAAAATAAAGAGGACTAGAAGTTCTGATGTCAGACGCGCTTTGGTTTAGCAGGAAACATCAGAGGTGATCAAAAGTTCTGAGTTGATGCACTCTGAGATCCTGCAAGAAATGTAAGAGGGAAAACACATAAGTTCTGGGTTGCTATGTGCTGAACTTCTGAGTGTTAGAAGAGTGAGAAAGTCTTAGATGTTCCGTGTATTAAAACAGTGAGGAGAAATAAGAAGTTTAGTATGTGCTAAGACAGTGAGTGAACATCAGAAGTTCAGTGTGTGTTAACAGCGAGTGAAAATCAGAAGTTCTGTGTTAAAACAATAAGAGATCCTAGAAGTTTTTCGTGTTAAAACAGTGAAGAGAACCCAGAAGTTCTGTGTTACATTTCAACTCTTTCCTCATATTAATCAGCACATCAACAATTTATTCAGTTCTTAATAGCAAACCAGAAGGATAAAAGCACAGCAGTTTATAGAAGTTCTAATTCTAATTCTGAGCCTAGCTTTATTCAAGAAGTTCTGATCCATAGTTTCTCCTACTTATGAAATGATATGGCCAACATCAATACTATGATATTTACATATTTAAGGATATTCTGAATGAAAATATGCAAAGTTAGAAAGACTTACCTTGAATTTGAAGCATGTGCTTGGAACTTGAGCTGCTGCCTTCAAATGTTCTGGAGTCAGCGAGAGCAAAGGAAAAGAAAAGACTATGTTCTTTTTCAAAGGGAAGAACAAAGGTTTGGTTTGTTTGGGAATTCTGGATTTGCGAAGGTTTTACAATTTTTTTTCTCTCTTTGTTAATTATCTCTCTTTCTCTCTTTCTCTCTCTCTCTCTCTCTCTCTCTCTCTCTCTCTCTCTCCAAAATCCAGCCCCTTGAAAATGTGATGGAGCAACTTATTTATAGGTGAATTTGCTGTGGTTTTGGGGGGAAAACAAATGGGATTTAAACCCTTTTGGTATACTGTTCCATTGCTTTTTAATCACAATTTTTGTATGCTAATTTGGTGCAAATATAGGGTTTGAGAAAAATGCAGGCGTGGACTAGATCAACAACAATTTGGAGTGTTGTGGCAGCTGGTTGCTGGACTGTGCTATAGCAGTGTAGCAGGCTACTCAAACAAGGTTTTGGGATTTGGTGATATTCTGATTGCAGAAGATCAAAAGTAAAGCCTCCATGTGCTGAACAATCATATTCTGACCGAAGAACACCGCTTCCATATGTTCTGATTGAAGCGGCATGTTCTGAACCATGTTTACAAATTCTGATTGCACTTGCGTGAAGGCTGGCCAAGAAGTTTTGAAGTATCATATTCTCTTAACACTTAGAAAATTTTCTAAATGTTTAGAAATTTGATTTTTCAAGGCAATTTCTAACTTATGATTTTGATGAATTAATTTCATGTCTTGATGAAATATAATTGTTGAAACTTAATTTTTGATCCAAAAGTCAAAGTTTGACTTTTCAGTGTGCTTTTGACCATTTTGCCCTTGTGAATGACTTTCTTTGAAAATTGTAATTCAAGACTTGAAACTTGAAAGGAGGAAACCTAAGGGTCCAAGATGATCTTTTAAGAAACGAGAGGGCAAATTTTGGGGTACAACACGATTGTTTATCCGAATTCACAAGCCTTTAGCAAACAGTATGGCAATCTTTTTCCTTTGTTGGATGTTCAGGTGGAGAATAGAGATCTTCACACTTTGTTACAATTCTATGATCCTGAATTGTGATGTTTCACATTCAGGGATTATCAACTAGCACCCACTCTTGAGGAGTATTCTTATACTTCGAGGATCAAAGTCACTGATCATATTCCATTTTCCTGTGTTCCAAATGAACCCGATTATGATTCCATCGCTAAGGCACTTTATTTAAGCCTGAGCGATGTGAAAGGCAATTGGAGGAAGAGAGGTACAACCAGTGGTCTCTCTGAGGATTTTCTGATATGCAAAGCTAGAGAAATGGAAACTAAGCATCAGTGGGTTGAGTTCAAAGCTCCGCTAGCTGTTTTGATTTAAGGTCTAGTTATTTTTCCAGATGTTGAGAAGTTGGTAGATCTGGCAGCTATTTACGTGTTCATGAATCCGAATTCAGGACCGACTATCCTAGCCAACACTTACTTTGCTATCCATTTCACGTATGGTAAGAAAGCAGTTGTGGTGGGCTGGATGCCATTGTATTAGCTGCTGACCAAAGGACCGTTCGTGGATACCCTGAGCACTCGTACATGGGAAATGAAGCTTAGCACTCTCATATCTTTTGACATAACTTGGTATAGGCATCGAATTGATAGTACTACACTTAGTACTAGTTATGGAGGTTTCTCCAACGTCATTCTCATATAGAGTAATTAATTATAACTTAGTTATTTCCCTACGCCAGCTAGGGCATGCTATGTGGAGTCCTTCTAAAAGCAGTAAAGTTAGTGAATAAGTGTTTTGTAATAAAGGGGAAGACCCTAAGATGCTAAAGAGGGTAGTGATCGCTTGGACTAAAATATTCAAAAAGGTAAAGATTTCTCCCGGCAGAGTGAGCTGACAGCCTATGGACCTTATGTTGAGTGGGTCGAAGAGAAGGCGAGAAAAATTCGGTTAGCATTTGCAAAGGAAGATCCCTTGTACCTGCAACTTGACAAGTCGCAACATGATGTTCCCAAAGAACGCTTCTACGAAGTGCAAAGTGAGAATCATCATCTTCACATCGACCTGGGAGCCAAAGAGATGGAGCTTTATTTTCTAAGGGAAGATAAGAAAGATTTAGCATGCAAACTCAAAGAATCTGAGAATGCTGGAACTTTTAAGAGATCCAGAGGTGAAGATGATTCTATTGCATTTGAAGACCACAAAAGAGTTATTGCCACTATTGAGAAGAAGCACAAGCAGAGTTGCCGAGATGGAGACATACTCCGGGCGTCCAAGGATGAAGTGGAAAAGCTTTCTGGAGCCAAAATCAAAGATTTAGAGAAGCAACTATGAGACAAAGATGCTCAGCTCAAACTAGAAGTCAACCAAAGACTTGCAGCAGAGGCCTATCTTAAAGGGCATGATACTTAGTTGTCACAGGACATCGAAGAAATCGCTAGGCTCAAGGGCCAAATGCGAATATGATGTTTCCAGTTAATGCAGAATTTTATGTTTGTTTGTTATTTCATTTTTGCTGTAAAAGACCACCGCTAGGCTTGTTAGTCGGGGATTTATTTTTATTTTTCGTATTTTGAATGATCTTCTTGTATAAACTCAGTTGGCTTGAGATTTTATGAATGAAAGCCATCGTTATTTGTTTTTGTGCTTTTTCATTTATTTTTGTCTATCTCTTATCATGTTGTTTGATATTTTCGGTATATGACAAAATTCTTGGGCGCTCTGGAAATGATAAAAAATTTCCTGCATAACCATTCATTCTTGCATATCATATCATGACAAGTGGTTCCCGCAGGTTTTCTTATCTTCAACCTGGGTTTTCTACTCAGAAATCGCTACTACAAACTCGCACCAGTACTCCACCAGAAGCTACTTACCATGTCAAATGGCACAAATACAGGCATAACTCACTGAGGTGAGGGCCCGAGTGGCCACTCAAATGACCCAGTTCATGGAGATGTTTATCCATTAAACCATAGGTAACGTGGAACAACTCCGTGAGGAAGTAGCTGAGATGAAGGTTCAGATGGGGCTGCTTATGGTAGACATGCAAGTTTTGGTTCATCTTCAGGAAATCTTAAAGGAGGAAAACATTCATTTGAAAACTCAAATGAGTTTGGTTATAGAAGTGTTGGAAACCGTATCAACAAAAGTCAATCATGTGCCTACTGCTGTGACCGAAGCTATTTCCCCCCTCATCCTTTGTGACCTGCTGCAACCAAAGCTATTTTATCTCCTCTTCTTGTGGGACCTTCTTCAAAGAAGGTTCTGGGATCTTCTCCACCACATGAGATTCCTAAACTTTTCCACCAGTAGCCATTCTCTTATCCCCAGATCAAATCAAGGGTCGAGATCTATCCACAAAGGGAGGAAGATCATGAGGAACAATTTCATCCAATCCCAATGCTCTATGCTCATTTTTTCCACAGTTGCTTAAGTTTCAGCTGACCAAACTCCGTACAGCAAAGCCATCTGCAAATTTCCCTCATAATAAAGATGTCGATGCTCGTTGTGATTTCCATTATGGAATTGTTGGTCATGATACTGAAAATTGTAAGGCTTTGAAGCACACGGTTCAGGATTTGCTTGAATTAGGGACATTTGTGTTCACTCCAGATGGTCGGAGGATTCGAGTCAATTATATCCCAACCGCAACTCAATACCAAGGTTCTACTTCGTATCCCAGGTTGCCTAAATCACAATTTAGGGCAAGCCACAAGAAGCAGATGCTAGGTCAGAACAGATATCACCCCTATGCTTCTCCAGGTCAACAAAGGATGAGGGAGCCACCAATAGAGTTTTACATGATGACTTATAGCCAGTTACTGACTCGCTTACTTAAGTTTCAGCTAGTCAATTTGCTTACTCCTACCATGTCACGGGGATGTGAAAAGAAGTTATGTGAATACCACTCTGGGGTATCTGGCCATTCGATTGAGGATCGTTGGGCATTCAGAAACAAGGTTCATGACTTAATTGACTGTCGAAAAATCGTGTTCATGCTAAATGGAAGTCATGTGCCAGAATGAGCATCAAGATTATAGTACATCGTCAATATCAACAAGTCCAGACAGAGTCAAGTCTCCCTTATAATGGCATTTTTATGTTTCTCTACTGCATTTTCATATGTATCTTGCTTGTTAGTTTAAACATTGTTTGCATGTAGAAACTTGTTTGTTTTTTAATGTTAATCTTAATGCAATGAGTATGTTTTCCTTGAAGTAATCCTTTCGTTTTACTTAGTCCATTCGTTATCACTCTTTAAATGATTTTATGGCATTTTTATACCAACTGTGAAAACTCTTTCACCTAGACAAATATTGGAGGGAGGATGACGATAGTTAAGTGCAAGATCTCTGATTGTATGCTTTTGACTAGAACCCTGTTGACGATGTACATGAATTATTTCAAATCCCTAAACACTGGAGATATATGGGAGTAAAACCCTCGTTAACCCCTCCGGGCCTTCAAAGTAGGAGTTTCTTTTCTATTAAAAAAACCTTATTTTTAACCCGGGGTAGGATAGGTGTTCAACTAATTCGATCAAGCGATCAAAACTCATCAGGAGTGTGCATCTAATGATACAATAATGGTTATCCTTCAAAAGGTTGAGGAAAGGCCAAATATCAAGTACGAAATGAAAATGGTTGCCCTCTATGCATTAAAAGGTTGATTGATGACAATACAATAATGGTTATCTCTCATTAACTGAAGAATGAGGCAATCGGAAAATGGTGATATAATATTGATTATTCCCCCATCAATCAAGGAACTAAGGCAGTTACAATAACTTATGATTAATCAAAGATAATTGGATCGCACGACCTGTTTGAAAGTTAAATAAATGAATGAAAAGGAAAGGAAAAAGTTTCCAAGTCGAGAAAATAAAAAATATAATAATAATAAAACAAAATAAAGAAAAGGGTGACTTGGAAAAAATGGAAGTATTGAAGTGATGAAAATGGGAAATTAATGTAGTAAAATTGCATGAGTAAGAAAAAGATCGTGTGGTCAGACCAAATACACCAGAAGGATGAGAAAATGGGTGACTGCCATGTCCAAAGTAAAGCCGTTTGGTTTCCTCAACCATATAAAAGTTCCTTCTGAGAGATGAATGCTCGTGTCGAGTTGGCTGAACTTAGGCTGGAGAACATCATGAAGGGGGTGGGCACCAAATAACTTGAGCCTTAAAATCTATTTTTTCTAAAACCATGAACCAGACCACGTTACAACCCTGAAAAGTCCTAACTCAAACATGGGTTTAACTTGAAGGCATACTACAACAGGATATCATTTCCTGACTCCCAAATATGTGTTACATATCTATGTTGGTATCTTATGCCTGCATCATGTTTCTTTCAAAAAGATTTTCAAATGTTGCACTCTAGTTAGTGGTTCGTACACAATAGAGTTGTGACATCTTTTCATTTAAAGTTTTCAACTTCAAGGCTTACATAATTGTTGCATTAGAATTGTCATTCTCATACTAAAAATTATTCTGCATGCAAAACAGTTGTTTGACATCAGGGAGATTACACAATGAACATCATTAGAGAGCCTAAGTTTTCGAAGAGGAAACACTTGATCATTCTGTCAAATCAAAAGTCGATCGTTCCATGAGAGGTGATAATATTAAAAAGCATGGTGCCTAAGGATTCCTTTGAGAATTATGCAATATGTTTCCCCAATCAAAGTTCTGCCAATCTGGGGCAGTCAAGTTGAGGATCGATCTCTTAAAGTTCCTCTACTCTGGGGCAACATAGCAATGCTGGTACAGATCTCCGAAAATCCTCTCGAGGCAATTTTCTTCAAAAAGACCCTATAGATTGGGGCAAGAAATCATGTAGGGGGCATTTCCTCGTCTTCAAAGTTTGATCAGATCAGGTCCAGGCGCGGGTCAATTTGTGAACTTGAAAAGCATGCCGAGAAGTCAGGATCGTTATCCTTAGCTCATCAGAGACTTATGTCCATTTATTGACGTTCCTCCATCAGAAGTTGGGATCATTCTCTCCAATTGAAGTTTGGATTGTTACCCTTAGTAGGGTATGAGCAAGATAGTAGAAAGTGTGTGAGGTTATTACCCATACAAGGTTCATGATGGAAATGTTGTTTCCTAAAAGGACTTATTTCCCTAGTAAAAGATCCATTACTACTTGACAAAAGTCTGTCTGTTAAGGGGTTTCTCTTTAGAGATCTTTATTCCCCAGCGAAGCATCCTCATTTATCTACAGGAGGAGAATGGTTCTTCTCCCCATAAATTTAGAAGCTGTTTGAAGCCAAGACGATTTCTTTTCAGTGGACTGCAATTTATTTTTGCAGCATCTTCTCCAGAGTCCACTTTTTAGTGGAATTCCTCCTCGAAGTTGACATGATGAAGTTGCAATCTTGCATCGTAGTTTTTACCCAATGGTTAGTAGTTCAAATTGTTTATTCCTCAATAAAGGTTTCCATTTCACACACGGGGCATATTTCCATAATTTCTCTTTTTGCAAGTACTATTGGTCTTTTATGACAAGAAGCATACCAGCAAATGAATCAAGAAGGGTCTGTATGTGACTTACATTAGGATTTCTGTAGAATAGGATCCAATTTCCCCAGTGAATGCTCACTTCTTCTCAATATATAATCATTCATTCCCAATGAAGGCGTGCTCTCTCCCAAACAAAATTCCTTATCTCTAGTGAAGTATACCCATGTGTAATCCCCACTAAAGTCAGCACTCTTGATAAGAGTTTGTTTAAGAGTTTGTCCCTTCTAAAGGCCTTATATCCAAAGAAGTGAATTTCAACATGATTTTGTACAATCTTCTTCTTAAGTGAAGTCTACTCTTTTTGAAGAATCCGAAAAGGATCGTGTAATACAGTTGGAGAACTGACTTTTGGTTTTGCATTTTATTGCAAATGTTGCACATAACAAGAGTCGCCACCGACTTTTCTTTTATACAATAAAGGAAAGGGTGAAAAGAACAAGAAATACCTTCGATAATTTTGAGTAAAGGGGTAGGTTATGAAAAGGGAAGGTGTTAGCACCCTTTTCATCCGTAGTTATCTACGGGTTCTTAATCGCTAGCTCACCTTTTTTGAAAATGCTTTGTATTTGTGTGTTTGAAAATATTTTGAAAATGCCTAAGTGCATAAAACTTTGTAATGATTCCCGTATCATTGAGAACACATACAAAGTGTTTGTTTTGAAAATATTTTAGAAAATAAGTGTTTTGTGTGAAAAATGTTTTGAAATGTTCGCGAGCAAGCGATTAAGAACTATCTACCTACTCAAAAGTCTTTTGTTATTTTCCTCTTCCTTAGATAGTGCTATCCTACCATTAGTTAGTAGGAAGCCCTATCGTTGGATGTTTGAGGGACAGGCGCGGGTCACCGTACAGTAATAAAGGTAACTCGTAGGGTGCTTTAGCAATTTATCGTAAGGGACTAAGATCATTTACCGTGGAAGCATCGAAGGGTCATCGAGGGACTATGATCTTTTAACCGAGGGTCTTTGCTAAAGTGTCCCACGTTCGAGGGACATTGTGATACGGTGGGAGAACTAACTTGAGGGTTTGTGTTTTATCGCAAATGTTGCGGTTTAGCAAGATTCGCCACCGACTTTTCTTTTATCCAAAAAGGAAAGGTGAAAAAGCACAGGAAATACCTTTGAGATGTTTTCTTGAGTTCGGGGGGTAGATTATGAAAAGGGAAGGTATTAGCATCCTTTTCATCCATGGTTTTCCATGGGCTCTTAGTTACTTTCTAAATCACTTGCTTTTGTTGTTTGAAAATGTGTTTGGTGTGGTTTTGAAAGTATTTTGTAAAAGAGGCCATTCGTTTAGACAATCTTTGTAATGATTCTCGTTCGTAAGAATGTATACAGAGATGTTTGTCTTTTTGAAAATGTTTTCAATGTTTTGTAAAGTGTGTGTGTTTGTTTTGAAAATAGAAAGGATATTTGTTTGAAAATAGAGAAAGTAACTAGGAGTAATCTACCTACTCAAATGTCTTTCTTATGCATTTTCTATTTCTTTGACATTGTTGTTTTACCATTGATTTGGTAAACAACCCTATCTTTGGATGTAAACGGGACAGACGTGGGTCATCGTATAGCCATGATTTGCAATGTTGCAAAGTATCTTAGCATTTTCGAGGGACTAAGATCATTTATAAGGCAACTTAGAATAGCATCATCGAGGGACTATGATCTTTTGATTTTGTTTGTTTTACCAAGATACTTTGCATGCGTAATATGGCTATTTTGTATAAGGAAACCAAGTGGAGAAACTCTAAGGGTGTTTGTGTGCAAGTGTGTTTGATTGCATGCTTTTGTCTTTGATTTTTTTAGTGGTCTATTTATTGATTTTATCTTGCATTTACATTTGAAAGCGATAAATTGCAGAAATGTAAAGTCCTACGCTATTACAATATTTAGGGGGTTAGGGGTACAAATTTATGAATGGGGAGTACCAGCGAGAAAAATAAAGAAAATAACAAGGGGAAGAAAGAAAGAAAAAAGAAAAGGACCAGCGTGCTTCTTAAAGGAAGTCAGAAGTTCTGACCCTGGCCTGCTGCAGAATAGCAACCTGTTAGTGAAAATGTATAGGTCAGAGGTTCTGACCCTGGTACGCTGCAAAACAGAAACCTGTTAGTGAAAATGTATGGGGTCAGAGGTTCTGACCCTGGTACGCTGCAAAACAGAAACCTGTTAGTGAAAATGTATGGGGTCAGAGGTTCTGACCCTGCTGGGAACACAATAATTTTCAGAAGTTCTGATATTACTGATAACAAAACAAGTTCCAAAACCGCTGGTGCCAATGTCAGAACTTGGTCTCCCTTTTTGCTAGTCAGAACATCTGCAATTTGGTTATTTCTCCACAAAACAGAAGGCATGCCTAGGACAGTTTCAGCAGGTGTCATAGCATTTCAGAAGTCATAACCAAAAATCAGAGGCAAGTTCTAAACTGATTCATTCTCTACTTAAGCATACAGATTCGTAAAAATGTCAAAACATGCATAACATCAGAAGCATGATATCTACATTGTGTTTTTGAGCATGAAAATCTGGTGATGCTTAAGCAATGTGGTGAGGGTCAGCAAGTTCTTACCTTGCAGCTGGAAGAATCTTTGAACTGGAGTTAGCCTTAACTCTGATGACGTTTTGAACAACTTCTTTGAATGGATGGATGGATGGTATATAGTGGTATGAATACAGAAGTTATGGTAGTTTCCAACGTGTGGGTTAGAAACTGTATGGAAGGTTTTTTGGTCAAGAAATATTTTGAGAATAAATGGAGTTTGAATGCAAGGGATGCAAAGTTAATGGTTTGTATGCTGTGTTTACAGTTTTTGAAACTCTGGGAATTTTAGGCAGAGGTTCAAGACTTTTCTTTCTCAAAATTTTGATTTCTTTCACAAAATTTTCTGTCTGGGCCCCCTTTCAGTGATCAATGGCATTCTATTTATAGGCAAAGCTTTGTGGGTTTAAAAATGTCAAGTGGCGCCAATATCATGCACTAGATGCTGACTTACTCTTGAAGAAAGTAAAAAAGTTGTGATGATTGACAGCTTTTAGCCTAGGATGGGTTAGTAAGCAAGGATTAAGGAAAAGTGAACCTATAAGCGAAATGTAGCGTATGAGCCTTTATCTAATCATGCATAAAAGTATTTTTACCCTACACGTGGAGAGATCCTTTGGACGAAGACTCAAAAGTGGTTGTGAGCATTAATGAGCATTAAATGGTGATGCGATTTATCAAAATCAGAAATCTTGTAATATGAGATTTGCATCATTACTTAAATCTGAGCCAGAAGTTAAATTTCAACGTAGTCTAGAACAAAGTACCCAAGTTATGATCTTGATATCCTGTTGCCTTAGCAAGGTCTGAGGAATCCCCAAGCTTTCCAGCATGTTTCTTTGATTTGCTTTTGAAAACTCTGGACTTAGAGATTCTGCTTCAGTGTAGCACCCAATCTTCTGATCCTCTTACCTTCTGGTTCCAGCATGTTCTGAAGGAGCTTTCAGATTTTTTCATCATGTTTTTTAATCTTCTGGAAACTTCTGACTGAGCTGGCATAGATGCTGAAGGGTCACATTCTGACTGAATGTTATATGCTGAACAACACTTACAACTTCTGACTGAGCTGGCGTAGATATTGAAGGGCCACATTTTGATTGAATGTTATATGCTGAACCACGCTTACAACTTCTGACTGCTCCTTCCTGGAGGCTAGCTCAGAAGTTCTGAAGTGTCATTTTTCTTAAATACTTTAGAAAAATCTAAGCACTTAGAATTTAACTTTTTCAAGGTAAAATTTGACTTTTGACCTTCTTGATGAAACAAACTTCATATTCCAACATGGCTTGATGAAATATGATTTTTGAGATTTGATTTTGATCCAAAAACCAAAGTTTGACTTCTCAGCGTGTAAATGACCATTTTGCCCTTGTAAATGGCTTGCTTGGAAAGAAATGATAATTCAAGGCTTGGATTTGTATGAGAGAAAACTTTGAGAATCCAGGATGATTTCCTGAGAAATAGAGGGCAAATTTTGGGGTACAACAGCTGCCTCTGTTCATTCTTCTTTAACCTGAAGAGTTAGATTGGTGAGATTTACCATTCGTGACTCGAAAGTGGAAGATGATTGGATACTAGAGTACCCAGAAATTTGCACTCGGCGATGATAGGAGGAATGGGCTTAAAAGATGCCATTTGGAGAGGTAATAAAATCTTATTGGGGATGGGCTTGTAGATGCCATCCAAGAATGCTTATTGAGATGTAGTTTGTGAGTCGAAACTCAAAATGGCGTCCGTGTCTGGAGCGTACCTGAAGGCGCTTTGAATGAGTATCAGAATGGATTCCGTGTCTGGAGCGTATCTGAACTGTATCAAAAGTTAAATCTGAATCTGAATGAGTACCAGAATGGCTTCCGTGTCTGGAGCGTATCCACACCGTATCAGGTAGTGTCTTTGAATGAGTATCAGAATGGCTTCCAGGTCTGGAGTGTATCTGAACTGTATCAAAAGTTGAATCTGAATCTGAATGAGTACCAGAATGGCTTCCGTGTCTGGAGCGTATCCGCACCGTATCAAGTAGTGTCTTTGAATGAGTATCAGAATGGATTCCGGGTCTAGAGCATATCTGAATTGTATCAGGAGTGTCTTTGAATGAGTATCAGAATGGCTTCCGTGTCTGGAGCATATTTGAACTGTATCAGGAGATTGAATCTGAATGAGTATCAGAATGGCTTCCGTGTCTGAAGCGTATCTGAACTGTATCAGGAGTTATCTTTGAATCTGACTGAGTACCAGAATGGCTTCCCTGTCTGGAGCGTATCTGAACTGTATCAGGAGTTGTCTTTGAATCTGAATAAGTACCAGGATGGCTTCCATGTCTGGAGCGTATCTGAACTGTATCAGGAGATTGAATCTGAATGAGTATCAAAATGGCTTCCGTGTCTGGAGCGTATCTGAACTGTATCAGGAGATTGAATCTGAATGAGTATCAGAATGGCTTCCGTGTCTGGAGCGTATCTGAACTGTATCAGGAATGCATATTGTCAATGGTAGCCGTTAATCTTATCCTGAAAAGGGTAAAATGTTAGCTGAAACACCAAGTTATGTTGCATGAAATGCATGATGCAATGTATTGGTGTTATTGATGTTTATGATATATGGATGCAATGTACGCGCATGTGAGGTGATTTGCTGTATTGTTGTCGGATTGGGGAAAATAAATCCTCGACTGCTGTTGAGGATATGTGAGTCTTCATGTCTTGAAGTCGAAGTGTTGATGAATTTCCGTCGAGAGAAATAAACTCTTGTTGTAAAGGGAAATGCCATTGTGATGCTCGTAAGATATGCTTGGGGAAATTTGAGAATCTTGACGAATTCTACTGGGGTTTAATCAATGGGAGTTTTTATTCCGCTGGGGAGAATTGAAAAGTTAGCTGTTATCTGGTCGGATTCCAGGCTTCACAACAACCTGCTGAGGAATTTGGAGAAATTGGGCGATTTCTACAGAGATTTGATAAACTAGAAGCTTCGTAGCTGGGAGTTTTATTATTCTGGGGATGATTGAAAACTCCGTGGGAAGAAAGGTGATTTCTGCTTGAAAAAGTTCAGGAGTCTCAGTTGTCTGCCGCTCTACCGGGGAGTTACCCTTGGCTGGAGAGAATAAAAAGTTAGCTGCTATCTGGTCGGATTCCAGGCTTCACAACGACTTGCTGGGGATAAGGAAGTTTACTGTTATCTGGTCGGATTCCAGGCTTCGCAGTAACCTGATGTAAAGTAGTCTACTGGGGAAGAGGAATTGTGGTCCTTTGATTTGTAGTAGTCGGAGAGGAAAACTCAAACTAAGGAATCTGTAGTTTGTTGGGGATATGTGAATTTCCATGTCTTGAAGTTGAAATATTGATGAGCTCTTGTTGAGAGGAGTAAATTTCGTCGTGAGGGTAATGCCATATATTGCTTGTAAGATTTGTTTGAGGAATCCTGAGAAATTTTATGATTTCTACTGGGGATTAAAACTTGAAATTTTGTTTCTGTTGGGGAGTTATTGAAAACTCTGTGGGGAATATGGAGTGGTCTAGAGATGTTTTCCTGCCTTTTCAACCTATAAGTAATTGTCTTTCTCATCTTGTTTATTTGTAAACAGTGATTATGTTCAAATGTATATGTTCATCAATGAATCATTGGACGTTTTTGCGAACAAAACACAATTGTAAAGAAAAGAAAAATAACTTTTGTACTTTCAAAGAGGTATCTTTGTTATGAATAAACATTTTGTACAGAGGAGACAAACATTCTAGTAAGAAAATGGTGTCATAAAAACAAGAAAAATTTATGCAAAGAAAGATGGCTATGTGTAATAATCCCATGGGGTTCCCATTCTGCTACAGCCTTCGTATCTCTGAGTATCTTGTCTATTTGTTGCTTCGTCCGAAGATGATTGAATTGATCAGAAACTCTGAGTTTGTCAGTGGAAGTCAAAGGTTGTCCGTAAGTGATTCGACGGGACATAGTCATACACTTTAATTCCCTAACTTTTGCCTGGACCGCCCTTTTGGGTTTTCATTCCACCGGGAAACCCTTTTTTGCCCAAGTCTCCCTTTCGGGTTTTCAACTTGCCGGGTGTACAAATTTTTTTATTTTATCCCTAATTTTTGCCCGAACCCTTTTTGGTTCACCGGGATGCCCTTGTTTTTCCTAGGTGTGTCAACCTAGTGGGTCTCTTATGCGTAGTATCTTTTGACTATGTCTGCGTTCGCAGGGTGTGGCAGGTCGTCACCGTCCATGGTGGTTAAGATCATTGCACCACCGAAGAATATGTTTTTGATTACAAATGGTCCTTCATAGGTAGGAGTCCATTTGCCTCTGGGATCACTTTATGGCAGGATGATACGTTTGATCACTAGATCCCCAACTTGATATATTTGGCGTCTGACTTTCTTGTTGAAAGCCTTGATCATCCGTTTGTGATACACCTGACCATGACAAATAGCAGTAAGTCTCTTTTCATCAATTAAGTTCAGTTGATCAAGTCGAGTTTGGATCCAATCGTCTTCATTCAAACCTGCGTCCTTCATAATCCTTAGAGAGGGGATTTGAACCTCAATAGGCAAGACAACCTCCATGCCATAAACCAAAGAATAGGGTGTTGCCCCAGTTGATGTGCGAGCCGTGGTACGATACCCGTGGAGATAAAATGGTAGCATCTCATGCCAGTCCTTGTAGGTGACTGTCATTTTCTTTATGATCTTTTCATGTTTTTATTTGCAGCTTCGACAACACCATTCATCTTTGGCTGATAGGGGGACGAATTGTGATGCTGAATCTTGAATTGCTCGCACAAAGCGGTGATCATAGTGTTGTTAAGATTTGTACCATTGTCGGTGATGATCCTTTCTGGGATACCGTACCGGAAAATGAGATTTTGCTTGATGAAGCCGACAACAACATTCTTAGTAACAGATGCGAAGGAAGCTGCTTCGACCCACTTTGTAAAATAATCAATGGCCACTAGGATGAAGTGATGTCCATTGGAGGATTTTGGATTGATTTCTCCAATCATATCAATTCCCCACATAGCAAAGGGCCAAGGAGCCGTCAAGACATTCAGAGGAACTGGAGGTACGTGCACCTTGTCAGCATAAATTTGACACTTATGACAGGTCTGAGAGTGTTGATAGCAATCTGCTTCCATGGTAGACCAAT
This sequence comes from Vicia faba, assembly GCA_948472305.1. Classification (NCBI taxonomy): domain Eukaryota; kingdom Viridiplantae; phylum Streptophyta; class Magnoliopsida; order Fabales; family Fabaceae; genus Vicia; species Vicia faba. The sequence goes on from OX451737.1 coordinate 866,429,879, forward strand.
AATAGCCTGCCCGTAGGATTTTCTTTGCCATCGTATGCCCGCTGAAGTGAGTGCCAAAGGTATCTTCATGTAATTTAGCCATGATCTTTTTCGCCTCAATCTTATCCACACATCTCAGCAGAATGGAGTCATGATTGCACTTGTACAGGATGCCATTAATCAAGAAGAACTTAGCAGAGAATCTCCTCAAGAAATTTTTATCATTGATTGAAGCTCCTTCAGGATATTCTTGAGCCTCGAGATACCTCTTGACTTCATGAAACCAAGGCTGGTCCATTACCTCTTCAGTATTAATCTCGTGACAGTGTGCTGGTTCATCCATTCATTCGATGGTGATCCGGGGAGCTTCATTATCCCAATTAAGATTAAACATATATGACATTGTGGCTAGAGCGCCTGCTAGCTGATTTTCTTCTCGCGGGAAATGCTCGAAGGTAATCTTTTGAAAGTGTGGTAGCAATGTCAAAATATGTTCTTTGTAAGGGATAAGGTTTGGGTGATTAGTGTCCCATTCCCCTTTTATCTGACTGATGACCAAAGCTGAATCTCCGAACACGTCTAAAGATTTGATTCCCAGATTTATGGCAGCCTTGAGGCCCAAGATGCATGCTTCGTACTCTTCCATGTTGTTTGTACAATTGAAGCAAATCCTGGAAGTAAAGGGAGTATGACACCCTTTCGGAGATATGAGTACAACGCTGATACCATTACCAAGTGCATTGGAGGCCCCATCAAAGAATAGGATCCATCGGGATCCTTGTTCAGGTCCGTCATATGGTCTGATTTCTGCACGGTTGTCTAGTGTCATGATGTCTTCATCCGGGAATTCAAACTTCATGGACTAATAATCTTCTACAGCTTGATGAGCAAGATGATCAGCTAACACACTGCCATTTATAGCTTTCTGGGTAGTATACTGTATGTCATATTCTGTTAGGATCATCTTCCATCTAGCTATTCTTCCAGATAGAGTAGGCTTTTCGAAGATGTATTTTATCGGATCCATCTTAGATATCAACAAAGTAGTATGAGTCAGCATATACTGTCTTAGCCGGCGAGCAGCCCATGCCAGAGCGCAGCAAGTTTTCTCGAGCAGTGAATATCTGGTTCCAAAGTCGGTAAACTTTTTGCTCGGGTAATAAATAGCATGCTCTTTTCGGCCAAACTCGTCATGCTGTCCCAATACACACCCCATTGAGTTTTCTAAAACAGTCAGGTACATGATCAACGGTCTTCCCTAGAAGGGTGGAATTAAAACAGGAGGCTCGTGTAAGTACTCTTTGATTTTGTCGAAAGCAGTCTGACATTCATCATTCCACTTGACTACTTGATCTTTCTTCAGTAGTTTGAAGATTGGCTCACAAGTAGCTGTTAGGAGAGAAATGAATCTGACAATATAGTTCAGGCGTCCCAAGAATCCTCTGACTTCCTTCTCAATACGAGGAGCAGGCATTTCTTATATTGCTTTAACTTTGGCAGGATAGACATCAATGCCTTTGTTACTGACGACAAAACCTAAAAGTTTACCGGACCGTACTCCGAATGTGCACTTGTTTGGATTCAATCTTAGCTTATAATTCTTCAATATTTCAAACAACTTTTGCAAGTGATCCAAGTGCTCTTCTTCTGTTTTTGACCAGGCTATCATATCGTCTACGTAGACCTCTATTTCATGGTGTATCATATCATGAAACAAAGCTACCATGGCGCGCTGATAGGTGGCCCCAGCATTCTTCAGTCCGAATGGCATCACTTTGTAGCAGAATGTGCCCCACTGTATGACAAATGTAGTTTTCTCCATGTCCTCAGGTGCCATTCTGATCTGGTTGTACCATGAGAATCCGTCCATGAAGGAAAACACTTTGTGTTGAGCCGTATTGTCAACCAAGATATCGATGTGGGGAAGTGGAAAATCATCTTTAGGGCTGGCCCTATTCAAATCCCTATAGTCCACACACATTCGTACTTTGCCGTCTTTTTTAGGTACGTGAACAATGTTGGCAAACCATTGGGGATAGGAAGTGACAGCCAAGAATCCAGAATTGAATTGTTTCATGACTTCCGCTTTGATCTTCTCTGACATATCAGGTCTCATGCGGCGGACTTTCTGTTTTATTGGTGGACAGTCTTCATTTGTTGGCAGACGATGTACCACGATGTCTGTATCAAGTCCTGGCATGTCTTCATATGACCAGGCAAAGATCTCAACATAATCATGTAACAGCTGAATCAGACGCTCCTTGACACTAGGCTCTAGATTGACACCCACCTTGACCTCTTTTATGTCCTCTTTGGTACCCAGATTGGCCGTATCCACCGGTTTCTCATGAGGCTGAATAGCTCTTTCCTCTCGTTATAGTAGCCTGTCAAGTTCCCCTGGTACTTCAAAATCTTCCTCACCTTTCGTCTTCAGCTTGGTAGATTAGATCCTCAGAGTCACAAAAGGCCATATCAATATCGTTACCCATGGGATCTGGAATGGAGGGGTACCTGCATTTGTGAGTATGGGTGTGTGTAAGGGTATAACTACCTTAGAAAATAAAACGTAAAAGAAAAACAATGAGCATAAAAAGTTTGTATGTGAAAAACGTCCATGATTCATTGAATGCCATATGAAGATGAAATAAAAACCCTTACAAATGGACCATTGTGCCTCGGGCAAGACGCAAGGTTTTTAAAATGTGCGAATTGTTTGTGAATATTACAGGTCCAGCAGAAATATAGAAGATGAATTACTGAGGGATGAAAGTTATTGGGACAAAGTCTCGGGCTTCCCAATTGCAAAGTCCTCCGTTGACAGTAGGAAATATCCAATCCTCCAATCTGCAATCCTCTTCACCATCTTCCACTGCATTGACCTCTCGGTTGCTAATCTTCGAAGGTGGCCCTCCAGCACGGGCACAACGCACAGCCTTCTGAGCTCTTAAAGTAAACCCTAAGCCAAACTTGTCAGATTTATACAGAATGTCCGGATGGTGCATCCTCCCTCCTCTACTACTGTCTTGGCGTCCTTCAGAGATGACATCTGGAGTGGAGGTCTTGTGATCTTGGGGATTTGGGATACCGTCTTAGTTACTGCTACCTCGTGAGAGACTTCTTCGAAATGTTGAAAAGGATTTTCAATGAATTCGTTGTCTAACTCCATATACCGGAAAGAATTGAGGTGGCTAATCATATACTCTTCCTCTCCGTGGACAGTGATAATCTTTCCATGGACCGAATATTTCAGCATCTGGTGTAGTGTGGAGGTGACAGCACCGACATTATGGATCCATGGACGTCCTAGCAGACATGAGTAAGAGGGGCGGATATCCATTACATAGAAGGTTGAGTTGAAATTCTGAGTCCCAACCTTTATGGGGATGTCCACCTCCCCATGGACCATCCTCTTTGAGCCATCAAATGCTCTTACAACTATGTTACTGGGTTTCAACGTCAGTCCTTCCCAGTCTAGTCCGTCGAGAGCTTTCTTCGATAACACATTCAAAGATGAGCCGGTGTCCACCAAGACATGGGCCAGAGTTATTCCTCTATATTCTACAGATACATGCAATGCCTCATTGTGCTTTCTTCCATTCGGTGTCAGATCAGCATCCAAGAAGCCTAGGCCGTTGTCCACCGTCAAACTGGCCACACAATCTTGAAATTGGTCACCATACGTTTCTTGAGGCACATGGCTTGTCTTCAGAAACTTCACCAGGGCTTTCGCATGTGCCTCCGAGCATAGTAGTAATGCTAGCATGGAGATTTTGGAGGGAGTTTGCCCCAACTGTTCAACTACGTCGTAGTCGCCCTTCTTTATTATTCTCAGGATCTCCTCCATTTCCTTTTTGGAGGCTTCAGGGATAGTCAATGGTTGAGCCTTCGTCCGGACAGGCTCTTCTTGAATACTTTTTCCTTGAATTTCAGCAGTAGGGGTGTTGGTAGGGATAACAGCAGGGGTTGTGTCGTCCTTGTCAATAGGAGCACTTGCAGATATGATTATTGGTATGGAGGTAACCTTTGGAACAACCACGGGTCCAAAAACTGCCTTTGGAGGGGCAATTTCTAGAGAGAAGATTCTACCGCTATGGGTAATCTTACTGGTTCCGACAATATTGCTAATGTCAGAGTCTTCTTCTTCGGAGCTCATCTCTTTGGAGGACAACCCATCTTGTTTGATACCATGGTAATAGATGTCTCCACCATAATTCCACGACACTGTTTTGTCTGATTCATACGGGACTGGCCCGGGCATTGTGATTATAAGAGGAGTAGTTTTTTGAACCGATGTAATCCTAACGAGTCTTTTGGGGACCCTGGAGGGATTGACGGAGATGGTTATGATTGAAACGTCTTCAACAGGAACAAGTGAAACATGATTATTTTCAAACAGAATCTCTTGGTTGTCTATCAAGCGTTGAATGTCTGTCTTCAAAAAAGGGCAAATAGTTGGTGAGGATAAGTAAAGATGGCGGTCTTCATTACAACCCGAGAATATACTGGCTTTCAACAAGTTTATCTTAATGATTAGGAGCAGAGTCAAGAGTTTATCAAATGTGGTAACGAACAAATCTTCTTCTATTGCATTGCTGTTGTGACCATGCCTAGGCATAGGAGCAGAAATGACGTTTGGTTTCTCGGGTGCGTCAAACTCAATTTCTTTTGCATCTATAAGGTCTTGAATTTTGTTTTTAAGGGCCCAACAATTGTTGGTGTCATGACCCAGACTATCGGAATGATATGCACATCTGGAATTTGGGTGATAATAAGGGGACACAATGTTGGGGTTCTTTGGAGCTTCCTTTAGAGTTGTCAAATTAGATTTCAGAAGATGTGGTAAAACCTGGGCTAGAGTCATATTGATTTTGGTGAATTTCCGGACTGGCCTTTCCACCCTCGGTTGGTTACCTCTTGGTTGATCAGATGTAAGCTTTGGGATCATAACAGCTTCCACCATATGTCGATGTTCAGCTCTCCTTTGGTTCCTTTGTGGGTAAACATCAGATACCTCCTTCTTCCCAGTGAAAGGATTTCTCATAGCCGTAGAGGCAGATGAATCCTTCTAAATCTTTCCACTTTTTATGCCAGCTTCCACCCTCTCTCCGGTTAGTATTAGCTCAGTAAATACAGCAGATGAGATTCCAATCAGATGGTTGAAGAAAGGGCCCGATAGAGTGCCTAAGAACATATCCACCAACTCACTTTCAGACAAAGGGGGTTGAACTCTCCCAGCTAGATCTCTCCATTTTTGCGCGTAATCTTTGAAACCTTCATTGAAAGCCATAGCCATACTCTGAAGTTGAGTACGGGTAGGTGCCAAATCTGCATTATATTGGTATTTCTTATAGAAAGTTGCGGCAAGATCCTCCCAGTTATGGACGTCGTCCCTTTCCAATTGGTAAAACCAATCGAGTTGTGTTCCAGATAGGCTATCTTGGAAAAAATGCACCCATAGATCTTTATTAGCGGGGTGCGGCTGGATCTTTCTCACATATGATCGGAGGTGCATCTTAGGACATGACAACCCATCATATTTTTCAAACAACGACACTTTGAACTTCGGTGGGATCACAATTCCTGACACTAACCCAAATTCTTCAAAGTCTAGACCTGGTACCCTTTGTATTTCCATAGTGTTCAAGCGTTCTTCAAGATGTCTGTACTTATCATCTGCTGGAGGATACTGTTCCTCGGAGTAGTCCTCCTCTTCTTCCTCCTCTTCTTCCTCCTCTTCAGATTCTGACTGAACCGCTGTTTCCTTTCCTTTTCCTTCACCAGAGGTTGTTGAGAAATTCAAAGTTCTTCTAGTATGTCCTTGAAACCTTCTCCCTATGATTACAACACTATTGTACCCCAAAATTTGCCCTCTCATATTATCAATATTTTCCTCACAAGACCTCTTGGACTCCAGACAGGATTAGGGTTTGCTCAGCTCAAGACCTCCTCTTGTACTGATGACCTGAAATTAGGGTTTGAGTTTGCAAAAGGATTTTTGGACTATCATTGCTTAATGTGACTTTCATACACCATCTTGGACCCCCAAGATTGCTCATACAAAGTTTCAAGCCTTGAATAACATTTTTGCCCAGTCAATTGGACAGTTGACCTAAAAATCAGCTGTATTGGGGAAAAAGTCAACTATGGTCAATTTACAGTCAAACTTCATAATTTTTGATCCAAAACAACATTTTAGGCTCCTATGTACCATTTGATCAAGTTTGGACCATAACTCCTCAAGAAAATTGATCAGATCATCAAAAGGGCAAAATGGTCAAAATTAGGGTTTTGACTGAGAAAGGGCAATTTCTGATTTTTAACCTAGCCAATGAACAATTGGGTTCAAGCATGATTTCAAGGACTCAATGGAATCATCTTGACATAATCACATAGTTCAAAAGATCTCAAATGCATTGAATTGACAAATGAATTTTCCAATCAACTGATCAAAAATCAACTGTACACTGAAAAGTCAAACTTTGACTTTTTGGTCAAAATCAGGTGCCAAGGGTCATAATTCATCAAGATATGTCAAAATATGAAACTTGTTGATCAAGAAACCTAATTTTGCAAATTAGGGTTTTAGTTTGAAATTTTTCATAACTTAGAATTTTTCTAAGTTATGGAAAATTTCTTATTTTTTCCCAACTTTCCACAACTTTTTCACCATGATGCAATTGGATTCAAACAAAACTTCCAACATGAAAGTTGTAGTACTCCATGAAGTCTACAACTTTTATTCACAAAGTTTTCCCAAAATATTCTTGGATCTCAAGTTAAGATTTTGTGAATAGGGGTCCATAAAACATTTAACTTAGTGAAATTTTGCCCTAGTTTAGGCAGATTTTTTACCTAACTTCATGGTAACTTTTCTCCTAGTTCCAAGATGAATCTCAAAATTCATTTCGAAGATGGATTGTAGAGCATGTTACAAGCTTTCCAAAATGTCAAATAACTCTCCAAGATATTTTATGGTTAGAGAGAATCTAAGAAATGAAAATGGCAATTTATCACTTTTGTGCAAGGCATTTTCACAATGTTACAAATTGCAAATCAGTTTCAAACATGCTTGTACTTGGTTTTACAGGTCCTAATCCTTTATACACTCCATAATTTAATGCAAACACATTGGATAATGGTCTTGTTCTGAACTTTGGAGCATTGCACAATGAATTAATCCAAAAATGGCATAAAGTTCACATTGCTACTTTGATAAAGCATGCTTTTTGCAATTTTGTAATTCTTGAGCCATGGACCTAATATTTTGCTGCAAACAATATCCACAAATATCAGGCAACTTGTACCAACTATGTGCAGCTAGCAAGCAAGCCTGTACAGGCTTTGGCATTGTCACTTCCAACTTTTCTTCAAAAGCAAGAAACTTGCAAAAGTCAAGTGATCTCATCCATCTGATAAAGGCAAGCCTTTGCTTCATTTCAAACAACTTTAGAACATTGTAACAAGCAAGAAACACAAATTCACAACCTCCAAAACACTCTAAAACATAGAAAACCCAAGTTCTTTCCCAAACAGGGCATCTTCTGCAGAACCATTTCCAAAACAATATTGGCTCATGCGTTTTGCTTTGATACACTTCAAACACATTCCATACATCACACCTAAACTATCCAGGCCCCTGTCTTGCAACTGAGTGCCCTGTTTCAAGCTTCACCATTTTCATTTTGAAGGTTTGCAGGTTAACTCGTGCAGCAAGATTCAGGCATCTATAAGACAAGTTGAGTATTGGAGAAGCTTGAAGGAGCTTCAAGGAAGCTCACAAGAACTTCAGGCCTCACTCAAAGTCCCCACATTTCCATATCCAAACTCAAATGAACAAGGTATTTGTCAAGTTTCTATCTCTCTATTTAGGCATCCTTAAGCTTAGGTTTGTGAAGAAAAAATGTAGTCCTTAACATGCTTGAGCTGTACATATGCATAGTTTCCATTTATATTAACTGAGCTAAGAGTATTTAATTGTTGAAGTTCATGAAAAATTTAGGTCAGAAATTAGGGCCATTAAAAATCTCCTTGATCTTTTAGAGTTAAGTCATGTTCTTTATATCATTGGAATCGTGAGTTCATGAGCTATCTTTTTTGTGTTATGAATTTTTGATTTTATGCAAGCATGAGCAAGAATAGGATTTGAAGGTAGAGCGCGCGCGTTTGTTCTGGCTGGAGGACAGGGACGACAAGTCCTGGGCCTGGCGCGCCTTGGGCCTGTTTGTCCTACTTTTTACACCCCCCTGTTTCCTTTTTGCACCCCATTGGCCCATTTTTCATATTTTGCATATTTTTTATTTTCTTTTAAATGTTTGGCTTTATTATTTTTTTCTGAACATTGAAAAATCCCAAAAGATGTTTTCTTAATTTTTTGTATTTTATTTTATTATTTTTATTATTTTTTGGCATAAAAAATAGTTTATTAATAGTAATATACTTTATTTTCTTAAATGAACTTGTAAATAATTTAAAAATATCATATATTTTTATTTTTAATATTCATACACTTAAAATATTATTTTCATGCATATTTTATTTTTTAACATTTTGTTTATATTATTATTATTCTTCTTGAACAAAAATGAATAAATGAATAATATAGAATATATTTTCTTTTAAACAAAAAATTAGGGTTTCTCACCCTTTCAAAAATAATCACAATATTTTTTCTTATTTTTTAGGACTTAGATAATATTATTTTCTCATGCATAAAACAACTACAAAAACATTTTTGCATATTTACATTTTATTGCATATTTAAATAATTGTTTATTTATTTATTGTATAATAAATTCAATTGGGTTGTAATAGTAAATTAGGATTTTATTTTGTGCAAATATCCCCCATTCAAAACTTGTACCCCCCTTCCCATAATATTGTTGTAATAGTTTAGATTTACTTTACACAATTTATCGCATTATATGCATGTTTAGTAAAAGCTAGGGTTTGTATGATAAGACAAAATCAAACAAATAGCAAGACCTAAACACAAGACAAAAATGCATGAAAAATGACAACACATTGCACACAAGCACCTCTAGGGTTTCACCCACTTGGTTGCCTTACAAAATGGCCATGGTATGCATGCTAGGTATCTTGGCAAAACAATACAAACAAAAAGATCATAGTCCCTCGATGACGCTGTCTTGGTTGCCTAAACAAAGATGATCTTAGTCCCTCAAAACTTGCTAAGATACTTGGCAATATTGTTATCATGGTCATACGATGACCCACGCCCGTCCCGCTTAACATCTAAATATAGGGTTATCTACCAAAACAATGGTAGGTCAACAATATCAAAGGAATAAAAATGTATAAGAAAGACTTTTGAGTAGGTAGATGCTTCTAGTTACTTGACCAAACTTGCAAACCATCCTTTCTATTTTCAAACACACACAATTCAAAACAATTTCCAAACAAATTTCAAAACATTGAAACATTTTTCAAAAGACAAACATCTTTGTATACATTCTTACAAACAAGAATCATTACAAAGATTGGCTAAACAAAGGTCTCTTTTCAAAATAATTTCAAAACCACACAAAACACCATTTCAAACAATTGGAAAAGCAAAGCAAGTGATCTAAAACAAGTAACTAAGAGCCCATGGAAAACCATGGATGAAAAGGGTGCTAGCACCTTCCCTTTTCATAATCTACCCCCTGAATCCAAAAACAATCTCAAGGATCTTTCCTGTGCTTTTTTACCTTTCCTTTTGGATAAAATAAAAGTCGGTGGCGACTCTTGCTAAACCGCAACATTTGCAAACACAAACGCAAAACCTCAAGTCAGTTCTTCCACCGCATCACAGAACTGGCGACTCTGCTGGGGAAAAAATAAAAGTGGGGTTACCTTAGGGTTTTAGATCACTTTTACATGCTTATCTTGCTAGACTTGTTTGCTTTACACTTTGGTTCTATTGTTTGGGTTTGAATCCTCTACCCAGATTTGGGAAACATTCATAGGTAAATATCAATACATTGTGGAAACTGTGCGGGGTATACCGACATGGTCTAAGCAATAGCTATATTAGTGCGACATATTTATGGGTACCGGTAGCCTTTGAGTCAATCAAAGAGAATACGGGGCCGTTGAGTGATGTCATAAAGCACTAATGGACTTTTAGAACCTTTACTTGACTAACTTGGCCTTTTAGGATGTAGTGAGATGACCGGCTTTGGTGAAGTCCGAAGTTGGTAGATACTCGATACTACACTCATTGAGGGTTGGTTCCTTGGAATATTTCGGTCTCCAGTAAAGAGGCTGAATTGAAACAATGAACAAGGAAATAATCCAGTGATATTGAGCTCCTTAGAACCCGGTTACTATTTCTAGGACAGGTTGAGCCAACTAAACTTCAAGAGGGTACTTACCTATGAAACCCCATGCAAGCCTAAACTAGGAACTTGTGTGATGTGTTTGTACATATATACTTGTGCATAACATCATAGACATCATGAATCATCATATGCATCAACTAACCATTTCAAGGATTTGGATTTTTCATCTTTGTTCCTGTTTTGTAGGTTATGGAATCACTTCGCAGGAAAACTGTCCAAATCAACCTTGTAAGAATTCCTCCACAACTCAAGGAGCTAGCTTCAAGGATTCTTGAGAATTATCCATTCACCGAGAGACATGGTCGTCTTCTCAACTTAGTCACTGCCAACACTGAGGAGGATATGATGAAAGTTCTCTTCCAGTTCTTTGACCCTTTGCATCATTGCTTCACATTTCCTGACTACCAACTTGTGCCCACTTTGGAGGAATTTTCTCAACTCTTGAGGATTCCTATTCTCAATCAACTACCCTTCAATGGTACGGAAAGAGATCCAAATCCAGAAGAGATTGCTCAAGCCTTACACTTGCACTCATCTGATGTCATAACACATTGGGAAACTAGAAGTGGTGTCAAAGTTTCTTATCAAAGTTTCTGTTTGAGAAGGCCCAAAGTTGTTGCAATTCCTTGAACTTACAAGCTTTTGAGGAGATTGTAGCTCTTCTCATCTATGGGACGGTCTTGTTCCCTAATCCTGACCAGCTTATAGATTTGTGTGCTGTCAAAATCTTCATGACTCGTAACCCGGTGCATACATTGCTTGGGGATATCCTCCACTCTTTTCATACTCGTACAATGAGGAAAAGAGGTGTTCTCATGTGTTGCACTCCTCTATTGGCAAGATGGTTTATTTCTCATCTTCCCCAATCAGTTTTGAAGAATGATCAAGGTTTGAGGTGGTCACAACGATTGATGACTCTTACACATTCAGACATTCATTGGTGTTCTCAATCAAAAGAGAATGTTATCATCATTGACCATTATGGGGAATTCCCTAATGTTCCTCTACTAGGCATTAGGGGAGGCATCACCTACAACCCTTTCCTGGCTCTGAGACAATTTGGGTATGCCCGAAGGGATGACCCACATGACATGCTAGTTCAAGGTTTGGTTTTCGACTTGGACAACAACAACCAAGGACACCGTCAAAGGTTTATCCGAGCTTGGAGAAGGCCCAACAAGGTAGACAGTAAGACCTTGGGACACAAGAATTCCATCCATCTTGAGCCCTACCTCAAGTGGGTACGAACCCGCACCCAAAGTCTTATGATGCCTTACCCCTAAATTCTCCCTGTGATTATAGAGCCTGTTATGGAAGGAGAGGTTCCATACACCCTCCTACATCCTGACATGCCAATATCACTAGAAGATCTGCAAAGGAGTTGGATACAGCTTAAGGGAGAGCGCGATACTTTTGAAGCCCAATTCTACGCAAGCGAGAATAAGGTTTTGGAACTCACTCGTCAACTTCACGAAGAGAAGACTCTCAACACCTACATTGCACCAAAGAGGATGCGCAACGTCTTTTTACCTTAGAATTTTGTATTATTTTTCCCATGGGGCATTGATGTACTAACAAATTCTATCTTATTAATATGACGTGAGTTTCTTTTTTTGTTTGAAATAAATTTGAATTTCTGAATCCTTGAATGCATTACATGAATACATATCATTCATCATATGCATAAGCATGTCTTCACACCAAGTTTCCTCATCTCTCTGCTGTTTATTTCAGCAAGATGGATATTGAACAAACGGTCAAAGACTTACAAGCTTAGAATTCACAATTTCAACAGTTACTCTTGACCTTAGCCAAGGGGAAGGAGGAGCTCAAGACTCTACTGGAGAAGGAAAAAGAGAAAAAGAAGAAGAAGAGAGCTGGTGTGGCTATCTTGGGCAGAAGTTTTGAAGGACAAGCCAGAAGAACTTTGAAATTCCCATCAACACTTGAAGAGGGGGAAGGAAAAGGTAAGGGAATTGTAGTTCCATCTGATTCTGAAGTTGAGGAAGAGGAAGATGAGGACTATTCTGAACAGCAGTACCCTCCGACCGATGAAAAATACAAGGACCTGGAAGAACGTCTAACTGCTATGGAGATACAAAGAGTACTTGGACTGGACTTTGAAGAGTTAGAATTGGTTTCTGGAATTGTAATCCCTCCTAAATTTAAAGTGCCTCTGTTTGCTAAGTATGATGGTTTGTCTTGCCCAAAGATGCACCTACGATCTTATGTTAGGAAAATTCAACCATATTCTTCTGACAAAGACCTGTGGGTCCATTTCTTCGAAGACTGTTTATCGGGGACGCAGATGGATTGGTTTTACCAGTTGGAGAGGTCTGATGTGCGTAATTGGGAAGATTTAGCGGCCGCATTCTATAAACAGTATCAATATAACGCCGACTTGGCGCCAAACCGCACTCAGCTACAGAGTATGGCCATGGCTACCAACGAGGGTTTCAAAGACTACGCCCAGAAATGGAGGGATTTGGCCGGAAGGTTGCAACCACCTTTATCTGAAAGAGAGCTTGTGGACATGTTCTTGGGGACTCTGTCAGGTCCTTTCTTTAATCACCTGATTGGAATCTCCTCTGTAGGTTTCAATGAGTTGATTCTAACTGGTGAAAGGGTGGAATTCGATATAAGAAGCGGAAAAATCTAGAAATATGCATCTACCTCTGCTACTGCAAAAAATCCCTTCACTGGAAAGAAGGAAGTGTCTGCTGTCTATGCCCAGAGAAATCAGGGAAGAACCGAAAGACAACCAACTATGGGTGCCGTCATGATTCAAAAGTCTGCGTCAGAGCAACCGAGAAACAATCAGCCGAGGAATAACCAGCAAAGGGTGGAAAGGCCTGTAAGGAAATTCACCAAGATAAACATGACTCCTGCTCAAGTCTTACCACATCTCTTGAAGTTGAACCTGGCCATGCTAAAGGAGGCCCCTAAAAATCCTAACACTTCATCTCTACATTACCATCCCAACGCTAGATGCACGTACCACTCAGAAAGTCCAGGGCACGACACCAACGATTGTTGGAACCTGAAGAACAAGATTCAGGATTTGATTGACGCCAAGTAAGTTGAATTTGAAGCTCCTGAAAAGCCGAATGTTATCTCTGCCCCAATGCCGAGGCATGGGCACAATGCCAATGCTGTGGAAGAAGATCTGTTTGTTTATGTTGTAGATGAACTGTCAACTCCTCTCCTAACTATCAAGTTGAATCTGTTGAAGGCTGGGGTGTTCCTAAGATGTGACCAAGATTGCCATGCTTGCCTGTCCTCTCCATTTGACTGTCCTCTTTTGAAGGAAGGAATCCAACAATTGGCTGATAATAAGGAAATTTTGTTTGAGAAAGCTCCCGTCTCACCCATTCCAGTTCCAGAAGTTTCAATAATAGCCATATACGCCAATTCGTCCAGGGTTCCTAAAAAACCCGTTAGGATTACATCCACTCCTATGACTACTCCATTGAAGATAACAATGCCAGGGCCAACCCCTTACGAAATCGATAAAATGGTACCATGGAACTATAGTGGAGAAATTCACTACCATGGTGTCAAACAGATTGAACAGACCATTGAAGAAGAAAGCTCTGAGGAAGATAGTCCCGACGTCAGTAACATTGCTGGAACAGGCAAAATTACTCGTAGTGGAAGAATCTTTTCTCCAGATATTGCTCCTCCAACAACAGTCTTTGGACCCGCGGCCATCCCGAAGATTACCCCTGTGATTGTACCTACCAGTGTACCCGCTAACAATGACAATGCAATTCCCATCCCTGTTTACAATGCTGAGAAAAAAGGAAAGAATGTTCAAGAGGAGCCTGTCTTGACGAAGGCTCAGTCGTTAGTCATTCCTGAAACATCCCAGAAAGAGTTGGAAGAGATTCTGAGGATTATTAAGAAAACTGATTAAAATGTTGTTGAACAACTGGGGCAGACCCCCTCCAAAATATCTATGTTAGCCCTGTTGTTGTGCTCTGAGGCATATGCTAAAGCTTTGGTAAAGTTTTTGAAGACAACCCATGTGCCGCAAGAAACCTTCGCTGATCAATTCCAAGAGTGCGTGGCCAGTTTAACAGCTGACAATGGCCTGGGGTTTTCCGATGCAGACTTGACCTCCAAAGGGAGAAAACATAATGACGTGCTACATGTCTCGGTGGAGTGTAGGGGAACCACCCTAGCTCATGTCTTGGTTGATACTAGGTCGTCTTTAAATGTCTTGCTGGAGAAAGCCTTGGATAGGTTGGATTGTGAAGGCTTAACCCTGAAACCCAGCAATATAATTGTCAGAGCCTTTGATGGTTCTAAGAGGATGGTCCATGGAGAGGTGGACATCCCGATCAAGGTGGGTACCCAGACGTTCAATTCAACATTTTACGTGATGGACATCCGTCCTTCCTACTCATGCCTGTTGGGTAGACCTTGGATTCACCATGCTGGAGCGGTCACTTCCACTATGCATCAAAAACTCAAGTACCCTGCCCAGGGGAAAATTATAACTGTTCATGGCGAAGAGGAATACATGATCAATCATCTTAATTCTTTCCGTTATGTGGAATTGGATGGCGAATTCATAGAGACCCCTTTCCAACACTTCGAAGAAGTTTCTGAAGAGATAGCGGTGACCAAAGCGGTGTCCTCAACTCCTGTGATCACAAGACCACCACCTAGGATGTCGTCTCTCAAGGATGCTAGGGAAATTATGGAAGAAGGAGGATCCATAATCTGGGGACAACTTCCAGACTTTCCTTTCAAATCAGACAAATTCGGCTTGGGATTTACTTCGGTTAGTCAGAAGGCCGTGCGCCGCTCCTGTGCCGGAGGGCCACCTGTGAAGATCAGCCACCGAGGGGTTAATGCGCTAGAGGACAATGAAGAAGAGGGAAACTTGGAAGACTGGATTTTCCCTACTGCTGACGGAGGACTGTGCAACCAGGAAGCAAAAGACTTTGTTCCGATTAATTTCATAAATCAGTAATTTATCTTTTTCCATTTCTGTTGGACTGTAATAATTCACAAACAATTCGTACTTTTTCAATCGTGTGTCTTACCCGAGGCACATAGGTCCATTTGTAAGGGTTCTGATTTTCATTTCATATGTCATTTTAATGAATCATGGACGCTTTTCATATTTAAACCTCTTATAATCATTGTCTTTCTTTTACATTTTGTTGTTTTAAGATGGCTATGTCCTTACACACACCCACACTCACAAATGCAGGCACCCTTCCATTCCAGAACCCATGGGTAACGATACCGCTATAACCTTCAGTGACTCTGAAGATCTGATCAACCAAGCCGAATACGAAGGTGAGGAAGATTGTGAGGTGCCAGGGGAATTGGCCAGATTATTACAGCAAGAGGAAAGAGCAATTCAGCCTCATGAAGAGAAGTTGAACACAATCAACTTGGGAACTGAGGATGATAAAAAGGAAACCAAGATAGGTGCCAATCTAGAGCCGAGTGTCAAGGAGCGCCTAATTCAGCTACTGCATGATTATGTTGAAATCTTCGCCTGGTCATACGAAGACATGCCGGGACTCGATACAGACATTATGGTACACCGTCTCCCCACAAGAGAAGACTTTCCACCAGTGAAACAAAAGGTCCGCCGCATGAGACCTGACATGTCTGAAAATATCAAAGCAGAAGTTATGAAGCAGTTCAATGCTGGATTTCTGGATGTTACTTCCTATCCACAATGGGTTGCTAACATTGTGCCCGTGCCTAAGAAGGACGGCAAAGTCAGAATGTCCATGGATTATAGAGACTTAAACAGGGACAGCCCTAAAGATGACTTTCCACTTCTGCATATTGACATCCTCGTTGACAACACAGCTCAACACAAAGTATTTTCTTTCATGGACGGATTCTCAGGCTATAACCAGATCAAAATGGCCCCTGAGGACATGGAGAAAACTACTTTTGTTACACAGTGGGGTACATTCTGCTACAAAGTGATGCCATTCAGACTGAAGAATGCCGGGGCAACCTATCAACGCTCCATGGTAGCTTTGTTTCATGATATGATACATCATGAGATAGAGGTCTACGTAGATGACATGATAGCCCGATCACAAACTGAAGAAGAACACCTTGGTCACTTGCAAAAGCTGTTTGTTAGGTTGAAGGAGTACAAGCTCAGACTGAATCCACACAAGTGTACATTCAGAGTCCGGTCCGGTAAGCTCTTAGGTTTCATTGTCAGTAACAAAGGCATCAAGGTTGATCCTGCCAAAGTCAAAGCTATACAAGAAATGTCCGCTCCTCGCACTAAGAAAGAGGTCAAAGGTTTCTTGGAACACCTAAACTAAATTGCAAGGTTCATTTCTCACTTAACATCTACCTGTGAACCAATCTTCAAGTTGTTGAAGAAAGATTAGGTAGTTAAATGGAATGATGACTGGAAAATTTCTTTCGATAGAATCAAGGAGTATTTGCTAGAACCTCCTATCTTGATGCCACCGTCGAAGGAAGACGGCTAATCATGTATCTGACCGTCCTAGAGAATTCAATGGGGTGCGTACTGGGCCAATATGACGAGTCTGGCCGAAAAGAGCATGTCATTTATTACATTAGAAAAAAGTTTACCGACTGTGAGACCCGATACTCACTGCTCGAGAAAACTTGCTGCACTTTGGTATGGGCTGCTCGCCGGCTAAGGTAGTATATGTTGACCCATACCACTTTGCTTATATCTAAGATGGATCCGATCAAGTACATCTTTGAGAATCCTACTCTGTCCAGAAGGATAGCCAGATGGCAGATGATCCTAACGGAATACGATATACAGTCACGACCCAAAAAGCTATAAAGGGGAGTGTGCTAGCCGATCATCTGGCCCATCAAGTTGTCGAAGATTACCAATCCATGAGGTTTGATTTCCCTGACGAAGACATTATGACATTGGATAATGTCAAAGTTTTCAGACCATATGACGGACCTGAACAAGGATCTCGATGGACCCTGTACTTTGATGGGGCCTCCAATGCACTTGGCAATGGTATCGGCGCCGTACTCATCTCCCCAGAAGGTTGCCATACACCTTTCACAGCCAGACTTTGCTTCAACTGTACGAACAACATGGCAGAGTATAAAGCTTGCATCTTTGGACTCAAGGCTGCCATAGACTTGGGAATCAAATCCTTAGATGTGTTTGGGGAGTCAGCTTTGGTCATCAGTCAGATCAAAGGAGAGTAGGATACTAAACATCCAAACCTCATCCCTTACAAAGAACATGTCCTGACATTGTTACCACATTTCGAGAAGATTACCTTCGAGCACTTCCCGCGAGAAGAAAAACAGTTAGCGGATGCTCTAGCTACGATGTCATCCATGTTTAAACTTAACTGGGAAAATGAGGCTCCCCAAATCACCATTGAACGGATGGACGAACCTGCACATTGTCACGAGATTAATACCGAAGAAGTAGTGGACCAGCCATGGTTTCATGAAGTCAAAAGGTATATCAAGGCGCAAGAATACCCTGTAGGAGCTTCAGTCAATGACAAAAAGTTCTTAAGGAGATTCTCGGCAAAGTTCTCCCTAAGCAATGGCATCCTGTACAAGCGCAATCATGATTCTATTCTGCTCCGTTGTGTGGACAAGATTGAAGCTGAAAGAATCATGGCTGAATTGCATGAAGGTACCTTCGACACTCACTTGAGCGGGCATACGATGGCTAAGAAGATTCTATGGGAAGGCTATTACTGGTCTACCATGGAAGCTGACTGCTATCAACACTCCCGCACTTGTCACAAATGTCAAATCTATGCAGACACGGTACATGTGCCTCCAGTTCCTCTAAATGTCTTAACAGCTCCTTGGCCATTCGTAATGTGGGGAATCGAAATGATTGGAGAGATCAAGCCTACATCATCCAATGGACACCGCTTCATCCTGGTGTCTATTGACTACTTCACCAAGTGGGTCGAAGCAGCTTCCTTCGCATCCGTTACAAAAAATGTTATTGCCCGCTTCATCAAGCAGAATCTTATTTGCCGGTACGGTATCCCCGAAAGGATCATCACGGATAACGGTACAAACCTTAACAAAACTATGATCACCGCTTTGTGCGAGCAGTTCAAGATTCAACATCACAATTCATCTCCCTACCGACAAAAGATGAACGGTGCTGTCGAAGTTGCGAACTAAAATATCAAGAAGATCATACAAAAGATGACAGTCACCTACAAGGACTGGCATGAAATGTTACCGTTTGCTCTTCACGGGTACCGTACCACGGCACGCACATCAACTGGGGCAACACCCTATTCCTTGGTATATGGCATGGAGGCTGTTTTACCTATTGAGATTCAGATTCCCTCCTTGAGAATCATGAAGGATGATGGTTTGAGTGAAGCCGATTGGATTCAGACCCGGCTTGATAAACTAAACTTGATTGATGAAAAGCGACTTACTGCTGTTTGCCACGGTCAGACGTATCAAAAACGGATGATCAAGGCTTTCAATAAGAAAGTCAGACTCCAGGTGTATCAAGTCGGGGATCTGGTAATCAAGCGCATCATTTTTCCGCAAAGTGATCCCAGGGGCAAATGGACTCCTACCTACGAAGGACCATTTGTGATCAAAAACATCTTTTCTGGTGGGACGATGATCTTAACCACCATGGACGGTGATGACTTGCTGCACCCTGCAAACGCAAACATAGTTAAAAGATACAACGCATAAATGACCCGCTAGGTTGACACACCTAGGCAAAAAAAGGGCATCCTGGTGAATCGAAAACCCGAAAGGGCGGTTCAGGCAAAAATTAGGGATAAACAAAAAAATCTGTACACCCGGCGAGTTGAAAACCCGAAAGGGCGACTTGGGCAAAAAAGGTTTTCCCGGTGGACCGAAAACCCGAAAGGGCGATCTAGGAAAAATTTAGGGAATTAAAGCGTATGACTATGTCTCGTCGGATCACTTTAAGGACAATCTCTTCACTAACAAATTTGGAACTTCTGATCAATCCAATCATCTTCGGACGAAGCAGCGGATGGACAAGATATTCGGAGTTACGAAGGCTATAGCGGAATGGGAACCCCATGGGATTTTTACACACATAGCTATCTTTCTTTGTATAAATTTTTCTTACTTTTATGACATCATCCTCTTACTAGGATGTATGTCTCCTTTGTTCAACACACTTATTCAAAGTAAATACAAAGATACCTCTTTCAGAGTACAGAAAAATATTTGCCTTTTTATTTTACACTTGTGTTTTTATTTGCAAAAGCGTCCAATGATTTATTGATCAACATATGCATTTGAACATAATTACTGTTAACAAATAAACAGGATGGAAAAGAATAATTACTGACAGACCGAAAGGATAGGAAAACGTCTTTAGACTATTCCAAGAGAAATCCCCTGCAGTACATCATCTAGATCCCCAGCGGAGCTAAAACCTTGAAATACATATCCCTAGCGGAGTTATAATTTCAAAACCTTTAATTCCCATCAGAGTTAAAACTTCAAACTCCCGATCCCTAGCGGAGCCAAAGCTTTGAGTTACAGATCCCCAGCGGAGCTGAAACCTTCATCCCCAGTCGAGTCAAGACTTCTAATCCCCAGCGGAAACCATCCAATTTCCCCAGTAAGTTATCTTGAAGCCTGGAAATCACCCGGATAACAGTTAACTTTTGTCTCTCCCCAACCTAGGATAACTTCCCAGTAGGGCGGCAGACGACCGAAAACTCCTGAACATACTCTCTAGCAGTAAGATTTCTTCCCCACAGAGTTTTTTTTACTCCCCAACAGAATGGAGATTCTCAATCTTGATTCCCCAGCATGAAGTCACCAAAGTTTTCATTACTCCTCAACAGAATGAAGATTCTCATTCTTAGTTCCTCGTAGAAATCATCAGAGTTTTCTCAGCCGAGTAAGGATTTCCTTTGTATAACCCCCAGTAGAGGTCATCAAAGTTCTCTGGATTTCCCAAGCAGGTTTCTCCAGTAGTTTGGCATTACTCTCACAACAGATTTTGTCAATACTCCAACTTCAAGACATGAAGGATTCTCACATCCCCACAGAAGTTGTTAAGGATTGTTCTATCCCAACAGTCACCAAGGATTTCTCATCCTCAACAATCAAAGATTTTGAATCTCCAGCAGGGTCAAGGATTTATTTTCCCCAGCAGCAGTCAAGGATTTTATTATCCCCATCCGCCAAGGATTTATTTTCCTCAGCAAGACATCAAATCAGCTTACATGCACATACATTACATCCATATATCATAAACATTGATAAAACACATTTATTGCATCATACATTTCATGCAACATGACTTTGTATTTCAGCTAACATTTTACCCTTTTCAGGATAAGATTAACAGCTACAATTTAACGGTATACAATCATGATACAGTACAGATACACATTAGACAAGGAAGTCATTATGTTGCTCATTTAGATTCAGATTTCAGATACAAGTTCAGATACGCTCCATATACGGATGCCATCCTGATATTTATTCAGATTTCAACTATCCGATACAGATTAGATATGCTTCATACACGGAAGCCATTCTATTTCTCATTCAGATTCAACTATCAAGAAGAAATACACTCCAGACACGGAAGTCATTCTGTCACTTAGTCAGATTCTAGTTCAGATACGCTCCAGACACGGATGCCATTCTAGCCCTTATTCAGTTTCCGATTTAGATACAGTTTTAGATACGCTCCAGACACGGATGCTATTCTATTACTCATTCAGATCCAAACCTTCAGATTCTAGTTCAGATACGCTCCAGACACGGTTGTCATTCTGTCACTTATTCTGATTTTCCATGCTCAGAGACGCTCCAGACACGGATGCTATTCTATTGCTTATTCAGGTTCAACATTCAGATACAACTCGGATACACTCCAGACATGGACGCCATTCCTTTGCTCATTCAGATTCAGTCCCCAGATACAATACAGATACGTTTCAAACGCGAATACCATTCTGATACTTATTCTCCTGACTTACAACATATAATTCAACAAACATTCTTGGATGGAATCTTTAAGCCCATCTCCAATAAGATTCTATCACATCTCCAAATGGCATCTTTAAGCCAATTTCCTCAAATACATTTTGACGAGTGCAAATTTACGGGCACTCTAGTGTCCAATCATCTTTTACCTTTGAGTCACGAACGACATAACTCGCCAATGTAACTCTTCAGGTTCAAGAAGATTGAATAGGGGCAGATGTTGTACCCCAAAATTTGCCCTCTCATATTATCAAGATTTTCCTCACAAGACCTCTTGGACTCCAGACAGGATTAGGGTTTGCTCAGCTCAAGAGCTCCTCTTGTACTGATGACCTAAAATTAGGGTTTGAGTTTGCACAAGGATTTTTGGACCATCATTGCTTAATGTGACTTTCATACACCATCTTGGTCACCCAATATTTCTCATACCAAGTTACAAGCCTTGAATCACATTTTTGCCCAGTCAATTGGACAGTTGACCTAAAAATCAGCTATATTGAGGAAAAAGTCAACTATGGCCAATTTACAGTCAAACTTCATAATTTTTGTACCAAAACAACATTCTAGGCTCCTATGTACCATTTGATCAAGTTTGGACCACAACTCCTCAAGAAAATTGATCAGATCATCAAAAGGGCAAAATGGTTAAAATTAGGGTTTGGATTGAGAAAGGGCAATTTCTGATTTTTAACCTAGCCAATGACTAATTAGGTTCAAGCGTGATTTCAAGGACTGAATGGCATCATCTTTACCTAATCACATAGTTCAAAAGATCTCAAATGCATTGAATTGACAGATGAATTTTCTAGTCAACTGATCAAAAATCAACTGTACACTAAAAAGTCAAACTTTGACTTTTTGGTCAAAATCAAGTGCCAAGGGTCAAAATTCATCAAGATATGTCAAAATATGAAACTTGTTGATCAAGAAACCTAATTTTTCAAATTAGGGTTTTAGTTTGAAATTTTTCATAACTTAGAATTTTTCTAAGTTATGGAAAATTTCTTATTTTTTCCCAACTTTCCACAACTTTTTCACCATGATGCAATTGGATTCAAACAAAACTTCCAACATGAAAGTTGTAGTCCTAAATGAAATCTACAACTTTTATTAACAAAGTTTTCCCAAAAGATTCTTGTATCTCAAGTTATGATTTTGTGAATAGGGGTCTATAAAACTTTTAACTTAGTGAAATTTTGCCCTACTTTAGGCAGATTTTTTACCTAACTTCATGGCAACATTTCACCTAGTTCCAAGAGGAATATCAAAATTCATTTCAAAGATGGATTGTATAGCATGTTACAAGCTTTCCAAAATGTCCAAGAACTCTCCAAGATCATTTTTTGTTAGGGAGAATCGAAGAAATGAAAATGACAATTTATCACTTTTGTGCAAGGCATTTTCACAATGTTACAAATTGCAAATCAGTTTCAAACATGCTTGTACTTGGTTTTACAGGTCCTAATCCTTTCTACACTCCATAATTTAATGCAAACACATTGGATAATGGTCTTGCTCTGAACTTTGGAGAATTGCACAATGAATTAATCCAAAAATGGCATAAAGTTCACATTGCTACTTTGATAAAGCATGCTTTTTGCAATTTTGTAATTCTTGAGCCATGTACCTAATCTTTTGCTGCAAACAATATCCACAAATATTAGGAAACTTGTACCAATTGTGTGCAGCTAGCAAGCAAGCCTGTACAGGCTTTGGCATTGTCACTTCCAACTTTTCTTCAAAAGCAAGAAACTTGCAAAAGTCAAGTGATCTCATCCATCTGATAAAGGCAAGCCTTGGCTTCATTTCAAACAACTTCAGAACATTGTAACAAGCAAGAAACACGAATTCACAACCTCTAAAACACAGAAAACCCAAGTTCCTGCCCAAACAGGGCATCTTCTACAGAACCATTTCCAAAACAATATTGGCTCATGCGTTTTGCTTTGATACACTTCAAACACATTCCATACATCACACCTAAACTATCCAGGCCCCTGTTTTGCAACTGTGTGCCCTATTTCAAGCTTCACCATTTTCATTTTGAAGGTTTGCAGGTTGACTCGTGCAGCAAGATTCAGGCATCTACAAGACAAGCTGAGCATTGGAAAAGCTTGAGGGAACTTCAAGAAAGCTCACAAGAACTCCAGGCCTCACTCAAAGTCCCCACAATGCCATATCCAAACTCAACTGAACAAGGTATTTGTCAAGTTTCTATCTCTCTATTTAGGCATCCTTAAGCTTAGGTTTGTGAAGCAAAAATGTAGTCCTTAACATGCTTGAGCTGTACATATGCATAGTTTCCATTTATATTAACTGAGCTAAGAGTATTTGATTGTTGAAGTTCATGAAAATTTTAGGTCAGAAAGTAGGGCCATTAAAATTCTCCTTGGTCTTTTAGAGTTAGGTCATGTTCTTTATATCATTGGAATTGTGAGTTCATGAGCTATCTTTTTTGTGTTATGAATTTTTGATTTTATGAAAGCATGAGCAAGAACAAGATTTGAAGGCAGAGCGCACGCGTTTGTTCTGGCTGGAGGACAGGGACGACAAGTCTTGGGCCTGGCGCGCCTTGGGCCTGTTTGTCCTACTTTTTACACCCCCCATGTTTCCTTTTTGCACCCCTTGGCCCATTTTTCATATTATGCATATTTTTTATTTTCTTTTATATTTTTGGATTTATTATTTTTTTCTGAACATTGAAAAATCCCAAAAAATATTTTCTTAATTTTTTGCATTTTATTTTATTATTTTTATTATTTTTTGGCATAAAAAATAGTTTATTAATAGCAATATACTTTATTTTCTTAAATGAACTTGTAAATAATTTAAAAATATCATATATTTTTTTTTAATATTCATACACTTAAAATATTATTTTCATGCATATTTTATTTTTTAACATTTTTTATATATTATTATTATTCTTCTTGAACAAAAATGAATAAATGAATAATATAGAATATTTTTCTTTTAAACAAAAAATTAGGGTTTCTCACCCTTTCAAAAATAATCACAATATTTTTTCTTATTTTTTAGGACTTAGATAATATTATTTTCTCATGCATAAAACAATTACAAAAACATTTTTGCATATTTACATTTTATTGCATATTTAAATAATTGTTTATTTATTTATTGTACAATAAATTCAATTGGGTTGTAATAGTAAATTAGGGTTTTATTTTGTGCAAATATCCCCCATTCAAAACTTGTACCCCCCTTCCCATAATATTGTTGTAATAGTTTAGATTTACTTTACGCAATTTATCGCATTATATGCATGTTTAGTAAAAGCTAGGGTTTGTATGATAAGACAAAATCAAACAAATAGCAAGACCTAAACACAAGACAAAAATGCATGAAAAATGACAACACATTGCACACAAGCACCTCTAGGGTTTCACCCACTTGGTTGCCTTACAAAATGGCCATGGTATGCATGCTAGGTATCTTGGCAAAACAATACAAACAAAAAGATCATAGTCTCTCTATGATGCTGTCTTGGTTGCCTAAACAAAGATGATCTTAGTCCCTCAAAACTTGCTAAGATACTTGGCAATATTGTTATCATGGTCATACGATGACCCACGTCCGTCCCGTTTAACATCCAAAGATAGGGTTATCTACCAAAACAATGGTAGGTCAATAATATCAAAGGAATAAAAATGTATAAGAAAGACTTTTGAGTAGGTAGATGCTTCTAGTTACTTGATCAAACTTGCAAACCATCCTTGCTATTTTCAAACACACACATTTCAAAATAATTTCCAAACAACTTTCAAAACATTGAAACATTTTTCAAAAGACAAACATCTTTGTATACATTCTTACAAACAAGAATCATTACAAAGATTGCCTAAACAAAGGTCTCTTTTCAAAATACTTTCAAAACCACATAAAACACCATTTCAAACAATTGGAAAAGCAAAGCAAGTGATCTAAAACAAGTAACTAAGAGCCCATGGAAAACCATGGATGAAAAGGGTGCTAGCACCTTCCCTTTTAATAATCTACCCTCCGAATCCAAAAACAATCTCAAAGGTCTTTCCTGTGCTTTTTTACCTTTCCTTTTGGATAAAATAAAATTCGGTGGAGACTCTTGCTAAACCGCAACATTTGCGAACACAAATGAAAAACCTCAAGTCAGTTCTCCCACCGCATCACAAACACCATTTGGTTTATTCCCTTTCTTCTTCTTCTCTTTGGCCAACAAAGTTTTCAATTCCTCATGTCCTTTGGCCAAGGTTGTGAGTAATTGTTGAAACTGCGTGTTTTGAACTTGAAGATCTTTGACTGTCTGTTCGAGATCCATCTTACTGAAATAAACAGTAAAGAGATGAGGAAACTCGTTGCGAAAGACCTGTTTATGTTATGATGAATGATATGTACACATGCAATGTTTTCAAGGATTTTTTAAAAAGATTCAAGTTTGTTTTAGACAGAAAGGAACACACGTTATATTAATAAGATAGAGTTTGAATACAAAAATGTCCCTTGGGCAAAGTAATACACTCTCTAAGATAAAAAGTGGTGCGCACCCTCTTCGGTGCAATGTAGGAATTTAGAGTCTGCTCTTCATGAAGTAGCCTAGTGAGTTCCAAACCTCTCTTCTCGCTTGCGTAGAATTGGGCTTCGAAAGTATCTCTCTCTCCTTTGAGTCGTATCCACCCCCTTTGCATGTCTTCAAGAGATGTGGGCATGTCAGGATGTAGGATAGTGTATGGAACTTCTCCTTCCTTCACAGGCTCAATGATTACCGGGAGAATGAAAGGATAAGGCGTCATAAGACTTTGAGCACGGGTTCGTACCCACTTGAGGTAAGGCTCAAGAGGGATGGACTTATTGTGTCCCAAAGTCTTGCTATCCACCTTGTCTAGCATCCTCCTTGCTCAGATGAATCTCTGGCAAAGACCTTGATCGTAGTTGTCATAGTCGAATACCAAGCCTTGAATCAGCATCTCATGTGGGCCATCCCTTTGAGCATAACCAAACTGTCTTAGAGCTAAACATGGGTTATAGGTGATTCCTCCCCTAATTCCAAGTATAGGGACATTAGGGAATTTACCACAATGGTTAATGATGATAACATTCTCTTTGGATCGAGAGCACCAATGAATATCTGAATGTTTGAGCGTCATTAACCTTTGTGACCACCTTAATCCTTGCTCATTCTTTAAGACTGATCTGGGAATATGATAAATAAACCATCTTGCCAGGAGGGGAGTGCAACACATAAGGACACGTCTTTTCCTCATTGTACGAGTGTGAAAAGAGTGTAGGATATCCCCTAGCAATGTAGGCACCAGATTGCGTGACATGAAGATTTTGACGGCACTCACATCTATGAGTTGGTCAAGATTGGGGAACAAGACCATCCCATAGATGAGGAGAGCCACAATTTCCTCAAAATCTTGCAGATCTAAGGAATTCCAACAGCTTTGGGATTTCTCAAACAGAAACTTTGCTAAGAAGCCTTTGACACCACTTCTAGTTTCCCAATGGGTTGTGACATAAGATGAGTGCAAGTGTAGAGCTTGAGAAATCTCTTCTGGCTTTGGGTCTCTTTCCGTACCGTTGAAAGGTAGTTGATTAAGAATGGGAATCCTCAAGAGTTGAGATAATTCTTCCAAAGTAGGCACAAG
Organism: Vicia faba; assembly: GCA_948472305.1. Lineage (NCBI taxonomy): Eukaryota > Viridiplantae > Streptophyta > Magnoliopsida > Fabales > Fabaceae > Vicia > Vicia faba. Next base: position 866,456,832 of record OX451737.1, read on the forward strand.
CTGATAGTCGGGAAATGTGAAGCAGTGGTGTAAAGGATCAAAGAACTGAAAGAGCGCCTTCATCATATCCTCATCCGTGTTAGAGGTGATCAAGTTGAGTAGACGACCATGTCTCTCGGTGAAAGGAGATCTTTCAGGGATCCTTGAAGCTAGCTCCCTAAGTTGTGGAGGAGTTCTTACAAGGTTGACTTGGATAGTTTTCCTGCAAAGTGAATCCATATCCTACAAAACAAGAACAAAGATAAATCTCCAAAATCCTTGAAATGGTTAGTGGATGCATATGATGTCCATGATGTCCATGATGTTATGTACAAGTATGCATATACAAGCAAAACAAACAAGTTCTTAGTTTAGGCTTGCATGGGGTTTTATAGGTAAGTACCCTCTTGAAGTTTAGTTGGCTCAACCTGTCTTAATAATAGTAACCGGGTTCTAAGGAGCTCAATATCACCAGATTGTTTACTTGGTCATTGTTTCAGCTCAAGCCTCTTTAATGGCGACCGAAATATTCCAAGAAACCAACCCTTAATGAGTGTAGTATCGAGTATCTACCAACTTCGGACTACACCAAAGCCGGTCATCTCACTACGCCTTAAAGGCCAAGTTGGTCAAGTAAAGGTTCTAAAAGTTTGTTAGTGCTTCATGACATCACTCAGCGGCCCCGTATTCTCTTTGATTAACTCAAAGGCTACTGGTACCCACAAATATGTCACACTAACATAGCTATTGCTTAGACCATGTCAGTATACCCCGCACAATTTCCATAATGTATTGCTATTTACCTACAATGTATCCCTAAATCCGGGTAGAGGATTCAAAACCCAAACAAAGAACTGTAATGTAAAGCAAACAAATCAAACAATATAAGCAAGTAAATATGATCTAGCCCTAAGGTAACCCCACTTTTTAAACAATCCCTAGCAGAGTCGCCAGTTCTGTGATACGGTGGGAGAACTGACTTGAGGGTTTACGTTTTATCACAAATGTTGCGGTTTAGCAAAAGTCTCCACCGACTTTTCTTTTATCCAAAAAGGAAAGGTGAAAAAGCACAGGAAAGACCTTTAAGATGTTTTCTTGAGTTCGGGGGGTAAATTATGAAAAGGGAAGGTATTAACACCCTTTTCATCCATGGTTTTACATGGGCTCTTAGTTACTTGCTAAATCATTTGCTTTTGTTGTTTGAAAATGTGTTTTGTGTGGTTTTGAAAGTAATTTGTAAAAGAGGCCATTCGTTTAGGCAATCTTTGTAATGATTCTCGTTCGTAAGAATGTATACAGAGATGTTTGTCTTTTTGAAAATGTTTTCAATGTTTTGTAAAGTGTGTGTGTTTGTTTTGAAAATAGCAAGGATATTTGTTTGAGAATAGAGCAAGTAACTAGGAGTAATCTACCTACTCAAATGTCTTTCCTATGCATTTTCTATTCCTTTGAAATTGTTGTTTTACCATTGATTTGGTAAACAACCCTATCTTTGGATGTAAACGGGACGGACGTGGGTCATCGTATAGCCATGATTTGCAATGTTGCAAAGTATCTTAGCATTTTCGAGGGACTAAGATCATTTATAAGGCAACTTAGAATAGTATCATCGAGGGACTATGATCTTTTGATTTTGTTTGTTTTACCAAGATACTTTGCATGCGTAATATGGCTATTTTGTATAAGGAAACCAAGTGGAGAAACTCTAAGGGTGTTTGTGTGCAAGTGTGTTTGATTGCATGCTTTTGTCTTTGATTTTTTTAGTGGTCTATTTATTGATTTTATCTTGCATTTACATTTGAAAGCGATAAATTGCAGAAATGTAAAGTCCTACGCTATTACAATATTTAGGGGGTTAGGGGTACAAATTTATGAATGGGGAGTACCAGCGAGAAAAATAAAGAAAATAACAAGGGGAAGAAAGAAAGAAAAAAGAAAAGGACCAGCGTGCTTCTTAAAGGAAGTCAGAAGTTCTGACCCTGGCCTGCTGCAGAATAGCAACCTGTTAGTGAAAATGTATAGGTCAGAGGTTCTGACCCTGGTACGCTGCAAAACAGAAACCTGTTAGTGAAAATGTATGGGGTCAGAGGTTCTGACCCTGGTACGCTGCAAAACAGAAACCTGTTAGTGAAAATGTATGGGGTCAGAGGTTCTGACCCTGCTGGGAACACAATAATTTTCAGAAGTTCTGATATTACTGATAACAAAACAAGTTCCAAAACCGCTGGTGCCAATGTCAGAACTTGGTCTCCCTTTTTGCTAGTCAGAACATCTGCAATTTGGTTATTTCTCCACAAAATAGAAGGCATGCCTAGGACAGTTTCAGCAAGTGTCATAGAATTTCAGAAGTCAGAACCAAAAATCAGAGGCAAGTTCTGAACTGATTCATTCTCTACTTAAGCATACAGATGCGTAACAATCTCAGAACATGCACAACATCAGAAGCATGATATCTACATTGTGTTTTTGAGCATGCAAATCTGGTGATTCTTAAGCAATATGGTGAGGGTCAGCAAGTGCTCACCTTGCAGCTGGAAGAAGCTCTGTGAACTGGAGTTAGCCTTAACTCTAATGACGTTTTGAACAACTTCTTTAAATGGATGGATGGATGGATGGTATATAGTGGTATGAATATAAAAGTTATGGCAGTTTCAAACGTGTGGGTCAGAAACTGTATGGAAGGTTTTTTGGTCAAGAAATATTTTGAGAATAAATGGAGTTTGAACGCAAGGGATCCAAAGTTAATGGTTTGTATGCTGTGTTTACAGTTTTTGAAACTCTGGGAATTTTGGGCAGAGGTTCAAGACTTTTCTTTCTCAAAATTTTGATTTCTTTCACAAAATTTTCTGTCTGGGCCCCCTTTTCAGTGATCAATGGCATTCTATTTATAGGAAAAGCTTTGTGGGTTTAAAAATGTCAAGTGGCGCCAATATCATGCACTAGATGCTGACTTACTCTTGAAGAAAGTAAAAAAGTTATGATGATTGATAGCTTTTAGCCTAGGCTGGGTTAGTAAGCGAGGATTAAGGAAAAGTGAACCTATAAGCGAAATGTAGCGTATGGGCCTTTACCTAATCCTGCACAAAAGTATTTCTACCCTACACATGGAGAGATCCTTTGGACGAAGACTCAAAAGTGGCTGTGAGCATTAATGAGCATTAAATGGTGATGAGATTTATCAAAATCAGAAATCTTGTAATATGAGATTTGCATTATTACTTAAATCTGAGCCAGAAGTTCCATTTCAATGTAGTCTAGAACAAAGTACCCAAGTTCTGATCTTGATATCCTGTTGCCTTAGCAAGTTCTGAGGAATCCCCAGGATTTCCAACATGTTTCTTTGATTTGCTTATGAAAACTCTGGACTTACAGATTCTGCTTCAGTGTAGCACCCAATCTTCTGATCCTCTTACCTTCTGGTTCCAGCATGTTCTGAAGGAGCTTTCAGATTTTTTCATCATGTTTTATAATCTTATGGAAACTTCTGACTTAGCTGGCGTAGATGCTGAAGGGTCACATTTTGACTGAATGTTATATGCTGAACCACGCTTACAACTTCTGACTGAGCTGGCGTAGATACTGAAGGGCCACATTCTGACTGAATGTTATATGCTGAACCATGCTTACAACTTCTGACTTCTCCTGCCTGGAGGCTAACTCAGAAGTTCCGAAGTGTCGTTTTTCTTAAATACTTTAGAAAAATTCTAAGCACTTAGAATTTAACTTTTTCAAGGTAAAATTTGACTTTTGACCTTCTTGATTAAACAAACTTCATATTCCACCATGTCTTGATGAAATATGATTTTTGAGATTTGATTTTGATCCAAAAAACAAAGTTTGACTTCTCAGTGTGTAAATGACCATTTTTCCCTTGTAAATGGCTTGCTTGGAAAGAAATGATAATTCAAGGCTTGGATTTGTATGAGAGAAAACTTTGAGAATCTAGGATGATTTCTTGAGAAATGAGAGGGCAAATTTTGGGGTACAACAGACATGATTGTATTTTTCGAAGGCAACAAGTGGAGTTATCCTAAAGGTGTGTGTGTGAAAGGTGAGTTGTTTTCAGTTAATTTATCTTTGATTAGGTTTTCTAGCATTTTGTTTTTAATCTTGCCATACAAGCCTATTACTAACAGTTAAATATACAAATAGGCATACATAGTATAAGTGCGGAAAGTAAAAGTGCGGGAAATAAACCTACGCTATTACAATACTCCAGGGATGGGGGTTGCAAACCATAAAAATGGGGAAAAAACAATAAACCCTAGTTTATCTATTACAACCTTTAGCAGTGACAATATTTAGTAAAACTCGCATAAAATTTAAATCTAAAATTATTACAACTTGACGTGAAGCTTATACATTCGATCTAAGAAATTTAAATAGAGAAGAAAATAAGTATTAAAAAATATATTTTTTTAAAGAAAATCTAAAAAACCTAATTTGATATTTCTGGTATTTTTGTTAAATGATTAACCTAATTCTAAATTAAAATATAAATTATTAAATAAAATAAAACTTAAGTCTAAAATTAATTAAAAAGTTAATAGATAAAAACATCTTTTTTGATTTTTTATGAAATATTTTGATTAAATTGATTTAATTAATTATTTAAAAAAAGGTTAGTTATCTAAAGCAAAGTAAATATTAAAAAAAATTACTGGGCCTAAAAGTAATTTAGGGGGTATCAGAAAAGAAAATCGTTTGAGCCCAAGACAATGGCCTAGTTGCTGCTTGTGATTCCATGTGGTTGACTTCAGAATGTGCACCGTGGGGGACTTTTCTTAGAGCCATTAGATCTCGATCTGATGGTGTTGACGAGAGAGTGCATGGAGGACTTGCAACGGCTTGGCACACTAGATCTGCAAACAAGAAATATGAGAAAAATAACATACCAGGGGCAGGGATCAAACCCATGCCCTGGTACACTAACACCCTAACACACACACGCTTACCGCTGAGGTAGCAATTACATCTGGTAGTCTATATCAAATAATAACAATATATTCTAAAATGAAATCTAATTGCAGACAAATAAAAGAAATGCACGCGTGGTGGGCCATGGATTATTTGAATGGAGCCAATGGGAGCTCACCACGCCTAGGTCACCGTGGTCAACCGACCAAGCAATGTCAGAATCAACACCCCGATCATCTTCTTCGATGGGAAAAAATGCCAAAACCTGCAAAACACATAAATTAATGGAAACAAACCACTCAGATCACATAAATGGACCCTTGCGAATCTGATGGTATGGTTAGTTTGGCCTGAATCATTCTGTGTCATGAGATTCGAAGGAAAAACCCTAGCTCGGCTAAAATATAATGAGGCGTGATTTTAATGTCAAAAACAACATGCGATCGTTCATTCATGTCCTAAAATCTATTATGAATATATCTGCATCATCAAAAAGAGTTAAACATTTCTACAATTGAACATTCAAAAACAACAAAACCCTTACCACCGGCGTGTCTGTGTGGGATATTCTGGGCACATTTGGACGTGTTGATTGACTTGAGGAGACTCCTGGGAATCTCAAGAGTGATGTTTGATCACTGGTTTCAATCGAGAGAGGCTGGAACTTTAAGATACAAGCTTGCACTTTCTTTGCAATTTTATGTTTTGAAAACCCCAGCTCTTGAGGCAGCAGCTCGTGTACTTGTTAGTTTGGCTTGTTGTGCTTAAATAGAGGAAGGAAGTGAGGGCGAACCAATATGGAAGAAAATAATGCATTCATGGTTTTGAGACAAGAGTCAAACAACTCTAAAAGCTTTCATTTTTTGAGAATTCTTGCCCTTTTAAGCTCCACACGGTTTTGGCACGGTTGTTACAGGTTGCCATGAGTTGTCTTGGGCCTCTAGATGATTGAAACAAAAAGCCCAAGCCCTTATACCATTATCTCATATTTTATTTGATTTTATTTGAATTTAAATTAATAAAAATTCAAATAAAAGAAATAAAAATCATAAAAAACATGTGAATGGATTTAGAGGTCCTCTAACACCTTATGAACATGTTTGAACGTCAAAAGTTAGGTCTACTAGTCCAAAATTTTAGGTTTTCTCACTTTGTACTTCATATATTTTCTCAAAATTTCCCAACTTGCATTGGTCACAACTCTCTCAATTTTCATCTTTTGAAGGTGATATGGGACTTTTTAGAAAGATAAGTATGTCCTCTACAATTCCTCTGTTTATAATTTTTGCATTTGGAGACATTATCTTGACGCAAGCTGCCTTGGAATAAAGTGTCTTTTTCTTGACTTTTGAAATGACCTGTAATGTATTAACTCATATCTTTCAAATGAAGCACTTTTTGGACTTGAGCATAAATATACAAAGTTGTAGAGAATTAAATTTCATTAAAAATTGGTTTGTTTGGGGAAAAGTTGATGAAGCATGTGAAAGTTATGCTTGGTCAAAGTTTAGTTGAGTTCTCGTATGGAAACCCTAATTTGACAACTTTTGACTTTTAATAATTTGAGGGCTTTCCTTGAGGAATCATGATCAAAACATGATCAAATGATGAATATAAATTCAAAGTGTTTATATTGACCAAAAATCTTGAAGTTTGACTATATGTCGACCATAGTTGACTTTTTACCCAATATAGATGACTTTCAATCATCTGAGCCATTGACTGAGAAAACTTGTGATGAAAGGCTTGAAACTTGACATGAGCATTGTTGAAGACCTATGGAGAATCATGGAAACCACTTGAGACCTTTGAAACTAATTCTTCTTTGTGCAAGATGAAACCCTAGTTGTAGACCCATTACTTAGGAGAAGAATTTGTCTAATCAACTTTTGAGAATCCATGAGAATTTGAGAATCCTAGAAGAATGACTTGAAGAAAATGGGAGGGAAAATTTAGGGGCATAACAGCTGCCCCTGTTCAATCTTCTTAAACATGAAGAGTTAGACTGGCATGTCTGCCATTCGTGACTTGAAGGTGGAAGATGATTGAACACTTAAGTGCCTAGAAATTTGCATTCGTCGGTGCACCAAGTAACACTGTTGGTTGAGGTGACAGAGAGTCATCGGAGATGGGCTTATAGATTCCATCCAAAGTAATCGTTGATAGAAATTAGACTAAGTCTACGCCCGACTTTGTCTTAGAAGATGTATTTGGAGTGAGTCTATGCCCGACTTAGTCCAAAAGGATAATTAGAATAAATCTACACTCGATTTAATCTGAGCCAGAAGATGTCTATGCTGGATTTCGTCTGAATGATATACTAGAAGATGTCTACGCCCAACTTTAACTAGAAAATAAGTTGGAAAGAGTCTACGCCCGACTTTTCTGAAGGAGTATCAGAATAAATCTACGCTCGATTTAATCTGAGCCAGAAGATGTTTACACCTGACTTCAACTAGAAGAAGTATCAGAATAAATCTACGCTCGATTTAATCTAAGCCAGAAGATGTCTACACCCGACTTCAACTGGAAGAAGTATCAGAATAAATCTACGCTCGATTTAATCTGAGCCAGAAGATGTCTATGCCTGACTTCTACTAGAAAATATGTTGGAAAGAGTCTAGGCCTGACTTTTCCGAAGGAGTATCATAATAAATCTACGCTTGATTTAATCTGAGCCAGAAGATGTCTACGCCCAACTTCAACTAGAAAATATGTTGGTAAGAGTCTATGCTCGACTTTTCCAAAGGAGTATCAGAATAAATCTACGCTCGATTTAATCTAAGCCAAAAGATGTCTACACCCGACTTCAACTTGAAGAAGTATCAAAATAAATCTGCGCTCAATTTAATCTGAGTCGCAGATGTCTAAGCCCGACTTCAACTAGAATAAGATGTTGGAAGGAGTCTAGGCCCGAATTTTCCAAAGGAGCTTCAAAAGGAATCTACGCTCGATTTTATCTGAATGATATACTAGAAGATGTCTACGCCTAACTTCAACTAGAAAATATGCCTCTTTGAGAATGACCCTCTGAGGAAATTGCTTAAGTAGCCATTTGTCAGATGTAGCCTTTGAGAAGACTGTCTGGCCATATAAGTAGTTGATGATGTTTGTCTGTTGATTAATATTTCCTGGAAAGGTTAAAAGTTAGTTGTATGCAATGTCATGATGTATGGAATGCATTGCGTAAAGATATTCTCAAAATAAATAAGAGCGTGTTATATGCGTTTTGTATGTATATGTTATGTTGTTCGTAAATGATGCATGAATGTGAAATGTTGTTGAAGTGTATTTGTAAACCCGTGCAACATATTTATCTGGGAAAATAAATCCCTGACTGTTGCTGGGAATGAAGAGTATGTGTATCTTCGATCTTGATGGGTATTCCTGCTTTCTGCTTGAGGAAACTCTGTCGGGGAATGTTGATTCCTGTTTTGGGGAGAAGATTCCAAGAACATTGGTTGTTCATATCTCTACTGGTATTTTAGTTCTTATATACCCTGATTGGGAATAAAAGAGATGGATAAGCTTTCGAGGTGCTGTCTGACCGAGTTTCTGATATGGATACCGACTCGTCTAGAGGGAATGAAGTTAAATAATATTTGATCCAGTTTCAGATTCATTAGCAACTCTCTGGGAATAGAAACCCCGAATGTCCTTTGTTGGAGGTGGGAATCTTGCCGGTAATTTGTGGTAGCAATAGAATCAGGATGGGGAGACTGTAATCTATTGAGGAAATAAACTTTTTTGGGGAAATAAACCATGTTGACGGAGAAATACTCTGCTGAGGAAACACCCTTGCTGAGGAAATGAGCTCTGGTGGAGAAAAGAAATCCGCATGGGGTTTTACAGTTTTTGAGGAATAAACTCAGCCGGAGAAGAGAATTTCCATAAACTGTACTGATTAGGACTCTATAGTTTGGCGACATTTCCGAGAAAAAGATAATATTTTTTTACATTCTAGAGCGATAGGCTGGTGAGTATGATAAGACTACTCTGTGGGTATAATCCAGTGAGGATTTTTCGGTGGGATATGTAAATGACTTGAACATTATCCCAACTCCTAGAGTCTTGAGCAAATACTCATTCTTGTTTTTATGCATATATTTGTTAATAGTTAATCATATTCATATGCATATGTTCATTCAATATTAATCATTGGACGTTTTTGCAAACAAAATTGAAAAAGGTAAAACAAAAAGTTTGAAACTTTAAATTCATATTTCTATTGATAGTTTGCCCATAAACAGGCGATTTTATACAAAGAGACATAAATCCTAGTAAGAAGAAATTGTCGTGAAATGAAAAGAGTACAAAGTGAAAAAAGATAATAGATATGTGGGAATAATCTCATTGGGTTCCAACTCTGCTATTTCCCCAATGTCTTCAAGCATCTCATCCCTCACTATCGGAAGAAAGTGATTGAATTGATCTGTGCCGTTTGAACTTTACATTGGTAATAAAGCTTATTGTAAGTGGTCCAACAGGACATAGTCTTACGCTTTAATCCCTAACTTTTTTCTGGACCGTCCTTTCGGGTTTTCAGTACATCGGGATACCCTTTCTTGCCCAAGCCTCCTTTTCAGGTTTTCGACTTCCGGGTGTACAATATTTTATATATATCCCTAATTTTTACACGAGCCCTTTTGGTTCGCCGGGATGCCCTTATTTTTTTAGGCCATTCAACCTAGAGGGTCGCTTTCATACGTAGTATCTTTTGACTATGTTTGTATTCACAGGGTGCAGAAAATCTTCATCGTCCATGGTGGTTAGTATCATAGCACCGCCATAAAATATTTTCTTAACTATAAATGGCCCTTCGTAGGTTGGATTCCATTTCCCCCTGGGATCACCTTGAGGTAGAATGATGCGCTTTATTACCAAGTCACCAACCTGATATACCCGATGCTTGATTTTCTTGTTGAATGCCTTAATCATACACTTTTGATACATCTGACCGTGACAGACAGCCGCAAGCCTCTTCTCGTCAATTAGGTTCAACTGGTCTAGCCTGGTATGAATCCACTCATCTTCGTTTAAGTTTGCATCTTTCATAATTATTAGAGAAGTAATATGAACTTCGACAGGTAAGACAACTTCCATACCGTAAACCAGAGAGAATGGGGTTGCCCCAGTTCATGTTCATGCTTAAGTGCGATAGCCATGAAGAGAAAATGGTAACATCTCGTGTCAGCCTTTGTAGGTCACAACCATCTTATGTATAATCTTCTTAATGTTCTTGTTGGTGGCTTCCACCGCGCCATTCATCTTCGGTCGATACATAGAAGAATTGTGGTGCTTGATCTTGAACTGCATGCAAAGTTCAATGATCATAGTGTTGTTGAGATTAGTACCATTGTATGTGATAAACCTTTCGGGGATGCCATACCGATAGATAAGGTTATGTTTGATGAACCGGGCGACCACATTCTTGGTAACAGAGGTGAACGAGGCTGCTTTAACCCACTTTGTAAAGTAATCAATGGCGACGAGGATGAAGAGATGTCCATTAAAAGCGGTAGGCTTGACCTCTCCAATCATGTCAATGCCCCATATTGCGAAAGGCTACGGAGTAGTCAAAACATTCAGAGGAACCAGAGGCACATGAACATTATCAGCATAGAGCTGGCACTTATGACAAGTTCTCAAGTGGTGGTGATAGTCGATTTCCATAGTCGACCAATAGTAACCTACCCTCAAGATCTTTTTAGCCATAGTATGCCCACTGGAGTGAGTACCAAAGACACCTTGGTGCATATCTTGCATAATTTCTTCTGCTTCCTTCTTGTCCATACAATGAAGCAGAGTTGAATCATGATTACACTTGTAAAAATTCCATTGCTAAAGAAGAACTTAGCTGAGAACCTCCATAGGAATTCCTTGTCATTTATTGATGCCCCTTCAGGGTATTCTTGAGTCTCAAGATCCCTTTTCACTTCATGAAACCAAGGTTTTTCCTCTACTCCATCAGTGTCAATTTCATAGCAGTGTGCCAGTTCTTCTAATCTTTCAATGGTAATTCTGGGAGCCTCATTATCTCATCTAACCTTGAACATAGATGACTTGGTAGCCAAAGCATATTCTAATTGATTCTCTTCTCTTGGGATATGCTCAAAAGTAATCTCTTCGAAACACGAAATCAAGGTTAACACATGTTCTCGGTGAGGGATAAGACTCAAATGCTTCGTATCCCATTCTCCCTTAACCTGACTGATTACCAGGGCTGAGTCCCCATATACGCTTAAGAACTTGATTCTTAGATCAATAGCAACTTTAATACCTATGATGCACGCTTCCTATTCAACCATATCGTTGGTGCAATCAAAGCAAAGTCTGATAGTGAAGGGTGTATGGAAACCCTGAGGAGAGATAATTACAGCACCAATTCGTTGCCAACTGCATTAGAAGCTCCATCAAAAACCATAGTCCATAGAGATCCTAGCTCAGGTCCTTCATATGGTCCAGGTTCTTCATAATTCGTAACTAGCATAATGTTCTCATCCGGGAACTCGAAATTCATAGACTGATAGTTGTCTACAGCTTCATGTACCAAATTATCTACAAGACACTTCCTTTGATCGCTTTTTGAGTGGTGTACTGAATGTCGTATTCTGTTAAGACAATTTTCCATCGGGCTATTCTTCCGGAGAGAGCTGGCTTCTCGAATATGTACTTGATGGGATACATTTTAGAGATCAACAAAGTAGTATGGGTTAACATATATTGTCTTAGTTGGCGAGATGTCCATGCCAAAGCATAACAAGTTTTCTCGAGCAGTGAATATCTTATTTCACAGTCGGTAAACTTTTTGCTAAGGTAGTATATTGCATGCTCTTTTCGACCAGACTCTTCATGCTGGCCCAATACACACCCCATTGAGATTTCTAGCATTGTTAGGTACATGATTAAAGGTCTTCCTTCAACTGGTGGCATCAAAATTGAAGGTTCTTGTAGGCACTCCTTAATTTTTTCAAAGGATGTTTGGAAGTTGTCGTTCCACTTTACTACTTGATCTTTTTTCAATAACTTGAAGATTAGCTTATACGTAGCAATCAAATGGGATATGAATCGGGCAATATAATTCAGTCGTCCTAAGAAAACTATGACTTCTTTCTCGGTACGGGGAACCAAAATTTCTTGAATAGCTTTAACTTTTGTAGGATTAACTTCAATACCTTTATCGCTGATGATGAAACCCAAGAGTTTACCAGATCTCACCCCAAAAGTGCACTTGTTCGGATTTAACCTTAACTTGTACTTCTTCAGCCTTTCAAACAATTTATGCAGATGATCAAGATGCTCTTCTTCAGTATGTGATCTAGCTATCATGTCGTCGATGTAGAACTCTATCTCGTGATGAATCATGTCATGAAATAAGGCTACCATAACATGCTGAGAAGTTGCCCTGACGTTTTTCAACCCAAAAGGCAATTGACCCACTGTGCGAAGAAGGTAGTTTTCTCCATGTCTTCAAGTGCCATCTTGATCTGATTATAACCCAAGAAACCATCCATGAAGTAGAATACCTTGTGTTGAGCGGCGTTGTCGACCATAACATCAATATGTGGAAGCGGGAAGTCATCTTTGGGGATCACCCTGTTCAGATCCCTGTAATCTACACACATTCGCACCTTGTTGTCTTTCTTTGGTACCAAAACCACATTCGCAACCCATTGAGGATATGATGTCACTTCTAAGAACCCTGCATTGAATTGTTCCATAACTTCAACTTTGATCTTTTCTGACATTTCAGGATGCATGTGACGAATCTTCTGCTTTATCAGAGAACAACCCTATTTCATTGGTAGAAGGTGAACCACAATATCGGTATCAAGTCCTGGCATGTCTTAGTATGACCAAGCAAAGATCTCAACATATTCATGCAACATCTAGATTGACCTGTTCTTGATACTGCTCTCTAAATTGGTGTCTATCTTGACATCTTTCCTGTCTATTTTAGAACCCAAGTTTACCACTTCGACCGACTCTTCATGTGGTTGGATAGCTTTGTCTTCTTGTATTAAGAGTCTGGTAAGTTCTTGGGGGTATTTCACAATCTTCCTCACCTTCGTCCTCGGCTTGGTAGATCGGATTTTCAAAGTCATAAGCGACAGTAGAAGAATCGTTATCAGGGAGATCCAGAGTGGATGTGGATCTACAATGTAGTATGTGTGTGTGTGTAAGAACACATAGTTATTTGAAAATGCAATAAGTAAAAGAAAAACAGGGAACACAAAATTTGAATGCAAAACATCCAATGTTTTTATTGAATGAACATTGTTTATGAATCATTAACCCTTGGCAAATGAACCATTGTGCCCCGGGTAAGACACAAGGTTTAAAGTCATTGTTTATTACATAACCAAAATATTTTAAAGAAAATACGACAGAAATGTAGTTATTACTCCTGACAAAAGAAGATAGGGATAATGTCTTTCGCTTTCCAATTGTCGAGTTTGTTGCCAATGGTAGGGAATATCTAGCTGTCGAAGTCATAATCACTGTCAGCGTCTTCTATAGCATTGACTCTGTTGTTGTTGATACAAAACAGAGGTCTTCCAGCCTGAGTGCGACGAACAACCCTTTGACCTTCTGCAATAAAGCCCAAACCAAACTTGTTAGATTTATAAGGGATATCAGGCAGCTGACCTCAAATAGTACAACCACCTTCTTCTATAATAGCTTTGGCATCTTTCAAGGAAGCCATCTTGTGCAGAATCCTGGTGGTCTTTGGAATGACAGAAACATATTTAACAATAGCAGGAGAAACCACTTCAAAAGTTTGACAGGAAGTCTCGATGAATTCCATGTCTATCTCCATATACCAGAATGAATTCAGGTGGCTGACCATGTACTCCTCTTCCCCGCAGACAATAACAACCTTTCCTTTTATAGGATACTTTAATTTTTGGTGCAAGGTGGAGGTAACAACACCTTTCCCATGGATCCAGAGGCGTCCAATAGACAAGAATAAGCTATCCGGAGTCCATTACATAGAAGGTGGACTCAAATATCTGTGAACCCACTTTGATTGGGAGGTCCACTTCTCCATGCACCATTCTTTTGGACCCATCAAAGGCTCAAACTATGATGTCACTGGGTTTTAGTACAACCCCTTCATAATCTAGCCTGTCAAGTGCGCCTTTTGGAAGAACATTCAGAGAAGATCCAATGTCAACTAACCCATGAGCCAACATATTGCCCATGCATTCAATGGAGACATATAGGGCCCTCCAGGGTCAGGTCAGCATCGGAGAAGCCTAATCCATTATCAGTTGTTAAGCTATCCACATAACTTCCAAATTGATCAGCTGAAATTTCTTACGGCACGTGAGCAGTCTTCAAGAATTTTACTAAAGCCTACGCACGGGCTTCAGAAAACAACAATAAAGATAACATGAAGGTTTTTGATGGGGTCTTCCCTAACTGTTTCATAATTTTATAGTCGCTCTTGCGGATGATCTTTAATACCTCTTATAACTCTTGCTTAGAGGTGTCTTCAACTGTGATTTCTTTAGGCGCCTCCATCTGGGCAGGCTCTATCATTGGCTGTTTACCCAGAGCCTCGGAAGCTGACTTGGTAACGGCAATTCGAACGGGTGTAACAACATTTTTTGGAGAGATTTCCGGGGAGAAAATCCTCCCGCTTCTATTAACTTTGCTGGTCCTTGCAATATTGTCAACATTGGGATCAACATCTTCAGTATCTTCATCAAACAACTCTTGTTTGACGCCATGGTAGTAGACGTCAGATCAATAGTTCCATGTAATAACCTTTTCTGAGGAATATGGGATGGGTCTAAGTGTGGTGGCAATCAAAGGAGCAAATTTTGGATTGGCGGTAATCCTTACAGGACCCTTGGAAGTGATCCTGACAGGAATACCAGATATGACAGACAAATCTTGGCACAAATTTTCAGCATACGGAACATTCTTGATCAAAATTATATGTCCATCCATCGGGCTATGAATGCCTTCCTTCAATAACTTGCAGCCATTGGGTTGGACTGCACATTAATAACATTCTTTAACACAGCCTAGAAATAAACTGGCATGTAACAAATTCTTTTTGATTGTTGAGAGAGGAGTAACCACAGCACCTACAGTGGTAACATATAGATAATCTTCAATAGCACTTATGCCTTTGTCATGCTTCGACATAGGTGCACTAATCACGTTCCGAGTCTCTGGAGGATCGAAATCAATTTCCTTATTATCAATCATATTCTGAATCTTGTTTTTCAGGGCCCAACAGTTGTTAGTGTCATGCCCAGGACTATTAGAATGATAGGCACACTTCGCGTTCAGATTGTACTTAGAAGAGGATGTGTTGGGATTCTGAGGAGGATCCCGCAGTGAAATGAGTTCATATTTTAACAAATGTTTCAATGCCTGAGATAAAGGCATGCTGATCTTGGTAAACTTCCTTAATGGAGGGTCTGATCTTTGTTGATTTCCCTATTGTTGTTGTTGAATAGGTGCCTGATTAGAGATCAAAACCACACCCACAGACTGATGGCGATCATGTTTACTATGGCCCTTCTGGCCATATACATCATTGGCTTCTTTTATACCACTGAATGGATTCTTCACAACATTAGAAGGTGTAGCCATCGAAATATTCCCACTCTTAATACCACTTTCAATTCTTTCCCCAGTTAGAATCAGCTCCGTAAAACCAGACGACGAGCTTCCAGTTAACAGATTAAAGAATGGGCCCGTTAGAGTGCCCATAAACATATCCACATATTCCCGGTTAGACAAGGGAGGTTGCACCCTTCCAACTAAATCCCTCCACTTTTATGCATACTCTTTGAACCCTTCATTCCATCCCATGGACATGTTTTGCAGTTACACACGAGTCGACACAAGGTCAGCATTATATTAATACTGCTTGTAGAAAGCAGCAGCCAAGTCTTCCCATGTGAGAATGTTGGTTCCTTCGAGATGATAGAATCATTCAAGTCGAGTGTCAGACAAACTTTCTTAAAAGAAATGGACCCATACTTTTCGGTCAACAGTATGAGGTTGGTCCTTTCGAACATACGACCTGAGATGAAGTTTGGGACAAAAGACCCCATCATATTT
Source organism: Vicia faba (assembly GCA_948472305.1). Lineage (NCBI taxonomy): Eukaryota > Viridiplantae > Streptophyta > Magnoliopsida > Fabales > Fabaceae > Vicia > Vicia faba. Next base: position 866,472,816 of record OX451737.1, read on the forward strand.
AGCAAAGATGGAGACCTTGAATTTGTGAAGGATGACCACCCCCGGGATCAGACCTAGTTCTCCAAAGTCCAATCCAATCACTTTATGTATTTCCATAGCTTTGAGGCGGTCTTCCAACTGTTGTACTTGTCATCTGCATGAGGGTACTATTCTTCGGAGTAATCTTCATCTTCATAACCCTAATCATTTATACCTTCAGGCTTTATGCTTCTACCATCCTCTTCTAGGTTGTCGTCTTCCTCAGAGGAAATGTCGTCCACTTGAACTTGTTGAGAAGGACCTTTGAATCTTCTCCCTGTATTGAGGATAATAACTGACTTTTTAGTCTTCTTTTTCTTGGCGACGAGCAACATCAGATCTTTCTGTCCTTGTGCCAGATTCAGAAGAGTCTCTTGAAATTGTGCATGCTAAGCTTGGAGGTCCTTAACAGTCTGTTCAAGGGCCATCTTATACTGAAATAAACAGTAAGTAGATGCGAAAACCTATATGAAAAACTTGTTATGTAATGATGCATGATATGTGTAGTTGTTTAGGTATTGGCTTGCATTTTTGGTAAAACCCAAGTGTATGTGTAAATGTCATGACTGATGTCATAACATTCTAGTTTAGTTTGTACTGACTCATTAGGTACCTTTGCAGAAAAATATTGTAATTCAAGTACTGATGTTTATAAGTGTGTATCTGAGCATTTTGCAAAATGATCACATTTTGCTAAATCAGTAGACATGTTTTCTCAGATGTCATAACAGATGTTATGACATCCTGTTCTGAACTAACAGGTTTGCAGGTTGGATAAGTCTGAGTTTTTTCAGGAAAATAACTCAGTCTTTCCTGAATAGAATCCTGCATTTTCTGAGGGGTAACCTAGCTCAACCCTAACCTGGTTAATAAAGTCCTGTGACCTGGTCTTTAGGTCAAACGGAATTAACCCTAGGTTTTTGTGGAAACCCTAACTGAAGTTGCAGCTGCTATATATTCAACAGAGCTGCTGTTTTGCAAGGCAATCCCTTTTATTGATCAGAAGATCATTTGTAATCTGTATAGGTTTGATTATTGTACTCCAAGCAATTATCATTGTGATAAGTGACTTGGAATAGGTTTCTAATTGTAAGGGTTGTGTAGCACTCAAAGCTTTGAAGCAAGAGTGTTTGAATGTTCCTTGACTAAAGCTGTGAAGCAGAGTCAAGTTAGCTGTGTGCATCACTCAAAGCTGTGAAGCAAGAGTGATTGTGTTGCTTGATTAAAAAGCTGTGAAGCTTAATCAAGTGTTTGTTTTTGAAGAGTGTCTTCATCAATTCTTAAGTCAAATTGTTTTATGTATCACTGCTGTGATTGAGGGGGAGTGAGTAGGAACTCAGGTTTAAGTTGTACTTAGATTGGAATTGCATTGGGTAGGTCTTAAGTGAAGGAGATAAACTGGTTGGTTTATTCCTGAATTAACATCTCTTATAGTGGATTTCCTCCCTGGCTTGGTAGCCCCCAGAGTAGGTGTTGTTGCACACTGAACTGGGTAAACAATTGACTGTGTTCTTTATTGCTTTTGTATTTACTGTCATATAGTAAGTCAGATACGGTGTCATAACATTTAACGTTACATTGAGTATCTGCAGCCAGAATTTCAATTGGCATCAGAGCAGACACCCTGCCTGTATTACTGGGTGAGATCTAGGGATATCACTTTCTGGCACTATGGACAAAGAAGGAGTTTTTGGAAATAGACCACCCATTCTGGATGGAACTAATTATGACTACTGGAAACCCCGTATGATTGCCTTCCTAAAATCTCTGGACAAAAAGGCTTGGAGAGCTGCTGACAAAGGATGGATCCATCCCACCATAACTGAGAAAGATGGGACAATCAGTCTGAAGCCTGAGGAAGATTGGAGTAAAGAAGAAGATGAGTTATCCCTGGGAAATTCCAAAGCTTTAAATGCCTTGTTCAATGGAATTGATAGAAACATTTTCAGATTAGTACATCAATATGAACTGGCCAAGGAAGTTTGGGACACTCTCAAAATTACTCATGAGGGCACTTCCAAAGTAAAAATGTCAAGGCTTCAGATGTTGAGTACCAAATTTGAGAATCTAAAAATGATGGAAGATGAAACCATTCATGAGTTTCACATGAACATCTTGGAGATTGCCAACACCTCAGGAGCACTGGGAGAAAAGATGTCAGAAGAAAAACTGGTGAGGAAGATTCTCAGATCCTTGCCTAAAAGATTTACAATGAAGGTAACTGCCATAGAGGAAGCCCAGGACATTAACAAGTTGAAAGTGGATGAACTTATTGGGTCTCTTCAGACTTTTGAGATGGGAATCACTGATAATGGTGTCAAGAAGAACAAGAGCATAGCACTTATGTCCAACACTGATGTTGAAGAAAACATTTCAGAAGCTGTAGCCATGCTTGGAAGACAGTTCAACAAACTCATTAAAAGAATAGATCCAAAGTCAAGGTCTAATGTTCATAACATTCCCTCTGACATTGACAGTTCCAGCAGAAGACCAAGGTCATAAGAGAAGGGAATTCAAGGCAGAGGAATTCAATGCCATGGTTGTGAAGGATATGGGCATATTCGAGCTGAATGCCCTACCTTTCTTAAGAAACAAAAAGGAATGACAGTTACTTGGTCTGACTGTGATTCAGAAAGTAATTCTGAAGAAGAATCTGCCAAACGAGTTACTGCTTTAACTGGTGTTTGTACCTCTGAAAGTGACATCAGTGATGAAGAGGTGACTTTTAAAGAACTGGCTGATACTTACAAGAAATTGTGTATCAGAAGTACTGAAGTCTGTGTGCAGAATGAGAAACAATCAAAACTCATCATAAAGCTGGAGGCTGAAAAAAGGGCAAACCTTGAAACTATAAGTCATCTAGAAGGAGAAGTTCAATTGTTGAACTCACAACTGAATCAAATGACCAAATCTGTCAAGATGTTGACCAATGGAACAGACAAATTAGAAGAGATCCTTCAGGTTGGACAAAATGTGGGAAATAAATCTGGACTAGGATTTATGGAAGCAAAGAAATCTGGTACTGGTAAGCAAATGTCAAAACAGATGTCTCAACACAACTCTCAACATCAGGAACAGAGACATATGAAGAAAAGGTACCAAAGATGGAGATGTCATCATTGTGGGAGATATGGCCACATAAAGCCCTTCTGCTTCAGACTACATGGATATCCTAATCAGAACTCAGGTGTCAAACCTAAGTCTAAAAAGGTACCACATGCTCCTAAATGGAAGAAAAAGGCTACTGCACTGATAGCTCACACTTCCCTGAGGGTCTCTGCAAAGGAAGACTGGTACTTTGACAGTGGATGTTCCAGACACATGACTGGGATCAAGAACCTCCTCAATAATGTTAAGCCTCACACCACCAGTTTTGTGACCTTTGGAGATGGGGCTAAAGGTGAAATCAAAGGAGTTGGTGATTTGGACTGCCCTGGAGTTCCAAGTCTGAATGAAGTACTGCTGGTGAAAGGGCTGACCGCTAATCTCATTAGTATCAGTCAATTGTGTGATCTAGGATTCAAGGTCAATTTCTCAAAATCTGAATGCCTTGTAATCAATGACAAACAAGAGATAATAATGAAAGGAGTCAGATCCAAAGACAACGGTTACTTGTGGGAGCCTGAGAACACTAATTTCTCATCTGTGTGTTCCATTGCAAGAGAAGAAAAAGAGGTGAAACTGTGGCACCAAAAACTTGGCCATCTTCATCTAAGGGGTATGAAGAGGATCATCTCCTTGGAGGCAGTCAGAGGAATTCCAAGACTGCAAATTGATGAAGGAAGAATTTGTGGTGAATGTCAGGTTGGTAAGCAGACTAGGATGTCACATCCAAAGTCAAGACATCTGACCACCTCTAAGGTTCTAGAACTCCTCCATATGGATCTGATGGGACCGATGCAAGTAGAGAGTCTTGGTGGTAAAAGATATGCCTATGTGGTTGTGGATGATTTTTCCAGATTCACCTGGATTAATTTCATTAGGGAAAAATCAGATGTATTTGAAGTTTTTAAAGAATTGTGCAAAAGAATTCAAAGAGAGAAGGAAGGATGTATTATCAGAATTCAGAAGGATCATCCAAAAGAGCTCATCATAGGAGATCCCAATAGTGGAGTCATCACAAGATCTAGAGAAATCATCTCAAACTCTTGTTTTGTGTCCAAAATGGAACCAAGAAATGTCAAGGAAGCCTTAACTGATGAATATTGGATTGGTGCAATGCAAGATGAACTGAACCAATTCAAGCAACATGAAGTTTGGGAACTGGTTCCTAGACCTGAAGGAACTAACATCATTGGGACAAAATGGATATTCAAGAACAAGTCAGATGCTGAAGGAGTTGTCACCAGAAATAAGGCAAGACTTGTTGCTCAAGGATACACCCAGGTTGAAGGGGTTGATTTTGATGAAACCTTTGCACCTATAGCCAGGCTGGAATCAATCAGACTCTTGTTGTCAATTGCTTGTCTTCTGAAGTTCAAGTTATTTCAGATGGATGTGAAAAGTGCCTTTCTAAATGGGTACTTGAATGAGGAAGCTTATGTGGAACAACCTAAAGGCTTTGTGGATCCAACCCACCCTGATCATGTCTACAAATTGAGAAAAGCCCTATATGGCCTGAAACAAGCTCCTAGAGCATGGTATGACAGGTTAACAAAGTATCTCTCAGACAAAGGCTACAGAAAAGGAGGCTTGGACAAAACTCTCTTTGTCAAAACTGAAGGAGGAAAGTTGATGGTTGCCCAAATATATGTTGATGACATAGTGTTTGGAGGAATGTCAGAACATATGGTTAAACACTTTACTGACCAAATGCAGGCTGAATTTGAAATGAGTCTCATGGGAGAACTAACTTATTTTCTTGGACTACAAGTCTCACAGATGGAGGACTCAATCTTCTTATCTCAAAGCAAGTATGCTAAGAACATTGTAAAGAAGTTTGGTATGGAGAATGCAAGTCACAAAAGGACTCCTGCTCCTACTCATCTAAAGCTTTCCAAAGATTCAAGTGGGGTTAAGGTGGATCAAAGTCTGTACAGAAGCATGATAGGAAGCTTGTTGTACTTAACTGCCAGCAGACCTGATATTGCCTTTGCAGTTGGAGTTTGTGCAAGATACCAAGCTGATCCCAAAGTCAGTCATATCAATCAAGTGAAGAGAATTTTGAAGTATGTAAGTGGTACTTACAACTATGGATTGATGTATACTCATGGCTGTGAACCAGCTCTGACTGGCTACTGTGATGCTGATTGGGCTGGTAGTGCTGATGATAGAAAAAGCACCTCTGGAGGATGTTTCTTCTTGGGAAGTAATCTGGTTTCCTGGTTCAGCAAGAAACAGAATTGTGTGTCTCTTTCCACTGCTGAAGCTGAATACATTGCAGCTGGTAGTAGCTGCTCTCAAATGATATGGATGAAACAGATGCTCACTGAGTATAATGTCACACAAGATGTTATGACATTGTACTGTGACAATCTGAGTACAATCAACATATCCAAGAATCCCATTCAGCATAGCAGGACCAAACATATTGACATACGACATCACTTTATCAGAGACCTTGTAGAAGAGAAGACAATCAAATTGGAACATGTTGCCACTGAGCTACAGCTGGCTGACATTTTTACCAAGGCTCTGGATGCAAATCAATTTGAAAACTTAAGGGGTAAGTTGGGTATTTGCCAACATGAGGAATTGTAGCAATTAATTTTGCTTAAAACAAGGATCAAAGGAGTTATGCCTGTTCCGATTGGGTTAAAATTATATTTTCCCATTTCCTACAATTCTTTTAAGAAGTTGAATAGACACTCCCTTGCTTCCTTCCCCTCTTGTCTCCTCATCAAAACCCAGTCTCTCAATCAGAATTTTCTCCTCAGTTGCTGTTGGTCCTCTAGGACTGTCAAAATGTCTCAAACACCATCATCATCCAATACGACTATTTCAACCTCTTCCTCTGATCAAGATTCTAGGACAATCTCTTCTTGTCTGGACTCTGAAGTTCTGGAGATCTCTTCTCGTAGAAAAGTGGGAACTAAGCCCACCAAGGTCAAAGAGTTGAGAACAAGACATGCAGGAAAGTCCCAAGCTTCTGCCTCTGGTAATCCATCTCATCCTTCTTCTTCAGTTCCCCCTGAAATTGCAAATAGGGAAGGGACAGCCTATGTTAATCAAGCAATAGCAAAAATTGTTTCAAGAATTCTGAACGAGAACCACTCAGTTCCTGGCATTTCTGTTCCTCTGAACCAAGAAAGTTCAAATGCTGAAACAAATCTAGATGTCTCTAAGAATGTTGAGACATCAAACAAAGAGAAGAATGCTGACATTGCTCACAAGAAAAGAAAGAAGCCCGAATCCTTTGGGTCTAATGACAGTGCTTGAAGGTTGGTTACTGTTTGGTGGTGTTGCTGGTTGGTGCTGATATCTGGTGGAGTTTGGAAGTGTGTTCAGTTCTTTTTTCTGCTGCTACTCTTATTAATTGTTTTTGGATAACTGTATAATCATTATGAACATGTATCTTTGGCCCATTTGTGGCTAAAGAGGGTGATAATATTTTGGTACTTAATATGTACTTGCTCAATTAGACATTCTATTTTTCTGCAGTCATTTATTTCTGCTGCTATCCATCTCTGATTGCTTAGGGTCTTTAGCCAAAAATCTGCCAAAGGGGGAGTTTGTAGTTGTTTAGGTATTGGCTTGCATTTTTGGTAAAACCCAAGTGTATGTGTGAATGTCATGACTGATGTCATAACATTCTAGTTTAGTTTGTACTGACTCATTAGGTACCTTTGCAGAAAAATATTGTAATTCAAGTACTGATGTTTATAAGTGTGTATCTAAGCATTTTGCAAAATGATCACATTTTGCTAAATCAGTAGACAGGTTTTCTCAGATGTCATAACAGATGTTATGACATCCTGTTCTGAACTAACAGGTTTGCAGGTTGGATAAGTCTGAGTTTTTTCAGGAAAATAACTCAGTCTTTCCTGAATAGAATCCTGCGTTTTCTGAGGGGTAACCTAGCTCAACCCTAACCTGGTTAATAAAGTCCTGTGACCTGGTCTTTAGGTCAAACGGAATTAACCCTAGGTTTTTGTGGAAACCCTAACTGAAGTTGCAGCTGCTATATATTCAACAGAGCTGCTGTTTTGCAAGGCAATCCCTTTTATTGATCAGAAGATCATTTGTAATCTGTATAGGTTTGATTATTGTACTCCAAGCAATTATCATTGTGATAAGTGACTTGGAATAGGTTTCTAATTGTAAGGGTTGTGTAGCACTCAAAGCTTTGAAGCAAGAGTGTTTGAATGTTCCTTGACTAAAGCTGTGAAGCAGAGTCAAGTTAGCTGTGTGCATCACTCAAAGCTGTGAAGCAAGAGTGATTGTGTTGCTTGATTAAAAAGCTGTGAAGCTTAATCAAGTGTTTGTTTTTGAAGAGTGTCTTCATCAATTCTTAAGTCAAATTGTTTTATGTATCACTGTTGTGATTGAGGGGGAGTGAGTAGGAACTCAGGTTTAAGTTGTACTTAGATTGGAATTGCATTGGGTAGGTCTTAAGTGAAGGAGATAAACTGGTTGGTTTATTCCTGAATTAACATCTCTTATAGTGGATTTCCTCCCTGGCTTGGTAGCCCCCAGAGTAGGTGTTGTTGCACACTGAACTGGGTAAACAATTGACTGTGTTCTTTATTGCTTTTGTATTTACTATCATATAGTAAGTCAGATACGGTGTCATAACATTGAACGTGACATTGAGTATCTGCAGCCAGAATTTCAATATGTAAATGTAATGTTTTCAAGGAACTTAGGAGATTTAAATTTGATAACCAAGAGGAAACAAAAACAAATATTTTTATTAGTAAGTTCAAAATTATAATTGCCTCTTAAGCTTATAGTGAAAATAAAAGGGTCTCAAAGAGAAAACAATATGAACTCCTAAAACCTAAGACTCAAGTCTCCCACAGACGCTTCCTTTTTGTGTTGACATATGCATTAAGGCTCTGCTCTTCATGGAGTTGCTTTGTCAGCTCCAACACCTTCTTCTCACTAGCATAGAACTGAGTCTGAAAGGTGTCCCTTTCTTCTTTCAGTTGAATCTAAGACTTCTGCAACTCTTCAAGGTCAGTGGGCATGTCTTGATGGAGGATGGTGCGAGAAACGTCTCCTTCGATAACAGGCTCCATGATTACCGGTAGGATAGCAGGATATGGCATCATAAGATCTTAAGCATGAGTTCGTACCCATTTGAGATAGGGCTCCATAGGGATGGAGTTCTTCTGTCCTAAAGCCTTACTATCAATCTTGCTCACCATGCCCCAAGCATGTATAAACCTTTTACGAAAACCTTTAGGATCGTTCTCATAATCGAATATAAGACCCTGAATAATCGTGTCATGAGGACCATCTCTTTGAGCATAACCAAATTGATGTAGAGCTAGAATAGGGCTGTAAGTAATACCTCCCTTAATGCGAAGGAGCGGAACATTAGAGAATTCCCCAATAGTGGTCAATGATAGTGATATCCTCATGAGATCAGGAATACCAATAGATGTCTGAATGAGAGAGTGACATTATTCTTTGAGACCACCTCAAACCTTATTCATTTTCATTATCGAGCGTGAAAGGTGCGAAATAAACCACCTGGACAGCAAAGGTATACAACACATGAGAGTTCCTTGACTTTTCATGGTGCGAGTGTGAAGATAATGCAAGACATCTCCCAGTAAGGTAGGCTCAGGATTATGAGCAGAAAATATCTTAATGGCGCTCACATCTATGAGTTGGTCTGGGTTAGGGAATAATACCAATCCATAGATTAACAAAGCCAATATCTCCTCGAAAGCATGAAAACTTATAGCATCCAGAAACAATTGAGCCCTCTCTATCAGAAATTTGCCAGAAAACCTTTGACTCCACTTCTCATTTCCCAATTAGATACAATGTCGGACCGCTTGAGATGTAAGACTGCTGCAATATCTTCTGGCTTTAGAGCTTCCTCTAAGCCAGTGAAGGGCGTCTGATCAAGAACAGGTGCTCCCAATAATTGAGAGAACTCCTCCATTATGGGTACCAACTGATAATCTGGAAAGGTGAAGAAGTGATGTCCTGGGTCAAAGAATTGGAATAGAACACTCATCATGTCTTCGTTAAAACCTGGGGTAACCAGACCAATTATTCGACCAAGGCTTTTGATGAATGGATAAATTTTGGGAACTCTTCAGACTAACTCCTTAAGCTGAGGAGGCACCCTTAAAAAGTTGATCCGAATAGTATTTCTTCACGCGGGGGCCATAACCTACAACAAAGAACAAAGATAAATCCCTTGGTCCTTGAAATGGATAGTGAAAATGATATGGTATGATGTCATGATGTTATGATGTCATGTTTGAACAGTTAATCATACACAAACAAAACATATAAGGCCTTAGGTTTAAGCTCGCATGGAGTATTTAGGTAAGTACCCTCTTGAAGTTTTAGTTGGCTCAACTCGTCCTAAGAAAATTAATTGGGTTCTAGGAGCCCTAATATCACTGATCTTTCTCCCAGGCCTTATTTCAGCACAAGCATCTGATTTGAGACCGAAATATCCCGAGAGTCTGATCTCAATGAGTGTAGCATCGAGTATCAACCAACTTCAGTCTTCACCAAAGCCAGATATCTTACTACTTTCTAATGGCTAAATTGCGTCAACTAAGGTTCTACGGTTTGCTAGTGCTTTATGACACTATTGTACCCTAATTTTTGCCCCTAATATTCCTCTATCATCTCATATCAACTCAATCACAACAAGATCACATTAGAGTTTGACTCTTCTCCCTATCCTTAGGTTTGCTCAAGAGGAATCACCAAGAATCTTGATTTATATATTGTGGTCATCTATGTTTTGTATTGATTAACTTTTAACTAACAAATACTATTAATGTTTTCTCTAACTGATGATGCTATAGGTGAAGGCACAACACATTCCATCAGGTGAATTCATAGGTTCATGAGTTTATTTTCATGCCTTCTTCAACAAAGCTTTATTGAGATTCAAGATTCATTATTAAATATACTATAAATTAATATCATGAGAAGATATACTATGATTCATCATGCCTCAATTTGTTAAAGAAAGTAAAAATATGCAAGGGTTGATTGAAGAAGTTTGGCCTAATTGGACAAATTCTTGATTCTTTAATCACAAGTACATAACTCTCTCAATCCTTAATATTTGGATGTGGTTATTGTTGCTATGGGTTCTTATTATCATCCAAAACAACCTCTATTCCCATGGAAAAAGTTACTGTGCAAGAAAGTTTGTCAAATTGAAAAGGGTTTCCAAGTCATTTTGGTGCTTGAGGAGCTAGGGTTTTGAACTTCTAAGGGCTATATCTTGCTCATCTTTTGAGATTTTTGAGTAATTACAAAGACATACTTCTCTTTAAAGGGTTATAAACTAATCACTTCAAGAGTTTCAACAAAATTTGGCGTGGAAGATGCATAATGATGAATAAAGATTACAAGTCCTCTAGATAGGCCATCAAATTCCCTTATGTTATATCAAAAGATCATATCTTGGTCAATTTTTATCTTCTTGAGTCCATTCTTTTTCCACAATGATCTTAAGGATGTGAACTTAAACACTTCTTTTATGTGCAAAACTTGAAAATGAGTGGAAGATGCCCTAAGAACTCAAAAGATTATAGGTCACCTCATGAATTTTCACCAATTTTACAAGGCCATAACTTTTTCAATAATTGGTATTTTTGAGTGATTCAAGTTTAACAATTCTCTTTGGGATGTCCAATTCAAGCTAGCATTAATTATCAAAGCTCAATTTTGGGAGAATACCTTGTTTGAACTCAAAACATTATAGGTCACTTTTGAAGAAAAACTTAGAATTTTTCTAAGTACAAAAAGTCAGCATATTTTTCTCAACTTTGACTCATCACAACTTTCATATCAAATATCCATATGATATCATTCTTGGCACATTGAAAAGATTATGACCTTATCTTTCAAATGCTTCAAGAATCATGCCCTAAGACTCCTTGAGCTATGAACACCATGGATTCAAAGATGGTACCTTGAAACTAAAGTTTTCTCCAAAGTCATAATTTGAAATTTATAATATGACTTCTAATCACAAATTTAGCACACGTTTTTATTTAAACATGATTAACAAAGTTCCCAAAGATGAATTCAGGATCAAAACTTAGGAATTGATTTAGTTTTGATGCACATGGGGTCACACTTTTTTCACTTTCGAGCTTGATCCAATTTCCCTCCTAAATTCAAATTTCCTCTTAATTCTTTGCACCACTCGCTTCCCTATAAATAAAGGACCTTACTCCTCTCATTTTCTCAAGCTTGAACAACCAAAATCACTCTGTCAAACTCCCTTCATAACTCACTTTTCTGAGATTTCGAATTCCTCTTTTCTCCACTTTTCAATCCAATTTCTTCATTGATCCTTCATCCTTGAACTTCGGTGAAGCTAACAGAAGAAGAATCAAGCCTTGAGATGCCCTAAATCGTGCTAGCCAAGTCCATTTACAGAGCAAGTTCGTTTGACTTTGTTCAGGTAGTTTAAGGCACCAAATCCTCTAATTTAAATTACTTGAATGGTTTATGATATTCACTGATGCTTGCTATTAACTCAATTTTGGTGAATCAATGTGTTTGATACTTTTGTTTTCGATTTCAAAATTTTTAAAACATCTCTGATTTTTTCCAAATCGAGTAAGCTGTGTTTTATATAAATTTGGCGCGAGGATATGGTTGTGATCGTCTTGAAGAGACGCATCTGATGATACCACTATGAGCGTCTAAATTTACAGATTTAAGAATCATGGTTTCTTCCTAGTTGTAGGATAGCTGGAGGTTGAAGATGACCTACGTGGCCTCTTCAACCAATGAGAGAAAGACAATTGAAATGTTGTGATTGGTCATACTTTCGTGACTTCAGTGTGCGCTTGTTGACCGTGGATCACCATACATCATCACTTTTGAGCCATAAGATGCGCTAGCTTGTTTTAATGAACTGGATCCAACGCCTCACATTATTTCTGATTTATTTATTTTTACAATATTTGTTTTAAATTTGTATTAATTTTAAAAATTCATAACTCTCTTATTTTTTATCCAAAAATTATAAAAAAAAACATAAATACTTTGAATTATTTCTGATTTTGCGAATATTTTTTCATATTTTTATTTTAATGTTTGATATTTTTCATAATTTTTGTTTTGTTTTCCTTATTTTAATCATTTTAAAAACACTTCTTAGCATTTTTTAAATTCTAAATTTTTTTATCAAGATCAATTTCTCTATTTCTGACTTTTCTGAAAATTTTCTAGAATTTTATTTTGACTTCTACTATTTTTGATCTTTTTTCCCCACTTATTTTAGTGATTTTAATTAGTTTAAAAATACTTTTCTATTTTAAAAAATTACCAAAAATTTCATAAAAATATTTGAGATCATTTCTGACTTTTCTATGGTCTCTTCTATTTTTCTTTGACACTTTGAGTTTAGCTTTCTATATTGCCTTTTATTTCCATTAAAAAACTTAAAAATCATTTTTATTCTTTTTATTTTGTCCATTAAATGAATTTTTTTTTATTTTAAATATATTCTGACTATGTGATTGTTGATCATGAACTTCATTAACATCATTGGATCTTGGGTGATGAGTTTAACTCCACCAAAATGGATGGATGATTTTAATGATGGTTTAATCAAAATATTTGATTCAAATACATCCCCTCCCTCTTCATCTTATCCCTTTCTTACTTGTACTACATGTTGTTAGAGAATGATCTATATATCATTTCTCTAAACATATGGTACATAGATTACTATTGACCGGCCTCAAAATAGGCGCGACTTCTATATAAGTCAACTTACGATTGCTTAACATAGCGCTAAATTTTGTCCCGATTCGAGAAATGATCATTCGTGTCCCAAATCTATGTTTGTAAGCCCAAGTATATTTAATTTGAAACCTTTGATCCAATAACCTTGAGGTTCATTGTTATGAGGCTTTGGTCTTATCAATCCTCTAATGTACTTTCATAAAATTTGGTCTAAGTGAATCATTTAAACATCGTTGATCATTTGTTGTTGCCTTGAGAATTTAAAATGAATAATATGCTTGACAAAAAGAAAATGAAACTTGTTGTTGAGAGGCTTTGATTTTATCAATCTTCTAATGAGTTTTCAAATGCAAGTTTAAAGATGGTCATTCAACTAATCACTAATTTCTAACTCATTAACAATTGACTTTTATTTTTATGCTTTTACTTTATATTTTTACTTTAAGCACCATTTATTTGATCATTTTTATTTCATGCTATTTTTCTCTTTGCTCACTTGAGCATTTATTTTTATGTCTTTTTATTTCTCTTACTTGAGCTTTCATTTTCTTTGAAGATACTTAATAACCAACTTGAACAATAAAAAACTTTAATGTTACTTGGACTACTTAGTTACTATCCTTGGCATTTTGGGAGTTATGGACTTCTTGGACTTAAGATTAGAGACTTTAACCTACCTGGAGACCATGGTGACTTCTATTGCTATTTTTTCTGGAGTTCTTGGGGTTCACCCCAAGACATTGTGTTGTTTATTTCTTTGTGTGCAGGTTATTCTGATTATGTGCTTTGTCTGTGATTGGGAATTCATCTGTATACAGCCGTTGCTCTGCCAAATTTTTTTGAAGACTTAATGCATTTGAATCTTGGTTTTCTTAAGAGGTTTATTGTCTTTGCTTGTTTGGTTTCAATCCAAAGGATGATAATTCTACAGTGACTCATTGTGTCAAGTGTTGACTTCTTATTGGTTATATGGTTCTTTTCCCTAGATTTTATCTTATGCCTTAGAATAATCCCTTCATATCCTTCCATCTTCTTTAATTTCAAAAATGCCCTCCCTCCTTTTTCAAAACCATTCTTGTTTCCTAAACTTGAACAACTTTCATAATAAACTTGGACTTAGGTTCATGCATTTTCAAAAATGTTTTCTTAATCAAACTTTAACCAACTTAATAATACTTTCACATTTTTTACCTTAAAAATGTTCCCTCACTCAAATTATTTTTCCACTTTGGTTTTTTACCTTAAAATTTTCTCAAAAGATTAGACTTTTGTCAATCCTTATAGTGATGTGAGCTTATATACTTCTATGATATGTAGTGAAGTGAGATATTTTCCACTTGGGTGTTGAGTGAGGCTTTATTAATTTTAAAATTCAAGCCATATCCTCCACTTTGAGACGACGCAAATTCTCATTCTCATAATTGTGGGTAGTAAGTATGTTCTTCCACTCGGATAAGACGATGATGTCTTGTCTCTTAAAGTTAACCAACACATTTGTGTTTTTAAAATTTTTAAAGGTGAACTACAAGTACCCTGATCCCCTATTGCACATAAGATGGTACGTAGGCACTAAAGGTTCACAACCGTGGCGGATGCAAAAATTGTAAAAAATACTTCTTTCCTCATCCCCGTCATCTATTTTTATACAACCTTTATAGCCAAAATACACAAATTTTCAAAGAGGTTCCTGCGGAGTACTGTAAATGTTTAGGGTGCTAATATCTTTCCTTTGCACAACCAACCCCCGAACTTAGATTCTCTACCCTCTTTTTGGGTTATTCGCTCTTTTCCCATTCCTCTGGAAACAATAAAGCGCGGTGGCAATTTTTATTTTGATCCGTGCGAGTTAAGTTAAACCAATGGCTTAGTCTTAACATTTCTACCGCTACAGAAAAAATGACGACTTCACTGGGGAAAGAGCAAACAAATGGTGGTCCATCCCTAAGTGGGTTGAGCCTATATTTTTTTATTTGTGTATGTGCTATTATTTATTTATATATTATGTGTTGTATATATGTTTGTCTATATTTTTCTGGTTTTCAGGGTGCTTGGTGATTTCTCATAAGTCCTCTACTCGTACATGGGCAAACTTAATATAGGAAAGACGATATAGTCATGTTAACTTTGAGGGATTAATCCCAAAAAAGGAGGCATGAGATCCCCCACTCAGTGGAGGCCCTTTGATTGTATTATCTTTTACCGAGTAATTAGGAAGACATGCTGCTTTCGACCTGGGAGCCTGCTGAAGCTAAGGACCGTAGAACCTTTAAACCATCTTGGACTTTTAGGTATAGTGCGGAAACTATGACGGAGTAATTCAAAAATGGTTGTCACGTGATACTACACTTATACGAGTTTTTCCTGAGAACATTACTAATTACCGAGTTAATCGGGACATTGGTAATATCTGAAGAAAGGATGTAGACTCTGGGGACCTCTTAGAACCTTGTTCGGCAGGTGATAAACTATTAGACCATACCTTGTGGGTAGTACCTTTGACCTCATGCTCGCGACGTCGAACCTATGAACCCCTCATGTTTGTGATCTTGTGTGTGATTGTTGCATCATACATTCATGCACACATGAGCATCCTTTAAAACATGTGTTTCAAGGGGCTTAAAGTTGATTTTTTGCGAATATCCTAGGTACTGTTTGGCCATGGATTCTGGAAAAAGAAAGACTCGAAATTACAGTTTCAAGGATCCTAAGATAGATAAATTGATGAGTCTGAATCTCGAGATCGAGAGTTCTACATATTTTTGGAAGAAATATGGATCCATCGTGTCACTTATGAAGCTCAGGATGAAGGAGGGTATTCTCTCGACTTTGGTACAGTACTATGATCTGATGTATCGATGTTTTACTTTCCCTGATTATCAGCTGATGCCTACATTGGAGGAGTATTCTTACCTACTGGGTTTACCTGTTACCGATCGTGCTCCTTTCACCGATTTGGAGGGAGAGCCTAAGTCCCATGAGATTAATGTTGTGATTCATTTGGGGAGGTATGAGATTGAGGACCATATGACTACCAAAGGAGGAATTAGAGGATTACCCGCTCAGTTTTTATTGGAGAAAGCTCTTTACTTTTCTAGGATGAAGAGTACAGTTGCTTTTGAGGCTATCTTTGCTCTACTTGCTTATGGGTTGTTCTTATTTCCTAATGATGACAAATTTGTGGATGATCATTTGTTGCACGCCTTTGTTGTATCAGTGGTTTATTTCTCACTTACTTTGGTTCGATTCTTTTTGGGATATCAAGAAGGAACCTCGTTGGGCACCGAAGATTATGGCCCTCACTCATTCAGATATTGTTTGGTATCATCAGGCTTACTATGATGTGTTGATTGTTGATATTTTAGGTAGTTTCCCAAATGTACCTCTTCTTGGTACAAAGGGAGGAATTAACTACAATCTCGTTCTTTCACGACGTCAGCTTGAGTATCTGATGAGTGAAAAGCCAAATAGTATTCATCTGAGTGGTTTCTTTCTTAAAGAAGGAGAGGATCGTAAGTAAGCTAAGGAGGATATTACAAAAGCTTTGAGCCATATTCACAGGAAGAGTAGAAAGGACTTGGGACCTAGAGGAGCTGCTTCTTTGGAGCCTTACCTCCGATGGGCACATGCAAGGGAAATTCAGTTGAAGATGCCATATTCTCGTGAGGAACCTTTACCTGATATGTTTGTGAAGACCACTCCTTCCCTTTTAGATGATGTGGAAGAGCTTCAACTTTCCATGGTTAGGATGCAACAGGAGAAGGAGGTCTGGAAGAACAAGTATCAGAGTTTAGAAATGTCCTACTGAGAAGATTTAAAAGAGAAGTGTTGTACCCCAAAATTTTCCATCTCATTTATCAAGTTTTTCTTATAAGATCTCCTTTGATTCAAGACTGTGCTAGGGCCGATCAGCTCAAGACACCTCCTCAAGCACAGATGACTGAAAGTTAGAGTTTGAAAATGCACAAGGATAAATGGAATTTTAATCCCCCATATGACTTTCATGGATCACAATTTCTCAAGAAATTTGATCAGATCAACAAAAGGGAAAAATGGTCAAAATTAGGGTTTTGACTGAGAAAGCTAAATTTTTGAGTTTTGACCTAAAACATGGCTTAATGGTTTGGGACATGTTTCCAAGGATTCAAATGAATCATTTTGACCTAATAGATTGACTCAAAACATTTCTCAAGATCAATTAATTGATAGTCAAAATTCAGTCAACAAATAAAAAGTCAACTGATACAGTGAAAAGTTAAACTTTAAATTTTTGAGTAAAATCAAGTTTCAACAATCATATTTCATCAAGACATGAAATTAGTTCATCAAAATCAGAAGCCAGAAATTACTGTGAAAAAAATGAAATTTCTAAACATTTGGAAAATTTTCTAAGTGTTAGGAGAAGATGATACTTCAGAACTTCTAGGCCAGCCTTCACGCGAATCCAATCAGAATTTGCAAACATGGTTCAGAGCATGATTCTTCAATAAAAACATATGAAAGCAATATTCTTTGGTCAGAACATTACTTTTCAGCATATGGAGGTTACGTTTCTGATCTTCTGCGATCAGAACATCACCAAATCGCAAAACCTCGTTTAAGCAGCCTGTTGCCCTGCTGTAACACAGTCATGCAACTAGCTGCTGATCCAGTGCACATCTGCACTTTCTCAAACCCCACATTCGCACCAAATTAGAATACAAATGATGTGATTAAAAAGTAATGGAACAATATACCAAAAAGGTTTAAATCCCATTTGTTTTTCCCCCCAAAACCACAACAAATTCACCTATAAATAAGTTGCTCCATCACACTTTCAAGGGGCTGGCTTTTGGAGAGAGAGAATTGTCAAAAGAGAGAAAAGAAAACTGTGAAACCTTTGAAAAAATCCATAACCCTCAAACAGAAAACCAAACCTGTGTTCTTCCCTCTGAGTCAAAGAACTTGGTATTTTCTTTTCCGTTGCTCTTGCTGACTCCAGAACATCTGAAGGCAGCAACTCAAGTGCCAAGCGCATGCTTCAGATTCAAGGTAAGTCTTTCGACTTTGCATATTTTCATTTAGAACATCCTTAAATATGTAAATATCATAGTATTGATGCTGGCCATATCATTGCATAAGTAGGAGAAACTATGGATCAGAACTTCTTGAATAAAGCTAGGCTTAATTAGAATTAGAATTTCTATAAACTGCTGTGTTTTTTATCTTTCTGATTTGCTGTTGTTAAGAACTTAATAAATTGCTGATGTGCTGATTAATGTAAGGAAGGAGTTGAAATGTAACACAGAACTTATGAGTTCTCCTCACTGTTTTAACACACAAAACTTCTACGATTTTCTCACTGTTTAAACACACTGAACTTTTGATTTTCACTCTCTGTTTTAGCATAACACAGAACTTCCGAGTTCTCCTCACTATTTTAAAACACAGAACTTCTGATTTTTACTCACTGCTTAACACAACACAAAACTTCTGACTTTTTGCTCACTGTCTAAGCACAACCCAAAACTTTTGTTTTTTTCCCTCTAACGTTTCTTTCAGGATTCTAACGGTATCAACCCAGAACTTCAGACCATCCTCTGACGTTTCCTTCTGAGCTACAGTATACAACATCAGAACTTCTAATCTGCTTTATTTTGCTTTCAGCAACACGCTGATCCTATTTCTCACTATTTTTCCTTTTTCTCTCTTATTTTTTTAATCATTTTTAGCATTAGAACTATTTTTATAAAAAGGCATCAAAAATATTTTCTTTTATTAAATTATTATTTCCTTTTAATTTATTAAGACAAGAAACCACTTTCAAAACAAGTCCTTTTTCTTTCTTACATTGTACATTTCAATATGGTTGTAATAGTTAATTAGGATTTATTTTCTTGCAACCCACCATTCCTAAATTTGTACCCCATCCCCTTAATGATGTAAAAGCGTAGGACTTTACTTTTCCCGCATTTTTATTGCTTTCATATATTGTTAGTAATTAGGGTGTGTATGGTAAGATAAGAACAACAAATAGACAACCTAAAAATCAAAGACTAAAATGCATGCAATCAAACACACTATTCACACATGCACCCTTAGGGTAATCTCACTTGATGCCTATCGGAAAATAGTCATATCCCTCGAACATGGGCGTTTTAGCAAAAGACCCTCGATAAAAGATCGTAGTCCCTCGATGACCCTTGATGTTGCCTTCGGTAAATGATCTAGTCCCTAAAATGACATTGCTAAAACGTTCCATGGGCTGCTTTCTATGACTATACAAACATCCCACGCCCATCCCTTCACATCCAACGATGGGGCTTCTTATCAATCAATGGTAAGATTGCAACATCTAAAGGAAAAAGGAAATGAACATGAAAGACTTTTTAGTAGGTAGAATGTTCCTAGTTACTTGCTCAAATTCAAAACAAAAACATCCTTGCTATTTTCAAAACAAACACCAACACTTCCAAAACACCTTTCAAACTTGAAAACATTTTCAGAATGTCAACACTTTGTATACATTCTTACGAACGATAATCATTACAAAGTTTTCCTAAACGATGGCACCTTTTCAAAATACTTTAAAAACAACACAAAGCACATTTTCAAACAAAAGCAAGTGATCTAGCAAGTAACTAAGAGCCCATGGAAAACCATGGATGAAAAGGGTTCTAATACCTTCCCTTTTCATAATCTACCCCCCGAACTCAAGAAACAATCTCAAAGGTCTTTCCTGTGCTTTTTCACCTTTCCTTTTGGATAAAAGAAAAGTCGGTGGTGACTCTTGCTAACGGCAACATTTGCGATCAAACGCAAAACACCCAAGTCATTTCTCCCACCGTATCACAGAACTGGAGACTCTGCTGGGGAACATTATAAAAGTGGGGTTATCTTAGGGTTAAATCACATTTACTTGCTTTCTTTGTTTGACTTGTATGCTTTACATTATGGTTCTTTGTTTGGGTTTGAATCCTCTACCTGGATTTGGGATACCTTAAAAGTAAGTAGCAATACATTATGGAAACCGTGCGGGGTATATCGACATGGTCTGAGCAATAGCTACGTTAGTGCGACATATTTATGGGTATCGGTAGCCCTTGAGTAGTCAAGGAGAATACAGGGCCGCTGAGTGATGTCATGAAACACTAATGAACTTTTAGAACCTTTACTTGACCAACTTGGCCAATAGGACGTAGTGAGATGACCGACTTTGGTGCAGTCCGAAGTTGGTAGATACTCAATACTACTCTCATTGAGGTTTGGTTTTTTGGGATATTTCAGCCGCCATTAAAGAAGCTTGCGCTGAAAAAATGCCCAAAGAAACAAACCAGTGATATTGAGCCCCTTAGAACCCGATTACTATTATTAGGACATATTTGAACCAACTAAACTTCAAGAGGGTACTTACCTATGAGACTCCATGCAAGCCTAAACCTAAGGACTTGTTTGCTTTGTTTGTATATATTTACTTGTACATAACATCATAAACATCATACTCATATTCACTAACCATTTCAAGGATCTTGGGATTTATCTCTGTTCTGTTTTGTAGGACATGGATTCTGTTTGCAGGAAAACCGTTCAAGTCAATCTCGTAAGGATCCCTCCTAAACTTAAAGAGCTAGTGTTGTACCCCAAAATTTGCCCTCCCATATTTCTCAAAACATTTCAAGAAAAATTCACAAGTCCAACCCGGCGCGTTATATTCAGGTGTTCTTTCGCCAAGATATCTCTGATAATGTATTCTCAAATTCAGGTTCGGCTCAAGAGTCAATTCTTTAAAGAAGGTATCCGAATGTGTGAGTTTTCTCGAAGAAATATGGTGAAAAAGTGTGCTGAAAGTGCAGTTTTTACGCGCTAAAAAATTCATAACTTGAAGATCGTGACTCGTTTTGAACCCGTTCCGGTGGCCAAAATTCCGTCTTGACATTATCTATGTTTTCATCTCTCACGGCTGGAAGCCAATTTCGATCAGAAGGTCTTCAAAAATGTGGATTTATCAGGTATTTTCGTGCAGAAAATTTGTGACAGAAGTTTATTTGCGTCATGTTCAAAAAATCATAACTTGGTCGATTTTCATCGTATCGAGCTGGTTCCGGCGCCAAAATTTCACAAATTGAGTTGGCTACATTTTCACAGAAGGTATTGAGTTCAAACAGTATTCAAAAGGCCTTCGTTTTTTGCTCAGAGTGCGTGACACGCTGAAAATCCTGAATGCTGAATATTATTTCAGCTGGGCCGAAACTTCGAAAATTCATAACTTGGTCAATTTTTATCGGATTGGACTCATATTTTTACACAAGGTCCCTGACTCATAGATCTACAACTTTGCTTCAAAAGTCGAGACCAAATTATGCACCGATCAATACCAGTTTTTTATTGAAAAACGTGTCAGAGTCGACACTGAAGCCCAAAATAAGTTTGTCTGAGCTGAAACTTCAAAAATTCATAACTAATTCACCGTTTATCCGATTGAGTCGATTTTCGGACAGGAGTTAGTTCTCGATGCCGGCTACATTTTGTTTTCATATTTCAATTTCAAAAAATGCACTTAAGTCCCTGCAATTTAGCCTGGAAAGTGACGAATTCAAGTGAATATTGGAGGCCCAATTGCACATTCAAAGCCCATTTGCTTTACCCTAATTTCCATTATATAATCACCTTCTTGTCACACAAACCAGGGAAGAGAAACAGAAAAGGAGAAAAAGAGGAGAAGAGAAAAAGAGAGAAAAAAACCTTGCCACAACACTGTCAGAATATCAAACTCTTTCAAGAGCCCTAAAACCTTGAAATCCTTATTACAAATCCCTCTCTCACTACAAGCCATCTCAGTTACAAACCAACATCTTATTACTTCTTCAGTAAGGGTAAGGCTGGCTTGATCTCCATGATCCAAAGGGCATAAAAGCATTCATGTCACTACTTTTCCAGTAAGGGTAAGGTTGATTTGATCTCCATGATCAAGAGGGTATAATCATTCATACATGCCATATTGTGCCTAAACATTAAATTTCTTCATATATTGGCTTTATTTGCATTTTATGATTTTATTTAATGTTTTCATGAGATTCAACACTACAGGTTTAGACAGGATCCCATACAGGTTCATTAAGGGACGTTGAGGCCAAAAGCCAAATGGCCAAAAGTTAAAAGCCAAAAGGCCAAAAGCCAAAAGTCAAATACATGGCGAGGCAGACATTAAGCCAGACATTAAGGGAACGTTGAAGCCAGAACACAAATGGCCAAAAGCCAAAAGCCAAAAGCCAAATGGCCAAAGTAGAACAACTTATGCATGAAACTCAATCCAATGGCCAAAGAATGCAGACCACGGTACTCAGGAGTCAATACTTCAAAAAAACCTCCCCTTGGGCCAGACACCCCCTATGGTTTGCTCAATTTTTAATTTTTATTTGTTTTTCCTTTTTATTCTTTTAATTTTTTTTAATTGTTTTCTGTTAATTCCATAAAATAATTTTCATAATAAATATAAAATACAGAAAAATCAAAAAAATGTTTATTTTATTAATATTAATTTTACTATTATTATTTTTGTAAATAAACTTTAAACAATTAATTAGATTAATTTAGGTTTCAAAACTTTAATATTTTTCTTAATAAATTAAATATGTAGAAATTAGGTTTTTTTAACTTTTTCATCATTTTTTTTAATAAATAATTTTCTCATCATTATTATTATTATTAATTACTAATTTATTTTGTAAATAAACATGTACATAAATTCTTTAGTAAATTAAGTTAAACTTTAACATTTTTCTCAAATAATTAAAAATAACTTAGAATTAGGGTTTCTTTTAATTTTAATTTTAATTTTCTTATTTCATAAATGCAAAAAAACCTAAAAAACACTTCTTTTATTTCAATAAATAATTAATTAATTTTTAATTTCAATTTAACTTCAAAAGGGTCCAACGCCCTCGTTTCCAATCTTATTTCAATTCGCGCGTTTTATTTCGTTCTTTTAAATATTTATGTAATTCTCCTAAAGCCATGTAACTCGGACATTTTATATTTCTCGCACTTTAGTTCTTTATTTTATGTCAAATCGGGTCTTGGATTAAATTTGGCGATGTGGACCCGCGCCTTTGTAATAGTTTAGGAATTTTATCTTTCCGCACTTTTTAACTGTTAAATAAATGCATGCAAGAATGAATGACAAAAATAAAAACAAAACGTTAGATCACCAATAACCTGACAAGACAAAATATCTGAAAACGAAACACAAATCACACACCACCTCTAGGGTACGCCTCACTGTTGCCTTGCCTCGAAAGGTGATCGTCGAGTAGAGGATGTCTTAGTAAGTCCTCATGATCCGGGAACCTGGCATGAGGGTAGCTTCTAAGGTGTCTTCCCATTGCTCCGGTGATCACCATGTCCCGAACCTCGAATTGACCCGAATACCTCCAACGGTGGTGCTACCTACCTCTCAATGGTGGGATGGCACTACTTTAAAGGACATCTACACAGACGAATTCCTTAGGGTAGGTAGACGACTCTAGATACTTGCTCTAATTTCAAAACAAATTCAAAAAATACTTTTTACACCGACACCTTTTCAAAAAGCTTTCGAAAGCAATTTTTCAAACACTCTTGAGGACTGATACAAGAGTCGAACTGGAATTTTCAAAGAAACTTTTTTAAAACCCACATTGAAAAGCAAACAAACCATTTTTGAAAACACAAATGAGCAAGTATCTAAGAGCCCATGGATAACCATGGATAGAAAGGGTGCTAACACCTTCCCTTTCTATAATCTACCTCCCGAACCGAGAGCAATCTCTTTAAGGAATTTTTCTGTGCTTTTGTCCTTTCCATTTGGAGAAAATAAAAGACGGTGGCGACTCTTGCTTCCGCGACATTTCGCGAACCAGCGTTGAACAGTCAGTTCCAGATCCACCGATCACAGAACTGGCGACTCTGCTGGGGACCTAAACTTAAAGTGAGGTGTACCTTAGGGTTAGTTCATAACTGTGTTTTCAATTGTATTGACTTGTCTGCTTTAAATTTGTGGGTTGCATGGGAGTTACATAGATCCTAACCCGGATCTGGGGATACCCTGTTTAGGTAGCATAATCTGTGAGGGACCTGTCCGGCATATACCGACATGGGTGAAGCAGTGGCTACGTTGGTGTGGTGCCTTGGTCTGTACCGATATCCCTCGTGTTGAAACGGGGAGAATATGGGTCTTCCAAGGAGTCATTAAGCACCAACAGACCTTAGAACCTTAAATGACACAACTTGGCCATTAAAACAGTAGCAGTATGCTACGCCCATTGAGGCTAAACTCTCGTGATGGTTCTGGCCGCAAGAAAAGATTGCGATGCTGGAGTTATGACCGATTGAGGTTAGTCAATGATATTTGGATCCTCTAAGAACCCGGTTACTTTTGATCAGGACAGGTATGAACCAACAGACTGAAAGAGGGTAATACCTAGACCTCATGCTGGCCTAAACTCTAAGGGCACTTTTGTGTGACTTGTGTGCCTTTGTACTTGCCTACTTGCATGCTTGTTATCTGACGCTTGAGTTTCTCGCATGTTTTGTTTGTAGTCCTGAATTAGGACTCATAACAAGGTTTACCAGGTTTTCTCGCAGGTTTTGTTTGTAGTCCTTAATTAGGACTCATAATAGGGTTTACCAAGTTTTCTTGCAGGTTTTGGTTTGCAGTCCTTAATAAGGATTCATAACAGGGTTTATTCATATCACCCCATGCATCATGACATCATACCATTGCATACATCCTAACCCATTTCAAGGATCTCAAGGGTTTGTGATGCAGGTCAGGATAAATCAAACATCCAACAAGGGGCAAAGAGGATTTATTTTCCTCTAGTCAGAGTTGTCAGGGGCTATGACCCACTTGATATGGTGAGCTTTGACACTTGAAGGAGTTTCCCAAGCCAAGGTTGTCAAGGGCTATGACCCACTGGATATGGTGAGCTTTTGACCCTTGAAGAAGGACTCTCAACAACATGAAGTATCTTCAATCAAGTCACCAGTTTCCAACTTTAACAAATTTCTTGTTTACCCCGCGGGATCCTTGAAAACATTGCATGCATGTCATACACATCATTGCATTACAGGTACCTTTCTTTACAGGTCACTTACCATCTGCGCTGTTTATTTCAGCAATGGCTGCCTAACAAGACAACCAGGACTTTCTTGCTCAAGAGACTCGGTTCGGGGAAATCCTCCTGAATCTATCCAAGGGGCAGGAGGAGCTAAGGACACTTCTCATGGAGACCTTTGTTAGAAACAGTGCTGAGGGTGAAAGGCTGAAACACCTACAAGCTGAGATGGATGCAATGAAAGCCCAAATGCTGGGGCAGAGGAATGCCATTCAAGGTTTAGCTCAAAGACAAGATGAGCTCCGGTTTCTCGTCAACTAACTGCTTCAGGGTAACCAACTGGGGCAAACATCTAAGGGTAAAAAGCCAGTCATCGTTCGACCATCTTTGAGACAAAGAGGCAAGGAGAAAGCTCCTCATATGGCTTCAGTATCACCAACTCAGTATCAGCCAGACAAGCCCAAAAGGCAATTCACCAAGCTCAACGTGTCGCTGCCTCAAGCCTTACAACAACTGCTGAGGTTGAACTTGTTAACTCTAAAGGATCCTCCTAAGAATCCCAACAGGACACCTTCAAGGTATGACCCCAATGCTCGCTGCGCTTATCATTCTGACAGCCCGGGGCATGCTACAGAGGATTGTTGGACTTTGAAGAATAAAATCCAGGATCTGATTGAGGAAGGAGCTATGGAATTCACCCAAGATGGCCAGGCTGAGTGCTTCTACCATCCCTCCAAGGCTCACCATTTGAAATAACAAGCCCTGAGATGAAAAGACTTTTGTTCATTCGAATGTTCAAGTTGTAATTCTTTTTGATTGTTCAGACATTTGTTCATTGTTAAACATTGTTATTTCATTAATGCATCGCATATGTCTGTTCTGAAACCATATATTCGTATTCACTAAATGCAAATTATTTTCATATTTTTTCTGATGATCAACTCTTAATTAATAATTCTAAGCCTCTTGAGGGAGGATGACGAAAACGATACCATAGTCGACAGTATGCTTTTGAACAGACCCCGCTGATGAGGTACAGGCATTGTCTCAATCCCTAAACACTGGAGTTATAAGGATGATAATCCCTCGTTAACCCCTCTGAGCCAAAGAAGTAGGAGTTTTTTCTTTTCGAAATTTAAAACCCTTAATCATAACCTGGGGCAGGGTAGTCTCTCAGTTGATCCAAGTGCATAACGAATGGCACCAAAGAGATCCTTACGAAAAAAGACAGTGATGGTTCCAAACAATCCTAAAAACAGGCAGTCATTATCCTTCGAAATAAAAACCCAATAAGTCAAAACCTATGAAGGAGACTTACGAAACTGGGGCATCCCGCTGACTGTAATTCCAAAAAAGGAAACAGTTCAGGCAAAAAAATAAAGGGATAACAAAAATCAGACAAGAAAGAGGTCTTACCAACCCTCAACAAGAAAGGAATGATTGCCTATTCAAAATAAGTTATCAACATCCGAATCATCACCGGAAAATCAGAGCAAAGACTCAAACAAGGTCTAACGTATGATCAACTGAGTTTAGGTTTGGAGAACATCACGAAGAGCGGGTGGGTACAAATAAAATTTGAGCCTTTATCCTTTGTTTCTTAAACCGTGAACCAGGCCACGTTATAACCCTCAAAAGTCCTAGCTGAAGCATGGGTTAGTTCGAAAGCATACTGTTACGAAGGTATCCTGACTCCTTAAGGCTACGGTAAATACAGAGTTGACATCATGTTTTACAAACATTCACATGTTTTATGAAAAGCATGCATTTTCAAAATCTTCAAGACAGACATAAGCTTTGCATTTTTAACATAACTTTGTTTGCATATGACTTTTTGTTTGAACAGCATAGAAATCCGCACGACGAATGCCTAATGAACAGAAGTACTTCCAATCAAGGGGCAGGTATGACTATTGTCCATCATCAGGGGCAATCCAATCAAGATCCGGGGAATCTCTCAAAGGCCCAAATAATCTGAAGCAAATCTCCGCCTGAGTCACTTGGGGCATTCCAACGACGAATTTCGCCTTATCAAACACCTTCTGGTGGCATGACAAAACACTTCTAGCAGAGGCAACTCCCTACATTCTAAGAGCATGGACATAGTCGAAAAAATACTACGCCCAATCAAAGACCCGCTAGGTTGACATACCTAGGCAAAAAATAAGGGCTTCCCGGCGAACCAAAAGGGTTCGGGCAAAATGAGGGATGAAATGAAAAAATCTGTACACCCGGCAAGTCGAAAACCTGAAAAGGCGGCTTGGGCAAAAATGGGTATCCCGGTGGACTGAAAACCCGAAAGGGCGGTCCAGGCAAAAGTTAGGGATTAAAGCGTACGACTATGTCCTGTTATCTCGTCACCTGCCTACCAGAAGAAGGTTTGCTCATCAACAATTATCAGCACCTCACAGGTCTTCCTCTCCCCCATAGAACATGGGCAATAAGAGTTGTCTAAGCAATCTAATTGTTCGGTCCTCCAAAGTACCAAGGTAGGTTCAACTAAAGAACATAACCAGACATCCTAATCCCCCCAGAGAGTGAGCCAGCAAGCAATACACTTTCCCTGAGCAAAGCTACAATCAAACTTAAAGAAGTTGGGTATCCTCCAGCAGATCTCAACCTTCCCCAGCAGCATATGTATTCTTAACAAGCATCCCCGGCAGTCTTGGCCTAAAGATTGTTCCCCGGCGGTATATCAACATTCAAAGGAATCACTTCCCCCGCAGTTCAAAACTTCCCAGAAGAGTCCAATCCAGTTTCCCCAGGAGAAATGTAATTCATCTCCCCCAAGCAGTAAGCTTATCCCCAGTAGATCCTGGAAGCTTATCCCTCGCAGAGCACGAACGCGTCGCCCGGCTTTATTTCAAGAGTTAGTTCCTTAACAGGATATAACTGGGTTATCCTCATCCAAAGGCCACGGAAAAAGCGTCGTCGACAAAGTCTTCCTATCCCCAGCAAACTATTATCAACACTCAGCAAGGCATCCCTCTTCCCACAGAGTATTGCTTCCCAGCATGGTCGCTAGAGTATCTTTTCTCCCCGCAGAATCCTCCGTTTGCCAAGTTTATTCCGCAACGGAGTCATCTTCTCCTACCGGTATTCTTGCAGTTATCATCCCCAGCGGAAGCAAAATCTATTCCTCAACATCAGCCCAGGATACGACTTCCCGGCACCCGTCAAGGATTCACTTTCCTAGACAAAAACATACATAAAACATCACATACATCATTATAACATGCATAGACACATCATATCATACAAGTCTCATTTATATTTAGAACATCATTGCTTGATCCATATCAGGCATTGCATATGACTGACCTTTACCTTTCAGGAAAGATCCAGTTAAATTCTTAGCTATATTCCAAGACCTTGTCCGGTTCAGTTAAATCGACCCTAAGATTTTCCTGATGCTTATCCAGTCAAAGGCCTTCTCTGGTTCAGTCAGATCGACCCTAAGATCTCCCTGATGCTTATCCAGTTGAAGATATTCCAAGACCTTGTCCGGTTCAGTTAAATCGACCCTAAGATTTTCCTGATGCTTATCCAGTCAAAGGCCTTCTCTGGTTCAGTCAGATCGACCCTAAGATCTCCCTGATGCTTATCCAGTTGAAGATATTCCAAGACCTTGTCCAGTTCAGTTAAATTGACCCTAAGATTTTCCTGATGCTTATCCAGTCAAAGGCCTTCTCTGGTTCAGTCAGATCGACCCTAAGATCTCCCTGATGCTTATCCAGTTGAAGATTCCAAGACCTTGTCCGGTTCAGTTAAATCGACCCTAAGATTTTCCTGATTCTTATCCAGTCAAAGGCCTTCTCTGGTTCAGTCAGATCGACCCTAAGATCTCCCTGATGCTTATCCAGTTGAAGATATTCCAAGACCTTGTCCGGTTCAGTTAAATCGACCCTAAGATTTTCCTGATTCTTATCCAGTCAAAGGCCTTCTCTGGTTCAGTCAGATCGACTCTAAGATCTCCCTGATGCTTATCCAGTTGAAGATATTCCAAGACCTTGTCCGGTTCAGTTAAATCGACCCTAAGATTTTCCTGATGCTTATCCAGTCAAAGGCCTTCTCTGGTTCAGTCAGATCGACCCTAAGATCTCCCTGATGCTTATCCAGTTGAAGATTCCAAGACCTTGTCCGGTTCAGTTAAATCGACCCTAAGATTTTCCTGATGCTTATCCAGTCAAAGGCCTTCTCTGGTTCAGTCAGATCGACCCTAAGATCTCCCTGATGCTTATCCAGTTGAAGATAGTCAAAGACCTTGTCCGGTTCAGTTAAATCGACCCTAAGATTTTCCTGATGCTTATCCAGTCAAAGGCCTTCTCTGGTTCAGTCAGATCGACCCTAAGATCTCCCTGATGCTTATCCAGTTGAAGATATCCCAAGACCTTGTCCGGTTCAGTTAAATCGACCCTAGGATTTTCCTGATGCTTATCCAGTCAAAGGCCTTCTCTGGTTCAGTCAGATCGACCCTAAGATCTCCCTGATTCTTATCCCAGTAGAAGACACCCAAGATTCTCTCAGCGTTCCTGTTGGGGTAATAATCGTCCAAGGTTCTCTTACCATTCATGCTAAGGCAGTAACCATCCCTGGTTCATTCATCGCCGTTTGAAGCTCCAGACTCAGCTCCTGTAACCAGTCAGGACACATCTATTCCAAGCATCTGAAAACCAGCTCCTGCAACGTGTCAGGTACTCATTCGTTCTTTTGCAGGTATGCAGGTTCTCGCTAAGGAATCTCCTACGCGATCAACATCCAGATGGCATCTATAAGCCCATCATCCTATCCAGCAACTTCTAAATGGCATCTATAAGCCCATTCCATCATCGCTGCTATTATGTGAGCGCAAATTTCTGGGCACTCTAGTGTTCAATCATCTTCCACCCTCGGATTACGAAAGGCACGTCAGCCAATCTGCATCCTCAGGTCTAAGAAGATTGAACAGGGGCAACTGTTGTACCCCAAAATTTGCCCTCCCATATTTCTCAAAACATTTCAAGAAAAATTCACAAGTCCAACCCGGCGCGTTATATTCAGGTGTTCTTTCGCCAAGATATCTCTGATAACGTATTCTCAAATTCAGGTTCGGCTCAAGAGTCAATTCTTTAAAGAAGGTATCCGAATGTGTGAGTTTTCTCGAAGAAATATGGTGAAAAAGTGTGCTGAAAGTGCAGTTTTTACGCGCTAAAAAATTCATAACTTGAAGATCGTGACTCGTTTTGAACCCGTTCCAGTGGCCAAAATTCCGTCTTGACATTATCTATGTTTTCATCTCTCACGGCTGGAAGCCAATTTCGATCAGAAGGTCTTCAAAAATGTGGATTTATCAGGTATTTTCGTGCAGAAAATTTGTGACAGAAGTTTATTTGCGTCATGTTCAAAAAATCATAACTTGGTCGATTTTCATCGTATCGAGCTGGTTCCGGCGCCAAAATTTCACAAATTGAGTTGGCTACATTTTCACAGAAGGTATTGAGTTCAAACAGTATTCAAAAGGCCTTCGTTTTTTGCTCAGAGTGCGTGACACGCTGAAAATCCTGAATGCTGAATATTATTTCAGCTGGGCCGAAACTTCGAAAATTCATAACTCGGTCAATTTTTATCGGATTGGACTCATATTTTTACACAAGGTCCCTGACTCATAGATCTACAACTTTGCTTCAAAAGTCGAGACCAAATTATGCACCGATCAATACCAGTTTTTTATTGAAGAACGTGTCAGAGTCGACACTGAAGCCCAAAATAAGTTTGTCTGAGCTGAAACTTCAAAAATTCATAACTAATTCACCGTTTATCCGATTGAGTCGATTTTCGGACAGGAGTTAGTTCTCGATGCCGGCTACATTTTGTTTTCATATTTCAATTTCAAAAAATGCACTTAAGTCCCTGCAATTTAGCCTGGAAAGTGACGAATTCAAGTGAATATTGGAGGCCCAATTGCACATTCAAAGCCCATTTGCTTTACCCTAATTTCCATTATATAATCACCTTCTTGTCACACAAACCAGGGAAGAGAAACAGAAAAGGAGAAAAAGAGGAGAAGAGAAAAAGAGAGAAAAAAACCTTGCCACAACACTGTCAGAATATCAAACTCTTTCAAGAGCCCTAAAACCTTGAAATCCTTATTACAAATCCCTCTCTCACTACAAGCCATCTCAGTTACAAACCAACATCTTATTACTTCTTCAGTAAGGGTAAGGCTGGCTTGATCTCCATGATCCAAAGGGCATAAAAGCATTCATGTCACTACTTTTCCAGTAAGGGTAAGGTTGATTTGATCTCCATGATCAAGAGGGTATAATCATTCATACATGCCATATTGTGCCTAAACATTAAATTTCTTCATATATTGGCTTTATTTGCATTTTATGATTTTATTTAATGTTTTCATGAGATTCAACACTACAGGTTTAGACAGGATCCCATACAGGTTCATTAAGGGACGTTGAGGCCAAAAGCCAAATGGCCAAAAGTCAAAAGCCAAAAGGCCAAAAGCCAAAAGTCAAATACACGGCGAGGCAGACATTAAGCCAGACATTAAGGGAACGTTGAAGCCAGAACACAAATGGCCAAAAGCCAAAAGCCAAAAGCCAAATGGCCAAAGTAGAACAACTTATGCATGAAACTCAATCCAATGGCCAAAGAATGCAGACCACGGTACTCAGGAGTCAATACTTCAAAAAACCTCCCCTTGGGCCAGACACCCCCTATGGTTTGCTCAATTTTTAATTTTTATTTGTTTTTCCTTTTTATTCTTTTAATTGTTTTTTAATTGTTTTCTGTTAATTCCATAAAATAATTTTCATAATAAATATAAAATACAGAAAAATCAAAAAAATGTTTATTTTATTAATATTAATTTTACTATTATTATTTTTGTAAATAAACTTTAAACAATTAATTAGATTAATTTAGGTTTCAAAACTTTAATATTTTTCTTAATAAATTAAATATGTAGAAATTAGGTTTTTTTAACTTTTTCATCATTTTTTTTAATAAATAATTTTCTCATCATTATTATTATTATTAATTACTAATTTATTTTGTAAATAAACATGTACATAAATTCTTTAGTAAATTAAGTTAAACTTTAACATTTTTCTCAAATAATTAAAAATAACTTAGAATTAGGGTTTCTTTTAATTTTAATTTTAATTTTCTTATTTCATAAATGCAAAAAAACCTAAAAAACACTTCTTTTATTTCAATAAATAATTAATTAATTTTTAATTTCAATTTAACTTCAAAAGGGTCCAACGCCCTCGTTTCCAATCTTATTTCAATTCGCGCGTTTTATTTCGTTCTTTTAAATATTTATGTAATTCTCCTAAAGCCATGTAACTCGGACATTTTATATTTCTCGCACTTTAGTTCTTTATTTTATGTCAAATCGGGTCCTGGATTAAATTTGGCGATGTGGACCCGCGCCTTTGTAATAGTTTAGGAATTTTATCTTTCCGCACTTTTTAACTGTTAAATAAATGCATGCAAGAATGAATGACAAAAATAAAAACAAAACGTTAGATCACCAATAACCTGACAAGACAAAATATCTGAAAACGACACACAAATCACACACCACCTCTAGGGTACGCCTCACTGTTGCCTTGCCTCGAAAGGTGATCGTCGAGTAGAGGATGTCTTAGTAAGTCCTCATGATCCGGGAACCTGGCATGAGGGTAGCTTCTAAGGTGTCTTCCCATTGCTCCGGTGATCACCATGTCCCGAACCTCGAATTGACCCGAATACCTCCAACGGTGGTGCTACCTACCTCTCAATGGTGGGATGGCACTACTTTAAAGGACATCTACACAGACGAATTCCTTAGGGTAGGTAGACGACTCTAGATACTTGCTCTAATTTCAAAACAAATTCAAAAAATACTTTTTACACCGACACCTTTTCAAAAAGCTTTCGAAAGCAATTTTTCAAACACTCTTGAGGACTGATACAAGAGTCGAACTGGAATTTTCAAAGAAACTTTTTTAAAACCCACATTGAAAAGCAAACAAACCATTTTTGAAAACACAAATGAGCAAGTATCTAAGAGCCCATGGATAACCATGGATAGAAAGGGTGCTAACACCTTCCCTTTCTATAATCTACCTCCCGAACCGAGAGCAATCTCTTTAAGGAATTTTTCTGTGCTTTTGTCCTTTCCATTTGGAGAAAATAAAAGACGGTGGCGACTCTTGCTTCCGCGACATTTCGCGAACCAGCGTTGAACAGTCAGTTCCAGATCCACCGATCACAGAACTGGCGACTCTGCTGGGGACCTAAACTTAAAGTGAGGTGTACCTTAGGGTTAGTTCATAACTGTGTTTTCAATTGTATTGACTTGTCTGCTTTAAATTTGTGGGTTGCATGGGAGTTACATAGATCCTAACCCGGATCTGGGGATACCCTGTTTAGGTAGCATAATCTGTGAGGGACCTGTCCGGCGTATACCGACATGGGTGAAGCAGTGGCTACGTTGGTGTGGTGCCTTGGTCTGTACCGATATCCCTCGTGTTGAAACGGGGAGAATATGGGTCTTCCAAGGAGTCATTAAGCACCAACAGACCTTAGAACCTTAAATGACACAACTTGGCCATTAGAACAGTAGCAGTATGCTACGCCCATTGAGGCTAAACTCTCGTGATGGTTCTGGCCGCAAGAAAAGATTGCGATGCTGGAGTTATGACCGATTGAGGTTAGTCAATGATATTGGGATCCTTTAAGAACCCGGTTACTTTTGATCAGGACAGGTATGAACCAACAGACTGAAAGAGGGTAATACCTAGACCTCATGCTGGCCTAAACTCTAAGGGCACTTTTGTGTGACTTGTGTGCCTTTGTACTTGCCTACTTGCATGCTTGTTATCTGACGCTTGAGTTTCTCGCAGGTTTTGTTTGTAGTCCTGAATTAGGACTCATAA
The DNA here is from genome assembly GCA_948472305.1 of Vicia faba. Taxonomy (NCBI): domain Eukaryota; kingdom Viridiplantae; phylum Streptophyta; class Magnoliopsida; order Fabales; family Fabaceae; genus Vicia; species Vicia faba. The sequence goes on from OX451737.1 coordinate 866,506,684, forward strand.
CAAGGTTTACCAGGTTTTCTCGCAGGTTTTGTTTGTAGTCCTTAATTAGGACTCATAATAGGGTTTACCAAGTTTTCTTGCAGGTTTTGGTTTGCAGTCCTTAATAAGGATTCATAACAGGGTTTATTCATATCACCCCATGCATCATGACATCATACCATTGCATACATCCTAACCCATTTCAAGGATCTCAAGGGTTTGTGATGCAGGTCAGGATAAATCAAACATCCAGCAAGGGGCAAAGAGGATTTATTTTCTTCTAGTCAGAGTTGTCAGGGGCTATGACCCACTTGATATGGTGAGCTTTGACACTTGAAGGAGTTTCCCAAGCCAAGGTTGTCAAGGGCTATGACCCACTGGATATGGTGAGCTTTTGACCCTTGAAGAAGGACTCTCAACAACATGAAGTATCTTCAATCAAGTCACCAGTTTCCAACTTTAACAAATTTCTTGTTTACCCCGCGGGATCCTTGAAAACATTGCATGCATGTCATACACATCATTGCATTACAGGTACCTTTCTTTACAGGTCACTTACCATCTGCGCTGTTTATTTCAGCAATGGCTGCCTAACAAGACAACCAGGACTTTCTTGCTCAAGAGACTCGGTTCGGGGAAATCCTCCTGAATCTATCCAAGGGGCAGGAGGAGCTAAGGACACTTCTCATGGAGACCTTTGTTAGAAACAGTGCTGAGGGTGAAAGGCTGAAACACCTACAAGCTGAGATGGATGCAATGAAAGCCCAAATGCTGGGGCAGAGGAATGCCATTCAAGGTTTAGCTCAAAGACAAGATGAGCTCCGGTTTCTCGTCAACTAACTGCTTCAGGGTAACCAACTGGGGCAAACATCTAAGGGTAAAAAGCCAGTCATCGTTCGACCATCTTTGAGACAAAGAGGCAAGGAGAAAGCTCCTCATATGGCTTCAGTATCACCAACTCAGTATCAGCCAGACAAGCCCAAAAGGCAATTCACCAAGCTCAACGTGTCGCTGCCTCAAGCGTTACAACAACTGCTGAGGTTGAACTTGTTAACTCTAAAGGATCCTCCTAAGAATCCCAACAGGACACCTTCAAGGTATGACCCCAATGCTCGCTGCGCTTATCATTCTGACAGCCCGGGGCATGCTACAGAGGATTGTTGGACTTTGAAGAATAAAATCCAGGATCTGATTGAGGAAGGAGCTATGGAATTCACCCAAGATGGCCAGGCTGAGTGCTTCTACCATCCCTCCAAGGCTCACCATTTGAAATAACAAGCCCTGAGATGAAAAGACTTTTGTTCATTCGAATGTTCAAGTTATAATTCTTTTTGATTGTTCAGACATTTGTTCATTGTTAAACATTGTTATTTCATTAATGCATCGCATATGTCTGTTCTGAAACCATATATTCGTATTCACTAAATGCAAATTATTTTCATATTTTTTCTGATGATCAACTCTTAATTAATAATTCTAAGCCTCTTGAGGGAGGATGACGAAAACGATACCATAGTCGACAGTATGCTTTTGAACAGACCCCGCTGATGAGGTACAGGCATTGTCTCAATCCCTAAACACTGGAGTTATAAGGATGATAATCCCTCGTTAACCCCTCTGAGCCAAAGAAGTAGGAGTTTTTTCTTTTCGAAATTTAAAACCCTTAATCATAACCTGGGGCAGGGTAGTCTCTCAGTTGATCCAAGTGCATAACGAATGGCACCAAAGAGATCCTTACGAAAAAAGACAGTGATGGTTCCAAACAATCCTAAAAACAGGCAGTCATTATCCTTCGAAATAAAAACCCAATAAGTCAAAACCTATGAAGGAGACTTACGAAACTGGGGCATCCCGCTGACTGTAATTCCAAAAAAGGAAACAGTTCAGGCAAAAAAATAAAGGGATAACAAAAATCAGACAAGAAAGAGGTCTTACCAACCCTCAACAAGAAAGGAATGATTGCCTATTCAAAATAAGTTATCAACATCCGAATCATCACCGGAAAATCAGAGCAAAGACTCAAACAAGGTCTAACGTATGATCAACTGAGTTTAGGTTTGGAGAACATCACGAAGAGCGGGTGGGTACAAATAAAATTTGAGCCTTTATCCTTTGTTTCTTAAACCGTGAACCAGGCCACGTTATAACCCTCAAAAGTCCTAGCTGAAGCATGGGTTAGTTCGAAAGCATACTGTTACGAAGGTATCCTGACTCCTTAAGGCTACGGTAAATACAGAGTTGACATCATGTTTTACAAACATTCACATGTTTTATGAAAAGCATGCATTTTCAAAATCTTCAAGACAGACATAAGCTTTGCATTTTTAACATAACTTTGTTTGCATATGACTTTTTGTTTGAACAGCATAGAAATCCGCACGACGAATGCCTAATGAACAGAAGTACTTCCAATCAAGGGGCAGGTATGACTATTGTCCATCATCAGGGGCAATCCAATCAAGATCCGGGGAATCTCTCAAAGGCCCAAATAATCTGAAGCAAATCTCCGCCTGAGTCACTTGGGGCATTCCAACGACGAATTTCGCCTTATCAAACACCTTCTGGTGGCATGACAAAACACTTCTAGCAGAGGCAACTCCCTACATTCTAAGAGCATGGACATAGTCGAAAAAATACTACGCCCAATCAAAGACCCGCTAGGTTGACATACCTAGGCAAAAAATAAGGGCTTCCCGGCGAACCAAAAGGGTTCGGGCAAAATGAGGGATGAAATGAAAAAATCTGTACACCCGGCAAGTCGAAAACCTGAAAAGGCGGCTTGGGCAAAAATGGGTATCCCGGTGGACTGAAAACCCGAAAGGGCGGTCCAGGCAAAAGTTAGGGATTAAAGCGTACGACTATGTCCTGTTATCTCGTCACCTGCCTACCAGAAGAAGGTTTGCTCATCAACAATTATCAGCACCTCACAGGTCTTCCTCTCCCCCATAGAACAGGGGCAATAAGAGTTGTCTAAGCAATCTAATTGTTCGGTCCTCCAAAGTACCAAGGTAGGTTCAGCTAAAGAACATAACCAGACATCCTAATCCCCCCAGAGAGTGAGCCAGCAAGCAATACACTTTCCCTGAGCAAAGCTACAATCAAACTTAAAGAAGTTGGGTATCCTCCAGCAGATCTCAACCTTCCCCAGCAGCATATGTATTCTTAACAAGCATCCCCGGCAGTCTTGGCCTAAAGATTGTTCCCCGGCGGTATATCAACATTCAAAGGAATCACTTCCCCCGCAGTTCAAAACTTCCCAGAAGAGTCCAATCCAGTTTCCCCAGGAGAAATGTAATTCATCTCCCCCAAGCAGTAAGCTTATCCCCAGTAGATCCTGGAAGCTTATCCCTCGCAGAGCACGAACGCGTCGCCCGGCTTTATTTCAAGAGTTAGTTCCTTAACAGGATATAACTGGGTTATCCTCATCCAAAGGCCACGGAAAAAGCGTCGTCGACAAAGTCTTCCTATCCCCAGCAAACTATTATCAACACTCAGCAAGGCATCCCTCTTCCCACAGAGTATTGCTTCCCAGCATGGTCGCTAGAGTATCTTTTCTCCCCGCAGAATCCTCCGTTTGCCAAGTTTATTCCGCAACGGAGTCATCTTCTCCTACCGGTATTCTTGCAGTTATCATCCCCAACGGAAGCAAAATCTATTCCTCAACATCAGCCCAGGATACGACTTCCCGGCACCCGTCAAGGATTCACTTTCCTAGACAAAAACATACATAAAACATCACATACATCATTATAACATGCATAGACACATCATATCATACAAGTCTCATTTATATTTAGAACATCATTGCTTGATCCATATCAGGCATTGCATATGACTGACCTTTACCTTTCAGGAAAGATCCAGTTAAATTCTTAGCTATATTCCAAGACCTTGTCCGGTTCAGTTAAATCGACCCTAAGATTTTCCTGATGCTTATCCAGTCAAAGGCCTTCTCTGGTTCAGTCAGATCGACCCTAAGATCTCCCTGATGCTTATCCAGTTGAAGATATTCCAAGACCTTGTCCGGTTCAGTTAAATCGACCCTAAGATTTTCCTGATGCTTATCCAGTCAAAGGCCTTCTCTGGTTCAGTCAGATCGACCCTAAGATCTCCCTGATGCTTATCCAGTTGAAGATATTCCAAGACCTTGTCCAGTTCAGTTAAATTGACCCTAAGATTTTCCTGATGCTTATCCAGTCAAAGGCCTTCTCTGGTTCAGTCAGATCGACCCTAAGATCTCCCTGATGCTTATCCAGTTGAAGATTCCAAGACCTTGTCCGGTTCAGTTAAATCGACCCTAAGATTTTCCTGATTCTTATCCAGTCAAAGGCCTTCTCTGGTTCAGTCAGATCGACCCTAAGATCTCCCTGATGCTTATCCAGTTGAAGATATTCCAAGACCTTGTCCGGTTCAGTTAAATCGACCCTAAGATTTTCCTGATTCTTATCCAGTCAAAGGCCTTCTCTGGTTCAGTCAGATCGACTCTAAGATCTCCCTGATGCTTATCCAGTTGAAGATATTCCAAGACCTTGTCCGGTTCAGTTAAATCGACCCTAAGATTTTCCTGATGCTTATCCAGTCAAAGGCCTTCTCTGGTTCAGTCAGATCGACCCTAAGATCTCCCTGATGCTTATCCAGTTGAAGATTCCAAGACCTTGTCCGGTTCAGTTAAATCGACCCTAAGATTTTCCTGATGCTTATCCAGTCAAAGGCCTTCTCTGGTTCAGTCAGATCGACCCTAAGATCTCCCTGATGCTTATCCAGTTGAAGATAGTCAAAGACCTTGTCCGGTTCAGTTAAATCGACCCTAAGATTTTCCTGATGCTTATCCAGTCAAAGGCCTTCTCTGGTTCAGTCAGATCGACCCTAAGATCTCCCTGATGCTTATCCAGTTGAAGATATCCCAAGACCTTGTCCGGTTCAGTTAAATCGACCCTAGGATTTTCCTGATGCTTATCCAGTCAAAGGCCTTCTCTGGTTCAGTCAGATCGACCCTAAGATCTCCCTGATTCTTATCCCAGTAGAAGACACCCAAGATTCTCTCAGCGTTCCTGTTGGGGTAATAATCGTCCAAGGTTCTCTTACCATTCATGCTAAGGCAGTAACCATCCCTGGTTCATTCATCGCCGTTTGAAGCTCCAGACTCAGCTCCTGTAACCAGTCAGGACACATCTATGCCAAGCATCTGAAAACCAGCTCCTGCAACGTGTCAGGTACTCATTCGTTCTTTTGCAGGTATGCAGGTTCTCGCTAAGGAATCTCCTACGCGATCAACATCCAGATGGCATCTATAAGCCCATCATCCTATCCAGCAACTTCTAAATGGCATCTATAAGCCCATTCCATCATCGCTGCTATTATGTGAGCGCAAATTTCTGGGCACTCTAGTGTTCAATTATCTTCCACCCTCGGATTACGAAAGGCACGTCAGCCAATCTGCATCCTCAGGTCTAAGAAGATTGAACAGGGGCAACTGTTGTACCCCAAAATTTGCCCTCCCATATTTCTCAAAACATTTCAAGAAAAATTCACAAGTCCAACCCGGCGCGTTATATTCAGGTGTTCTTTCGCCAAGATATCTCTGATAACGTATTCTCAAATTCAGGTTCGGCTCAAGAGTCAATTCTTTAAAGAAGGTATCCGAATGTGTGAGTTTTCTCGAAGAAATATGGTGAAAAAGTGTGCTGAAAGTGCAGTTTTTACGCGCTAAAAAATTCATAACTTGAAGATCGTGACTCGTTTTGAACCCGTTCCGGTGGCCAAAATTCCGTCTTGACATTATCTATGTTTTCATCTCTCACGGCTGGAAGCCAATTTCGATCAGAAGGTCTTCAAAAATGTGGATTTATCAGGTATTTTCGTGCAGAAAATTTGTGACAGAAGTTTATTTGCGTCATGTTCAAAAAATCATAACTTGGTCGATTTTCATCGTATCGAGCTGGTTCCGGCGCCAAAATTTCACAAATTGAGTTGGCTACATTTTCACAGAAGGTATTGAGTTCAAACAGTATTCAAAAGGCCTTCGTTTTTTGCTCAGAGTGCGTGACACGCTGAAAATCCTGAATGCTGAATATTATTTCAGCTGGGCCGAAACTTCGAAAATTCATAACTCGGTCAATTTTTATCGGATTGGACTCATATTTTTACACAAGGTCCCTGACTCATAGATCTACAACTTTGCTTCAAAAGTCGAGACCAAATTATGCACCGATCAATACCAGTTTTTTATTGAAGAACGTGTCAGAGTCGACACTGAAGCCCAAAATAAGTTTGTCTGAGCTGAAACTTCAAAAATTCATAACTAATTCACCGTTTATCCGATTGAGTCGATTTTCGGACAGGAGTTAGTTCTCGATGCCGGCTACATTTTGTTTTCATATTTCAATTTCAAAAAATGCACTTAAGTACCTTCAATTTAGCCTGGAAAGTGACGAATTCAAGTGAATATTGGAGGCCCAATTGCACATTCAAAGCCCATTTGCTTTACCCTAATTTCCATTATATAATCACCTTCTTGTCATACAAACCAGGGAAGAGAAACAGAAAAGGAGAAAAAGAGGAGAAGAGAAAAAGAGAGAAAAAAACCTTGCCACAACACTGTCAGAATATCAAACTCTTTCAAGAGCCCTAAAACCTTGAAATCCTTATTACAAATCCCTCTCTCACTACAAGCCATCTCAGTTACAAACCAACATCTTATTACTTCTTCAGTAAGGGTAAGGCTGGCTTGATCTCCATGATCCAAAGGGCATAAAAGCATTCATGTCACTACTTTTCCAGTAAGAGTAAGGTTGATTTGATCTCCATGATCAAGAGGGTATAATCATTCATACATGCCATATTGTGCCTAAACATTAAATTTCTTCATATATTGGCTTTATTTGCATTTTATGATTTTATTTAATGTTTTCATGAGATTCAACACTACAGGTTTAGACAGGATCCCATACAGGTTCATTAAGGGACGTTGAGGCCAAAAGCCAAATGGCCAAAAGTCAAAAGCCAAAAGGCCAAAAGCCAAAAGTCAAATACATGGCGAGGCAGACATTAAGCCAGACATTAAGGGAACGTTGAAGCCAGAACACAAATGGCCAAAAGCCAAAAGCCAAAAGCCAAATGGCCAAAGTAGAACAACTTATGCATGAAACTCAATCCAATGGCCAAAGAATGCAGACCACGGTACTCAGGAGTCAATACTTTAAAAAACCTCCCCTTGGGCCAGACACCCCCTATGGTTTGCTCAATTTTTAATTTTTATTTGTTTTTCCTTTTTATTCTTTTAATTGTTTTTTAATTGTTTTCTGTTAATTCCATAAAATAATTTTCATAATAAATATAAAATACAGAAAAATCAAAAAAATGTTTATTTTATTAATATTAATTTTACTATTATTATTTTTGTAAATAAACTTTAAACAATTAATTAGATTAATTTAGGTTTCAAAACTTTAATATTTTTCTTAATAAATTAAATATGTAGAAATTAGGTTTTTTTAACTTTTTCATCATTTTTTTTAATAAATAATTTTCTCATCATTATTATTATTATTAATTACTAATTTATTTTGTAAATAAACATGTACATAAATTCTTTAGTAAATTAAGTTAAACTTTAACATTTTTCTCAAATAATTAAAAATAACTTAGAATTAGGGTTTCTTTTAATTTTAATTTTAATTTTCTTATTTCATAAATGCAAAAAAACCTAAAAAACACTTCTTTTATTTCAATAAATAATTAATTAATTTTTAATTTCAATTTAACTTCAAAAGGGTCCAACGCCCTCGTTTCCAATCTTATTTCAATTCGCGCGTTTTATTTCGTTCTTTTAAATATTTATGTAATTCTCCCAAAGCCATGTAACTCGGACATTTTATATTTCTCGCACTTTAGTTCTTTATTTTATGTCAAATCGGGTCCTGGATTAAATTTGGCGATGTGGACCCGCGCCTTTGTAATAGTTTAGGAATTTTATCTTTCCGCACTTTTTAACTGTTAAATAAATGCATGCAAGAATGAATGACAAAAATAAAAACAAAACGTTAGATCACCAATAACCTGACAAGACAAAATATCTGAAAACGACACACAAATCACACACCACCTCTAGGGTACGCCTCACTGTTGCCTTGCCTCGAAAGGTGATCGTCGAGTAGAGGATGTCTTAGTAAGTCCTCATGATCCGGGAACCTGGCATGAGGGTAGCTTCTAAGGTGTCTTCCCATTGCTCCGGTGATCACCATGTCCCGAACCTCGAATTGACCCGAATACCTCCAACGGTGGTGCTACCTACCTCTCAATGGTGGGATGGCACTACTTTAAAGGACATCTACACAGACGAATTCCTTAGGGTAGGTAGACGACTCTAGATACTTGCTCTAATTTCAAAACAAATTCAAAAAATACTTTTTACACCGACACCTTTTCAAAAAGCTTTCGAAAGCAATTTTTCAAACACTCTTGAGGACTGATACAAGAGTCGAACTGGAATTTTCAAAGAAACTTTTTTAAAACCCACATTGAAAAGCAAACAAACCATTTTTGAAAACACAAATGAGCAAGTATCTAAGAGCCCATGGATAACCATGGATAGAAAGGGTGCTAACACCTTCCCTTTCTATAATCTACCTCCCGAACCGAGAGCAATCTCTTTAAGGAATTTTTCTGTGCTTTTGTCCTTTCCATTTGGAGAAAATAAAAGACGGTGGCGACTCTTGCTTCCGCGACATTTCGCGAACCAGCGTTGAACAGTCAGTTCCAGATCCACCGATCACAGCTAGCATCAAGGATTCCAGAAAATTCTCCATTTACTGAAAGACACGGTCGCTTACTAAACTTGGTTACCTCCAACACTGATGAAGGTACTCTTCCAATTCTTTGATCCTCTACACCATTGCTTCACTTTTCCCGATTATCAACTTGTGCCAACTTTGGAGGAATTCTCCCAACTCTTGAGAATTCCCATTCTCAATCAACTACCCTTCAACAATACGGAAAGAGGTCCAAAACCAGAAGAGATTGCTCAAGCCCTACACTTGCAACAATCTAATGTCACAACTAATTGGGAAACAAGGAGTGGTGTCGAAGGTTTCTTAGCCAAGTTCTTGTTTGAGAACGATCAATATTGTTGGAACTCCTTGGACTTACAAGCTTTTGAGGAAATTGTGGCCCTTCTCATCTATGGGATGGTTTTGTTTCCAAATCCTGACCAACTCATAGATGTAAACGCCGTCAAAATCTTCATGTCTCGTAACCCGGTGCCTACTTTGTTAGGAGACATCCTACATTCTTTTCACTCTCGCACTTTGAGGAAGAGAGGTATCCTCATGTGTTGCACTCCTCTCTTGGTAAGATGGTTTATTTCTCATCTTCCCCAATCTGTGTTGAAAAATAAGCAAGGTTCAAGATGGTCCAATAGGTTGATGACGCTCAGACATTCAAATATTCATTGGTGTTCCCGCTCTTTGGAGAATGTTACTATCACCGACCGTTATGGAGAATTCCCTAATGTCCCTTTGTTTGGCATTAGAGGAGGTATCACTTACAACCCCTGCTTAGCCCTACGATAGTTTGGTTATGCTCAGAGTGATGGTCCCCACGGGATGCTTATCCAAGGAGTGGTATTTGACTACAAGAATAATGATCAAGGTTACCGTCAGAGGTTTATCCGAGCCTGGAGGATGTTGAACAAGGTAGATAGCAAGACGTTAGGATACAAGAACTCCATTCCTCTCGAGCCTTACCTTAAATGGCTGTGAGGTCGTGCTCAGAAACTTGTGAAGCATTATCCTTACATCTTACCAGTCATCATGGAGCCTGTGGTCAAAGGAGATGTTCCCTACACTATTCTCCATCCTTACATGCCTACCTCTCTCGAAGAATTGCAAAAGGGTTGGATTCAGCTTAAGGAAGAACGAGATACTTTCGAAGCTCAATTCTATGCTAGTGAGAAGTGGGTCTTAGAGCTTACGAAGAATCTACAAGAAGAGCAAAGTGTGAACGCTTATCTCGCGCCAAAGAGGATGCGTTCAGTCTTTTTATCTTAGAAAGTTATTTTGTAAACCCAAGAGGCATGATGTAATCTCTCTTGTTTTGTCTAGTGAAAATTAACGTTTGTTCATTCTTTTGTCTATACAAATTTAAATCTCATTAATCCTTGAATCATTTGCATATACATATTCATGCATCATAACATGACAGGTTTTTGCATAACATGTTTCCTTATCTCTCTGCTATTTATTTCAGCAAGATGGATCCAGAGAAAACCGTGAAGGATCTCCAAGCCTAGAATTCTCAGTTTCAGGAGACTCTACTAGCCCTAGCCAAGGGGTAGTAAGATATGATGGCTTTGCTGGCTGTTAAGAAGAAGCCAAAGAAGAAATCTCTACTCAACATGGGTAGAAGATTCAAGGAGACAGCCCGTCAAATCCCAGTAGGAGGAGATTCATCTAAAGAGGACGAGAACCAGATTGCTGAGGTCAAGAGTACTCAGGCTGACTGTGTCAATGATCAAGTATCTGATGATGATTATTTCGACGAGCAGTATCCCTCCACTGATATCAAATACAAGCAGTTAGAAGACAGATTAAAATCTGTTGAAATCCAGGCCATCCCCGGTTTAAATTTGGATGATTTGGGTTGATCTCTGGGGTAGTCATCCCCCACAAATTCAAAATACCAGTCTTTGCAAAGTACGATGAAGTTTCTTTTCCAAAACTGCATTTGAAATCTTATGTGCGCAAGATACAACCACACACTACTGATAAGAAGCTCTGGGTTCACTTCTTCCAAGAGAGCTTGGCTGGAACGCAACTTGAATGGTTTTATCAGTTAGACAATTATCGTACCAACACTTGGGAGGATTTAGCTACCGTGTTCTACCATCAGTATCAGTACAACGCCGACTTGGCGCCAACAAGGGTCCAATTACAAGATATGACCATGGGGAAGAATGAAGGATTTAAGGAATATGCACAAAAGTGGAGAGACCTGGCTAGTAGGGTCCAACCGCCCTTAAATGATAGGGAGCACATCGACATGTTCATGGGCACTTTATCTGGTCCTTTCTTTAATCTGTTGGTTGGCTACTCTTCTTCTGGTTTCATCGAATTGATCTTAACCGGTGAAAGAGTTGAAAGTGGCATAAAAAGTGGGAAGATCTCTGTGACGTCTACCTCCACTTCCAATCCTATCAAGAAACCTTTTGCTGCAAAAAAGGAAGTCAATGTTGTGTACGGGGAAAGGTCCCGTATCAAGAAGAATGATCATCCATCTGTAAATGTCGTCTGAATCTCCAATCCAACTCCTACTCCAAGACCATCTGCAAATCATCAATGTTTTGAAACTAGAAGAAGACAATTTATGAGGTTAGGCATGTCATTGTCTCAAGCCTTACAACATTTGATCAAGGCTAATTTAGTGATATTGCACGATCCTCCCACCAACCCTGATACCCCGTCACCGAGATATAATCCAAACGCTAAGTGTGCTTACCACTCGAGCAGTCCCGGGCACGAGACTGACCAATGTTGGGCCTTGAAGAACAAAATCCAGGATTTAATTGATAACAAAACTATTGAGTTTGATCCTCCTCCAAGGCCAAATGTAATCACCGCTCCAATGCCGAAGCATGACAAGGGTGTTAATACTGTTGAGGATACAATTTTTGTTGCCTTTGTTAAAGAATTGACTACTCCGTTGAATGTAATCAAGAACAATCTATTGAAAGCTGGGATCTTCCATGGCTGTGTAAAAGACTGTGTGTGATGTGCAAGACAACTCAATGGATGTGAAGGGATGAAGAAAGGCATACAACGCCTGATGGATAGCCATAAAATTCTATTTGAAAAGACTCCACTTGCCAAGAGTTTGATTAACAAATGTGAAGACCTCTCCATTATTACCATCTCAAACAAGCCTCTTAGGATCACCTTCAAAGGTCCTATTAGGATTTCAAATGAACCCACTATTTCTCCCTTAATAATTACCAATCCTGGACCAATTCCCTACTCTTCAAACAAAGCGGTACCATGGAATTACGGTGATGAGGTGTTCTATCATGGGATTAAACAAGATGCCTGGATCGAAGAAGAAAAAGATGACAATGTTGGCAATATAGATGGCTCAAGCAAGGTAACTAGAACTGGGAGAATATTCACCCAATATGTCACCACCAGTTGTTACAAAGACGCTCATCCGCATTACTGCTGCCAAGCCAAGTACTGATACAAGAGGGAAGGAGAAGGTCGTTGAGCCTGATATGATTGAAGTACCCACAAAGGATGGAGAGCCCTCCGCTCGTGAGATGGACGAGATCTTGAAGATCATAAAAAGAAGTGACTTCAAGATTGTAGAATAGTTGGGGCAAACCCCTTCTAAGATTTCAATGTTGTCATTGCTGCTTTGTTCCGATGCCCATGCTCAGACATTAATCAAGTTACTGAAAAAGGCTCATGTCCCCCATGAGACAACAACAGACCAATTTGAGAATTGCGTGGCTAGCCTGACAACTGATAATGGTTTGGGATTTTCAGATGCCGACTTAACACCTCTCGGGAAGAACCACAATAAAGCTTTACATGTCTCTTTCGAGTGCAAAGGGACTACTTTAGCACATGTTCTAGTAGACACTAGTTCTTCTCTAAATGTATTACCCAAGGGGGCATTAGACCGTCTAGACTGTGAGGGTTTAGTCTTGAAGCCAAGCGATATCATTGTAAGGGCATTTGACGGATCAAAGAGGACTGTTCATGGGGAAGTAGATATTCCAATCAAAGTGGGCTCCCAAATCTTAAACTCAACCTTCTACATTATGGATATTCGTCCTGCCTATTCTTGTCTGTTGGGTCGCCCGTGGATCCATAAAGCTGGGGCAGTAACCTCAACTCTCCATCAGAAACTCAAATATCCAGTCAAGGGAAGAATAGTCACTGTCTGTGGAGAAGAAGAGTTTATGGTAAGCCACCTTAACTCGTTCAAATACGTAGAGATGGATGGAGAATTAATTGAAACCCCATGTCAAGCCTTTAAAGTCATGCCACCGATGATTGCGGCTACCAAATGTTCTTCTGATGAGTCTAAAGTTGTTAAGGCCACGCCAAAGATGGTTTCAGTCAAGGATGCCCATGCGGTAATTGAAGAAGGAAACTGTGATACTAGGAGACAAATCCTCGATATCCCATTTAAAATGGACAAGTTTGGTTTGGGCTTCACTGTCAAAGCTCAGAAGGAAGTGAGGCGTGCTTGTGCTGGAAAGCCACCTCTCCGCATTGGAAGCCATGAAGTCAACACCATGGGTGATTCTGATGAAGAAGCTGCATTTGAAGATTGGGTGTATCCAACTACAATGGAGCTGAAGAATTGGTATGCAAAGGACTTTGTGCCCATCTCCTTCATTGAGGAGTAATCTACTTGTTATTGCTTCTCTTTCAATTCAAGAACATGTTGTCTAATATTTTAACAATGACTTTTCAGCCATATGCCTGGCCTGGGGCACTTTGCTCCATTTGTCAAGGGTTTTATTTATGTTCATCTAATCATATGATCATTCAGTACATTGGATTCTTTTGCATTCAAATATTTGTGTTCATTGTCTTTCCTTTCCTTCAAATACATTTTTCAGAAAAATAGCCATGTACCTTACATGCATACACACACTCTTGCAGGTCCACATCCACTCTGGATCCTATTGCCAATGACTCTACTATTGCTGACTATGTGTGATCGGTGGAAATAGAACTGACTGTTTTTTTAGCTGGTTCACGAAATGTCGCGGTAAGCAAGAGTCTCCACCGTCTTTTATGTTCTCCAACATGGAAAGGACAAAAGCACAGCAAAATTCCTTCTTTGAGAATGTTTCTCGGTTCGGGAGGTAGATTTATAGAAAGGGAAGGTGTTAGCACCCTTTCTATCCATGGTTATCCATGGGCTCTTAGGTACTTGCTCTTATGTTTTCAAAATTTGTTTTCTTTTCAAGTGTGAGTGGGTTTTGAAAAAGTTTCGTTTGAAAAATTTCTAAGTAACTCTTGTGTCTGTCCTCAAGAGTGTATGAAAAATTTGGTTGAAAACTTTTAAAAAGTGTGAGTGCGAAAAGATGTTTTTGTTTGTTTGAAAGAGCAAGTACCCATGAGAATCTACCTACTCTAAGGAATTAAGTTGTGTAAGAGTCCTTTAGATAGTGCTATCCCACCATTTAGAAGTAGGTAGCACCGTCGTTGGAGTTATTCGGGTCAATTCGATTATTAGGGACATGTGGTCACTAAAGCAACGTTAGGACGTTTTAGTGGTAATCCTAATGTCTTAGATCATTTTTATCGAGGCGACCATTCCGAGGCAACTTATGATCTTGGGACAAAGGAAGACCTCTAAAACATCCTATACTTAATGACCATGTTCGAGGCAACCAAGTGAGGTGTACCCTAAGAGTGGCATGTGCAAGTGTGTCAATTTTCAGTTATTTTACTCTTGCATGTCATGGTGAGCTATTGTTGATTTTTAAGTTTAAGAGTTAATCTTGTCATACAATCCTAGTTAGCATACATCTAAGCAGTTAATATATGTACAGGAATTTAAAGTGCGGGAATTGTAAATCCTACGCTATTACAAGGCTTTCGGGGAGGGGGATTATTTACATGTCCAAAAATATTGGAGGAAATAAAAACAGTAAAGTAAAAGAAGGTCTTAGTTTAAGCTATTACATCCTAGTAAAATAAACGCGCGTGAATTTAAAAAAAAAATCCTAAGAATAAGAACTCTTTTTGTTGTTTTTGATTAAGAAGATATTTGAATTAAATACTCCTAAGCCTAGTTTATTTTAAATTGATAAAATGAAGTTAAAATAATTAATTAATTTATTTACAAAATTAATTTGAATAAAAAACTAACCTAATTTTTTTTTTGTGGTTTTTATTTTATTTTAATGTTAATTAAAAGATAAAAAGAAGTCTATGAGAATAAAAACAAAAAAATAAAGTGCAGGAGGGATCCTTCGATCCAGGGAAAAAAGGAGTTTCGACCCAGAGAGGGAATGGACTGCTTCGGTCCAGAGAGGGTCCTGGTCCTTTCGATTGGGCCAGACAGTAAGGCGTGAGTAGCCTTCGATCCAGGGAAGAGGATTGCCCTTCGATCATGGAGGTAATGGCTTTCGATCCAGGGATGAGATGCCTCTTTCGATCCAGCACGCTAATGGGTTCGATCCAGAGAAGGGCTCTCCTTCGATCTGGGATGTTATACCTGCAAAAGTATGTGAGCAAAACAAAAATGCAGGGCCTGGGTATTGAATCCCAGACCCTTCGATCCTGCACTTGTTGGAGTCTCTTCAGGCTAAATCTGCAACAAATGTTAGCACACGAGAAATGTGACCTGGGTGCCAAACCCAGGCCTTTCGATCCTGTCTAAGATGGCAATTCAAAGGTAACAACAAGTAATAATGCGTTTACGCAAATGTAAGGTTGGACAATTTACCCTTTCTTACCTGCAGATTGAGTCTTCGATTTGGGCACTGGCTGGATGGGAGCACTTTCAATCTGGGATTTCTGGGCGCAGGCACTTTCGATCTGGGCACTTCTGGGCGCAGGCACTTCTGATCTGGGCACTTCCTGGATGTAGGCACTTTTGATTTGAGGGCTTCTGGGCGTAGGCACCTTCGATCTGAGGGACTGCTTTGGCTTGGAAAATTCTGGGCAGCGTCTCTCCAATGTTTTGTTCTCCTGCAGATTTTTTGAAGAAGTGTGTATAATTTTCGTGTGATTTTTTGTGTAATTTTTTTTGTTTGTGCTATAATGCGTCACTGGCCTCCTATTTATAGGAGTGTGGGAGTGCACGAAAATGGCAAGGGACAACCATTAAAATAGGCCTTTAACGCTCTGGACAAAAATCAAACACATTAAATCATTTCCTTTTTTGAAACATTCGTGTCCCTTGAATGAACCTGGATGCTTGGATTTCGAGTGCTTTCAGGCCATGCTCTTCGATTAGTCCTGATTTTCCTCTTTCGAATGGACTCCCTGCGTACCCTTCGAATGGGCCTGGCCCAAATATCAGTCGAAGGATTCCAATCGAAATGCTCTGCTAACAGGCCAATTAAAAGGTGTTGTTCATGCCAAATGAAGGACATGGTTGACATGCCTGTCGACATTGCCTTGACATAATTCCAATCGAATGCTTGTCCATAATGCCAATCGAAATACTCCTTCAGAATGCCAATCGAAATACTCCTTCAGAATGCCAATCAAAAGGTATTTGAAGTACCACTCAAAAATCTTCTTTTTCCTTAGGCAAGAGTTTGTGATCAACCAGGCAGGGGGAAGACTTTGGAAAACATGAGAGGGCAAATTTTGGGGTGCAACAGTTGCCCCTGTTCAATTTTCTTAAACCTGAGGATATAGATTGGCTTTCTAGCCTTTCGCGATCCGAAGGTGGAAGATAATTGAACACTAGAGTGCCCAGAAATTTGCACTCGCATGGTGTAGTATCAACATTGTGACGTCGGGAATGGGCTTACAGATGCCATTTGGAGATGGTTGGTAGGAGGATGGGCTTATAGATGCCATCTGAGGTGTCGATCGCGTAAGAGATTCCTTAGCGAGAACTTGCGTATTTTGAGAAAGAAAGATAATTACCTGGCCTGTTACAGGGGTTGATCTTTAAACTCTTCATGCAGATGTGCCCTAGCTAGATACAGGTGTTGAATCTACAATCAGTTGCTCACAGATGTGCCCTGGCTAGATACAGGAATCGAATCCGGAACTTCAAAAGGTTGCTTACAGAAGTGCCCTGGCTGGATACAGGAATCGAATCTCTAAATTCTTCATGCAGACATTCCCTGGCTGGATACAGGTATCGAATCTACAATCAGTCACTCACAGATATGCCCTGGCTGGATACAGGAATCGAATCTGGAATTCTTCGTCTACAGATATGCCCTGGCTGGATACAGGAATCGAATCTCTAAAATCTTCATGCAGACGTGCCCTGGATGGATACAGGTATCGAATCTACAATCAGTTACTCACAGATATGCCCTGGCTAGATACAGGAATCGAATCTGGAATTCTCGTCTACAGACATGCCCTGGCTGGATACAGGAATCGAATCTCTAAACTCTTCATGCAGACATGCCCTGGCTGGATACAGGTATCGAATCTACAATCAATCACTCACAGATATGCCCTGGCTAGATACAGGAATCGAATCTGGAATTAGTCATCTACAGATATGCCCTAGCTAGATACAGGAGTTGAATCTGGAATTAGTCATCTACAGATATGCCCTGGCTGGATACAGGTATCGAATCTTCAAACTCTTCAGATATGCCCTGGCTAGATACAGGAATCGAATATGGAATTAGTCATCTACAGATATGCCCTGGCTGGATACAGGTATCAAATCTTCAAACTCTTCAGATATGCCTTGGCTAGATACAGGAATCAAATCTGGAATTAGTCGTCTACAGATATGCCCTGGCTGGATACAGGTATCGAATCTTCAAACTCTTCAGATATGCCCTGGCTAGATATAGGAATCGAATCTGGAATTAGTCATCTACAGATATGCCGTGGCTGGATACAGGTATCGAATCTTCAAACTCTTCAGATATGCCCTGGCTAGATACAGGAATCGAATCTGGAATTAGTCATCTACAGATATGCCCTGGCTAGATACAGGTATCAAATCTTCAAACTCTTCAGATATGCCCTGGCTAGATACAGGAATCGAATATGGAATTAGTCATCTACAGATATGCCCTGGCTAGATACCGGTATCGAATCTTCAAACTCTTCAGATATGCCCTGGCTAGATACAGGAATCGAATCTGGAATTAGTCATCTACAAATATGCCCTGGCTGGATACAGGTATCGAATCTTCAAACTCTTCAGATATTCCCTGGCTAGATACAGGAATCGAATCTGGAATTAGTCATCTACAGATATGCCTTGGCTGGATACAGGTATCGAATCTTCCAACTCTTCAGATATGCCCTGGCTAGATACAGGAATCGAATATGGAATTAGTCATCTATAGATATGCCCTGGCTGGATACAGGTATCGAATCTTCAAACTCTTCAGATATGCCCTGGCTAGATACAGGAATCGAATCTAGAATTGCGACGGTTGATAGTAATTATCTTTGGATTGACCTTTTCCCTGAAAAGGCAAAACATCATTTGTATGCAATGTCATGATGTATGAAATGCATGATGTCATGATGTTCTAAAAAATAAATGAGATTGTGTGATATGATGCATATATGCATGCGTATGGTGTATGATAATGTGATGTTTATGAATGTATTTTCGTCTAGGAAAATAATTCCTTGACGAATGCCGGGAAGATAACTCCTGGGCTGATGCTGAAGATTAGAGTTCTTCGTTTCTGTTGGGGATGTTGATTGTAAGAATAAACCGGTAGGAGAAGATGACTCCGTTGGGGAATAAACTTGTTGGAGATATTACTCTGCGGGGAAAATACTCTGTGGGGAGAGATACTTCGCTGAGGTTTTGATGAGAACTCCGTTGGGGATTCCAGTTAATCTGTTATGCTGGGGAATTGATGAACTCCACTGGGGGATAGGAAGAACCTCGCCGAGGACGATCTTTCCGTGGTAATTGGCTGAGGATAACCCAGTTATAAGCTCTGGTGGAGAATAACCTTTGAATAAAGCCGGGGAGACGCGTTCGTATTCTGCAGGGGACAAGCTTCCAGAATCTACTGGGGATAAGCTTCCAGAATCTACTGGGGAGATGGTTCAACTCTCTTGGGGAGACTTTTGAGATTGTACTGGGGAATGGCTCCACTGGGTGTCTGGATTCCGCCGGGGAACAATCTTATATTAAGACTGCCGGGGATGCTTGTTAAGGAATATCTGCATACTCCGTTGGGGAATGTTGAGATTTTCTGGGGATACCCAACTTCCTTAAGGCTGACAGTAGACTAACTCTGCTTGGGGAGAGTATCGCTGACTTACTGGAGATACTGTGCCTTTTCGGGGCTGATTGGAGACCAACTCTGCTCGGGGGAGAGTGTTGCTGAATCTTGTCTTACTCTGCGGGGAGTGAAGGTGTCTTGATCATGTTCTTCAACTGAACCTACTTTGGTACCTTGGTTGACAGAGCAGCCAGATCGCTTAGACAGTTCTTATTGCCCTAGTTTCTGTGGGAGAAGGTACCTGTGGAGGTCTTGATTGACAAATCTTCTTCTGGTAGACAAGTGACGGGATGCCGGGACATAGTCATACGCTTTTGATCCCTAACTTTTTCCTGGACCGCCCTTTCGGGTTTTCAGTCCACCGGGATACCCATTTTTGCCCAAGCCGCCTTTTCAGGTTTTCGACTTGCCGGGTGTACAGATTTTTTTCATTTTCATCCCTTATTTTGCCAGAACCCTTTTGGTTCGCCGGGAAGCCCTTGTTTTTGCCTAGGTGCGTCAACCTAGCGGGTCTTTGATTATGCGCAGTATTTTTTCGACTATGTCCGTGCTCTTAAGATGTAGGGAGGTGCCCCTGTCAGTAGTGTTGCGTTGCCCTACTACCAGAAGATCTTCGTTTGATCGTCCAATGCTCCAAGTGATCCAGATGGAGATTTTCCCCAAGTTGGTTGGCCTTTTGAGAGATTCTCCGAATCTTGACTTAACTGCCCCAGATGATAGACCATGATCATGTCTGCCCCTTGGTTGGAAGTACTTTTGTTCACTTAGATATTCATCGTGCGAATTTCTCTGCTGTTCGAACAAATAGTCATATGCAAACAGTGTTATATCAAGAATGCAAAGCTTATGTCTGTCTTGAAGTTTTTGAAAATGCATTTTTTTTATAAAAACAAGTGAATTTTTTGTAAACTGTGATGTCAACTCGTTATTTTACCACAAGCCTTAAGGAGTCAGGATACCTTTCGTAACAGTATGCTTTCGAACTAACCCATGCTTCAGCTAGGACTTTTAAAGGTTGTAGCGTGGCCCGGTTCACGGTTTAAGAAACAAAGGATAAAGGCTCAAATTTTATTTGTACCCACCCGTTCTTCGTGATGTTCTTCAAACCTAAACTCAGCTAATCGTGCATTATACCTTGTTTGAGTCTTTGCCTTGATATTCCGGTGATGGTTCGGATGTTGACAATTTATTTTGAATAGGCAGTCATTTCCTTTTGTCGAGGGTTTGTAGGGCCTCTTTTTTTTTTTTGATTTCGTTATCCCTGTTTTTGTTTGCCTGAACTGTTTCTTTTGCGATTACAGTCAGCGGGATGCCCCTGTTTCGTAAGTTCCATCATAGGTTTTGACTTAATGGGATTTTATTTTTTTTGGTAATGACTGCCTGTCTTTACAATTGTTAGGAACCATCACTGTCTTTTGCTTTGTAAGGACTTCTTTGGTGCTATTCGCTGTGCACTTGGATCAACTGAGAGAACTACCCTGCACCGGGTTATAATTAAGGGTTTTAATTTTCGAAAATAAAAACTCCTACTTCTTTGGCTCGAAGGGGTTGACGAGGGATTATCTTCCTTATAACTCCAGTGTTTAGGAATTGAAACAATGCCTGTACCTCATCAGCGGGGTCTGTTCAAAAGCATACTGTAGATTATGGTATCGTTTTCGTCATCCTCCTTCAAGAGGCTTAGAAGTATTAATCGAGCATTGAACATCACAAAAAATGAAAGCAATTTTGAATATAGCGAATGCGAATATATCGATTCAAAACAGACATATGCGATGCATTGATAAAGTAATAAAGTTTGCTATGACAATAATTGTTTGTATAAACAAAGAAAATACAACTTGAACATTCGAATGAACAAAAAGTCTTCTAGTCTCAGGACTTGTCACTTCAAATGGTGAATCTCGCAGGGATGGTAGAAGAACTCGACCTGACCATCTGGGGTGAATTCCACTGCTCCCTCATCAATCAGGTCTTGAATTTTGTTCTTCAAAGTCCGACAGTCGTCGGTGTCATGTCCAGGACTGTCAGAATGGTATGCACACCTTGCATCAGGATTGTACCTTGGGGAGACTGTGTTGGGATTCTTAGGAGGGTCCCTTAATGTCACCAGATTCAATCTTAACAGGTGTTGTAAAGCTTGAGACAGCGGCATGTTGAGCTTGGTAAATTTCCTTCGGTCAACCCGTTGCTTTTGGTGAGGTTGATGCTGGGCTTGTGACCCTGAAGCAAGCTGAGGAGCTTTTCCCTTGTCTTCTTGCCCCAAAGGTGGTTGAATGATGACTTGATCTTCAACCTTAGATGTTTGCCCCAGTTGGTTATCCCGAAGCAGTTGGTTGACGAGAACCCTGAGCTCTTCTTGTCTTTGAGCTAAGTCTTAAATGAGAGCCATCTGCCCCAGCATCTGGGTTCTCATTGTATCTACCTCAGCTTGCAGACGTTTCAGCCGTTCGTCTTTATCGTCTTCTAGACTTTTCCTGACCAAAGTCCCCATGAGGAGTGTTCTCAGCTCTTTCTGCCCCTTGGATAGATTTAGGAGGATCTCCCCGAACCGAGTCTCTTGATCATGAAGATCCTGGTTGCCTTGTCGGGAAGCCATTGCTGAAATAAACAGCGAATATGGTAAGTGACCTGTCAAAGGAGTACCTGTAATGCAATGATATGTATGTATGCATGCAATGTTTTCAAGGATCTCGCGGGGTAAACAAGAAAATTGTTAGAACTTTAATTTTGTAGCTTGATGGAAGGGGCTTCATGTTGATGAGAGTCCTTCTTCAAGAGTCAAGGCTCACCATATCGAGTGGGTCATAGCCCCTTACTCAAGTTATCAACCTTGGCTAGAGGAAAATAAATCCCCTTTGCCCCTTGCTAGACATTTGGTTCATCATGACCTGCATCACAAACCCTTGAGATCCTTGAAATGGATTAGTCCTTATGTAGGATGTATGCAATGGTATGATGGCATGATGTTATGCTATGCATGGAGTGATGTAAGTAAACCCTGTTATGATTCCAGGTTAAGGACTGTAAACAAACCCTGCAAGAAACTCATGTGTTAGATAACAAGCATGCAAATAGTCAAGTTTGAAAGCACACAAGTCACACAAGACAACCCTTAGAGTTTAGGCCAACATGAAGTTTGGGGTACTACCCTCTTGAACTTGGTGGGCTCAAAAACCTGTCCTATCAAAAGTAACCGGGTTCTAAGGAGCTCAATATCATTGGGTTGTTTTCTATGTTCATTGTTTTGATTTAGCCACTGGACTGGCGATCAAAATATTCCAAGAAAACAACCCTCAATGAGTGTAGTATCGAGTATCAACCAACTTCGGACTGCACTAAAGTCAGTCATCTCACTACCCCTAAAGAGGCCAGGATGGTCAAGTAAGGTTCCTAAGGTCAGTTGATGCTTCACGACACCACGCGGCGGCCCCGTACTCTCCTTGACTTGACTCAAGGGTTACCGGTACTCACCAAAGTGCCACATCAACGTAGCAAACTGTTTCAACCGTGTCGGTATACCCCGCACAGTTCCCTCACAGTTTGTTGCTACTTTCTAGAAGGTATCCCCCAGATCCGGGTTAGGATCTATGAAACTTCCAAGACAGGCCCACAATTTTAAAACAAGCAATTGAAAACACAAGAGTGGTCTAATCCTAAGGTACACCTCACTTTTAGGAATCCCCAGCAGAGTCGCCAGTTCTGTGATCGGTGGAAATAGAACTGACTGTTTTTTTAGCTGGTTCATGAAATGTCGCGGTAAGCAAGAGTCGCCACCGTCTTTTATGTTCTCCAACATGGAAAGGACAAAAGCACAGCAAAATTCCTTCTTTGAGAATGTTTCTCGGTTCGGGAGGTAGATTTATAGAAAGGGAAGGTGTTAGCACCCTTTCTATCCATGGTTATCCATGGGCTCTTAGGTACTTGCTCTTATGTTTTCAAAATTTGTTTTCTTTTCAAGTGTGAGTGGGTTTTGAAAAAGTTTCGTTTGAAAAATTTCTAAGTAACTCTTGTGTCTGTCCTCAAGAGTGTATGAAAAATTTGTTTGAAAACTTTTAGAAAGTGTGAGTGCGAAAAGATGTTTTTGTTTGTTTGAAAGAGCAAGTACCCATGAGAATCTACCTACTCTAAGGAATTAAGCGGTGTAAGAGTCCTTTAGATAGTGCTATCCCACCATTGAGAAGTAGGTAGCACCGTCGTTGGAGTTATTCGGGTCAATTCGATTATTAGGGACATGTGGTCACTAAAGCAACGTTAGGACGTTTTAGTGGTAATCCTAATGTCTTAGATCATTTTTATCGAGGCGACCATTCCGAGGCAAGTTATGATCTTGGGACAAAGGACGACCTCTAAAACATCCTATACTTAATGACCATGTTCGAGGCAACCAAGTGAGGTGTACCCTAAGAGTGGCATGTGCAAGTGTGTCAATTTTCAGTTATTTTACTCTTGCATGTCATGGTGAGATATTGTTGATTTTTAAGTTTAAGAGTTAATCTTGTCATACAATCCTAGTTAGCATACATCTAAGCAGTTAATATATGTACAGGAATTTAAAGTGCGGGAATTGTAAATCCTACGCTATTACAAGGCTTTCGGGGAGGGGGATTATTTACATGTCCAAAAATATTGGGGGAAATAAAAACAGTAAAGTAAAAGAAGGTCTTAGTTTAAGCTATTACATCCCAGTAAAATAAACGCGCGTGAATCTAAAAAAAAATCCTAAGAATAAGAACTCTTTTTGTTGTTTTTGATTAAGAAGATATTTGAATTAAATACTCCCAAGCCTAGTTTATTTTAAATTGATAAAATGAAGTTAAAATAATTAATTAATTTATTTACAAAATTAATTTGAATAAAAAACTAACCTAATTTTTTTTTTGTGATTTTATTTTTATTTTAATGTTATTTAAAAGATAAAAAGAAGTCTATGAGAATAAAAACAAAAAAATAAAGTGCAGGAGGGATCCTTCGATCCAGGGAAAAAAGGAGTTTCGACCCAGGGAGGGAATGGACTGCTTTGGTCCAGAGAGGGTCCTGGTCCTTTCGATTGGGCCAGACAGTAAGGCGTGAGTAGCCTTCGATCCAGGGAAGAGGATTACCCTTCTATCATGGAGGTCATGGCTTTCGATCCAAGGATGAGATGCCTCTTTCGATCCAGCACGCTAATGGGTTCAATCCAGATAAGGGCTCTCCTTCGATCTGGGATGTTATACCTGCAAAAGTATGTGAGCGAAACAAAAATGAAGGGCCTGGGTATTGAATCCCAGGCCCTTCGATCCTGCACTTGTTGGGGTCTCTTCAGGCTAAA
Source organism: Vicia faba (assembly GCA_948472305.1). NCBI lineage: Eukaryota > Viridiplantae > Streptophyta > Magnoliopsida > Fabales > Fabaceae > Vicia > Vicia faba. The sequence goes on from OX451737.1 coordinate 866,530,899, forward strand.
TCTGCAGCAAATGTTAGCACACGAGAGATGTGACCTGGGTGCCAAACCCAGGCCTTTCGATCCTGTCTAAGATGGCAAGTCAAAGGTAACAACAAGTATTAATGCGTTTACGCAAATGTAAGGTTGGACAATTTACCCTTTCTTACCTGCAGATTGAGTCTTCGATTTGGGCACTGGCTGGATGAGAGCACTTTCAATATGGGATTTCTGGGCGCAGGCACTTTCGATCTGGGCACTTCTGGGCACAGGAACTTCTGATCTGGGAACTTCCTGGATGTAGGCACTTTTGATTTGAGGGCTTCTGGGCGTAGGCACCTTCGATCTGAGGGACTGCTTTGGCTTGGAAAATTCTGGGCAGCGTCTCTCCAATGTTTTGTTCTCTGCAGATTTTTTGAAGAAGTGTGTATAATTTTCGTGTGATTTTTCGTGTAATTTTGTTTGTTTGTGTTATAATGTGTCACTGGCCTCCTATTTATAGGAGTGTGGGAGTGCACGAAAATGGCAAGGGACAACCATTAAAATAGGCCTTTAACGCTCTGGACAAAAATCAAACACATTAAATCATTTCCTTTTTTGAAACATTCGTGTCCCTTGAATGAACCTGGACGCTTGGATTTCGAGTGCTTTCAGGCCATGCTCTTTGATTAGTCCTGATTTGCCTCTTTCGAATGGACTCCCTGCGTACCCTTCGAATGGGCCTGGCCTAAATATCAATTGAAGGATTCCAATCGAAATGCTCTGCTAACAGGCCAATCAAAAGGTGTTGTTCATGCCAAATGAAGGACATGGTTGACATGCCTGTCGACATTGCCTTGACATAATTCCAATCGAATGCTTGTCCATAATGACAATCGAAATACTCCTTCAGAATTCCAATCGAAATAATCCTTTAGAATTCCAATCGAAAGGTATTTGAAGTACCACTCAAAAATCTTCTTTTTCCTTAGGCAAGAGTTTGTGATCAACCAGGCAGGGGGAAGACTTTGGAAAACATGAGAGGGCAACTTTTGGGGTGCAACACTATGACTTTGAATGTCCTATCAACCAAGACGAAGGCGGGGAATATTGTGACATATCGGGAGAACTAGCCAGGCTTCTATTACATTAGGAAAAAGCTATTCAACCGCACGAAGAGTCAGTTGAAGTTATCAACCTGGGTACTGAGTCAGATAAGAAGGAAATCAGGATCAACGCTAATTTGGAAAGCAGTGTCAAGAGTAGGTTGGTTCAGATGTTGCATGATTATGTGGAAGTATTTTCTTGGTCTTATGAAGATATGCCTGGGTTGGATACTGACATCATAGTTCATCATCTGCCGACAAGAGAAGATTGCCCTCCTGTTAAACAAAAGGTTCGTCGCATGAGGCCTGATATGTCAGGAAAGATCAAAGCTGAAGTGATAAAACAATTTGATGTAGGGTTCCTAGCTGTGACATCCTATCCTCAATGGGTTTCCAATTTGGTTCCAGTGCCAAAGAAAGACGGGAAAGTTCGCATGTGAGTAGACTATAGGGATATGAATAGGGAAAGCCCCAAGGATGACTTCCCTCTACCACACATTGACGTCTTAGTTGATAATACTGCTCAGCATAAAGTCTTCTCTTTAATGGATAGCTTCTCAGGCTATAATCAAATAAGGATGGCTCCCAAGACATGGAGAAGACTACATTCATTACGCAATGGGGCACCTTTTGCTAAAAGGTCATGCCATTCATATTGAAGAATGCAGAGACAACGTATCCAAGGGCTATGGTAGCTTTGTTTCATGACATGATACATCATGAAATAGTGGTTTACGTGGACGATATGATCGCCAGATCACAAACTGAAGAGGAATATCTCGATCACCTGTACAAACTATTCAAAAGACTGAAAAAGTACAAGTTGAGGTTAAACCCTAACAAGTGTACGTTCGGAGTACGATCTGGAAAGCTTCTAGGTTTTATTGTCAGCAATAAAGGCATTGAAGTTGATCCTGCAAAGGTAAAGGCTATCCAAGAAATGCCAGTCCCACATTCTGAAAAGGAAGTTAGAGGATTCTTGGGTCGTCTCAATTACATTTCCCGTTTCATATCTCACTTGACTGCTACTTGTGAGACAATCTTCAAGCTCTTGAAGAAAGATCAGATAGTCAGATGGAACGATGAATGCCAAGCCGCCTTCGAAAAAATCAAAGAATATCTACAAGAGCCTCATATTCTCATGCCTCCAGTTGAAGGAAGGCCCTTGATCATGTACTTGACAGTACTAGAGAATTCTATGGGGTGTGTTTTGGGCCAACATGACGAGTCTGGCCGAAAAGAGCATGCTATTTATTAACTGAGCAAAAAGTTTACCGACTGTGAAACCAGATATTCACTGCTCGAGAAAACTTGTTGCGCTCTGACATGGGCTGCTCGCCGGCTAAGACAGTATATGTTGACTCATACCACTCTGTTGATTTCTAAAATGGACCCAATCAAGTACATTTTCGAGAAACCTGCCCTTTCCGGTCGGATAGCCAGATGGAAAATGATCTTGACTGAGTATGACATCCAATACACTACACAAAAGGCCATAAAAGGAAGCATACTAGCTGATCATTTAGCCCATCAAGCTGGGGATGATTATTAGTCAATAAACTTCGACTTCCCGAATGAGAACATCATGCTGGTAATTGATTGCATGAAACCTGAACCGTATGACGGACCTGAACAAGGATCCCGATGGACTATGGTATTCGATGAGGCTTCCAACGCCTTAGGTAACAGAATTGGTGCTATAATCATCTCTCCTGAAGGTTGCCACACACCATTCACTGCCAAATTATGCTTCGATTGCACGAATAATATGGCCGAGTACGAAGCGTGAATTTTGGGTCTGAAAGCTACCATTGATTTGAGGATCAAACATTTGAATGTGTTTGGGGATTCCGCTCTAGTGATCAACCAAGTAAAAGGAGATTGGGACACTAAACAACCTAATCTAATCCCTTACAAGGAATTTGTGCTATCCCTAATTCCTTACTTCGAAGAGATCACTTTTAAGCACTTCCCTAGGGAAGAAAATCAGTTGGCTGACGCTTTGGCAACCATGTCTTCAATGTTCAAGGTTAGATGGGACAACGAAGCCCCTATGATTACAGTTGAAAGATTTGACGAACTTTCACATTTCTATAAGCTTGACACCGATGCGGAAAAGCCATGGTACCATGAGGTGATGAGATACCTTGAAGCACAAGAGTATCCAGAGGTAGCATCTATCAATGACAGAAAGTTCTTACGAAGATTTGCAGCTAAATTCTTCCTAAGCAACAGAATATTGTACAAGCACAACCATGATTCAACTCTACTCTGATGCATGGACAATAAGGAGGTAGAGGAAATCATGGAAGACATGCATGATGGTATTTTTGGTGCTCACTCAAGTGGGCATACAATGGCTAAGAAAATCTTGAGAGCTGGCTACTATTGGTCAACAATGGAGACTGATTGCCATCAACATTCAAGGACTTGTCACAAATACCAAATCTATGCTGATAAGGTCCATGTGCCTCCTATCCCTCTGAATTTCATGACCGCTCCATGGCCATTTGCAATGTGGGGCATTGATATGATTGGAGAAATAAAGCCAACTGCTTCCAATGGACATCGCTTCATTTTGGTTGCTATTGATTGTTTCACCAAGTGGGTCGAAGCCGCTTCTTTTGCCTCAGTCACAAAGAATGTGGTATCCAGATTTATCACACACAACCTCATCTTCCATTATGGTATCCCCGAAAGGATTATCACCGACATAGGGACTAACCTAAAAAATGCTATGATTACTGAGCTTTGCATTCAGTTTACAATCAAGCATCACAATTCTTCTCCATATAGACCGAAAATGAATGGTGTAGTCGAAGCGGCCAACAAAAGTATCAAGAAGATTGTGCAAAAATGGTGGTAACCTATAAGGATTGGCATGAGATGTTGCTGTTTTCTCTACATGGCTACCGCACTTCAGCTAGAACATCAACTGTGGCAACTCCCTTTTCCTTAGTCTATGGCACATAAGTTGTTCTGCCGGTGGAAGTTCAAATTCCCTCACCGAGGATTATGAATGAGGCAGGCTTAGGCGAAGATGAGTGGATTCAAACGATATTGGATCAACTGAACTTGATCGACGAAAAATAATTAGCTGCTATTTGGCATGGTCAGACGTACCAAAAACGGATGATCAATGCTTTCAACAAAAAGATCAAGCCTCGAGTATACCAAGCTGGTGAATTGGTGATAAAATGCATCATTTTACCACAAGGCAACCCTAGAGGAAAATGGACTCCCACCTATGAAGGGTCGTTTGTTGTCAAAAGAGTTTTCTCTTGCAGTGCCATGATGTTGACTACCATGGATGGTGAAGATTTCCCACATCCTATAAATGCAGACATAGTTAAAAAATACTACGCATAAGAGATCCGCTAGGTTGGCACACGTAGGCAAAATAAGGGAATCCCGGCAAACCAAAGGTTTGGGCAAGAATTAGGGATATATGCCAAAGACAGTACACCCGACAAGTTGAAAACCTGAAAGGGCGACTTGGTCAAAAAAGGGTATCCTGGTGGGCTGAAAACCAGAAAGGGGAGTCCAGGCAAAAATTAAGGATTGAAAGCGTATGACTATGTCTCGTGGAATCACCACAATCAATTTTATCACCAAAGTCTAAGTTCAAACGCTCCAAGATCCATCCAATCAACTTCTATCAATAGCAAGGAACATTCAAAGACATTGGGGAAATAGTAGAGTTGGAAGGCAATGAGATTATTTCACATTGCTATTTGTTTTTGTTTTCAATTTTGTTTTCCTTCCGATGATTTCCTCTTGCTAGGATCTCCGTCTCTCTGTACAAAAACGCCTATTCATGGGCAAAATATCAATTCATATATACTTTGAAGTGCAAAATTTCTATCTTTGTTTTGAATGCAAATTTGTCCAATGACTAAAATTGAATGAACATATGCATATGAACATAATTAAAACCGTTTGGCACATATGACCTAAAGCAGTAACAGACACCTCTTTAATAAATAGGGAATACCCTCACAGAGTTATTCCATTAACATCCTCCTCAACAAAGTTACTCATAAAGTCTCTTTGCATAGGATAATCCCCAACCAGAGTCTCAATCTCTTGGCAGCTCTCTCTCCAGCTAAGTCGAATTTTACAAGTTGAAGCCTCGTGGATCTCTTCCTAAAAGAAACTCACCTCCTCAACAGGGTTTATTTCCCCAACAGGTTTTATTTCCCCAACAACAATCGAGGAACCAAAATTCCCCAGCCGAGTACATCCTCCCCAACCGAGTCTGTATTCCCCCGGCATAGTCTATCTTCCCCAGCTGAACCTGTTACCCCAAGTTGGGTCTATCCTCCCTGACTGAACCTACACTCTCCAGTTCGAGTTTTCCGTTCAGATGATTACAAATCATAGGGCCACAACTCCTAATCCCCAGTAAAGTCATCAATAAAATCTTTACTATCTCAAAAGATACTATGAAGCCTGGACCCGACCATATATTAGTACAACTTTCCAAACACTAGGAAGTCTGGACCCAACCAGATAATGGTGTAACTCTTAAATTGATGAAACCTGGAACCGACCAGATAACAGTTTGAGTTTTTGAAACCTGGACCCGACCAGATAACAGTTAATCTAAGATACTATAAAGCCTCGACCCGACCAGATAATAGTTTAACTCTTCAAAATATAGAAGAACCTGGACTCAACCAGACCAAGGTTTAACTTCTTTTCTGGAGTAGAGTTTGCCTCTACCCACACAAGTTATTGTAAAGCCTGGATCTGACCAGATAGCAATTGCCTTCAGAGATTCGTTGTAAAACCTGGAACCTGACCAGATAACAATTTAATTCCCAAATAGTTTATTGTGAAACCTGGACCCGACCAGATAACAATTAATCTCACCAACCTCAGAAATTTGCAAAGCCTGGACCCGACCAGATATAAGTTTTCGAGAAAGTTATTGTGAAACCTAGAGCCCGACCAGATAACAATCAACTGGGATCCCCAGAGAGACACTGTGAGGCCTGGACCCGACCAGATAATAATAAGACTTTCCAAAAACCATGAAACCTAGACCCAACCAGATATTAGTTACCACTTTAAGATTACTACAAAGCCTGGATCCGACCAGATAACAGTTGACCTCCTTATCCCCAACAAGTTGTTGTAAAGCCTGGACCCAACCAGATGACAGTTCAATTTCAAGGAATTACTGCAAAGCCGAGATCCGACCAGATAACAATTGACTTCCTTATCCCAGCAAGTTGTTGTAAAGCCTAGACTCGACCAAATGACACTTCAATTTCAATAAATTGTCTGCAAAGCCTGGAATCGGACGAGACAATAGTTAATTTATTTCTTCCCAAAAAAAATTTACCATGAAGCCTGGATCCGACCAGATAGCAGTATACTTCCTCATTCTCAGCAAGTTGTGAAGCCTGGATCCGACCAGATAACAGCTGATGTTCAAGAGATATTCCCCAGCGGAAGCATCCTTTCAACAAAGTTTGAAGATATATATATATATATATATATATATATATATATATATATATATATATATATATATATATATATATATATATATATATATATATATATATATATATATATATATATATATATTCTTCATCCCCAACGGCAATCCGGGAGTCAACTTCCCAAAACTCCTCAGCGACAGTCAGGGATTTAATTTCCTAGACAAAAACATACATCTCACATTCATACATCATAGCATGTATATAGAAGATGCATTTAGCATAATGCCACCCTTAGTGAACATCCTGCATACATCTGTATTTTACTAACTCTTTTTCTCACAGGTAAAAAAACATCAAGTTTTAGTATGAATAAACAAGAGATTTATATTGATATTTCTTCTAGTGTTTACCACCATTCCTCCAAAACGGCATCTATAAGCCCATTCACAATTCATCTTCAAATGAAAATTTCTAGGCACTCTAGTGTTCAATCATCTTTCACCTTCAAGTCACGAATGGCGGACCCGCCAATCTAACCCCTCAGGTTTAAGAAGATTGAACAGGGGCAACTATTGTACCCCAAAATTTGCCCTCTCATTTATCATGTTTTTCTCATAAGATCTCCTTTGATTCAAGATTGTACTAGGGTCGATCAGCTCAAGACACCTCCTCAAGCACTGATGACTGAAAGTTAGGGTTTGAAATTGCACAAGGATAAATGGAATTTTAATGCCCCATATGACTTTCATGGATCACAATTTCTCAAGAAATTTGATCAGATCAACAAAAGGGCAAAATGGTCAAAATTAGGGTTTTAACTGAGAAAGCTAAATTTTTGAGTTTTGACCTAAAACATGGCTTGATGGTTTGGGACATGTTACCAAGGATTCAAATGCATCATTTTGACCTAATAGCATGACTCAAAACATTTCTCAAGATAAATTGATTGATAGTCAAAATTCAGTCAACAAATGAAAAGTCAACTGATACAGTGAAAAGTCAAACTTTGACTTTTTGAGTAAAATCAAGTTTCAACAATCATATTTCATTAAGACATGAAATTAGTTCATAAAAATCAGAATTCAAAAATTACTTTGAAAAAATCAAATTTCTAAACATTTGAAAAATTTTCTAAGTGTTAGGAGAAGATGATACTTTAGAACTTCTGGGCCAGCCTTCACGCGAGTGCAATCAGAATTTGCAAACACGGTTCAGAGCATGATGCTTCAATCAGAACATATGGAAGCAATATTCTTCGGTCAGAACATTACTTTTCAGCATATAAAGGTTACGTTTCTGATCTTCTACGATCAGAACATCACCAAATCCCAAAACTCGTTTAAGCAGCCTGTTGCCCTGTTGTAACACAGTCCTGCAACCAGCTGCTGATCCATTCCATTCCTGCATTTTCTCAAACCCCATATTTGCACAAAATTAGCATACTAAACTTGTGATTAAAAAGGAATGGAACAATATACCAAAAAGGTTTAAATCCTATTTGTTCCCCCCCCCCCCAAAACCACAGCAAACTCACCTATAAATAAGTTGCTCCATCACACTTTCAAGGGGCTGGCTTTTGGAGAGAGAGAATTGTCAAAAGAGAGAAATGAAAACTGTGAAACCTTTGAAAAAATCCATAACCCTCAAACAGAAAACCAAACCTTTGTTCTTCCCTTTGAGTCAAAGAACTTGGTATTTTCTATTCCGTTGCTCTTGCTGACTCCAGAACATCCAAAGGCAGCAACTCAAGTTCCAAGCGCACACTTCAGATTCAAGGTAAGTCTTTCTGACTTTGCATATTTTCATTTAGAACATCCTTAAATATGTAAATATCATAGTATTGATGCTGGCCATATCATTGCATAAGTAGGAGAAACTATGGATCAGAACTTCTTGAATAAAGCTAGGCTCAAAATTAGAATTAGAATTTCTATAAACTGCTGTGTTTTTTATCTTTCTGATTTACTGTTGTTAAGAACTGAATAAATTGATGATGTGATGATTAATGTAAGGAAGGAGTTGAAATGTAACACAGAACTTATGAGTTCTCCTTACTGTGTTAACACACATGACTTCTACGATTTTCTCACTGTTTAAACACACTGAACTTCTGATTTTCACTCTCTGTTTTAGCACAACACAGAACTTCCGAGTTCTCCTCACTTTTTTAAAATACAGAACTTCTGATTTTTACTCACTTCTTAACACAACACAAAACTTCTGACTTTTTGCTCACTGTCTAAGCACAACCAAAAACTTCTGTTTTTTCCCTCTAACGTTTCTTTCAGGATTCTAACGGCATCAACCCAGAACTTCAGACCTTCCTCTGATGTTTCCTTATGAGCTACAGTACACAACATCAGAACTTCTGATCCGCTTTATATTGCTTTCAACATACCATTGATCCTATTTCTCACTATTTTTCCTTTTTCTCTCTTATTTTTTAAATCATTTTTAGCATTAGAACCATTTTTATAAAATGACATCAAAAATATTTTCTTTTATTAAATGATTATTTTCCTTTTAATTTATTAAGACAAGAAACAACTTTCAAAACAAGTCCTTTTTCTTTTTTACATTGTACATTTCAATATGGTTGTAATAGTTAATTAGGATTTATTTTCTTGCAACCCCCCATTCATAAATTTGTAGCCCCATCCCCTTAATGATGTAATAGTGTAGGACTTTAATTTTCCCGCATTTTTATTGCTTTCATATATTGTTAGTAATTAGGGTGTGTATGATAAGATAAAAACAACAAATAGACAACCTAAAAATCAAAGACTAAAATGCATGCAATCAAACACACTATTCACACATGCACCCTTAGGGTAATCTCACTTGTTTCCTATCAGAAAATAGTCATGTCCCTCGAACATGGGCGTTTTAGCAAAAGAACCTCGATAAAAGATCGTAGTCCTTCGATGACCCTCAGTGTTACCTTTGGCAAATGATCTAGTCCCTAAAACGACATTGCTAAAACGTTCGATGGGCTACTTTCTAAGACTATACAAACATCCCACACCCGACCTTTCACATCCAACGGTGGGGCTTCTTATCAATCAATGGTAAGATAATAACATCTAAAGTAAAAAGGAAATGAACATGAAAGACTTTCGAGTAGGTATAATGTTCCTAGTTACTTGCTCAAATTCAAAACAAAAACATCCTTGTTATTTTCAAAACAAACACCAACACTTTCAAAACACCTTTCAAACTTGAAATTTTTTTCAAAAGATCAACACTTTGTATACATTCTTACGAACTAGAATCATTACAAAGTTTTCCTAAACGATGGCACCTTTTCAAAATACTTTCAAAAACCACACAAAGCACATTTTAAAACAAAAGCAAGTGATCTAGCAAGTAACTAAGAGCCCATGGAAAACCATGGATGAAAAGGGTGCTAATACCTTCCTTTTTTCATAATCTACCCCCCGAACTCAAGAAACAATCTCAAAGGTATTTCCTGTGCGTTTTCACCTTTCCTTTTGGATAAAAGAAAAACTGATGGTGACTCTTGCTAACCGCAACATTTGCGATCAAACGGAAAACACCCAAGTCAGTTCTCCCACCGTATCACAAGATGGATGACCTGATCGAGATTCTCGAGAGTCGTACTGTAGAGAAGATGGAGAGGGAAGAGGATTTATTTTATCTAGAGTTCAATCAGGACTTAGCTACTAACTTCCTGACTTTAGTAATTGGACAGAGGTTGCCGACAGGTATGCAGAAGAGAACAAGAAATTGAAGGCTCGGATTACAAGACTCATAGGAAAGCGTCAGCGTGTGGAGTGATCTTTTTTAGGTTTGCCTTCCTAGGATGTTATACTTTATATTCTCTTGTACTTGGGATTGTTGAAACTTGTACTGAAAATTTGTAATCCATTTTGAAGTTATTATAATAAGATTTTCAGTATATCAAAATGTGTTAGTACTTTAGTATTTGCAAATTGTGTATAATTCTTGGAGTCCCTTGAAATATTAATAATAATAAAACAAATCTCGTGCATTGCATATCATGTATAATCTTGTACATATTTCTTGCATTTTTGTTCATACCCAGGTGTCTTACTGAGTTTCTCTACTTCGTTCAGCAAGTTGTCTCACCGGTACAATACTCGGGCTAATTCCAGGAAGAAAATTGAGAATCTTGAACAAGAGAATCATGAGCTACGCGAAGAAGTTATTGCTTTGAAGGCCGGTATGGCCAGTCTGACTGCTTTGATGGAATCATTGGTGGCTGCTCAAAATCAGCCACCACTTGTTCCTCCTTTTGCTCAACAACAACAAACAATGGTTGCTTCCGAATGACTGTTAGTTCTCGTTTGTTACTCCAATTACTGCTGCACAGAACCGTAGTCCTCAGGGTTACCCGTGGGTGATGCCAAAAAATTTCATGCCAGAAGGGTATAATATTGATGCTCAAGTTGCTCTAATTGTTCAAGTTGCTCCTACTCTCGCCCCGCCTGTGGTGCACATTAATCTTATGGCTAGAAATGAGATCCATTATAATGCACCTCCTTCAGTGAATGCTATGTTGTTTGTTAATGATGAAGTTTATCGTCATGTTCCTCCGCCGAGTGAAAGTGTGGGTTTCTATGACCGGTTAGATGACTTTCAAGACCAATTAAATGAGATGTAGAAGGAAATAAAGGCCCTTCGAGGAAAAGAATTGTTTGGACAGAACGTCAGTGAACTCTCCCTAGTTCCCAACTTAAAGGTACCATCAAAGTGTAAAGTGCCAGAATTTGAGAGGTACCAGGGCAACTCTTGTCCTTGTGACCACCTCGTGATGTATATCAGAAAAATATCTACCCATACTGATGATCAGCGTTTGCTTATTCATTTCTTCCAAGATAGTTTGACTGGTGTCGCTCTGAAGTGGTATATGAGTTTGGACAATAGCAGTATTCACGCCTTTAATGATCAGGGGGAAGCCTTTATCAAGCAGTATAAGTACAATATGTTTATGGAACCTGACCGTGACTAGTTAAGGGCAATGGATCAGAGAGACAAGGAGTCGTTCAAAGAATATGCACAACATTGGCGCAAGATAGCTGCCCAGGTGGTGCCACCTATGGGAGAACAAGAAATGAACAAGGTCTTCTTGAAAAACCTTGGATCATTTTATTATGAAAGGATGGTCTCCAGCACACTGAGTGATTTCAGTGAAATGGTGAGCATGGGTGTTCATTTAGAAGAGGCTGTCAGAGAAGGGCACTTGACAAAGGATGAAGGGACGAAAAAGTTATCATACGGGTTCTCTCGAAAGAAAGAAAGTGAAACGAATGTTGATATTGGGGAAAGGAAGATTAGGCCACCTAGAAGACATCATCGGTACCAGCAACAGGTTGCTTTTGTGACTCCAGTTGTCAATGTAGCTCCAACCACTGTTGCCTATCAAAGACCATTTCCTCAGGGAAATCAAGGGCAAAATCATAAGAGATAAGATTTTGACTCCATTCTGATGAGCTACGTAGAGTTGTTCTCGGCTTTGATTCAAAAGTAGTTGGTTCAGACGAGGCCCCCCTACTATACCTTCACCCTACCTTGGTATTATAAGGCATACCAGACGTGCGCTTTTCATGAAGGAGGCCCAGGTCACATCATCGAGAACTGTTATCCTTTGAAATATGAAGTACAAATGATGGTGAGATCTGGCCTCCTATCCTTTAAAGATGTTGGCCCTAACGTGAAAGATAATCCTTTGCCAAAACATGGAGGAGAAAATGTTGTAAACATGGTTGCTGGTTTTCTTGGGGACTTTTGGATTTTTAATATTAACCTAGTTAGAGGAGATCAGGTGAAGATGCATGCTGATCTCTACGAATTTAGTTACTATACACACGACCATGCTGGTTGTGGTATTTGTAGTACATATATTCAAGGATGTGATAAGATAAAAGTTGATCTTCCGGAAATGATGGATGAAGGCCTCATTCATATAATTAGGCCAAGGGCAGAGTACGAAGAAGTTGTGAATATGGTCTTTGGATGTCCTGGAGAATTCTAGATTTTTGACGTGAATCATATGAATGACGATTTAATACAGTTACATGCTACCTTCTATCATATGGATGATCAAGAATAACACCATTATGGATCTTGCCAGATTTGCTGCAGAGATTCTCATGGTTGTTCCATTGTGAAAAAGGGTGTTCAGTTATCATTGGATAATGGTTCTATCAAAGTTTCAGGAAATAAAGATCATTATAATGGGATTAACATGATTGAAGATTGCTCAGTCGAGACTGTGTCAAACAATGAGTATGTTTCCGCAGATGAATTCTTTTCCTCATATGAAGATATGTTCGCCAGTAATGATTATTTGATGTCTAAGTGTTCTGAAGAAGGGGTGAATGTTATCGTGCCTTATTTTGGTGTTCCCTCCCCTATAGAGATTGAGTACCATAGAAAGCCAGTTGTTGCTCCAGTGGTAATTTTCTTGTCGGGTCCTGTTCCTTACAAATTAGACAAAGTCGTGCCATGCAAATACAATGCTAAAATCCTAGAGGATGGTATGTAAGTTCTAATCCAACCTTTGTCTGATGTCAAGAATATTGTTGAAGCCAGCCAAGTGACCCTCAATGGCCGTGTTTTCACACCTATCATTCAAGGAAAATGTTAATGCTGATTAAAGGTTATTGAAAGTACTGAACCTAAGAAATTAGTGGGGGAATCTAGTGGTACTACTCTAGAAAAATATGTGAATGATGTAATGAAGATTATCCAGATGAGCAACTACAGGATCATAGATCAATTGTTGTAGACTTCATCAAAGATATCTATTCTAGCCTTGCTAATGAACTCTTCTGCCCACAGGGAATCTTTGATGAGAGTATTAAATCAATATTTCAGTGAAAGTGATATACCTTGGGACCAATTCAATAGTTTCGTAAGGAATATTACATCCTGGAATTACCTGATTTTCTATGATGATGAATTGCCCGATGAAGGAAGGAATCATAATCTGGCTCTCCATATCTCCATGAATTGCAAGAATGATTCATTGCTCAATGTGCTGATTGATAATGGGTTCGCTTTAAATGTCATACTGAGGATAACACTCATGAAGTTGAAGTACCAATGAACACCTATTCACCCGAGTGGCATAATTGTGAAAGCTTTTGATGGATCGAGGAAGTCTGTCATCGAGGAAGTTGATTTTCTTATTCACATAGGCCCCCACCTATTTCAGATTACTTTCAAGGTTATAGATATTGTTCCCGCTTACAGCTGTTTACTAGGACGACTGTGGATCTACGAGGCAGGAGCCGTCACTTCAACTTTGCACCAGAAGCGGAAGTTTGTTCGTGAAGGAAAGATGGTCATCATAAATGGAGAACAAGCTTTATTAATATCCCATTTATCCTCTTTCATTTTTGTGGAAGCATATGAAGCTTCTATTGGAACTCAGTTCCAAGCTTTATCCATTGATAATGTGAGGAAAAATGAGGATTCTATAGCTTCGTTTAAGGATGCTCAACGGGTAGTGCGTAATGTCCCTAGTAAGGTGTGGGGCAGATTGTTGATCCACCTGTGAATAAGAATCGAGCTGGTCTAGGTTTCTCCGTGAAGCGTAATAAAGGTTAGAAATTAAGCCAAAGTCTGCTTTAGGCAAATATCAAGACATCTTTCACAGCGGAGATTACCTTCATCCAACTGTTCCTAGGATCAATGTTATTCTGGAAGGCAAAGCAAAGCAAGAGATGCCGAACTACGTGACGCATGGAGTCAGAGTCCAAAACTGGGTCACTATTGATGTTCCCTCTTGCATTCATATCTCAAAGTAATTTGTTTTTGTTAATCTTTTCAAAAATATTTCACTCTTCCCAAGGTGAAAGTATTTATATTGTATGGGCATATCTATTGCTTTGATATTTAAAATCATTAATAAAAGTTGTCTTTGATTCCCAATTGTGTCTTTATTTTCTTCTTTTTCTTGGAAAATGGTGTTGTACCGCAATTTTTCCCCCTAAGATCCTTTCATCATACCATGTTGATTCCATTACAATAAGATCACACTAGGATTCTTGGTTCCCCTCCCTATATTTAGCTTTGCACTTTGAGGAATCATCAAGCACCTTGACTTGTTTTCTTTTGTGATCATGAATGTTTTGTCTTAATTTTATTTTAATTAATAAAATGCAATGTTGGTTTGTCTTACTTGTTAATAATGTAGGTAAAGGCAATGTGGCTTAGCAAGTTGATCCATGGGTTCATGAGTTTATTTCCATGCCCTAGTAAATAAAGCTTGAGAAGTTAAAGCCTCACCATTGAAGTTGTTTTGGAGGAAATGGCATGGCAAGCTTATTTTGGTTCGCCATATTTCAAGATTATCAAATTTTATCCAAAAAGTACATGGGGTTGATTGAAAAAATAGTCATGGTTGGACAAGGTCTTGTTCTCATTAGTCACAAGTGCATATTTCTCTCAATTCTCAAGATATGGAAGTGGATTTGGTTTCTATGAGTTCTCATTATCATCCTCAGTAACTTATATTTATAAAGCATTTGTATTGGTACAAGAAGTTTTTTCAAAATTGTCAAAGTTCCTCCAAGCATTTTCTTGATCTAGGAACTATGGTTTTGAACTTCAAAGAAGTATATCTTGCTCATATCTTGGTATTTTTGAGTGATTCCAAAGAAATACTTCTCTACAAAGGGTTATCAACAAATCACTTCAAAAGTTCGAAAGAGTTTTCATGTGGAAGAAACTTGATGAAGAAGAAATATTACAAGTCCTCCAGATGAATCCCCAAGTTTTTATGTGTGACTTCAAATGATCATAACTTGGTCAAATTTTATCACCTTGAGCCTATTATTTTTCCATAATGATCTTGAAGATGTGAACTTTATGCCTTATTTTATGTGAAAAGTGATAAAGTGGATAGAAGTTGCCTTAAGGATACAAAAGATTATAGGTCATTTCATGATTTTTTGCCAACTTCAAAAATTCATAACTCTCTCAATTTTTGGAAATTTTGAATGGTTCAAGTTTCAAAATGTCATTTAAGAGGTCTATTTCATGCCATCTTTTTTGATTAAGAGCAAATTCCAAGTGGAAGGCTATGTTTGGATGCAAGACATTATAGGTCATTTTTGAAGGAAAATTGGATATTTCTAAGTATGGAAAGTCAACCCTTTTTCTCCAACTTTGACTCAACACAACTTTCAGCTCAAGCATCCATTTGATTCCATTCTTTTTCCATTGCAAAGCTTGTAACCTCATCTTTCTAAAGCATCAAGAATCATGCCCTAAGACCCCTTGAGTTGAAAATGCCATTGTTTTGAAATTGTTAACTGGGAACTGAATTTTTCACCAAGTCAGAATTTTGAAATCCATAATATGGTCTCTAATCACAAGATTTATACACATTTTTTATTTTAACTTGATTAACAAACATTTCGGAAGTGTTTAGCACCTCAAAATGCAAGGATTTGATGAGTTTTGGTGAAAATAAGACTACACTTCACTCGTGCATCAGGTTTGCACGAATTCCCTCCAAAATGCATCATTCACTCTTTCTTTTGATCCCATTTGCTTCTCCTATAAATACATGAACTATCGCATTCATTTTCTCAGGCTTGGATAGCCAGAATCACCCTGCCAAACTTGTTGCATAACTCAGAATTCAGTAACTTTGAAACCCATATACAAGCCTTTTTAAATCCAATTTTTTCATCAATTCACCTTCCTTGATCTTCCCTGAAGCTAACCATATAATTACATTCAAGAATCATGCCCTATATTGCTCCATAGAAGTCCAGTTTCAGAGCTCTGCAACTCAACTTCAATAGGAAGATTCCTTCATCAATTCTTCAAAACTTTGATATCATTGTGATGCTCTCATTTCCCTGGTTCTAGTCGTAACACTTACCTTTTACTAGAAACACGTTTTAACCATGAAATTTCAAATCCCTTTTCAAAACTTTCTTTCTAAATTGCTTGAGCTATAGTTTATATAAATATGGCACGAGGGTGTGGTTGTCTTCGTCTTGAAGAGACGAAGCGAATGGCATAAGTTTGAGCTTCTGATTTTACAGTTTGAGAGACCTGCAATTCATGTTGGCTGGAGGTTGAAGATGACCAATGTATCATCTTCCAACCAATGATGTCACGCCACTTGTTATTTTTGAATTCTGATTTAGTAATTGATTCAATGCTTTATTCACTAATGACCATGATAAGCACAGCGCGCTAGATCCCTTGGATCTGATTACTAACGCGTTTTGACTCTCATCCAATGGTCCACATATTTGTGACTTTTATTTTCTTTTCTGATTTTTATATTTAATTGTTTTAAACATCAATAAATCATAGAAAATTCATTTTAAGTCTAAAAAATATGAAAAAATTATGAAAAATATTTTTGATTATTCTCTTTTTGATTTTTATTTTTTCACAATTTAATTTTGTGTTTTGGTATTTTTTTATAAATTTACACTTTATTTGAATTGTTTTAAATGTTTAAAAATACTTTTATACATTTTTAAATTCTAAAAAATTTATGGAATGATCCAATGATATTGTGACAAATATTGCTGACCTTATTTTATTTTTGTTTCTGACTTTGCTATTTTTTAAATCATTTTTGGTTTATTTTACCCATTTCTTTTAATTTTAAAAATAGTTTCTGACTTTAAAAAATTACCAAAAAATTTATAAAATCATTTGAGCCCTTTTTTGATTTTTCTATGGTCTTACTTTTTATTTCTTGATTAATTTGAACGTAGTTGATATTTTTCTCTTTTATTTCTATTTTTAAACATTATTTTTTCAAACCATTTTGGTATATATTAAAGCGTAATATTATTTTGTGACTATTTTCTGGCTGATCTTGGGTTAAATTTTTGATCATGAACTTTATTAACATCATTGGATCCATGGTGTTGAGTCTAACTCCACAAAAATGGATGAATGATTTTAATAATGGTTTGATTAAATTTAATTCAAAAGTGGTTTGTATATTCTCTCTCACCCCTCTTCATCTCATCCCCTTCTTATTGCACTAAATGTTGTTGGAGAATGATCTCTATATCATGTCTCAAAACAAATGATGCATAGATTACTATTGATCGGCCTCAGAATAGGTCTGACTTCTATATAAGTCCACTTACAATTGCTTAACATAGCGCTAAACTTTGTCCCGATTCAAATAAATGATCATTCGTGGCCCAAACTTATGTTTGCAAGCCCAAGTATGTTAATTTGATCTCATTGATCCAATCAAATTGAGATTTATTGTGTGGAGGCTTTGGTTCTACCAATCCTCTAATGGATCTACAACACCTTTGGTCAACGTGGATCACTTAAACATCGTTGATCATTAAATGGTACTTATGAGGATTCCAAATGAATGACATACTTGACAAAAAGCAAATGCAACTTGTTGTGTGGAGGCTTTGGTTCTACCAATACTCTAATGAGTTCCAAATGCAAATTTCAAGATGGTCATCCAACTAACCACTAATTACTAATAATTGATTTCATTTTGTGTTTTTATTTTATGCTCTTTACTTTATGAACCATTTACTTTTAGCATATACATTTCATGCTATTTTTCATCTTTGCTCACTTGAGCCCCTTTATATTCTTGTCTTTTTTATTTTGCTCATTTGAGCTTTTCTTTTCTTTTGAAGACACCTAATAATCAACACAAACCCTAAAAATCTTTAATGATACTTGGACTATTTGGTTACTATCCTTGGCATTATGGAGCATTGGACTTTTTGGACTTAGGATTAGAAACCTTGGCCTATGATTGGAGACCTTATGATTTTATCTGATTATTTTGTCTGGAGCTCTTGAGGTTCACCTCAAGACATTGGGTTGTTTGTTTATTTTTGTGTGCAGGTTATTGTGATTACACCTTTTGTTTAAAATCTAGAATTCATCTGTATACAGTCGTTACTCTGCCCAATTTTTGTGAAGACTTAATACACTTGAAGTTTGGTTCTCTCAAGAGGTCTATTGTTTTTTCTTATTTGGTTTCAATCTAAATAATGGGAATTCTATCTTGGCTCATAGTGTCAAGTATTGGCTTCTTGTTGGTTAGATGGTTCTTATCCCTAGATTTTACCTTATTCTTTAGGATAGCCTATCCTTCTCCTCCCATCTTCTTTAATTTCAAAAATCTTCTCCGTCCTCTTGAAAACCCTTCTTGTTTTAAACATGAACCACTTTCATAATAAACTTGGAATTAGGTCCATGCATTTTCAAACATTTTCATAAATAAACTTCAATAAACTTAATAATACTTTGACATCATTTTTGTGAGAAGACTAAAAGTCAATCAATCTCATTCAAACTATTTTGCCTCTTTGGCTTTCATCTTTAAATTTTTCTCAAAAAAAGATTGGACTCTTGTCAATCCTTGTAGTGATGCAAACAACTATACTTATACAATATATAGTGAGGAGAGATATTTTACACTTGGGTGTTGAGTGATGCGTTGTTGATTCTAAAATCCAAGTCATATCCTCCACTTTGAGCTGATACAAATTCTCCTTTCTCATGATTGTGGGTGGTAAGTATGTTTTCCACACAGACAATGACGATGATTTTTTATCTCATAAAATTAACCAACACATTTATGTTTTAAATTTTTTAAATAAAAAAATAGGAACTACGTGTACCCTGATCCCCTATTGCATGAAAAGGTGGTACGTAGGCACTAAAGGTTCGTAACCGCGGCGGGTGCAAAAAAAATCATAAAAAAGATATTTCTTTTCTATCATCCACCATCTATTTTTACACAACATTTTATAGCCAAAATATACAGATTTTTCAAATAGGTTCTTGTGGAGTACCATAGATGTTTAGGGTGCTAATACCTTCCCTTTGCATAACCAACCCCCTTACCTTGAATTTCCCCCCCACCCCCTCTTTTTGGGTTATCCGCTCTTTTCCCATTCCTTTGGAAACAATAAAACACGGTGGCGATTTTTATTTTGATCTGTATAAGTTTAGTCAATCCAATGGCTTAGTCTTAAACATTTCTACCGCTACAAATGGTAATCCGAAAAATCCTTTCAAAATAAATAATAACTATAAATAAATCTGCATAATCACTTACTATATGTGTCAGTTTCTAAAAACAATCATAAATCATATGTGTAGATTAATTAAAAAAACCATTGAATACAATAATCCTGCACCCTCTCCCAACTTTGAATATCCTGTGTATGTGGCTGAAGAAGAATATGATGAAATCCCAGAAGAGGTTTCACAGTTGCTTGAGCACGAGGAAAGTACCATTCAACCATATAAAGAGCCATTGGAGACAATTAATTTGGGTTCAGAGGATGATCCAAAAGAGATCAAGATTGGAGAATTGCTTCATCCCAAAGTGAAGAGCAGGTTGATTAAATTGTTGAAAGAGTTTGTGGATATCTTTTCTTGGTCATACCAAGACATGCCGAGATTGGATACTGATATTGTGGAACATCATTTGCCACTAAAGCCTGAATGCCAGCGCCAGGAACTGAAAAGCAAGTTAGAGGCTTCCTTGGGCGTTTGAATTACATTTCTAGATTTATCTCCCATATGACTGCAACATGTCAACCGATCTTTAAGTTGTTAAAGAAAGATCAAGTTTGTGTGTGGACACATGATTTCCAAAGGGCATTTGAAAGTGTTAACGAATATATGCTTGAACCTCATATCTTGCTCCCTCTTGTTGAAGGAAGACCATTGATTATGTATCTGACATTGTTAGATAATTCTATGGGCTGTATTTTGGGACAACAAGATGAAACAGGGAGAAAAGAGTATGCCATTTATTATCTCAGCAAGAAGTTTACTGACTATGAGTCACAATATTCTATGCTTGAAAAAAAACATGTTGTGCTCTGGCCTGGGATGCAAAATGGTTGCGGAAATATATGTTGAATCATACTACTTGGTTGATTTCCAAAATGGATCCAATAAGTATATTTTTAAAAAGCCTGCTCTTACTGGGAGAATTTCCCGTTGGTAGATGTTGTTGTCTGAAAATGATATTGAATAACATACTCATAAGGCTATAAAAAGCAGTATGTTGGCGGATTATCTTACTCACCAACCGGTGGATGATTATCAGTCTGTTAAATATGATTTCTCTGATGAGGAGATGATGTTTTTGAAGATAAAAGATTATTATGAAACTTTTCCTGGGGAAGGTCCTGATCTTGAATCCCGGTGGGGTATGATGTTTGATGGAGTTGTGAATGCTTATGGGAAAGGAATTGGTGTTGTGATTACCACTCCTCATGGATCACATATCCCTTTTACTACAACATTGGCATTTGATTGTACCAATAACATGGCAGAGCATGAAGCTTGTATCATGGGTCTCGAGGAGGCTATTGATCTCAGAATCAAAATTCTAGATGTGTAATGCGATTCAGCTTTGGTAATAAATTAGATTAAAGGAGAATGGGATACTTATCACCCTGGCTTGATTCCCTACAAAGACTATGCTAGAAGATTATTACCTTTCTTTAACAAAGTTGAATTCCATCACATTCCCAGAGATGAAAATCAGATGGCAGATGCCTTTGCCACATTGGCTTCTATGTATCAAGTAAATACTTGGACCAATGTGCCTCGTATCATAATGCGACGTCTGGATAGGCTGGCTCATGTGTTTGCAGTAGAGGAAACGTCAGACTAAAAACCTTGGTATTATGATATCAAGAATTTTCTCTAGACTCAGGAATACCTGACTGGTGCGTCAAACAAAGATAGAAAGACATTGAGAAGGTTGGCAGGAAGATTTTTCCTCAAGGAAGATGTGCTATAAAAAAGAAATTATGACATGGTCTTGCTCAGATGCATGGATCTACATGAAGTAGACATGTTGATGCATGAGATCTATGAAGGTTCCTTTGGCATTCATGCCAATGGACATTCAATGGAAAAAAAGATGCTTAGGGAAGGTTACTATTGGCTGACAATGGAATCTGACTATTACAAACTTGCAAACAAGTACCATAAATGCCAGATTTATGCTGAAAAAATTCATGTGCCTCCGACGATTCTCAATGTTATTTCTTCCCCGTGTCCTTTCTCTATGTGGGGTATTGACATGATTGGAATGATTGAACCCAAGGCGTCGAATGGACATCGTTTTATCTTGGTGGAAATAAACTACTTCACCAAATGGGTGGAAACAACTTCATATGCTAATGTTACTAAGAAAGTGGTAGTACGCTTTATCAAGAATAATCTTATATGTCGTTATGGTGTGCCAAGCAGAATTATCATTGACAGCGGCTCGAATCTGAATAACAAGATTGTAATACAGTGGGAGAACTGACTTTACTAGTTTTGCATTTTAATTGCAAATGTTGCAGTTATCAAGAATCACCATCAAATTTTCTTTTATCCAACAAAGGAAAGAGAGAAAAGAACAAGAAAGACCTTTTTAAAGATTTTGAGTTCAGGGGGTAGATTATGGAAATGGAAGGTGTTAGCACCCTTTCCATCTGTACTTATCTATGGGCTCTTAGTTGCTAGCTCACTTTTGAAAATGCTTTCTTTTTGTGTATGTGTGTTTGAAAATATTTTTGAAAAGACGCCTTGGTGCGGAGAACTTTTTAATTTTTCTCGTTTCATTGAGAACGTATACAAAGTGTTTTTTTTCTTTGAAAATATTTAAAAAAAGAGTTTGTGTATGTGTGAAAAATTGTTTTGTTTGTTTTTTGTGAGAAAACAACTATAAGCGGTCTACCTACTCAAACAATCTTTGTTCTTTTCCTCTTTTCTTTTAGATAGTGATATCCTACTATTAGTCAGTAGGTAGCCCTATCGTTCGATGTTTTGAGAGACAGTCGAGGGTCATCGTGCAATTGCGAAGGAAACTCGTAAGATACGTTAGCAATTACTATAAGGTTTTAAGATCATTTACCGAGGCAACGTCGAAAGGGTCATCGAGGGACTTATGATCTTATAACCAAAGGGTAAGTGCTAAAATTTCCTACGTTCGAGAGACGTGACTGTTTCTCTGAAGGCAACAAGTAGATGTACCTTAGAGGTGCGTGTGTGCGAGTGTGTTGTGTTTTAGTTATTTATCTTAAACATTTAGGTTTTCAACTATTTGTTTTTAGTCTTTCCAAACAAGTCTATTAAGCATACATCTAGTAGTTAATTGTATATAAGTACGGAAAATAAAGTGCAGAAAATTGAATCGGTAGTTTTCTAACGTTTGTTTTTAGTCTTTCTGATTCTTATTTTTTTCTCAATTTTATTTTATGATTTGGTATTTTTTTTAATGATTTTTCACTTTATTTGAATTGTTTAAATTGTTTAAAAATACTTTTCTTGATTTTTAAATTCTGGAAAAAATATGGAAGGATCCAATGACTTCTTGACAAATATTGGTGACCTAATTTTATTTTTATTTCTGATTTTACTCTTTTTTTACCAATTTTGGTTTATTTTGCTTATTTCTTTAAATTTTAAAATTCGTTTCTGACTTAAAAAAAATTCTAACAAAATTTCTCAACACTTGTTGACTCATGTTTGACCTTTGATATTTACTATAGGATTTTTATTTGGTGTTTTAATATATTTTGTGTATTTTACCAATTATTTATCTTTTATTAATCATTTAAATATTACTTTATTAAATATTATTTTATTATTTTTGGTTGGTCCTGATTTGGGTGTTATTTTGGAACAAGTTCCTCAACCTCATTGGATCTTGGGTGTTGATAGGTGGAAAAACCAAATCCACCAAAATAGATGAATGGTGTTGATGATATTTGAAACCCTAATTTCATCGGATACATCCCCTCCTTCTTCATGTTATCCCTTTCTTACTTGTGCTGCATGTTGTTGGAGAATAATCTACATATCATTTCTCTAACACGTGGTACATAGATTTCTATTTATCGGCCTCAAAATAGGTGTGACTTCTACATAAGTCCACCTACGATTGCTTAATATAGCGTTAAATTTGTCCCGAATCGAGAAATGGTCATTTGTGACCCAAACCTATGTTTGCAAGCCCAAGTATGTTAATTTGAAACCTTTGACCCAATAACCTTGAGGTTCATTGTTAGGAGGATTTGATCTTATCAATTCTCTAATGAATTTTAAAGAATTTTGGTCTAAGTGGATCATTTAAACATCATTGATCATATATGCTTACCTCGAGTACTTGAAATGACTGATATACTTGACAAAAAGAAAATGAAACATGTTCTTGAGAAGCTTTGATGTTATCAATCTTCTAATTTGTTTTCAAATGCACGTTTCAAGATGGTCATTCAACTAACCTCTAACTTCTAATTCACTAACAATTGACTTTACTTGGTGCATTTAGTTTATGCCCTTTATTTTATGTCCTTACTTTTACGCACATTTTCTTTAGCATTTACATTTCATGCTATTTTCATATTTGCTCATTTGAGCATTTATCCTTTTGTCATTTTATCTTTGCTCATTAGAGATTTCATTTTATTTTTGAAGACACTTAATAAACAACTTGAACATTAAAAAACTTTAAGGTCACTTGGACTATTTGGTTAATTTCCTTGGCATAATAGAGTTATGGACCTCTTGGACTTAGGATTAGAAGCCTTGATTACCCTTGGAACCTTGTGACTCTATTGTTATTTTGTCTGGAGTTCTTGGGGCTTACTCCAAGATATTAGATTGATTTTCTTTGTGTGCAGGTTATTCTGATTATATGCTTTGTATGGGATTGTTAATTCACTTGTATACAGTTGTTACTATACCCAATCTTTGTGAAGACTTAATTCATTTGAAGCTTGGTATTCCTAAGAGGTTTAGTATTTTTGCTTGCTTGGTTTCAATCCAAAGGATTTGAATTCTACATTGACTTTTTATGTCAAGTGTTGGCTTCATGTTGGTTAGATCGTTCTTTTCCCTAGATTTTACCTTATGCTTTAGGATAGTCCCTTCATCTCCTCCCATCTTCTTTAATTTCAAAAATCTTCTCCCTCCTTTTCAAAACTCTTCTTGTTTTCTAACTTGAACCGCTTTCATAATAAACTTGGACTTAGGTCTATACATTTTCAAAATATTTTCTTAATAAAATTCTAATCAATATTAATCTTACTTTAACATTTTTGTGAGAAGACTAAAAGTCAATCAAACTCATTCAAACCATTTTTTTGCCACTTTGGCTTTTTACTTTAAAAACTTGTCTAAAAAAGATTAGACTCTTATCGATTCTTGTAGTAAAGCGAGCTACTATACTTCTAAGATATGTAGTAAAGAGAGATATTTTCCACTTGGGTGTTAAGTGAGACTTTGTTGATTTTAAAATCCAAGATATATCCTCCACTTTGAGATGATGCAAATTATTATTTCTCATAATCATGGGTAGTAAGTATGTTTTTCACTCGGATATGATGATGATGTCTCTTCTCTTAAAATTAACCAACACACTTGTGTTTTAAATTTTTTGAGGTGAACTACGAGTACCCTGATCCCCTATTGCACGGAAGCTGGTATGTAGACACTAAAAGTTCGCAACCCGACAAGTGAAAAATTGTTAAAAATACTTCTTTTTTCATCTCCACCATCTATTTTGTATACACGATTTATAGCCAAAATACACAAATTTTCAAAGAGGTTCCTGTGGAGTACCGTAGATGTTTAGGGTTCTAATACCTTCCCTTTTCATAACCAACCCCCGTACCTAGATTATCTCGTCCTCTCTTTTGGGTTTATTCCCTCTTTTCCCATTCCTCTAGAAACAATAAAGCGCGATGGTGTTTTTTATTTAATCTGTGCGAGTTAAGTCAATCCAATGGCTTAGTCTCAAAATTTCTACTGCCACAGGTTACCAACAATGAAGATGACATATTGAATGTCAGTATACCTTTTCTTTGCGACACGACACGTTATGATTCTTTCACTTTCATATTCTACTCCTAACATGGGTGGTTTTCTGATATTATCTTTGCTTCATCCATCTCAAATTAATCTTATACATCCTTTGTCTAGAAACATGGAAATAGTTAATGAGAAAATTGCTATTTGATTATTAAGGAGTTAATGTTTTACTGCTACCAATTCTCAAGAACTAAATCAAAAAATGTTAATGATATATCAAGAAAAGAGCTGCGAAAAATAACATATTGTAATACGGTGGGAGAACTGACTATTTGGTTTTGCATTTTATCGCAAATATTGTAGATATCAAGAGTCGCCGCCGAATTTTCTTTTATCCAATAAAGGAAAGGGTGAAAAGAACAAGAAAGACCTTCGAGAATTTTTTGAGTTCGGGGGGGGGGGGGGGGGGGGGGGTAGGTTATAAAAAGGGAAGGTGTTAGCACCCTTTTGAAAATTCCTAAGTTCGGCAACTTTGTAATGATTCTCGTATCAGTTGAGAACGCATACAAAGTGTTTGTTTTGAAAATATTTCAGAAAAGTATTTGCGTGAAAAATGTTTTTGAAATGTTCCCGAGCAAGCGATTAAGAACTATCTACCTACTCAAAAGTCTTTCGTGTTATTTTCCTTTTCCTTTAGATAGTGTTATCCTGCCATTAGTTAATCGGAGGCTCTATCGTTGGATGTTGGAGGGACAAGCGTGAGTCATTGTACAATCATAAAGGAAACATATAGGGATACCTTTAGCAATTCGAAGGGACTATCATAATGTATTTGTAGGCAACATCGAGGGACAAGATAATTTACTGAAGTCAGCATCAATGGGTCATTGAGGGACTATGATCATTATGATGATTTTTAACTAAGGGTCTTTGCTAATGGTATCCCTACATTTGAGGGACATGCTTGTTTTTTATCAGAATGCAACAAGGGAGGTTACCCTATAGGTGTACGCGTGCTTAGTGTGTTCAGTTCAATTATATTATCTTGATTAGTTAGGAGTTATCTACTGATAGATTTTAAATCTTTCCATACAAGCTTATTTACTAACAGATATATATACAACACATAATTATAAGTTCAGTTAAATAATGGTGCG
Source organism: Vicia faba (assembly GCA_948472305.1). NCBI lineage: Eukaryota > Viridiplantae > Streptophyta > Magnoliopsida > Fabales > Fabaceae > Vicia > Vicia faba. The sequence continues at coordinate 866,557,365 of OX451737.1, forward strand.
GAAAGTAAAGCGCAAGAAAGTAAAGGCCTAAAACTATTACAAGGATTTAGTATAGTTACATAATTAGTAAATGGTGCCAAGTTTCATGCCTCGCATCGCAAGTTTGCTCAGTCAATGGTGCAGATGACTAAAAATGACTCTATTGACCCGCAAATCGACCTTTTACGATAGCGATATCAAACGATTGTAACTTATTCATTATTCAATATTTTTGAGTGTTTCTTCTTGTGTATGACTCTCCTTGACGTCATATCCAATTTCTCTTCACAAATCAAGAGCTGATTACGTGTGGAAGATCACCCAAATTCGAATATGTTAGAAGTCACTTTATGGATTTTGACCTAATCTTAAGTAACTGTCGCCTGATTTCTAAGAATTTTGATTTCCTCAAATTACGAGATCTTGAGACGATTATTTATGCATATGGTCATAAGTGATATCGCTCACGAGTTTATCTTCAAAGATCGAAAGAAAATTGTGTTTGGAAAACTTTGAAAGTTATCGAATCGTCGCAAGTCATTTGTTTGATTTCGAATGTTCTTAACAACAATTTGTTGAAGTTTGTTAATTATACAAGATTGACGAGCGTTCTTAAAGCATGTTTGTTTTGGGCAATGAAGTTCCATTTTAATCGAGCATGGTGTGTGAGTTCATTTTGAATGCAAATTTGATTTGGACAAGAGGTGAAGATTAAGACTTTCATTTAGATGACCATGGTTTTGGGTTTGAGTTAACCAAATTGGAATTGAAATCTTAAACATTTATTTTGTTTAAGAATTTTATTGGAGTACAAGGCGCATATTTTATTTGATCATTTTTGTGATTGCTTAAAGTTCAAGTTACCAAACCAAGATGTTTTATTCAAATCATTCAATTGAGAATTGCAAAGTTTAAATAAATTCAAGATTGGTACGATAAATTTCATCATTTACAAATTTATTCAAGGCCTCGTGTTCATTACATCACAAATGAAATAAATTACGAATTTTTGTTTTGTTTACAAAGAATTACTATGTTTGCTTTGTCTACAAAGAGAGAAGTTTTATTTTGTTTCTTCAAGTCTCCATTGCTTCATCTTTAAGCAATCCATCCAATCCTCGCTTGCCATCCACGCCTCATGTTCATGAAACAAAGAAAAGAAAGTTAGCAATTCAAGCAAAATGATGTGTAAAGAAAGGAAAACATTTCATCACTAGGGTTTGTATGTAGGAATCAGAATTAAAGATGGTTCGTTTTATCATAATCCCTATTCTCCCATTTTTTGCAAATCACAAGGTTGGGCCTTGGTTCACAAAAAGGAAAAAGAAAATATACACCAAGCCCAAAGCTGCCAAGCACAACAAGCCAAACCAAGGCTTTCCAAAACCTGCAACAAATATAGAAGCAGGCAGCAAGCAACAACAAAATTAGCAAACAAATAAAATAGGGCAAGCAAGTGAGGTCAAACAACAAGCCTAGCCAAGGCTGTCCAAAACCTGCAACAAATATAGCAGCAGGCAGCAGGTGTGATCGGTGGATCTGGAACTGACTGTTTAACACTGGTTCGCGAAATGTCGCGGAAGCAAGAGTCGCCACCGTCTTTTATTTTCTCCAAATGGAAAGGACAAAAGCACAGAAAAATTCCTTAAAGAGATTGCTCTCGGTTCGGGAGGTAGGTTATAGAAAGGGAAGGTGTTAGCACCCTTTCTATCCATGGTTATCCATGGGCTCTTAGATACTTGCTCAATGTGTTTTCAAAAATGTTTGCTTTTCAACTGTGGGTTTTAAAAAGTTTCTTTGAAAATTCCAGTTCGACTCTTGTGTCAGAGTGTTTGAAAAATTGCTTTGAAAGCTTTTGAAAAGTGTCGGTGTGAAAAGATTTTTGTTTGTTTTGAAAAGAGCAAGTATCCATGAGTCGTCTACCTACCCTAAGGAATTCGTCTGTGTAAATGTCCTTTAAAGTAATGCCATCCCACCATTGAGAGGTAGGTAGCACCACCGTTGGAGGTGTTCGGGTCAATTCGAGGTTCGGGACATGGTGATCACCAGAGCAATGGGAAGACACCTTAGAAGCTACCCTCATGCCAGGTTCCCGGATCATGAGGACTTACTAAGACATCCTCTACTCGACGATCACCTTTCGAGGCAAGGCAACAGTGAGGCGTACCCTAGGGGTGGTGTGTGAATTGTGTGTCATGTTTCATTTATTTGTCTTGTCATGTTTGTCGTGATCTACGCTTGATTTTAATTAGACATTCATTCTTTCATGCTTGGTTAACAGTTAAATATTTGCGGGAAATATAAATCTAAACTATTACAAATGGCGCGGGTCCACATCGCCAAAATTAAACCGGACCCGATTTAGCGAAAAATAAATAAAGCGAATAAATAAAAGTGCGAGAAATTTAAATTACATGGCTTTGGGATATTTACAAAATTATAATGAGCGATAATAAAATAAATGCGAGAAATAAAGAAATTAACAAAATTAGGGCGTTGGACCCTTTTGCAAATAATTAAAAGTTAATGAGAATTAAAAATTAAATGATTAAATGTTTTTTTTGGTATTTTGTATTTTTTAGATTTAATGAGAAAAAGGAGAATTAATTAAAATTAAATTAAACGGCAAACCCTAGTTCTAATATTTTTTATTTATTAAGAAAGAATTAAAATATGCCCTAAATTAACCTAATTCATTTATGTACAATTTAAATAAGAAAATAAATAAATAAATAATATTGTTATTCTGAAAAAAGGGGAAAATATTAAAAGGAATAAAAAAAATTAATTAACCTAATTCTATTTTGTTGGATTTTTATTATGGAAAAAATATAAATTAAACCTAATTTGAAATTAATTTATTTACATGCTAATAAAATAATTATAATAAAATAAATATTATTTTTGGTCTTTTTCTGATTTTTATAATGTTTTTATATTTTATAGAAAAAAATAAATTAATTAACTAAAGCAATAAAAATAATATAATACAATAATTTAAACAACAAAAAGAAAAGAAAATCAAACCAGGGTGGGGTGTTGCCCCAAATAAGGAGGTGTTTTTGTGAAAAGCCTGGCCCAATAAGCTGGACGTTGGTTGACTTCCTGGATCATGTGCAACGCGTTGACTGGTGCTTATGACGCTCTTTGAATCCTGACCCTTTGATTAAATCTCCAGGACGTGTGGGTGATGAAGATTGAGCGTGTACGGTGGACTTTCACGTTAGGCCTGCATGGGATTAATCATTGAAAAATAATATTAAGCTTTTGCCAGACCTGGGACTTGAACCCAGGTCTTGAAGGTCACAAGCTCAACGCTTAACCACTGAACCAAACGTGTCAATTGGTATATTATTATAAACAAATAATCAAAAAGCAAAACTAACGCCCACTAACTAAAACGCGCGTAATTTTAAACTAACGAACCACCAGCTGACAACTCATCATCGTCTTCATCCCTTTTTTTATTTTTTCTGAAACATAAGCATATGGCAACGGTTTTAGAAACGTCGCTTTAGGAGGGATTCACGAAAATAGCGACTAGCTTTCCTTGCTATATAAATCCATCGCGAGGCATGCTTCTTGTTCATGGGACCACGCTGAGTTCAACCATGGTGGTTTGGAGCCCCAATTTTTCTTCTATACAAAACCCCCAATTCGAGCTCCTGAAAACCTAATATTTTGACAATGGCGAAAACACGAATATGGCACAAAAATTCAATTGAACATATTGGTTAGCACAGAAACATCATGACAAACAATAATCCACAAAGAAAAATGCATGAGGATGATTAAATCGTGCTATGCGAATTCAAAATTTTCTTGGTTCAGTTTTAGTTCTTGATACCAATTCAAGATGTTTTTGTTGTTGCTAATGATTGGTACACGTTCAGAATTGTTCAAGGAAGCTATTGCAATTGGTTTGGTGCCTTGAATCGCCCTATAACCTTGATTTCAGAATTGACTTTCTTGGAGATTTTTTCAAGTTTGTATATTGAGTTTTTGCGCAGCTTGCAGTCTAGGAGCATTAGGGTTCTCATTCTGATCATATATGGAGTGATCTAGGTCAACAAAAACCAACAAAATCTCATGAATTCATTATTTGGAGATTTGATTTGCTTAAGGATCTTTTCACATCTTTTTTTCATGTTCTTTGTGTCAATTAGGTTCAAATCAATCCAAAACTTTCCTAAATGAGATATGCACGAAATATTGAATCCAAACATGTATAAAAAGATTTGTTTTAGGTTAAGGTTATATTTTTCATGTATTAAAATCATTTAAATGAATATAAATTAATATTAATTCAAATAAATAAAAAAAAATGAGAATACTTCCCTTTGGGCCTAATGGTCGTGCATAGGCTTGGCATGAAGAAATTTGGAAGAAAATTGAGCCCATTTGCATTTTTAGGTCATTTGAACCATTGTTGACTTTTCAAAATTCCTAAAAATTTCCCAACTTCCACAAGGCATAACTTGGTCAATTTTTAAGCTTTTCACATGTTCTTGGACATTTTGGAAAGGTCTTTGAGTCCTTTAACCAATGCCTTTGGTCCCATGTCATTTTGATTTACCAATCTCAAGTTATGGCCTTTGACTTAAAGTCACTTTTTGTTGACTTTTGAAAATGACCTATAATGTTGAAATTGATAACTTTTTGTGAGAGCATTTCTTGGACTTGGAACATGAAGATGAAATGTAGGAAATGTCTTTCTCTTCAAAATGAGCTTTGGATGGAATTTTTCTGATAATCCATGTGAAAGTTATGCCCTGGTCAATTTCAGTTGACTTTTTCAACTGTCCAAATATAGCAACTTTTGTATCTTGATGATTTTCTGAGCCAAATTTTGAGAATCATGATCAAGCATTGATCAAATGATGCTTGTGGCTTCAAAATGATATGTTGACCAACAATTTGAACTTTTGACCGTCAAATGACCATTTTGCCCCTACAGTTGACTGTAGTGCAATCTAGGGTTTTGACTGTGCAATCTTGAGCTGAATGCCTTGAAACTTAACATGAAGACACTTGACCATTTTTTAAGCATGTGAGACTTGATTGGACCTTTGAAAAGTTCATTTGCTTGACCAGAACTCAAACCCTAGTTTTGACTGTCTAGGAGACAGTTGAGCTGCACAACCCTTGGGGCATTTTGTGACCTTGACTTTGACAATTCTTGATGAATATGGGAGGGCAAATTTTGGGGTACAACAGTTGCCCCTGTTCAATCTTCTTAGACCTGAGGATGCAGATTGGCTGACGTGCCTTTCGTAATCCGAGGGTAGAAGATGATTGAACACTAAAGTGCCCAGAAATTTGCGCTCACATAGTGACAGTGATGATGAGGGAATGGGCTTATAGATGCCATTTGGATGTTGCTTGGATAGGATGATGGGCTTATAGATGCCATCTGGACGTTGATCGCGTAAGAGATTCCTTAGCGAGAACCTGCATACCTGCAAAAACAGAAAAATGAGTACCTGACACGTCGCAGGAGCTGATTTTAGATGCTTGATATAGATATGTCCTGATTGGTTACAGGAGCTGTGTCTGGAGCTTCAAACGCTGATGAATGAACCAGGGATGGTTACTGCCTTAGCATGAATGATAAGAGAACCTTGGTTGATTTTAACTTCAACAACGCTTGTTGAGAAAAATCTTGGCGGGAATTACCATCTTTGCAATATCGGGAAGAGAACCAAAGGACATTATAATCTCAAAGGGAGTTACCTCACTCACGTTGGAGAGGGAACTATAGGAAATTATAATCTGAAAGGAGATATCACCTCACGCTCATGCCGGAGAGGGAAACATCTGAAAAAGGAATTACCACCTCACGCTCACCGTCGGAGAGGGGACCACAAAAGATTATCACCTCACGCTCATCGTCGGAGAGGAAAACATGTTGAAAAAGGAATTACCACCTCACGCTCACCGTCGGAGAGGGGACCACAAGAGACTATCACCTCACGCTCATCGTCGGAGAGGGAAACATCTGAAAAAGGAATTACCACCTCACGCTCACCGTCGGAGAGGGGACCACAAAAGATTATCACCTCACGCTCATCGTCGGAGAGGGAAACATCTTGAAAAAGGAATTATCACCTCACGCGCCGTTGGAGAGGGGACCATAAGAGAATATCACCTCACGCTCATGCCGGAGAGGGGAACATCTGAAGAAGGAATTACCACCTCACACGCCGTTGGAGAGGGGACCATAAGAGAACTTCTACTGAGTCTTTATCAGAAAAATCTGTTTGGAGTCGATTTAACTGGACTAGAGACATCCTTGAAATATGTTTGGGAATTTCAACTGCATCCTTCCTGAAAGGTAGAGGTTAGTTATATGCAATGCATGATATGGATCAAGCAATGATGTTCTCAACATAAATGAGATTTGTATGATATGATGCGTCTATGCATGCTATAATGATGTATATGATGATTCATGTATGTTTTCGTCTAGGAAAATAAATCCTTGACGGGTGCCGGGAAGTCATATCCTGGGCTGATGTTGAGGAAGAGATTCTGCTTCCGCTATGGATGATTCGTTGCAAGAATACCGATAGGAGAAGATGACTCCGTTGAGGGATAAACTTGGCAAATGAAATAATTCTGCGGGAGAAAAAGATACTCTAGCGATCATGCTGGGGAGTGTTACTCTGTGGGGATAGCGATGCTTTGCTGAAATGTTGAAGATAACTCCGCTGGGGATACCGTTGATGAGTTATGCTGGGGATATCCTTGTTGTGCTGGAAGTGTTGATAGACTTCGCTGGGGGTAGGGAGATACTTTGCCGAGGACGCTCTTTCCATGGCTTTTGGCTGAGGATAACCCAGTTATATCCTGTTACGGAAATAACTCTTTAAATCAAGCCGGGACGACGCGTTCATGCTCTGCGAGGGGATAAGCTTCCAGAATCTACTGGGGATAAGCTTATGCTTGGGGAGATATGAATTCCAACTTTCCTGGGGAAACTGGATTGGACTCTTCTGAGGGAGGTTTGAATTGCAGGGGAGTGATTCCTTTGAATAGTGGTATACCGCCGGGGAACAATCTTTAGACCAAGACTGCCGGGGATGTTTGTGTATTGCTGCTGGGGAAGTATTGAGATCTACGGGAGGATACTCAATTTCCTTGATATTTGATGACTTTGCTTGGAGAAGAATGTATTGGCTTGTTGAACCACTCTCTGGGGGATTAAGATACACTTGGCCGTGTTCTTTAGCTGAACCTACCTTAGTACCTTGGGGGATAGAACAATTAGCTGCTCGGACAACTCTTTATTGCCCCTGTTTCCAGCGTCACCTGCAATGAATTCCTTTGTTTCGTATGCAAATATTTATGAGTTAGCAAATTATTATCAATGCATACATCACAAATTGAACCTTGGACGTTCTTCGCAAAACAAAACAGAGAAAGGAAAAATACTTGGCACGTTTAACTGAAAATATATTTTTATTGATTTTTTGAATGGCCTGAAAATAGGCGTTTTGTGTACAAGAGGCTGACGTCCTAGTAAAAGGTACGTCGCCGATCAAAAAGAGTTTATACAAGTTTTGTACAAAAGAAAAATAAAACAGCTGTGTGAAAGATGAATGATCCACTGGGTTTCAACTCTGCTATTGCCTTTATAACTCCGAGCGTCTCATCACTTGATGACCTTGGTTGAAGGTGAAGTTGACTGATCGATGCCGTTTTGAACTTGATGCAAATATCGGATTCTGGATGCACAGTGATCAATGAGACATAGTTTTACGCTTTATCCCTAATTTTTGCCTGGACCGCCCTTTCGGGTTTTCAGTCCACCGGGATACCCATTTTTGCCCAAGCCGCCCTTTCAGGTTTTCGACTTGCCGGGTGTACAGATTTTTTTCATTTTCATCCCTACATTTTGCCCGAACCCTTTTGGTTCGACGGGAAGCCCTAATTTTTGCCTAGGCATGTCAGTCTAGCGGGTCTTTTTCATGCGTAGTATTTTTTAACTATGTCTGCATTGGCGGGGTGAGGAAGGTCGTCACCATCCATGTTGGTTAAGATCATTGCTCCTCCTGAGAACACATGCTTAACCACAAATGGCCCTTCATATGTAGGGGTCCATTTGCCCCTTGGATCACTCTGAGGAAGGATGATTCTCTTGATAACCAGATCCCCAACTTGATATTCCTGTGGTCTGACCTTTTTGTTAAATGCCCTGATCATTCGTTTCTGATACGTCTGACCATGACAGATAGCAGCAAGTCTTTTTTCGTCAATGAGATTGAGTTGGTCAAGTCGTGTCTGGATCCAATCATCTTCGTTCAGATTTGCATCCTTCATTATCCGGAGAGAGGGAATTTGCACTTCGATCGGCAAGACTGCCTCCATGCCATAAACCAGAGAGAAAGGAGTTGCCCCGGTTGATGTCCTGGCTGAGGTACGGTACCCATGCAGAGCGAACGGTAACATCTCGTGCCAATCTTTGTACGTTACTGTCATTTTTTGCACGATCTTCTTGATGTTTTTATTTGCTGCTTCTACAGCCCCATTCATCTTCGGTCTGTAAGGAGAAGAATTGTGGTGCTGTATCTTGAACTGTTCGCAGAGCTCAGCGATCATCTTATTGTTCAGATTGGTACCGTTGTCTGTAATAATCCGTTCAGGGACGCCGTATCGACAGATCAGGTTGTGTCGAATAAACCGTGCCACAACGGTCTTGGTTACTGTAGCATAGGATGCTGCCTCAACCCACTTTGTAAAATAGTCGATTGCCACTAAGATGAAGCGATGTCCATTAGATGCCGTAGGTCTTATCTCGCCGATCATGTCTATGCCCCACATTGCAAATGGCCAAGGCGCAGTCAGAACATTCAGGGGAACCGGAGGAACATGCACCTTATCTGCATAGATCTGGCACTTGTGGCATGTCCTAGAGTGTTGGTAACAGTCAGCTTCCATTGTGGACCAGTAATATCCTGCCCGTAGGATCTTTTTAGCCATAGTATGTCCACTGGAATGCGTACCAAAGGTCCCTTCATGTAGCTCTTCCATGATTCTCTCCGCTTCAGTCTTGTCCACACAGCGCAGTAAGGTTGAATCATGGTTTCGCTTGTACAAGATGCCGTTGCTTAGGAAGAACTTGGCTGCGAACCTCCTCAGGAATTTCTTGTCATTAATAGAGGCACCTTCAGGGTATTCCTGGGCTTCCAGATATCTCTTCACTTCGTGGTACCAAGGCTTCTCAGTTACCAATTCAGTTTCGAGATCACAACAGTAGGCCGGTTCGTCCAGTTTCCAGATGATGATCCGGGGAGCTTCATTATCCCATTTAACCTTGAACATTGAAGACATTGTAGCTAACGCGTCCGCTAACTGATTCTCTTCTCTTGGAAAGTGCTCAAAGGTTATCTCCGTGAAGTGGGGAATCATGGTCAACACGCACTCTCTGTAAGGGATCAAGTTTGGATGTTTCGTATCCCACTCTCCTTTGATCTGATTGATCACAAGAGCGGAATCTCCGAAGACACTTAGAAATTTGATCCTTAGGTCGATCGCAGCTTGAAGACCCATGATACACGCCTCATACTCCGCCATGTTGTTGGTACAGTTGAAACATAGCCGGGCAGTGAGTGGGGTATGAGTACCTTGTGGAGATATGATGATGGCGCCGATACCATTTCCCAAAGCATTGGAAGCTCCGTCAAAGTGCATAGACCATCGGGATCCTGGCTCAGGTCCTTCATCCGGTCCAGGTACTTCACAATCAGTTACAATCATGATGCTTTCATCCGGAAACTCGAAGTTCATTGATTGGTAGTCATCTACAGCTTGATGAGCTAAGTGGTCTGCCAATACACTCCCTTTGATGGCTTTCTGGGTTGTGTACTGAATGTCGTATTCCGTCAAGATCATTTGCCATCTTGCGATTCTCCCAGACAGAGCAGGCTTTTCGAATATGTACTTTATAGGATCCATCTTTGAGATCAACAAGGTAGTGTGAGTCAGCATATACTGTCTCAGCCGGCGAGCAGCCCATACCAAAGCGCAGCAAGTTTTCTCAAGCAGTGAGTATCGGGTCTCACAGTCGGTAAACTTTTTGCTAAGGTAATAAATGGCGTGCTCTTTTCGGCCAGACTCGTCATGCTGCCCCAGCACACACCCCATTGAGTTGTCCAGCACTGTCAGATATAATATTAGAGGTCTCCCTTCAACCGGTGGCATAAGGATGGGTGGTTCTTGGAGATACTCTTTGATTCTGTCGAAGGCAGCCTGACATTCGTCGTTCCAACGTACTACCTGATCTTTCTTCAGCAGTTTGAAGATTGGCTCACAGGTAGCAGTCAGATGAGAGATGAATCGAGCGATGTAATTCAGACGTCCTAAAAAGCCTCTGACTTCCTTCTCTGTCTTAGGAACTGGCATCTCTTGAATAGCTTTGACCTTAGCAGGGTCCACTTGAATACCTTTATCACTGACCACGAAGCCTAGCAACTTCCCAGATCTTACCCCGAAGGTGCACTTGTTCGGGTTCAATCTCAACTTGTACAATTTCAACCGGTCAAATAACTTCTGCAGATGATCTAGGTGCTCTTCCTCAGTCTGGGACCTAGCGATCATGTCGTCCACATACACTTCGATCTCATGATGGATCATGTCATGAAATAAGGCAACCATGGCACGTTGGTAGGTTGCCCCAGCATTCTTTAATCCGAACGGCATGACCTTGTAACAGAAGGTGCCCCACTGAGTAACGAATGTAGTCTTCTCCATGTCTTCAGGTGCCATCTTTATCTGATTGTAACCTGAAAAGCCATCCATGAAAGAGAATACCTTGTGCTGAGCCGTATTATCAACAAGGACATCAATGTGAGGTAAGGGGAAGTCATCCTTGGGGCTGGCCCTGTTTAGATCCCTGTAATCAACACACATTCTGACCTTGCCGTCCTTTTTAGGTACCGGCACCACATTAGCAACCCACTGAGGGTAAGAAGTTACTGCAAGGAACCCGGCATCAAACTGTTTCATGACTTCGGCTTTAATCTTCTCTGACATCTCTGGACGCATCCGACGGACCTTTTGTTTAACTGGAGGGCAGTCTTCCCTAGTTGGCAAATGATGGACAACAATATCGGTATCCAACCCTGGCATGTCTTCGTAGGACCAGGCAAAGATCTCCATATAGTCATGCAGCATCTTGGTTAACCGTTGCTTCACGCTGAGCTCTAGGTTGGCACCAATCTTTACCTCTTTTCTATCTGCCTCAGTACCCAGGTTTATAGTTTCCACTGGCTCTTCATGGGGTTGAATTGCCCTCTCTTCCTGAAGCAACAGTCTTGCAAGCTCGCCAGGCACTTCGCAATCATCTTCACCTTCGTCTTCGGCTAAGTTGATCGGATTTTCGAAGTCATAATTGGCATTAGCAGAGTTGTTGTCAGTAAGATCCAGAGTGGATTGGAACCTGTATGAGTGAGTGTGTGTGTAAATACAGCTGTTTTGAAAATTATGTAAAGGAAATGAAAGAAAGAAAAAAGGAACACGATATTTGCAATGCGAAAATAGTCCAAGATTTTCATTCATGATGTATAAAATGACAGTTCATATGCCCTCACAAATAGAACCACGGTGCCTCGGGTAAGACACCGGGCCATAGAGTTTATCATTGTCTATTACAAAATAACAAAACATGGGAATTCATTACTGTGTCACAAAGGTAACAGGGGTATGGTCCTTTGCGCTCCAATTGTTTAATCCGTCTTCGGTCGTCGGATAAATCCAGCTGTTGAATTCGGCTTCGTCTACTTCAAAGTCTTCCCCGACGGCATTCACTTCTGAACCCTTGATAAATACCGGAGGCCTTCCGATCTTCTCTTTCCTCATAGCTCTCTGCCCTTCTGAGGTGAAGCCCAGCCCAAGTTTATCAGTCTTCTGGGTGAAGTCTGGCAGTCTGCCCCAGTTGGCACCTTCACCCTTTTGCACTACAGCCCTGGCATCCTTTAGGGAAGCCATCTTCAGAGGACCACCTGCTTCTGCTGTTTCTGCTGCGATTGGGAACACCTCCTCGAAATGCTGAAAGGGGGTCTCAATGAACTCCCCATCCATCTCAATGTATCTGAACGAGTTTAGGTGGCTCACCATGTATTCTTCCTCACCTTGCACGGTGATGATCTTCCCTCTGACGGGGTACTTCAGTTTTTGATGCAAGGTAGAGGTCACTGCCCCAGCCTTATGTATCCAGGGTCGACCCAGCAGACAAGAGTAAGATGGACGGATATCCATCACATAAAAAGTGGAGTCGAACACCTGAGAGCCCACACGAATCGGAATGTCCACCTCCCCATGGACCATCCTCTTTGAACCATCAAAGGCCCTGACGATAATGTTGCTGGGTTTCAAATCCAGGCCTTCACAATCTAGACGATCCAGAGCCTTCTTGGGTAGCACATTCAAAGATGACCCAGTATCAACCAACACATGTGCCAAGGTGGTGCCCCTGCATTCGATTGAGACATGCAGAGCATCATTATGATCTTTCCCCTTCATGGTCAAGTCAGCATCTGAAAAACCCAAGCCATTGTCCGCCGTTAGACTTGCCACGCAATCAGTGAATTGGACTGCAGAAGTTTCATGTGGCACATGAGCCTTCTTGAGGAATGAGATGAGGGCCTTTGCATGGGCCTCAGAGCACAGCAGTAAAGAGAGCATGGATATCTTGGAGGGCGGATGCCCCAACTGTTCCACGACATTAAAATCGCTCTTCTTTATAATCTTCAAAATCTCCTCCATCTCTTGTGGGGAGGCCTCAGCAGCTATGGGTATGGGTACCTCCATCTGGGCAGGCTCAGTTTCAATTCCCTTGCCCCGAGCATTAGATGACTCGGCAGCAGGAGAAACAATAGGATCAGCAGCAGGAATAACAACTTGATCAGCAACGGGAGTAGGTGTACTTGCAGGAATTATCAGGAGTGGTCTTCTAGCAGCAGGTGGCGCAATGTCAGGCGAGAAGAGCCTGCCACTGCGGGTAACTTTGGCCGGGCCAGTGATGTCACAGATGCTGGCGCCAGCGTTGAGCTCTTGTTTCACTCCATTTATATATACATCTGCCCCATAGTGCCAAGGGACAGCTTTGTTGGACACATAGGGCAGGGGCCCCGGCACAGTGATAGTAACAGGTGCAACGGTCAGAATTTGGACAGGCTTCTTCTGGAGAGCCGGGATCGGATTGTTGAAGATAGTCACCACAGAGACTTCTTCCATTGGAACCATACGAACAGCAGACTTCTTGAATAAAATCTCCTTGCTATCCATTAAGCTTTGGACACCTAACTTGAGCAAGGGACAACCGGATGGGGACACAACACAGAACAGGCAACCCTCACTACAACCCGGAAATAAACCGGCCTGCAGTAGGTTCTTCTTAATGATCTTTAAAGGAGTGGCTAGATCATCCATAGAAACAGCATAAACATCTTCATCAATAGCATTTACCCCGTGCTGAGGCATAGGGGCAGTAACTACATTCGGTTTTGCGGGCGCTTCGAATTGTATCTCTTTAGCATCGATAAGGTCTTGCACCTTATTCTTTAACGCCCAACAGTCATCAGTGGCATGCCCCGGGCTTTCTGAATGGTAAGCACAACGGGCATTCGGGTTGTACTTAGGAGAGGTAGTGTTTGAGAACTTTGGCGCCTCCTTAACAGTCACCAAATTGGTGGATAGTAACTGTGGCAGGATTTGCGACAGGGTCATGCTTAACCGAGTGAACTCTCTCCGGGGTCTATCAGCCCTTTGAGGATTGTTTGGCCGGGGAGCGGCAGCAGGCGTAGCGATCATGACCGCACTGACAGATTGGCGGCGATCAGGTCTTTCTGATTTTCTGGAGCCATACACAGCACTAGACTCCTTCTTAAATGGTTTCTTGTCCGACCCAGATGGTGATGCAGCTTTTGCAATCTTCCCAGATTTCAGCCCAGCTTCGATTCTCTCTCCAGTCAGGATTAAGTCAGTGAAACCAGCAGAAGAATTCCCGATGAGATGGTTGAAGAATGGCCCAGATAGGGTCCCCAAGAACATATCCACTAACTCTCGATCAGTCAAAGGTGGCTGCACCCTGCCAGCCAGATCTCTCCACTTCTGCGCGTACTCTTTAAAACCTTCGCTTACGCCCAACGACATACCCTGGAGTTGGGTACGCGTGGGGGCAAGGTCGGCATTATACTGATACTGCTTATAGAAAGCAGTAGCCAGCTCCTCCCAGTTACGAACTTTGGTCCCATCCAGCTGATAGAACCATTCGAGATGAGTCCCTGAAAGACTCTCCTGGAAGAAGTGGATCCATAGATTCTTGTCCGCAGAATACGGCTGAATCTTCCGAACATAGGACCTCAAATGCAGCTTGGGACAGGATGCCCCGTCATATTTAGAAAAAGTTGGAGCTTTGAACTTGTGCGGGATAATTACACCAGTGGACAAACCCAGATCTCCAAAATCCAGCCCAGGTACCTGTTGAACTTCCATGGCCTTCAACCTGTCTTCCAGTTGTTTGTACCTGTCATCTGCAGGAGGATACTGTTCCTCATCAAAATCTGTCTCGTTGTCGGAGACTTCTGGAGTAGGAAGCTTTACTTCTGCCTGAGAAGGACTCTTGCCAACAGAAGAAACAACCTCTTCTTGGTGCAGAGTATTACCCAAACTTCGGCCCGAGTTGAATAGAACAGTTCTTCTTTTCTTCTTCTTCTCCTTCTTCAGGAGCATAGTCTTCAGTTCCTCTTGGCCTTTGGCTAGACCCAGGATTAGTTCTTGAAACTGCGCATTCTGCGCCTGGAGAGCTTTGATTGATGTCTCTGTTGATTCAGATCCGGAATTCATGATGCTGAAATAAACAGCGAAGAACTGTAAGCAACCTGAAAAAGGGAAAAACCTGCTATGCACATGATGTATGAAATGCGTATGAATTATGTTTTCAAAGACAATCGGGAATCAACTTTGTAAACAAAAAAGGAACACACTTCATTAGATTCAACTTTGTAACTGGGATTATTCAACAAGTTGCCCTTAGGCGTTTACATGAAATGAAACAACTGGAAAGGAAATAAAAACTGTAAAGGCACATTCAGAATTTCTCATTGATCCCATGGTCTCCTCTTCTCAGTACGGAGGTAGGCATTCAGGGCTTTCTCATTCTCTAACTGCTTTGTCAGCTTCTGGATCTTTGATTCCTGCTCGTTGACCTTTTCCCGGTAAGAATCCCGTTCTTCTTGCAGTTGCGACCAAGATCTCTTCAATGTCTCATAATCAGTAGGTATCTGAGGAGGAAGGACAGTCGGAGGAACACCATCTTTATCAGGACACTCAAGAATGACGGGTCTGACAGCTTCATACGGCATACCTAACTTCTGAGCACGGATGCGGACCCATTTGTAGTAGGCTTCCATAGGTAGAGAAGTCTTTGGCCCTAGCTCTTGTGGGTCAGCTTTATGAACCTTCTCCCAAGCCTTGATGAACCTACGACGTAGCTCGTCACTATCCACCTGAAACTCGAAACTGATGTGAGGCACCAACATCTCATGGGGGCCCGCTCTTCTTGCTCTTCCAAACTGACGGAGTGCTAGACATGGATTGTAAGAGATCCCTCCTTGAGTACCAATCAGAGGAACATTAGGGTACTCCCCGCATCGATCAATAATAGCTATCTCATCCAAACCTCGGCAAGTCCAAATGATGTCTTTATCGGTGAGAGACATTAACCTGTGAGCCCAACCTCTTCCTTCTTGGTTCTTCAGTACGAACTTAGGGAGGTGCGAAATAAACCACCTCACCAACAAAGGGATACAACACCATAGGGTTCCTCGTCTTCGGGTAGTACGGGCATGAAGTTGTTGCAAGATGTCACCCAAGAGAGTGGGCACAGGGTTCTGAGACATAAAGATCCTAATGGAAGTGACATTGATGAAGTTGTCAGGATTAGGAAACAGGACTAACCCATAGATTAGGAGAGCCAAGATGTCTTCATATGCCCTAAAGTCCAAGTCATTCCAGAAGCTGTTAGCTTTACCAATCAGAAACTTGGCCAAGAAACCCTTAACTCCGCTTCTAGTTACCCAGTTGTCTGTTACCTCTTGATGGGTCAAAGGAAGAGCTGCAGCAATGTCTTCAAGCCTGAGGGTCTTTTCCCAACCAGTAAAGGGAGTCTGATCTAAGATAGGGATACCAAGCAGATTAGAGAACTCTTCCAGGGTAGGGACCAGCTGGAAGTCTTGGAAGGTAAAGCACTGGTACTGAGGGTCATAGAATTGGGTCAGAACACTCATCAACTGTTGATCCCGCTTTGCAGTGACTAAACCGAGAAGAGAACCATGCCTCTGAATGAAGGAAGTGGTATTTGGAATTCTGCTAACCAACTCATCAATCAACTCAGGTGAACGAACAAAGTTGAACCGGATAGTATTCCTTCGCACAGGCATCATAGTGTCCTACAAAACAGAGCAAAGATGAAACCCTCTTGTCTTTGAAATGGTCAGTTCTTATGCATGCAATGCTCATGATGCTATGATGTTATGATAAAGCACACCACATATAGATACAAAGGCAAACATGGTAAGGCACACAAGTCACACAAGGCAAGCCCCTAAAGTTTAGGCCAGCATGAGGTCTAGGTACTACCCTCTTTCAGTTTGTTGGTTCATACCTGTCCTAATCAAAAGTAACCGGGTTCTTAGAGGATCCCAATATCATTGACTACCCTCAATCGGTCATAACTCCAGCATCGCAATCTTTTCTTGCGGCCAGAACCATCACGAGAGTTTAGCCTCAATGGGCGTAGCATACTGCTACTGTTCTAAAGGCCAAGTTGTGTCAATTAAGGTTCTAAGGTTGTTGGTGCTTAATGACTCCTTAGAAGACCCATATTCTCCTCGTTGCGACACAAGGGATATCGGTACAGACTAAGGTGTCACACCAATGTAGCCACTGCTTCACCTGTGTCGGTCTACGCCGGACAGGTCCCTCACAGCTTATGCTACCTAAACAGGGTATCCCCAGATCCGGGTTAGGATCTATGTATCTCCGATGCAACCCACAATAGTAGAGCAAGCAAAACAATACAAGTGAAAACACAGTTATGACTTAGCCCTAAGGTACACCTCACTTTATAAAGTATCCCCAGCAGAGTCGCCAGTTCTGTGATCGGTGGATCTGGAACTGACTATTTAACACTGGTTCGCGAAATGTCGCCGAAGCAAGAGTCGCCACCGTCTTTTATTTTCTCCAAATGGAAAGGACAAAAGCACAGAAAAATTCCTTAAAGAGATTGCTCTCGGTTCGGGAGGTAGGTTATAGAAAGGGAAGGTGTTAGCACCCTTTCTATCCATGGTTATCCATGGGCTCTTAGATACTTGCTCAATGTGTTTTCAAAAATGTTTGCTTTTCAACTGTGGGTTTTAAAAAGTTTCTTTGAAAATTCCAGTTCGACTCTTGTGTCAGAGTGTTTGAAAAATTGCTTTGAAAGCTTTTGAAAAGTGTCGGTGTGAAAAGATTTTTGTTTGTTTTGAAAAGAGCAAGTATCCATGAGTCGTCTACCTACCCTAAGGAATTCGTCTGTGTAAATGTCCTTTAAAGTAATGCCATCCCACCATTGAGAGGTAGGTAGCACCACCGTTGGAGGTGTTCGGGTCAATTCGAGGTTCGGGACATGGTGATCACCAGAGCAATGGGAAGACACCTTAGAAGCTACCCTCATGCCAGGTTCCCGGATCATGAGGACTTACTAAGACATCCTCTACTCGACGATCACCTTTCGAGGCAAGGCAACAGTGAGGCGTACCCTAGGGGTGGTGTGTGAATTGTGTGTCATGTTTCATTTATTTGTCTTGTCATGTTTGTCGTGATCTACGCTTGATTTTAATTAGACATTCATTCTTTCATGCTTGGTTAACAGTTAAATATTTGCGGGAAATATAAATCTAAACTATTACAAATGGCGCGGGTCCACATCGCCAAAATTAAACCGGACCCGATTTAGCGAAAAATAAATAAAGCGAATAAATAAAAGTGCGAGAAATTTAAATTACATGGCTTTGGGATATTTACAAAATTATAATGAGCGATAATAAAATAAATGCGAGAAATAAAGAAATTAACAAAATTAGGGCGTTGGACCCTTTTGCAAATAATTAAAAGTTAATGAGAATTAAAAATTAAATGATTAAATGTTTTTTTTGGTATTTTGTATTTTTTAGATTTAATGAGAAAAAGGAGAATTAATTAAAATTAAATTAAACGGCAAACCCTAGTTCTAATATTTTTTATTTATTAAGAAAGAATTAAAATATGCCCTAAATTAACCTAATTCATTTATGTACAATTTAAATAGGAAAATAAATAAATAAATAATATTGTTATTCTGAAAAAAGGGAAAAATATTAAAAGGAATAAAAAAAATTAATTAACCTAATTCTATTTTGTTGGATTTTTATTATGGAAAAAATATAAATTAAACCTAATTTGAAATTAATTTATTTACATGCTAATAAAATAATTATAATAAAATAAATATTATTTTTGGTCTTTTTCTGATTTTTATAATGTTTTTATATTTTATAGAAAAAAATAAATTAATTAACTAAAGCAATAAAAATAATATAATACAATAATTTAAACAACAAAAAGAAAAGAAAATCAAACCAGGGTGGGGTGTTGCCCCAAATAAGGAGGTGTTTTTGTGAAAAGCCTGGCCCAATAAGCTGGACGTTGGTTGACTTCCTGGATCATGTGCAACGCGTTGACTGGTGCTTATGACGCTCTTTGAATCCTGACCCTTTGATTAAATCTCCAGGACGTGTGGGTGATGAAGATTGAGCGTGTACGGTGGACTTTCACGTTAGGCCTGCATGGGATTAATCATTGAAAAATAATATTAAGCTTTTTCCAGACCTGGGACTTGAACCCAGGTCTTGAAGGTCACAAGCTCAACGCTTAACCACTGAACCAAACGTGTCAATTGGTATATTATTATAAACAAATAATCAAAAAGCAAAACTAACGCCCACTAACTAAAACGCGCGTAATTTTAAACTAACGAACCACCAGCTGACAACTCATCATCGTCTTCATCCCTTTTTTATTTTTTCTGAAACATAAGCATATGGCAACGGTTTTAGAAACGTCGCTTTAGGAGGGATTCACGAAAATAGCGACTAGCTTTCCTTGCTATATAAATCCATCGCGAGGCATGCTTCTTGTTCATGGGACCACGCTGAGTTCAACCATGGTGGTTTGGAGCCCCAATTTTTCTTCTATACAAAACCCCCAATTCGAGCTCCTGAAAACCTAATATTTTGACAATGGCGAAAACACGAATATGGCACAAAACTTCAATTGAACATATTGGTTAGCACAGAAACATCATGACAAACAATAATCCACAAAGAAAAATGCATGAGGATGATTAAATCGTGCTATGCGAATTCAAAATTTTCTTGGTTCAGTTTTAGTTCTTGATACCAATTCAAGATGTTTTTGCTGTTGCTAATGATTGGTACACGTTCAGAATTGTTCAAGGAAGCTATTGCAATTGGTTTGGTGCCTTGAATCGCCCTATAACCTTGATTTCAGAATTGACTTTCTTGGAGATTTTTTCAAGTTTGTATATTGAGTTTTTGCGCAGCTTGCAGTCTAGGAGCATTAGGGTTCTCATTCTGATCATATATGGAGTGATCTAGGTCAACAAAAACCAACAAAATCTCATGAATTCATTATTTGGAGATTTGATTTGCTTAAGGATCTTTTCACATCTTTTTTTCATGTTCTTTGTGTCAATTAGGTTCAAATCAATCCAAAACTTTCCTAAATGAGATATGCACGAAATATTGAATCCAAACATGTATAAAAAGATTTGTTTTAGGTTAAGGTTATATTTTTCATGTAAAAATCATTTAAATGAATATAAATTAATATTAATTCAAATAAATAAAAAAAAATGAGAATACTTCCCTTTGGGCCTAATGGTCGTGCATAGGCTTGGCATGAAGAAATTTGGAAGAAAATTGAGCCCATTTGCATTTTTAGGTCATTTGAACCATTGTTGACTTTTCAAAATTCCTAAAAATTTCCCAACTTCCACAAGGCATAACTTGGTCAATTTTTAAGCTTTTCACATGTTCTTGGACATTTTGGAAAGGTCTTTGAGTCCTTTAACCAATGCCTTTGGTCCCATGTCATTTTGATTTACCAATCTCAAGTTATGGCCTTTGACTTAAAGTCACTTTTTGTTGACTTTTGAAAATGACCTATAATGTTGAAATTGATAACTTTTTGTGAGAGCATTTCTTGGACTTGGAACATGAAGATGAAATGTAGGAAATGTCTTTCTCTTCAAAATGAGCTTTGGATGGAATTTTTCTGATAATCCATGTGAAAGTTATGCCCTGGTCAATTTCAGTTGACTTTTTCAACTGTCCAAATATAGCAACTTTTGTATCTTGATGATTTTCTGAGCCAAATTTTGAGAATCATGATCAAGCATTGATCAAATGATGCTTGTGGCTTCAAAATGATATGTTGACCAACAATTTGAACTTTTGACCGTCAAATGACCATTTTGCCCCTACAGTTGACTGTAGTGCAATCTAGGGTTTTGACTGTGCAATCTTGAGCTGAATGCCTTGAAACTTAACATGAAGACACTTGACCATTTTTTAAGCATGTGAGACTTGATTGGACCTTTGAAAAGTTCATTTGCTTGACCAGAACTCAAACCCTAGTTTTGACTGTCTAGGAGACAGTTGAGCTGCACAACCCTTGGGGCATTTTGTGACCTTGACTTTGACAATTCTTGATGAATATGGGAGGGCAAATTTTGGGGTACAACAGCAGGCAACAACAAAATATGCAAGCAATCAAAACAGGGCAAGCAAGCAAGGTCAAACAGAAAGGGAAAGCAAGCAATGGCAGGCTACAATGCAGCAGAGCAGGCCATAGAAGAACCTGCAGCAAAAGGTTACAACAGCAAAAGGAAGGCAGCAGCAGGTAAAACAAAATGGAACAAGGCAAAATAGCAAGCTAGCTTGCTCAACACACCACATTACATCATCATGTTCCTTAAATCATACAAACCCTTCAAAAATTATTGAATAAAAGCAGGGTTGCTTTACATCATTGAAAGATAAAAAAGGAAAATACATCACATGCATTGCTGCCCATAGCAGACTAAAAATATGCTCCAACTGCAAAAACAGCCCCACAAACCAATACAATCCAAAACCAGCCTCACAGTCTGCATAATAATACCAAGGAAGCTAGTCCAAAACTTGTATAAAACAGCCCAAAAATATGCTGCAAAGTTACACCAAAATGGCAAATCAAAAAAACTGCAGCCACAAAGCAATAAAACAGTAGCCACAAATTGACAAAAACCTCAAATCCCCCCCCCCTCCCCACACACACACATTTTACCCTGTTTTCGTTATAATACCAAGGGCTGTTTCATAGAGAAGGAGAAGGCCAAGCAAAAAAATACAAAAGCAAGCATACCAAGAAACCAGCAAAAAACCAATTTACATATAATAGCCAACAAACCGAAAGAAGGGAGATACCAAGACAATATAACAGAACCAGCACAAAAAACCATAGCCAACAAAAAACCAAGAACCAGAGAGAACAACAGCCAGCATAGACAAAACTAAAATCAAAACCATTTTTCATTCTTCTTCAATCCTCGACTCCATTACATAAAACTCTCATACAACAACAGGCTTCCACAAACCCTTTGTCACGCTCAACGCCTAACCACATACCCACCTCACAAACCTTCCTTCAATAACCTACCACGTCCACATCGTAACACTATAATCGAATCATAACACATGAACTTCTGTAATTCCTCCATGGTTCTTTAACAACATCAGAAGCTTTCAAATGAAAAACCTCCCTCGCAAACCTGCAGGTCAGCAATGTTGTCACAATAATTTGTAAGCAACAACAACAATAATGTTCAAACATCGATATTGATGCGTCGACAATTTCGCCACATCAAATTCAACACGGATGTTTCCAACATCACACACAAATCAGAAGTTGAAAGAAGAAAAAATCATAGAAAAGATCGAATTCAGAAGCTTACTCGTACTTTCACTGGTATGATTTCCTGTCGATTCCGCTATTTTGTTGCTTGAATCTCTGATTGCTCATGATGCAGTTTATAAATCCTGTCGAATTTTTATTCTTTTGCATCGAGTTTCTGGGTTTTGTTTACTATTGCGAGTTGCGTTTCGTGGATTGAGAAGTGTGAGATAGAGGGAAGGGACCAAGCGTGTATGTTTAATAAACGTGTAGCTGTTGTGCAATGGAGGACAAAAATGTAGAGGAAGCAGATGTTGAATCGGAACAGACAGAGTGCGGCTTCGGCAAGAAGAAGAAAAGGGAGACGACTGAAAGGAAGATGATGAATATGAATTGAAGAACATAGATTAGGATGGAAGAAACGTGAAGAGAGATACGCGTTGTTTCAATTTTCATTTATTGTTTTGAATTTTTTTTCCAATAAGAAAAGCTACAGCCGCTGCCTCATATTATTCCTAGGGTTTCTATGCAACTTCAATCTCCTTTGGGCCAATCATTAGAAACCCGACCCGTTCTATTTCTTTTCTTTGCCCTAAATTTCATTTTTGTTATGGGCCTTTAATCATTCAAAGCCAATCTGCGAATTTCCATATCACCCCATAATTCTACTTCAAACCCTTTTTTTTATAAATAATTTTCTTAGTTTAATTAGTTTACTAATTAAGTAATGTAATTTTTCTTATTGAAATAATTTTCTTAATTAAGCTTACTTCTAAATTTAATTTAGGAAAAATTTATGATTGATTTTATTAATTAACATTTTATCGTTTAATTAACTTTCTTTTTAAATTATTTAGGTTCTAGATGATAAAAATTCAAAAAAAAAAAAAGAATATAGAATAGATCTTTATTTTCTCTTCGTATTTTCTCACGAACAAAATACCAAAAGATACATATATATATATATATATATATATATATATATATATATATATATATATATATATATATATATATATATATATATATATATATATATATATATATATATATATATATATAATTTAATCAATTATTTTATTTTCTAGAATAGGTTTTATTTACCCTTCAATTTCTCTCACAAACAAAAGTACCAAAAACATAATTTCAATCATTTTGCCATTTAATCTTATTTAATAGTTTAATTAACTGCTCATTTTTATTCGATTTGGTTGTATTGATTGTCTATTTTGACTTTTAATCGCATTGATCCATCCCCATTTGTAAATTTGTACCCCCATTCCCGAAAACTCTGTAATAGCGTAGAATTTTAACTTCCAAAATTTACTGTTTTCCTTATACTGTATATTAATTAGGCGTGCATGACAAGATTCAAAATGAATCGCTAGAAAAACTAATCAAAGAGCAACTTAACTTGAATCAAACACACTTTTTCACACGCGCACCTCTAGGGTAACCCCGCTCGTTGCCTCGGAAACACAATCATGTCCCTCGAATATGGGACGCTTTAGCAAAGACCCTTTGATAAAAAAGATCGTAGTCCCTCGATGTTGCCTTTGACAAAATGATCTAGTCCCTTACAAAAAATTTCTAAAGCGTCTCAAGTTGCCTTCTATGGCTGTACAAATATCCCGCGCCTGTCCCTTCACATCCAACGATGGGGCTTCTTACTAAATCAATGGTAAGATAGAAACATCTAAAGGAGGGGGGAAAGAACATTTAAGACCTTTTGAGTAGGTAGATTCGCTCCTAGTTGCTTGCTTGCTCATAACCATACATTTTACACCAACACTTTCACATTAAAACTTTTTTCTCAAAAGACAAAATCTTTTTGTATACGTTCTTATAGAGACGAGAACCATTACAAAAACATCTTTTCAAAAATACTTTCAAAAAACACATTCCACAAACACCTCTTTGAACTATTTTTGAAACAATGCTTTGTACGCGTTCTTATAGAAACGAGAACAATTACAAAGATATTTTTTTCAAAAAAATTTCAAACCCACAACACAAAGCATATTTTCAAACAAAGCAAGTGATCTAGAAAGCAACTAAGAGCCCATGGAAAACCATGGATGAAAAGGGTTCTAACACCTTCCCTTTTCATAATCTACCCCTCGAACTCAAGAAAACATCTCTAAAGGTCTTTCCTGTTCTTTTCAGCCTTTCCTTATTAGATAAAAGAAAAGTTGGTGGAGACTCTTGCTATCCTCATAATTACGATCAAACACAAAACACCCAAGTCAGTTCTCCCACCGTATTACACTATGTTTTGGATAAGAGCCATATGACCCATCATCCCGATTCTCATGTTTTCCATCTCACCTAACAATTATTCCAACTGATCTTCTTTTTTGTCCTCAGGATTCTTCTTGGTGATGTTCTCAGTGAGGAGTGCTTTAAATTCCTCTTGCCCCTTGGCTAAGCTTAGGAACATCTCCTGGAATTGTGCATTTTGAGTTTGGAGATCTCTAACGGTCTGTTTGAGGGTCATTTTTCTGTTGAAATTAACAACGAGAAAATGAGAAACCTGTCTTGAGAACTACCTGTTATGTAATGACATGCATGATATGTAAATGCAATGTTTTCAAGGATCTCGCGGGATAAACAGAAGAAAATGTTAGAATCTGACTGCAGCTTTGATTGAAGAACTTCATATCGTTGAATGTCCTTCTACGAGAATCAAGCTCACCATGTCGAGTGGGTCCTAGCCTTTGAATCAAGATAATGTACTTCTTTATTTGACGGCATTTGGTTAGAGGAAAATAAATCCTCCTTCCCCTTGCTAGATGTCTGGATCATGTTACTTCAACGACATTCGGTTAGAGGGAAATAAATCCTCCTGCCCCTTGCTAGACGTCTGGTTTATGATACTTCAACAGTATTTGGTTATAGGGAAATAAATCCTATTGCCCCTTACTAGACGTCTGGTTCATGAAAAGCCTGCATTACAGACCCTTGAGGTCCTTGAAATGGTTAATGAAAATGCTATGTCATGATGTCATGATGGGTATGCTATGCACCAAGCAAAAAATGTAAGGTGGTGAAAACAAGTGAGTCTTGCAAGATGTCCAAATTATTGGATAATGAATACAAACAAGTCCTGCAAGGAATTCACGTTGTTAGATGATGAATACCAACAAGCCTTGCAAGGAGTTCAAGTTATTAGATAATGAATGCAAACAAATTACACAAGTAGCCTTAGGTTCAGGCTTGCATGGAGTTTGTAGGTAAGTACCCTCTTGAGTTTTAGTTGGCTCAACCTGTTCTAAGAAAAGTAACCGGATTCTAGGAGACTTAATATCACTGATCTTTCTCCCAGGCATTGTTTCAGTAGAAGCATCTGATTTGCAACCGGACTATCCCGAGAGTCTGATCTCAATGAGTGTAGCATCGAGTATCAACCAACTTCAGTCTGCACTAAATCCATCCATCTAACTACTTTCTAATGGCTAAGTTATGTAAAATAAGGTTTTACGATCAGTTAGTTCCTTATGACACCACGTGGCAGCCCAACACTCTCCCCGACTGACTCAAGGGATACCGACATCAACCAATGTGTCAACACTAACTTAGCCATCGCTTACGCCTTATAGTTTCCACGATCAATTGCTACTTACCTAAAATGCCCCCAACTCCGGGTATAGGATCTTTACAAAAATAAACCCTAGCAAAAACCCCGACATGTAAGGCATACAAATCAAGCAAGTAAAGCATTTTAAATATGATCTAGCTCTAAGGTAACCCCACTTTTAGGAATCCCCAGCAAATTCGCCAGTTCTATAATAAGGTGGGAGAACTGACTTTTTGATTTTGGTTTTATCGCAAATGTTGCGGATAGCAAGAGTCACCCGCGAATTTTCTTTTATCCAATAAAGGAAAGGGTGAAAAAAACAGGAAAGACCTTCGAGAATTTTCTGAGCTCGGGGGGTAGGTTATGAAAAGGGAAGGTGTTAGAACCCTTTTCATCCGCAGTTATCTACGGGCTGTTAATCGCTAACTCACTTTTGAAAATGCTTTGTGAATGTGTAAGTTTGAAAATATTTTGAAAATGCCTAAGTTCGGCAACTTTGTAATGATTCTCATATTAGTTGAGAACGCATACAAAGTGTTTGTTTTGAAAATATTTCAGAAAAGTGTTTGTGTGAAAAATGTTTTT
This sequence comes from Vicia faba, assembly GCA_948472305.1. Lineage (NCBI taxonomy): Eukaryota > Viridiplantae > Streptophyta > Magnoliopsida > Fabales > Fabaceae > Vicia > Vicia faba. The sequence continues at coordinate 866,583,541 of OX451737.1, forward strand.
GAAATGTTCGCGAGCAAGCGATTAAGAACTATCTACCTACTCAAAAGTCTTTCATATTATTTTCCTTTTCCTTTAGATAGTTCTATCTTGCCATTAGTTAATAGGAAGCCCTATCATTGGATTTTTTAGGGACAAACGCGAGTCATCTTACAATCATAAAGGCAACATATAAGGATACCTTAGCAATTCAAAGGGACTATCATCATGTATTCGTAGGTAACATTGAGGGACATGATCATTTACCAAAGGCAACATCGATGGATCAGTTAGGGACTACGATCTTTATGATGATTTTTAACCGAGGTTCTTTGCTAATGGTATCCCTATGTTCGAGGGACATGTCTGTTTTTTATCCGAAGGCAACAAGGGAGGTTACCCTAGAGGTGTACATGTGCATATTGTGTTCAGTTCAGTTATATTATCTTGATTAATTAGGAGTTATCTACTGGTTTATTTTAAATCTTTCCATACAAGCCTATTTACTAACAGTTATATATACAGGCATATAATTATATGTGTAGAAAAATAAAGGTGTGGAAAGTAAAGTGCGAGAAAGTAAAGGCCTACAACTATTAAAGGGCTTTGGTACAGTTACATAATTAGGAAAAAGTGCGAGAATGTAAGTCTAAGTTATTACATTTTAACTGCACGACCTATACAATTTCTCTAAGAATTTAAAATGGAAAAAAAAAGATAAAATGTTAGAAAAGAAATGTTTTTATTTTGATTTTTATGGAAAATAGTTTGATGTTAATTAAATAATTAAAACCTACTTAATTTCTAATTAATTTTAATAAATAAAAATGTTAATTAAATTTAATTAAAAAGATGTCAAAATTGATTATTGATAAAAAGATTCAAACAACAAAATCAAATCACTCAGATCCACTAATTTGGATCTTGCGAATCTGGTGGTGAGGTTAGTTTGGTATAAAAGTGACCGCAACTAGAGATCCGAAGCTTCATCGAAACGTTACCCTAACAGTGGTGAATTCTTGTTCCTGCATCAAATTTAAAAAAAATGATGGTTCCAAACGGTTCCAGACATCATTAGAAACACACACACACACACACACAGATATATATATATATATATATATATATATATATATATATGTGTGTGTGTGTGTGTGTGTGTGTGTGTGTGTGTGTGTGTGTGTGTGTGTGTGTGTGTGTGTGTGTGTGTGTGTGTGTGTGTGTGTGTGTGTGCGCTTAGAATTAATTTATATAGCATGGATGAAAAGTTTGAGATTGAAGAACATTACCAAGTCGGAGCCACTTTGAACGGGTTGAGAGTGGCCGAAAATAGAGGGTTGTGTTTGCCCTAGTTTTTACAAAATTTTAGAAATTTGGAGTGTGTTATTGAGAGGCAAATTTTGTGCTTTGCACTTGAGGATTGCATGCATTTATAGAGGAATAAAATTGAACAAGAACATGACAAGAATCGTGTACCATCATGTCACAATTCATTACAAAAAAAACATAATAAAATCTTTCTAAAATTGTTAAAAAACATTCCAAACTTGAAGATTCTTGTTCCCAACATGTTTTCACGGTTTTGGAATATTTTTCATGTGTTCTTGGGCCTTCATGTGATTGAAGTCAAAAGTCCTTGCGCCTTGGCCCAATAATTTTATATTTTATTTGATTTACTTGCATTTAAATAAATAAAAATTCAAATAAAAGAAATAAAAAATATATGAATGGATTTAGAGGTCTTCAAACTCATTGTGAACATGTTTGAACATCAAAAGTTAGGCCCATTAGTCTAGAATTTCAAGTTTTCTCACTTTGTATTTCATGCATTTTACAAAATTTCCCAATTTGCAATGGTAAAAACTCTCTTAATTTTCATCTTTTGAAGATGATCTTGGACTTTTTGAAAAGCTCAAGATCTCTTATTCAATTTTTCTTTTTATTATTTTTTCATTTAGAGATTTATCTTGATGTAAGTTGCCTTGATAAAAAGTGTCTTTTTGTTGACTTTTGAAATGAACTATAATGTATGGGCTCATATCTCTCAAATGAAGCACTTTTTGAACTTGAGTATACATATACAAAGTTGTAGAGAATTGAATTTCCTTCAAAATGGGCTTTGGTCAGGGAAAAGTTTATGAATCATGTGAAAGTTATGCTTGGTCAAAGTTCAGTTGACTTCAAAATGTTGATGTTGACCCAAAATCTTGAAGTTTAACTGTATGTTGACCATAGTTGACTTTTTACCCAATACAGTTGATTTTCAATCATCTGAGCCATTGACTGAGCAAACTTGTGATGCAAGACTTGAAACTTTGACATGAACATTGTTGAAAAACTATGGAGAATCATGGAAACCACTTGAGACCTTTTCAAACCCATTTTTCCTTGTGCAAGATGAAACCCTAGTTATGGACACATTGTCTAGGAGGAGAATTTGTCTGATCAACTCTTGAGCATCCTTGAGAAAATGAGGGCCTCATGAGAAAGTCTTGAAGAAAAATGGGAGGACATATTTGGTGTACAACACACATACTCCAATAAATACTTATTATTTATACTTATTATACAACCTTATAGATAATCACAAAGACAAGACAATAATTTGTGTTTGTAGTATATTAGTTAATCTCAGAATATATGTGTTAATAAAGTTTCACCGCGCTTTATTGTTTCCAAAGGAATGGGAAAAGAGATAATAACCCAAAAGATAGGGGGAGATTCTAGGTAAGGGGTTGGTTATGCAAAGGGAAGGTATTAGAATCCTAAACATCTACGGTACTCCACAAGAACCTCTTTGAAAAATCTGTATGTTTTGGCTATAAAATGATGTATAGAAAACATAGATTGTAGAGATGAGAAAAGAAGTATTTTTTATGACTTTTTTGCACCCTCCGCGGTTGTGAACCTTTAGTTCCTACGTACCACCTTTCGTGCAATAGGGGATCAGGGTACACGTAGTTCCTCTTTAAAAAAACAAAAAATAAACAAAAGTGTGTTGGTTAATTTTAAGAGACAAGACATCATTGTCATTGTCCGTGTGGAAAACATACTTACTACACACAATTATGAGGAAGGAAAACTTGCATCATCTCAAAGTGGAAGATACGGCTTGGATTTTAAAATCAACAATGCCTCACTCAACACCCAAGTGGAAAATATCTCACTTCACTACATATTGTAGAAGTATAGTTGTTTGCGTCACTACAAGGATTGACAAGAGTCCAATCTTTTTGAGAAAAGTTTAAAGATAAAAGCCAAAATGGAAAAATGGTTTGAATGAGATAGATGGACTTTTAGTCTTCTCACCAAAAAAATGTCAAGGTATTATTAAATTGATTGATATTTGATTAATAAAGTATTTTGAAAATGCATGGACCCAAGTCCAAGTTTATTATGAAAATAGTTCAAGTTTTTAAAATAGGAAGAATTTTTAAAAGGAGGGAGAATATTTTTTTTCCCGAAATTAAAGAAGACGGGAGGAGATGAAGAGATTATCCTAAAGCATGAAGTAGAAGCTAGGGAAGAGAACCATCTAACTAACGAGAAACCAACATTTGACATAATGAGTCAATGCATAATTCCATCGTTTAGATTTTAAACCAAGCAAACAATTAATGAAACCTATTAAGAAAACTATGCTTCCACTGAATTAAGCCTTCACAAAAATTGGGAAGAGTAACAGCTGCATACAGATGAAATCCAGATTACTGACAATGTATGTAATCACAATAACCTGCACACAAAACAAACAAGTAACCCAATGTTTTGGTGTAAACCTCAAGAACTCCAGACAAAATATCAATTAAGGTTACAAAGTCTTCAAGATAGGTTAAGGTTTCTACTCCTAAGTCCAAGAAGTCCAACACTTCATAATGCCAAGGATAGTAACCAGGTAGTCCAAGTAACATTAAAGTTTTTGGGGTTCAAGTTGATTATTAGGTATCTTCAAAAAGAAATGAAAAGATCAAGTGAGCAAAATAAAAAAGACATAAAATATAAAGGCTCAAGTGAGCAAATATGAAAATGGCATGAAATGTAAATGCTAAAGTAAATGGTACATAAAGTAAAGGCATAAAATAAAAGCATAAAATAAAGTCAATTGTTAGAAATTAAAGGTTAATTGGATGACCATCTTGAAACTAGCATTTGTAACTCATTAGAGGATTGATAGAACCAAAGCCTCTCAACAATAAGTTGCATTTTCTTTTTGTCAACTATATCATCCATTCAAGAATCTCAAAGTAAAACTTAATGATCAATGATGTTTAAGTTATCCACTTTGACCAAAATTGATGAAGTTCCATTAGAGGATTGGTAGAACCAAAGCCTCCTAACAATGGATCTCAAGGTTACTGGATCATAGGGTTCAAATTAACATACTTGGGCTTGCAAACATAGGTTTGGGCCACGAATGATCATTATCTCAAATCGGGACAAAATTTAGCACTATGTTAAGCAATCGTAAGTGGACTTATATAGAAGTCACACCTATTTTGAGGCCGGTCAATAATAATCTATGTACTTCATGTTTAGATAAATGATATTGAGATCATCATCCCATAACATGTAATACAAGAAGAAATGGGGTAAGATGAAGAGGGAAGGGGAAATTAATAAATCATATTTGAACCAACAAATTTAATCAAACTATTATTATAAGCATTCATCCATTTTTATGGAGTTAGACTCAACACCATGGATCCAATGATGTTAATAAAGTCCATGATCAAAATTTCAATCCAAGATCAGCCAGAATATATAAAAATAAAATTGTATTTAAAATAAAAATGAAAAATATGGTTTTTAAAAATGATTGAAAAAATAAAATAAGAGAGAAAAATAGAAACTATATTCAAATTAATCAAGAAAAATTTAGTAAGGCTATAGAAAAATCAGAAAGGAACTCAAATATTTTTATGAAAATTTTGATAATTTTTAAAAGTCAGAAACTATTTTTAAACTATTGTACCCTAAAATTTTCCCTCTCATTTTATTCAAGACATGCTCATAGAGGTCCTCAATTGCTCAAGGTTGACCAAGAATCGGCCAAACAAATTCTCCTCATAAGCAATGGATTTCCAACTAGGGTTTCTCTTCTCACAAAGAATTTTGGGTTGCAAAGGCTTCAACTGATTTCCCTGGTCCCTAATATTTCCTCAAGAATTCCCATGCCAAGTTTCACGCCTTGCACTACAAGCTTGCTCAGTCAATTGCTCAAGTGCTGGAAAATCCACTATATTAGGTCAAAAGTCAATTATGGCCAATATACAATCAATCTTCAAGTATTTTGGTCAAAATCAACATTTTGAAGTGATATCCATAATTTTATTAAGGGTTGATCATGATTCCTCAAGGAATGTTCTCAAATCATCAAGAATCAAAACTTTCCAAATTAGGGTTTTCTAGAGAAAGTCAACTAAATTTTGACTAGGCATAACTTTCACATGCTTCATCAATTCTTCCCCAACCAAAGCTCATTGTGAAGAAAATTCAATTCCCTACAACTTTTCTTTTTCCCTCAAGTTAAAGAAATGCATCATTTAGAAGATATAAGCTCATACATTACATGTCATTTTGAGAAAGTCAACAAAAGACACTTTTTGTCAAGGAAATTTACATCAAGAAAAATCTACAAATGCAAAATTGATCAATAGATAGATTGAAGAAGACATCTCGGGCTTTCCAAAAAGTTAAAGATCCTCTTCAATGGATAAATATTAAGAAAGTTATGGCTTGCACAAGTTGGGTAATTTTTAAGAAATGCATGAAGTCAACTGTGGGTAAAATCACTTCTTCAAGCTAGTGGACCTAATTTTCAAATCCCAAACATGTTCAAGACATACCTAAGGACCTCTAAACCTATCCATGAAATATGGGGATTTTTATTTTTATTTATTTGGATTTTTATTCATTTAAATATGAATTAAATCAAAATTAGTAAAAGATAATGGATCAAGGCGTATGAACTGTTGTTTTGATTAGATTTGAGGCCCATGAAGCTCATGGCCAACTAGCAAATCGTGTGGGATGCATACATGGAAACAAATCTTCAAATAATGAAAGATTTTCAATTATTTTGGGATCAAAATCAAACCATTATTGCACAATATATTTAGCCATATTTGTTTACCTAATCTCACTCTCATTTATACACAGCACATCCCTTCATAAGACACACGAAGCTTCCTCCAAGAAGCCTTAGAAAATTTCCAAAAATTCAAAGAAAAGGTGAAAATTGTAGAACACAATCCAACTTCCCTCAGTCTATCCCAGGCACTCCATCATCATCCTGAGATTCCCAGGAACCCCCTAGGGTCCAATACCAAGCCCAACACACTCCAGAATTCTGTCACGCCATCCCTCTGATTGGTAAATTTCTCTGATTGCAAACTCTCTAATCATGCCATTTAAATGCATACTAAAGCATATATTCATGTTACTGATGATGTTTGCATTCGAACTAACGTATTACATGCGAGTATAAACGCATGGATGAGATCGTGCCATTGTAAGGGCACAATCTGAGTTTGCTTTCGAAGCGCAGGATTCAGACCAATTCAGGCCAAAATAAGTCCAAATTTGAAATCAGGAGACGATTTTACATGGGATAGGGTCTTTAGTTTCTCCTTAATCTAACGATTTCGTAGGTTTCAGATTTTGGTGGATCGGAGAAGACGACCAGAGTTTGAATCTGGCATCTCTGACTCTGTTGACTCAGGAAAGGGTATACGTGGTCTGAGCCACATCCTGTTTGGTTCATTCAAATAATGGGAGACCCAGTACAGTGCGTGCATTTACACCTCAGCATTTTATGATGTTTCACATATATTGTTATTTTTTGTTTGTATCAACGACTAACAGGTTGGTCGAGTGGTAAGACAAGCGTGTGCAACAGGGAAGGACCTGGGTTTTTATTTTTATAATATGTTTCTTGCAGATCTAGTGCTCCCAGATCAAAGGCGTGCACTATACATCATCTAATCATCACCATCAGATCCCAGCTAATTTGGATCCAGTGCCCTAAACGTGTAACCTCATCATGGACCCCCAATGGGTCTCCATCACTAGAGTCAGCATAAGTATGGGACTCCCTAGACATGGGCCTCACATTTTCCAGATTGCACCCCCATTTCACTTTGAACACCAGGCCCAACTCTTTTCTAATTTTTATTCTTTGTTATATTTATTAATTTTCAAAACCATTTTTTTATTTAATCAAAAAATCAGAAAAAACATAAAATTATATTTTAGGTTTAGATTAATTAAATTAATTTTTGAAAATTGAATTGAATTGAATTTAATCATGTTTAATGTTTATTTTATAATTTATTGTAATTAATCTAGATTTAGCTTTTTAAAATCAAATATCAAAAATTCCAAAAATATTAGTTTTGCTTAGAATTATTTTTAAACTTCTTCTCTCTCTTTTAAAAAAAATTAATTGAGGTTAGATTTAATTTAATAAACAAAACAACAAAAAGAATTTTCTTTTACTTAGAACTTTTTAGGGTTTTAAACATCCTTTCTAATTCGCGCGTTTAAATACTTTCGCATTATTATTACCCTTTCTTATTATTGTACCTGCTTCCTGGTTTGTAATAGTTAAGAAAACTAGGACATTTACTGCTTTTATCTTCCCAATTTTGGACTTGTAAATTCCCCTCCCCGAAGCCATGTAATAGTTAAGTTTTAAATTTCGCACTTTAAATTCATGTATATATATGAACTGTTTAGATTTATGGTAATAAGATTTCATGGAAAGAAATTAAAAACAAAACGTTAGCAAACCTAACATCAAGATAAATAATTGAAACATAACGCACTTGCACATGCTCACCTCTAGGGTACCCCCACTCCGGTTGCCTTCGGAATAAAACAGTCACAACTCTCAAAATGTGAGAGATTTTAGTGGCTATTCTCCAGTTTAAAGATTAAAAAAATGAACCTCTCGACATTGCCTCGGTATGATCTTAAAACCCTAGGGTGGTTACTAAAGTATCTCACCCAGTTGCCTTTGTGATTGTAACGATGACCCTTCGATTGTCCCTCAAACATCCAACGACGGGGCTACCTACTCACTAATAGTAGGATAGCACTGTCTAAAGGAAAAGAGGAAAAGAACAAATACCGTCTGAGTAGGTAGACCACTTATAGTTGTTAAGCCTAATGCTGACTCGAGGGGAAAGAGAAGGTAGTAGAGCCTGCTGAGATAGAAATACCCGCAAAAGACATTGATGATGGAGAACCTTCCACTCGTGAAATGGATGAGATCTTGAAAATTATAAAAATGAGTGATTTCAAGATTGTGGAGCAGTTGGGCAAACCCCTTCCAAGATTTCCATGTTATCTTTGCTACTTTGTTCTGATGCTCATGCTCGAGCGTTAATAAAATTCTTGAAGAAGGCTTATGTCCCTCATGAGACCATAATAGACCAATTTGAAAATTGTATGGCAAGCTTGATGATAGACAATGGGTTGGGGTTCTCGGATGCTGATCTGACACCACTTGAAAAGAACCATAACAAAGCTCTATACGTTTCTGTTGAATGTAAGGGGACTACCCTAGCACATGTTCTGGTTGACACTAGCTCTTCTTTAAACGTGCTACCCAAGGGGGATTTTGACCGTTTAGACTGTGAAGGACTAGTTTTGAAACCAAGTTATATCATTGTGAGGGACTTCGATGGGTCCAAGAGGACAATTCATGGAGAGGTGGATCTTCCGATCAAGGTGGGCTCACAGATTTTTAACTCTACTTTCTACATCATGGATATTTTTCCTGCTTACTCCTGTCTATTGGGTCACCCTTGGACCCATGGAGCAGGGAAAGTAACATCAACTCTTCATCAAAAGCTCAATTATCTAGTCAAAGGAAGAATTGTCACTGTCTGTGGTGAGAAGGAGTTCATGGTAAGCCACCTCAACTCTTTCAAATATGTGAAAATGGATGGAGAATTTATAGAAACCCCATGTCAGGCTTTTGAATTTGTTCCACCAATGATTGCTACTCCCAAATGTTCCTCTGATGTGTCCAAATCTGCTAAGCTCTTGCCAAAGATGGTTTCATTAAAAGATGCGCGTGCTGCAGTCGAAGAAGGAAGTTGTGATACTTGAGGGAAACTCCTCGAGATCCCATCCAAAGCAGGCAAATGTGGTTTGGGTTTCACCATCAAGCCTCAGAAGGAAGTGGGGAGCTCTCGTGCAAGGAAGCCCCCTCTCGGTATTGGAAGCCACGAAGTCAATGTTGTAGGTGATTCTGATGATGAAGTTGCATTTGAAGATTGGGTATATCCTACTACAACGAAGCTCAACAATTGGAAAGCAAAGGACTTCATTCATATCTCCTTCATTGAGGAGTAATTACTTGTTTATTGATTTCTATTAATTCAAGAACATTTTGTCTATAATATTAAACAATGACTTTTAAGCCATATACCTAGCCCGAGGTACTATGGTACATTTGTCAAGGGTTTTATTTATGTTCATTTTATCATATGATTATTCAATACAAATCATTGGACTTTCGCATTCAAATCTTTATGCTCATTGTCTTTCTTTTCCTTCAAATACACTTTTTAAAATAGCCATGTGTCTTACATGCACATGCACACACTCTTGCAGGTCCTCATCCACTCTGGATCTCGTTGCCAATGACTCTACTATTTCCGAATATGACTTCAAACGTCCAATTAAGCAAGTCGAAGACGTAGGCGGGGAAGATTGTGAAATACCGGGAGAAATAGCCAGACTTCTATTACAAGAGGAAAAAGATATTCAATCGTACGAAGAGTCAGTTGAAGTCATCAATCTAGGTACCGAGATAGATAAGAAAGAGGTCAAGATTGGTGCTAACCTAGAAAGTAGTTTAAAAAGCATATTGGTCGAGATGTTGCATAACTATGTGGAAGTGTTTGCTTGGTCGTATGAAGATATGCCAGGGTTAGATACTGACATTGTAGTTCATCGTCTGCCGACAAAGGAAGATTGTCCTCCTGTCAAACAAAAAGTTTGTCGCATGAGGCCTGATATGTCAGAAAAGATAAAAGTTGAGGTGATGAAACAATTTGATGCAGGATTCCTAGCTGTGACATCTTATCCTGAATGGGTTGCAAATATGGTGTCAGTACCAAAGAAAGATGGAAAAGTTTGCATGTGCGTAGATTATAAGGATATGAATAGGGAAAGCCCCAAGGATGACTTCCCTCTACCACACATTGACGTCTTGGTCGATAACACTGCTCAGCATAAAGTTTTATCTTTCATGGATGGCTTCTCAGGCTATAATAAAATTAGGATGGCTCCCGAAGACATGGAGAATACCACTTTCGTTACGCAATGGGGCACCTTTTGCTACAAGGTCAAGCCGTCCGGGTTGAAGAATGCAGGGGCAACATATCAAAGAGCTATGGTAGCTTTGTTTCATGACATGATTCATCACCAAATAGAGGTATATGTGGATGATATGATTACCAGATCACAAACTAAAGAGGAACATCTCGATCACCTTTACAAGCTTTTCGAAAGGTTGAAAAAGTACAAGTTGAGGTTGAACCCTAACAAGTGCACATTCGGAGTACGATCTAGAAAGCTTATAGGTTTTGTTGTCAGTGGTAAAGGCATCGAAGTTGATCCTACCAAGGTAAAGGCCATCCAAGAAATGCTAGTCCCCCACTCTGAAAAGGAAGTTAGAGGATTATTGGGTCGTCTTAACTACGTCGCCCGCTTCATATCTCACTTGACTGCTACTTGTGAGCCCATCTTCAAACTCTTGAAGAAAGATCAAGTAGTCAGATGGAATGATGAATGTGAAGCTGCCTTCGACAAAATCAAAGAATATCTGCAAGAACCTCCTATCCTCATGCCTCAAGTTGAAGGAAGACCCTTGATCATGTACTTGACAGTGCTAGAGAATTCTATGGGGTGTGTTTTGGGCCAACATGACGAGTCTGGACGAAAAGAGCATGTTATTTACTACATGAGCAAAAAGTTTATCGACTATGAAACCAGATATTTACTGCTCGAGAAAACTTGCTGCGCTCTGGTATGGGCTGCTCGCCGGCTAAGACAGTATATCTTGACTAATACCACTCTACTGATTTCTAAGATGGACCCAATCAAATAAATCTTTGAGAAACCTGCTCTTTCTGGACGAATAGCTAGATGGTTAATGATCTTGACGGAGTACGATATTCAATACACAACACAAAAGGCCATCAAAGGAAGCGTACTAGCGGATCATTTGGCCCATCAAGCTGTTGATGATTATCAGTCTATGAACTTTGACTTCCCGGATGAGAATATCATGCTAGTGATCGACTGTGTTAAACCTGGATCGTATGACGGACCTGAACAAGGATCCCGATGGACTATGGTCTTCGATGGGGCTTCCAATGCTTTGGGTAACGAAATTGGTGTTGTGATTATCTCCCCTGAAGGTTAACACACTCCTTTCACTGCCAAATTATGCTTCGATTGCACGAACAATATGGCTGAGTACGAAGCATGCATTTTGGGTCTGAAGGCTTCCATTGATTTGAGTACAAGCATTTGAATGTGTTTGGGGATTCTGCTCTAGTGATTATCTAAGTAAAAGGAGATTAGGACACTAAGCACCCTAATCTCATTCCTTACAAGGAGCTTGTGCTATCTCTGATTCCTTACTTTGAAGAGATCACCTTTGAACACTTCCCTAGGGAAGAAAATTAGTTAGTCGATGCTTTGGCCATCATGTCTTCTATGTTCAAGGTCAGATGAGACAATGAAGCTCATATGATTACCATTGAGAGATTCAACGAACCTGCACACTGTTGTGAGCTTGACACTGACACAGAAAAGCCTTGGCACCATGAGGTGAAGAGATACCTTGAAGCACAAGAGTACCCTGAAGGAGCATCCATCAATGACAGAAAGTTCTTACGAATATTTTCAGAAAAATTCTTCCTAAGTAATGGATTATTGTACAAGCGCAATCATAACTCTACTCTACTCCGATGTGTGGACAAGAAGGAGGAAGAGGAAATTATGGAAGACATGCATGATAGTCTCTTTGGGACTCACTCTAGCGGACATACTATGGCCAAGAAAATCCTGAGAGCTGGTTACTATTGGTCAATGATGGAGACTGATTGCCATCAACACTCAAGAACTTGCCACAAATGCCAAATCTATGCTGATAAGGTCCATGTGCCTCCTATCCCTCTTAATGTCATGACCGCTCTGTAGCCATTTGCAATATGGGGCATTGACATGATTGGAGAGATCAAACCTACTGCTTCCAATGGACATCACTTCATTCTTGTCGCCATCGATTATTTAACCAAATGGGTCGAATCCGCCTCATTTGCCTCAGTCACCAAGAACGTGGTAGCCAGATTCATCAAACATAACCTCATCTGCCACTATGGTATCCTCGAAAGGATCTTCATCGAAAATGGGACTAACCTCAACAATGCTATGGTTATCAAACTTTGCACTCAGTTCAAAATCTAGCATCACAATTCTTCTCCTTACAGACCTAAAATGAATGGCGCAGTCGAAGCCGCCAACAAAAACATTAAGAATATTATGCAGAAGATGGTAGTGACCTACAAAGACTGACATGAGATGTTACCATTTTCTCTTCATGGCTACCGCACTTTAGCTAGAACATCAACTGAGGAAACTCCCTTTTCTTTGGTCTATGACATGGAAACTATTTTGCCAGTGGAAGTTCGGATTCCCTCACTAAGGATTATGAATGAAGCAGGTCTAGGCGAAGAAGAGTGGATTCAGACAAGATTGGATTAGTTAAACTTGATCGATGAAAAATGAATGACTTCCGTTTGTCATGGTCAGATGTACCAAAAGTGCATGATTAAGGCTTTCAACAAAAAGATCAAGCCTCAAGCATATCAAGTTGGTGAGTTGGTAATAAAGCGCATCATTCTTCCACAAGGTGACCCCAGGGGAAAATGGACTCCCACTTGCGAAGGGCCATTTGTTGTCAAGAGAGTGTTCTCTGGTGGTTCCATGATGCTGACTACCAAGGATGGTGAAGACTTCCCAAATCCTGTGAACGCTGACATAGTTAAAAAATACTACGCATAAAGGACTCACTAGGTTGACACACCTAGGCAAAAATAAGGGCATCCCGGCAAACTAAAAGTTTTGGGAAAAAATTAGGGATATATGAAAAAGATTGTACACCCGGAAAGTTGAAAACCCGAAAGGGCGACTTGGGGAAAAATGGGTATCCTGGTGGGCTGAAAACCCGAAAGGGAGGTCCAGCAAAATTTAAGGATTAAAAGCGTATGACCATGTCCCGTGGAATCACCAAAGTCGACTTTATCACCAAGGTCCAAGTTCAAACGGTCCAAGATCAATCTAATCATGCTGTCAACGACAAGGGGCATTCGAAGACATTGGGGTAATAGTATAGTTGAAATGCAATGAGATCATTTCCATACGGCTATTTGATTTTGTTTTCAATTTTTGTTTTCCTTTCGACGATTTCCTATTACTAGGATCTCCGTCTCTTTGTACAAAAACGCCTATTCATGGGAAAAATATCAGTACAAATATATTTTGAAGTATAAAGTTTCTGTTTTTGTTTTGAATGCAAAATGTCCAATGACTAAAATTGAACAAACATATGCATGTGAACATAATTAAAACTATTTGTCACACGTGTCCTGCTAAACAATAACAAGCATCTCTTTAATGTGTATGGAATATCCCCACAGAGTTATTTCATTAGCATTATCCCCATAAGACCGGCTACAATAAACCAATCCTCAACAAAGTTTCCCATAAAATATCTTTCCATAGGTTGATCCCCAACCAAAGTCTCAATCTCTTGACAACTCTCTCTCTCCAGCTAATTTGGGTCCTAAAAGAAGAAGCCTTATGGATATCTTCCTAAAAGAACTCATCTCGTCATTAGTTCGTCAAGTATTCACCAACCGGATTTATTTCCCCAACAGGGTTTATTTCCCCAACATACAACAAACAACGAACATCAAAATTCCCCGACATAGTCTATCCTCTCCAGCTTGAGTTTGCCTTTTAGACTATTACAAATCAGAGGGCCACAACCCCTAATCTCCAATGAAGTCGCCAACAAAGCCTTTACTATCTCCGAAAGTTGCTGTGAAGCCTGGAATCCGACCAGATGACAGTTTTAACTTCAGTAAGTTGTTGTAAAGCATGGATCCGACCAGATAGCAGTCAGCTTCCTTTGGTCAAAATATTATGAAGCCTGGACCCGGCCAGATAATAGTGTAACTTATCAAGTTACTACGAAGCCTGGACCCAACCAGATAATAGTGTAACCTTTCAAACACTATAAATACTGGACCCAGCCAGATAAATAGTATAACTTTCAAATACTATGAAAGATGGACCCGACCAGATAATAGTTTAACTCTTTGAGATATATAAGAACCTGGACTCAACTAGACCAAAGTTTAACTTCTTTTTCCCCAGTAGAGTTTGCCTCTACCCCAACGAGTTAATGTTAAGCCTGGATCCGACCAAATATCAGTTTTCAACTTCATATTTTCAAGTAAGTTATTGTGAAGTCTGGATCTGACCAGATAGCAATTCCCCTCGGAAGTTTGTTGTGAAACCTGGAATCCAACCAGATAACAACTAAGTTCCAAGCAAGTTACTGTAAAGCCTAGACCCGACCAGATACCAGTTCAAGTCTATCTCTTCAGACAAGTTTATTGTGAATCTTGGACCCGACCATATATCAATTAACTTCATCCACCTCAAAATCCGTGAAGCCTGGATCCGACCAGATATCAGCTTAACTTCATCTATTCAAGCGAGTTATTGTAAATCCTGGAATCTGACCAGATAACAACTAGCTACAATTCCCAGTGAGTCACTATAAAGCATAGACCCGACCAAATAATAGTATAACTTTTCAAATAAAAAATTATGAAGCCTGGACTCGACCAGATAGTAGTCACCACTTCAAGTTACTGTGAAGCCTGGATCCGACCAGATAACAGTTCAATTTGAAGAAATCTTCTGTGAAGCCTGGAACCCCACCAAATGACAGTTAATTTATTCTTCCCCAGTAAGTTACCGTGAAGCCTGGATCCGACCAGATAGCTGTTGACTTCCTCATCCTTAGCAAATTGTTCTGAAGCATGGATCCGACCAGATAACAACTAACATGCGAGAGATGATCCCCGACAGAAGCATTCTTTTAAAAAAATTTAAAGATATGTATATTATTCATCCCCAACAATGATCCGGGATTTAGCTTCCCAGAACTCCTCAGCATTAGTCATGGATTTATTTTCCCAGACAAATATGCGTCCCACATTCATACATCATAGCATATACATACGAAACACATTTAGCACAATCTCATTCATCTTGAGAACGCCATGCATACATCTGCATTTAACTAACCCTTTTTTCCACAGGTAAAACATCAAGTCTTAGTATAAATTGACCAAAGATTTTTTCTGATACTTCTTCCAATGTTTACCATCATTCCTCCAAATGTCATCTATAAGCCCATTCCCAATGCATCTTCGAGTGCAAATTTCTGGGCACTTTAGTGTTCAATCATCTTTCACCTTCAAGTCACGAATGGCGGATCCGCCAATCTAACTCTCCAGGTTTAAGAAGATTGAACAGGGGCAGTTGTTGTATCCCAAAATTTTCCCTCTCATTTCTCTAGAAATCTCTCTTAAGATCTCCATTGATTCAAGACTACACAAAGTTTGATCAACTCAAGACACCTCCTCAAACACTGATGAATCAAATTAGGGTTTAAGTTTGTACAATGATAATTTAACTTTCTAAGCCTCATATGACTTTAATGAATCATTAGAAATCCTCAAGATTGCTCATGTCAAGTTTCAAGTGTTGGATCACATTTTAGCTCGGTCAATTGATCAAATGACCTAAAATCAGTTGTATTGGGGAAAAAGTCAAATGTGGTCAATTTATAGTGAAACTTCATAATTTTTTTATCCAAATCAACATTACGAACTCATATATGTCAATTGATCAAGTTTGGATCACAATTCCTCAAGAAATTTGATCAAATCATCAAAAGGGCAAAATGGTCAAAATTAGGGTTTTGATTGAGAAGGTGCAATTTTTGACTTTTGACCTAACCAATGACTTATTGGTTTAAGACATGATCTCAAGGATTCAAATACATAATTTTGACCTAATGGCATGGCTCAAAACATTTCTCAAGATTAATTGATTGATAGTTGAATTTCAGTCAACTAATGAAAAGTCAATTGTATACTGAAAAGTCAAACTTTGACTTTTTTGATCAAAATCAAGTTTCAAAGATTACAATTCATCAAGACATGTCAAGATATGAAACTTTTTCATCAAGGAATTGAAAATTCAAAGTTCATCTTTGAAAATTCAAATTTCCAAGACTTAGAAATCTTTCTAAGTGTTATAAAGTTCACATTTTTTTCACAACTTTGTGCCAAATTTCCACCATGATGCAAGATGATTCAAGGGAAACTTCCAACATGTAAGTTGTAGATCTAAATGAGATCTAAAAAAATGTAGGGCATAAATTTTTCTATAAATACTTGGATCTCAAGTTATGAATTTGTGAAGACATGCTCATGAACTTAAAAGACTTAGTGAAATTTTTCCCTAGTTAGGCAGGATTTTGACCTAACTTCATGGAAATTTTTCACCTAGTTCCAAATTGAATTTTCAAAAATGTCCAACGTGAAGGATATAGAGGATGGTACAAGCTTTCCAAAATGTCCAATAAATCATTGAGATCATGTTTGTGCTAAGATAATCGAAGCCATGAAGTTAGGGTTTCATTCTTGTTTTGCAAGGCAAATTTGTGAAGAACACTTGATCCAATCTTCAAGCATGCTGTACAAATCCCCCTTTGCAGGATTCTAACTTGCCCTTCACTACATAATTAAATGTTTACACAACTGTTAGAGCTTTGATCCAAGCATTTGATGCATTTTCCAAATGGTTATTCCATTAATGGCACAAAGGTAACACTTCCATTTTGGAAAACCAAGCTTTATTGAAAAAGTCAATGCATAGAGCTCCCAACTTGTTTCATCTGAGTACAAGCAATGTCAAAGATAAAATAAAGAAGGCTAGAGCCTCCAATAAACTCAGACCATGCTTGTACTATGCCTTGAAACCATGTTTTCCACTTTTCCTTAAAATCAAGTAACATAGTCATAACCCTATATCCCACAGATCTGTCAACCTCAAGTCCTCTAACCCTTTTCTTATAACTATACAAGTTATTTACAAGCAAACACAAGATTGCAATCCCTCCCAAGACTTCCCAAGAACCCTGCTGCATAAAATCTTCCATAACTTGACAGTTTTGAGCAAAACTCATCATCTCCATTTTCACTCGTGCGTTTTGATTTCTAATCATCCAAACACCTTGCATACATCATATACAAGTGATTCTTACCCCTGTTTCCTAACTGTAACCCCTCCATCACCATTTTCAAAACTGAAGCTTGCAACTTAACTTGAGTTGGGAGTTTCAGCTATCCTCAAAACAAAGTAGGATTTGGAATACACTCAAGGAGGTCCAAGCCAGCTAAATAGATCATTGGGAAACCTTAGAGCTTGCTCAAACTGAAAACACGACCTCCATCTGCAAGGTAAGATTTTTGAAGTTCTATCTCTTCATACAAGCATCATTTGATTCTGATTTGTGAAGATAAAATGTAGATATCATTGCCCTGAAGTTGTACATATTCATAGTTTTCATTTATATTGATTGAGCTTAGAGAATTTTAGGTTTGAATCTCTGAAAAAAGTTATGTTAGAATTTGGTAATTTTAGAAATTCATGTTCATCTTTGAGAATTAGTTTAGGTTATTTACATATTCAAAATCGTGTTGAAATTTCTAACAAGTTTGATGTTGGAAGTTTTGTGAATGGATGAGAGCTGAGTGAGTTACAGGAACCATGGCTGGAGGTTGAAGATGAAGTCATTTCTAGGACTGGATTTATGTTATATATTTATTATTTTATTTAAGTTAAAGGATGTATATGTAAGATTAAGATTGCGCCTAAGAGGGGGGGTGAATTAGGTGGTGGTCGATTTTTGACTTATTTTATACTTTCTGGTTTTGATTTAGTGCTTTGAAAACTGTAAAGTGCAGAAAGTAAAGAGACACGGAGAATTATCCTGGTTCCTTCCACACCCCGGAAGTACGTCCAGTCCCCTTGCAAACACGCAAGAGATTTTACTATATTGTTAGAACTTTAACAAGACTCTTCCTAGTCTTATCCACTAAAGAACCTAACAAATAACCAAGAACACCCTCTTGGATTTCCAATAAGTCTAATGAGAACAATCCTCTCAAAAGATACCTCTTGTTTCCAATAATGGACAACAAGGAACAAAAGTAATCTAATACTTAATTCCAACAATCCTGGAAATAAGTTACACTTTGTATGTTTTTATGAAGTATGATTTCTTGAAAGATGTTGATCACATAGAGTGACTTCTTTGAAGTTTCTTCTTTCTTCTCTTGTAAGCAATTCAAACTGTAACACAATGGTTAGATAATGCTCAAAGATTTCTGTTCTTTATATGTGTGAAAGTGCAGAAAATCTTTGTTCTTAAAAGTTAAGAAATATGAAGTTTGAATATTTTACAAAGTTCAGATTTTATTGCATAAGAGAAGAGTTGTTTATGATTTGAAATATTTTGTAATATATAGTAATCAAGATACCTTTCCAAAAGGACACTTTTCTGTTTGAAAAACTTGACAAGATGCAATGTTTGATCATGCAACTATTGGAGAAAAGGTGTGAAGGATATCTTGAAACCAGTTCAGATTTTTCAAAATTTTCAATGTGCAAATCGATTAACATAAGATGCAAATCGATTGCACGTGTTTGTAACGTTCAGAATTTCAAAAAATTTGAAGTGTAAATCGATTAGCATGTTGTGTCAATCGATTTACAAGAGTTAAAAAATCAGTTTGTTCTGTGATCAATCGATTTACACAACCTGTAAATCGATTGCTGGCAGGAGCAAACAGTTTTTTGAAAAAGCAGTGTAAATCGATTTACACAAGATGTTAATCGATTTACAGCAGAGAAAAACTTAAAAAATGTTTTGAAATATAATTGAAGTGATGTGGCAAGTGTGTATATCATTTTTGAGCATTTCTAATCAATGTAGTTTAATTGAGAATTGATATACTTGATTGCTTGCCAAGTTCCTTGAAGCTTTGAGTGAATGATGCTTTAAGTTAATTTCCACTTCTTTTCCTTCTTTCCATAATGCTTGTTTGTCTTTCATCAAACTAGCTTATTTGTCTTTCATCAAAACTAAAGTTGAGTTGAGGCTTGAGATTACAAGATAACCACTCCAGTGGTAAGGCAACACGTGTTTCATGTCAAGGGTGTGGGTTCAAGCCCCAGCGCTGCCACTTTTTGTTATTTCTCAAACATTTTCTTCCTTTTTGCCACAAGCCAACGCATGGGCCCTGAGTCACTGGGCCTCCCCATTTTCACTTCATCATACCCCTCATCTTGCTTGTTCCAGCAAGCCCCTTTTGTTTTTTTTTATTATTTTTCCTTTGCTGATTAAAAAATGCTTATGGGCCAGACTTCACAAAAATTATTTTTTCTAACAAACTCCCAAATTCCATTTCCAACCCCCTGACTTTTATTTTTATATTTTACTTTTATTTATAATTTTTATTATTATTATTATTATTATTATTATTATTATTATTATTATTATTAATAAAAAATTCAAAAAATATTTTTTTATTTATTATTTGCATTTTACATACTTATATTTTTATTTTCTTTATAAAACAAAAAGAAAAAATATATATTTTCTTAAACAAATTTAATTCTTTTTCTTAATAAATTAATCATTAGATTTAGGTTTAGTTATTTTCTCTTTTTTTTTAATTAAAATCAACTTAGAATTTAGGTTTTCTTTTAATTAATTAATTTCCATATTATTTTTATTAAACTAAAAACCTTTTCTTAAAAAAAACCTAAAAATGCTTTCTAATTTAATTTCTTTTCTTAATTAATTTAGGTTTAACTTTCTTAATTTAGTTAATTATTTCTTTTAGTTAATTAGGTCAAAACTAAACCCTTTCCTCCAAAAACCAAACAAAAAATCCATTTCTTTTTCCATTTATATCCTTGTATATTATTTTATTTCAATTCTTGTATATTATTTAATATGGTTGTAATAGATAATTAGGTTTAATTTCTTGCAATCCCCATTTGTAAATTTGTATACCCCATCCCCAAATGATGTAATAACGTAGTAAATTTACTTTCCGCAATTTATCACTTTCATATAAATGCTAGTAATTAGGGTTTGTATGGAAAGATAAAATCAACAAATAGATAACCCTAATCCAAGATTAAATGCATGCAATTTAAATATACTATTCACACATGTACTCTTAGGGTAATTCCACTTGTTGCCTTATAAAAATGGTCATGTTATGCATGTGGATGTCTTAGCAAAAACAATAAATAAATACAAGATCATAGTCCCTCGATGATGCTACAAATGTTGCCTTTCAGTTGATCTTAGTCCCTAAAAGAGAAATGCTAAGATATCTCACAATATTGCTATCATGACTATACGATGACACACGCCCGTCCCTTTACATCCAAAGATAATGCTTCTTACCAATCAATGGTGAGATAACAATATCAAAGTAAAGGAAGAAATGAACAAAAGACTTTTGAGTAGGTAGACACATTCTTAGTTGCTTGCTCACTTTCAAAACAAACATCCTTGCTCATTTTCAAAACAAACACCAAACACTTTCAAAAATAAACTTTAAAAACATGAAATATTTTCTAAAGTCCAACACTTTGTATACGTTCTTACGAACGAGAACCATTACAAAGTTTACCTAAACGAAGGCGCCTTTTCAAAATACTTTCAAAAACCATCACAAAGCACATTTTCAAACAAAAGAAAGTGATCTAGCAAGCAACTAAGAGACCATAGATAACTATGGATGAAAAGGGTGCTAACACCTTCCCTTTTCATGATCTACCCCCCGAACTCAAGAAATAATCTCAAATGTATTTCTTGTTCTTTTCCACATTTCCTTTTGAATAAAAGAAAAGTCGATGGCAACTCTTGCTAACCGCAATATTTGCGATTCAACGCAAAACATTCCAAGTTAGTTCTCCCATTGTATTACACACTTACACACAAAAGAAGCATTTTCAAAGTGAGCTAGGCAACTAAGAGCCCGTAGATAACTACGGATGAAAAGGGTGCTAATACCTTCCTTTTCCATAACCTACCCTCCGAACTCAAAATATTTAAAAAGGTCTTTCCTATTCTTTTCATCCATTCCTTTGTTGGATAAAAGAAAAGTCGGTGGCAACTCTTGTTAACCGCAACATTGCGATAAAAATACAAAACCAATAAAGTCAGTTCTGCCACCATATTACAGAACTGGCGACTCTACTGGGGATACTTTATAAAAGTGGGGTTACCTTAGAGTTATATCATTTTAAAATTTCTTTCCTTGTGTGTTTTATATGCTTTATTTTTAAAGGGTTTGTTGGGGTTACTATTAAAGATCCTATACCTGGACCTGAGGCACTTTTAAGTAAGCAGAAATAGATCATGGAGATTGTACGACGTAAACCGATATGGTTGAAGCGATGGCTACATTAGTGTGACACATTTGTTGGCACCGGTATCTCTTATGTTAAATTGAAGAGAATACGGGGCCGCTGTGTGCTGTCATAAAGTACTAACTGGCCTTAGAACCTTAGTTGAACAAACTTGGCCATTAGAAAAGTAGTGAGATAGTCGGCCTCAGTATAAAAATGAGGATTGGTTGATACTCGATACTACACTCATTAAGATCGGACTTTCGGGATATTTCAGCCGCGAGAAAAGATCACTTGAGATGAAATAAGGCCTGATAAAGAAGGATTAGTGATATTAAGACTCCTTAGAACCCGGTTACTTTTCTAGGACAGGCTGAACCAACTAAACTTCAAGAGGGTACTTACCTATAAACCCCATGCAAGCCTAAACCTAAGGTCTTGTGTGTTTTTCTTTTGTGTAATATATTGTTCAAACATAACATCATGCATCTTAAACATCCATTTTCATTTCACTCACCATTTCAAGGACCGAGGGGATTTATATTTGTTCTATTTTGCAGATCATGGCTTCCGTTCATAGAAATACCGTCCAAATCAGCTTTGTGAAAAATACTTCTCCAACTTAAAGAGCTAGTATCAAGGGTTACTGATACTTCCTCGTTCACTAAGAAATATGGTCGACTTCTTAACCTGGTTACCTCAAGCTTTGATGAGAATATGATGGGTGTACTCTTTCAGTTCTTTGACCCCAAACACCATTACTTCACATTTCCTGATTATCAGTTGGTACCCACCATGGAAGAGTTCTCTCAATTATTGAGTGTACCTATTCTTGATCAGATTCCTTTCACTGGTTTGGAGGAAGCTCCAAAGCTAGAGGTCATTGCAGCAGCCTTGCATCTGAAACGGTCCGACGTTATATCTAACTGGGAAACAAGAAGCGGAGTCAAGGGTTTCCTAGTCAAATTCCTATTAGAAAAGGATCAATTGTTTTGGGATAATTTGGATTTCCAAGCTTTCGAAGAAGTACTGTCTCTTCCAATATATGGGTTAGTACTATTCCCTAATCCGTACTTACTCATATATGTGAATGCTGTCAGGATTTTCCTCTCTCGTAACCCTGTGGCTACTTTGCTCGGACATATCTTGCATTCCCTTCACACTCGTACCATGAAGAGAAGAGGGGTTCTGATGTGTTGTATACCGTTATTGTCTAGGTGGTTTATTTCATACCTTCCTCAATCAGTATTGAATAACGAACAAGGCTTGGGTTGTTCGCAAAGGATAATGTCACTTTCTCACTCGGATATACTTTGGTACTCCCGGTTTATGGGAGATGTCTCTATCATCGAGCGTTGTGGGGAATTCCCTAATGTCCCAATCCTTGGCATTAGGGGAGGTATCACTTATAATCCTTCTCTAGCTCTATGACAGTTTGGTTATGCTCGAAGGGATGGTCCCCATGATATGCTTATCCAAGGCATTGTGGTCAACTACGAGGATGATGTTCAAGGGTATCGTCAAAGGTTCGTACGAGCTTGGGGCATGGTAAATAAGGTTGATAGCAAGACTTTGGGGCATAATAATTCCATTCCTATGGAGCCTTATCTCAAATAGGTACGGGCTCGCGCCCAAAACCTTACGATGCCATATACAACCATCTTGCCAATGATTGTGGAGCCTATCACCGAAGAAGATGTTTCTTATACTGTTCTCCGTCCTGACATGCCCAGTGATCTTGAAGAGTTGAAGAGGTCCTGGATTCAGATGAAAGAAGAACGAGATACCCTTAGAGATCAATTATACACCAGTGATAAGAAAGTGTTGGAGCTCACGAAGAAACTTCACAAAGAAAAAAGTCTTAATGTCTATCTCGGCATGAAAAGTAAGCGCCCATGGAAGACTTGACTCCTAGATTTTAAGAGTTTTTAATTTCCAATTGTAAGCCTAAAAGGCAGTTGTAATTTGAATTCTACTAATAAAATCTTCGTTTCTTTTTGGTTCGCAAATTAATATTTCCCGAAGTCCTTGAAAACATCGCATAAATGTGTCATGCATATCATTATATAAGCAGGTATTTCAAGACATGTTTCTTATCTTTTCGCTGTTTATTTCAGCAAAAATAAATGGCTCTTGAACAAACAATTAAGAATCTTCAAGCACAGAACGGTAAATTCCAATAGATGTTTCTGGCTCTGGCTAAAGGTTCAGAAGATCTAAAAGCTCTCATTGTCAAAGAGAAGAAAAAGAAGGCAAAGAAACCGGTTGGCGTCTTGAATATGGGAAGAAGATTTAGAGGACCAGCCAAGCGAGCTCTAGAATTCGCAACTCCATCAAATGATGGGGATAATCAGGAAGAGGATAATAAGAAGACAAAAGAAGAGGATAACAACCCAGAGACTAATGAAGAGGAAGCAGATTATGCTGAAGAACAATATTCTCCTGCTGATGACAAGTATAAATAGCTGGAGGATCGTCTTAATGCTATGGAGATTCAGAGGGTACCTGGTCTGTATTTTTAAGAGTTAGGATTGATCTCAGGGGTTGTTATCCCCCATAAATTCAAAGTTCTCGCATTTGCAAAGTATGAAGGTGTTTCCTATCCCAAGTTGCATTTAAGGTCTTATGTCAGGAAGATCCAACCCCACACTGCCGACAGGAATTTATGGGTTCATTTCTTACAGGAGATTTTTTCAGGGACGCACTTGGAATGGTTCTATCAACTGGAAGGAACCAACATTCGCAATTGAGAAGATCTGGTTTCTGCTTTTTACAAGAAATACCAATACAATGTTGACCTCGCTCCAACCCGTACGCAGCTTCAAAGCATGTCTATAGGTTCTAGTGAGGGTTTCAAAGATTATGCCCATAAGTATAGATCTTGCAGGAAGAGTCCAACCTCCTCTGTTTGATAGAGAGCTAGTAGATATGTTCTTGGGTACTTTGTCAGGTCCATTTTTCAACCATCTGATTGGAAGCTCTTCGGCCGGATTCACTAAGTTAATATTGACGGGAGAACGAGTAGAAGCTGACATCAAAAGTGGCAAATTTCAGGGGGTTGCATCCCCGAGTGCTGTCAAGAAGCCTTTCAGTGGGAAGAAGGAGGTTAGTGCTTCCCATGGCCAGAGAAATCAGGGTAAAGTTGAACGCCATCCGACGGTGGGAGCTATAATGATCTCCAACCCTGCATCAACTCAATGACAAAATAATCAGCACAGGCATGATGCGCCTAGAAGACAATTCACCAGACTCAACATGCCTTTATCCCCGGTATTGCAACATCTAATGAAGGCTATCTTCGTCACTCTGAGGGAGCCTCCTCAAAATCCCAAACATTACATCTCCCCGTTATAATCCAAATGCTCGGTGTGCCTACCACTCCAACAGTCTAGGGCATGATATAAATGATTGTTGGGCTCTTAAGACTAAAGTTTAGGATCTTGTTAATGCAAAGTAGATTGAATTTGACCCTCCTGAGACTCCTAATGTGATAACTGGACCCATGCCCAAACACGACCAAGGTATCAATGATGTTGATGGTGACCTGTTTGTTTCTTCTGTTGATGAACTAGCTACTCTTCTTCCAGTGGTTAAGGAGAATCTCTTACAAGCCGGTTTATTTCCAGGTTGTGGTGAAGATTTCTACCATTGTGTGTCTCTTCCTAATGGTTGTTTATTACTGAAAATAGGCTTTCAGCGTCTGATTAATGACCAGGAGATCCTCTTTGAGAAGATTACCTCTACAATAAGTTTATGTAATGATGTGTCAATTATTACCATTTCTGACAATCCTCCCAGGGTCTCCTCTAAAGGTCCAGTCAGGATTACATCCACTCCTAAGGTTTCTCTTTTAATTATCACCTCTCCTGGGCCAATACCATATTCCTCTGACAAGGTTGTTCCTTGGAACTATGGAGTCGTTGTCTACTACCACAGCGTCAAGCAAGACCTATTGGTTATCAAAAAAGAAGTTACTGAAGATACTGATCCTAACATTGACAACATTGTTGGGACCAATAAGATTACCATAAGTGGAAGGATTTTCTCTCCTGAAATCTCTCCAAGGACTGTTGCCACTTCTTTTGTTATTCCGGTTAATACTCCTATTGCTACTCCTATTGTTACTCCTGTTGTTATTCCTGATAGTGAGTCAGCTGATACTCAGGGAAAAGAAGTATCGGTTGAGCCTACCTGGACTGAGTCACCTAGCGAAGCCATTCTTGAGGCCTCTAAATAAGAAATGGAGGAAATTAAAAAAATCATACGGAAAAGCGACTATAATGTTGTGGAACAATTGGGGCAGACCCCCTCGAATATCTCAATGATAGCTTTGTTGTTGAGCTATGAGGCCCACACTAAAGCTTTGGTGAAGTTCCTAAAGTCTTGTCATGTGACACAAGAGACCTCTACCGACCAATTTGAGAACTACGATGCCAGCCTGACCACCGGAAATGGCCTAGGTTTCTCTGATGCTGATTTGACCCCCAAGGGAAGAAATCATAATGATTCCCTATGTTGTACCCCAAAATTTTCCCTCCCATATTCTTCAAGATTTGCAAAGAGCATGCTTCAAAATCTCTCAAGGGTTGCATAGTTCAAGGGCCTCCTAACAGTCAAAAACTAGGGTTTTGGTTCTGACAAAGAAATTGAAGTTTCCAAGGGTCCAATCAAGTCCCACATGCCTACAAACATGGTCAAGCATCTTCATGCCAAGTTTCAAGACTTACAGCACAAAATTGCACAGTCAAAAACCCTAATTGCCTTACAGTCAACTACAGGGGCAAAATGGTCATTTGACAGTCAAAAGTTCAAATTTTTGATCAACATCTCACTTTGAAGCCACGAACATCATTTGATCAATTCTTGATCATGATTTTCAAAGCTTGGCTCAAAAAGTCTCAAGATGCAAAAGTTTCCATATTGGGACAGTTGAAAAAGTCAACTGTAACTTGACCAAGGCATAACTTCCACATGGTTTATCAGAAAAATTCCATCCAAATCTTATTTTGAAGAGAAAGACATTTCCTACAACTCCTTTTCACACTTCAAGTCCAAGAAATGCTCTCACAAAAAGTTATCAATTTCAACATTATAGGTCATTTTCAAAAGTCAGCAGAAAGGGACTTTAAGTCAAAGGCCATAACTTGAGATTGGTAAATCAAAATGACATGGGACCAAAGGCATTGGTTAGAGGACTTCAAGACCTTTCCAAAATGTCCAAGAACATGATCAAAGCTTAACAATTGAGCAAGATATGCCTTGTGGAAGTTGGGAAATTTTTGGGAATTTTGGAAAGTTAACTTTGCTTCAAATGCCTTAAAATTGCTAATGGGCCACATTTTCTTCCAAGATTCATCATCCAAAGCATATGCACGACCATTTGGCCCAAAGGGGATTTATTTCATCATTTTTATTTATTTATTTGAATTTTTAATTACTACTAATTCATTTAATAAAATAAAATATGACAAAAATACTCATCCATGCTTTTCAAATCTTTTTATGCATGGAATACCTTCAAGATTTCGTGCCCTATCTAATATGGAAAGAATCAAGGTGATTTGATCATAATTGGCACCAAAAGCACATGAAAAGATTTGGAAGATATGCCATGAAAATCAAATATCTTATACATCAATGCATTGATCCTTTGGCTCAAGATTTAACCCTAATCCATCACATACATAAGCAAGAAGCTAGACCTAATGAAAAGGACCTGAAAGTTGCGCCCCATCTCAAGAACCAAGTTTGCATTTTTATCAAAAAAATCAAAAACTGAAAATTGCCTTGGAGGACGATTCAAAGGAAGACATTGATCCCAAAAGCTTCCTAAGGCATTACTGAACCTGACTGGATACTTTTCCACGCCCATAGCATCAAGAATCGGTACATGGAGATCAAACTGTGTTAAGCTTTTTGCATATTCGTATCTCACGATTCATGCATTGTTTTCAATTTCCAATAATTGATTTGTGTTAATCTATTCATTATAAAGCTAATCATGTAATTTAATTGAATTTTCGTGCGTTATACATGAAGTTACCATTGAAGCTTGCTAGGGTTTCATGACTTCAAATTTGGGGTTTCTCTTATCCAGAAAAATTAGACCACGAGACCAAAGCTGTTGGATTCAGAAGCTTCATGTGAATCGTGCCCATAGCTCGCGATCAATTTATGATCAACAGGGTGCTAATCGTTATTTTTATGATTGCTATTTAGTGGGGGTTTAAAACCCCTGCTATTCAGTTTGTTTTTGTTTCAGGTACAACAAACAATTGGAGAAGATGGTGATGTGTAGGCCAACGAGTGGTGCGTTTGAATTTCGCGCGAAAATATCCCACTAACCATTTGTTTTACATTATATTGATTATTGGTTATATTATAAACAAAGCGCATTAACAGCTCAGTTGGCAGGCACATGATTTGGTAAGCAACGGGACCTGGGTTCGATTCCCAGGTCCCCTCCCTTTCTCATATTATTTTCTTTTCCATCTTCCTATGCAGCGCATACTCCAGGGGTTCATTATACACCCATAGTCCAAGCGTGCCACGCGCCCAATGATCCTAATCCAAAGGTCATGGCTTGAAGGACACCATGTGACTCAGTCAACGAAGCCACACGCTTCCAGGAAAAGTCAAAAGAGGCCTTCCACAAATGGGCCTGATTGCTACCAGCATACCTCCAAGTTGGGACAACAAACCCCCCATTGTTTGCTTTCTTTCACTCTTTTTTTATTTTTCTATTGTTATTTGTTTAATTTAGTTTTGATTTAATTCTCCAAATTATTTTCACAAAACATAAAAAATATAAAAAAATCAGAAAGTCACAAAATAAAATATATTTTATTTAAATGTTATTTTGTAAATAAATGTTATCAATTAATTTAGTTTTTAAATTCTAAGATTAATTTTAACATTTTCTTAATAAACTTAAAAAAATTTAGAATTAGGGTTTTAAATACTTTTATATTTTTATCTCTTTTTTTTCTTCTTTTTTCACCATATTAAATATTAATTATTTTTTGTAAATAAAATTGTATGTAAATAATTAGATTAATCTTAGGTTCAACTTTAACAAATTTCTTAATAAATAAAAATAGTTAGAATTAGGGTTAATTAATTTTTTTAATTTCATTTAATTCTCCCATTAAATTCAATAAATACGAAAAACTCAAAAATAATTTCTTTTTATTTTAACTTAATTAATTTGTTAATTTTAATTCAATTTCTTTAAAAGGGTCCAACGCCCTCGCATTCCCAATTTTAATTCTCTTCGCATTTTTATTCCTCTTTGTATAATATTCATGTAATTCTCCCAAAGCCATGTAAATTAGACATTTTTATTTCTCGCACTTTATTTTATTTCAAATCGGGTCCTGGATTAAATTTGGCGATGTGGACTCGCGCCTTTGTAATAGCGTAGAACTTTTAATTCTCGCATCTTTTAAACTGTTAATTAAACTGCATGAAAGAATGAATGTCAAAGTAAAAGCAACGCGTAGATCACCAATTACATGAACAAGACAAAAATGTCTGAAAATGAGACACAAATCATACACCACCCCTAAGGTACGCCTCATTGTTTCCTTGCCCCTCGAAAGGTGATCGTCGAGTAGAGGACGTTTTAGTAAGTCCTCATGATCCAGGAACCTGGCATGAGGGTAGCTTCTAAGGTGTCTTCCTATTGCTCTGGTGATCACCACGTCCCGAACCCTCGAATTGACCCGAACACCTCTAATGGTGGTGCTGCCTACCTCTCAATGGTGGGATGGCGCTACTTTAAGGACATCTACACAGACGAATTCCTTAGGGTGGGTAGACGACTCTAGATACTTGCTCTAATTTCAAAAACAAATCAAAAATACTTTTCACACCGACACCTTTTCAAAAAGCTTTCGAAAGCAACTTTTCAAACACTCTTGAGGACCGATACAAGAGTCGAACTGAAATTTTCAAAGAACTTTTTTAAAACCCACAGTTGAAAAGCAAACAAACCATTTTTGAAAACACAATGAGCAAGTATCTAAGAGCCCATGGATAACCATGGATAGAAAGGGTGCTAACACCTTCCCTTTCTATAATCTACCTCCCGAACCGAGAGCAATCTCTATAAGGAATTTTTCTGTGCTTTTGTCCTTTCCCTTTGGAGAAAATAAAAGACGGTGGCGACTCTTGCTTACCGCGACATTTCGCGAAACCAGCTAAAAACAGTCAGTTCCAGATCCACCGATCACAGAACTGGCGACTCTGCTGGGGAAACTAATAAAGTAAGGTGTACCTTAGGATTAGTTCATAACTGTGTTTTCAATTGTCTGAATTGTTTGCTTTATTCTTGTGGGTACTGTCTTGGGAGTTCTATAGATCCTAACCCGGATCTGGGGGATACCTTCTTAGAAAGTAGCAACAAGACTGTGAGGGAACTGTGCGGGGTATACCGACATGGTTGAAGCAGTCTGCTACGTTGATGTGGCACTTTGGTGTGTACCGGTAACCCTTGAGTTCAGTCAAGGAGAGTACGGGGCCTCCGCGTGGTGTCGTGAAGCATCAACAGACCTTAGGAACCTTAATTGAACTATCTTGGCCTCTTTAGGGTAGTGAGATAACTGACTTTGGTACAGTCCGAGGTTGGTTGATACTCGATACTACACTCAATTGAGGGTTGCTTTCCTGGAATATTTCGGTCGCCAATTCAGTGGCTAAATCGAAACGATGAACAATGAAGGCAATCCCGTGATATTGAGACCCTTAGAACCCGGTTACTTCTAATAGGACAGGTTGAGCCCACCAACTTCAAGAGGGTAATACCCAGACCCCATGCTGGCCTAAACCCTAAGGGCTTGTCTTGTGTGACTTGTGTGCCTTACATGTTTGCCTTTGTAAATATCTGTGGTGTGTTTAATCATAGCATCATGACATCATCCAACATCATATGAATTGACTAACCATTTCAGGGGTTCGAATTTTCATCTTTGTTCTTGTTTTGTAGGACATGGAAACTGTTCACAGAAAGACAATTCAAATCAGCCTTGTAAGGATTCCTCCTCAGCTTAAGGAGCTTATATCCAGGATTCCTGAGAGCTCTTCATTCAGTGAAAGACATGGAAGACTCATCAGCTTGGTCAATACCAACATTGAGGAGGATATGATAAAGGTCCTGTTCCAGTTCTTTGACCCTCTGCATCACTGTTTCACTTTCCTGGATTATCAGCTGGTACCTACATTGGAGGAGTTCTCCCAGCTTCTGAAGATCCCTATCCTTGATCAACTACCCTACAACGGTACGGAAAAGGAACCCAAGCTTGAAGAGATTGCTAAAGCCTTACACCTACAATCATCTGACCTCAAGGGACATTGGGAAGTTAGAAGTGGTATCAAAGGGTTCTTAGCCAAGTTTCTGTTTGAAAAGGCCCATGAATGTTGGAACTCCCTTGACTTACAAGCTTTTGAAGAAGTTGTGACCCTCCTTGTCTATGGTTTGGTGTTGTTCCCTAACCCAGATCAGCTTATAGATATCAGTGCTGTCCAGATCTTCATGTCCAGGAATCCTATACCTACGTTGCTGGGGGACATCCTTCACTCATGTTACACTCGAACCATGAGAAAAAGAGGTGTCCTTATGTGTTGCACCCCTCTCCTGGGAAGGTGGTTTATTTCTCACCTTCCACAATCAGTTTTGAAGAACGAGCGGGGTTTGAGATGGTCAAAACGGTTGATGACTCTTACACATGCAGATATACATTGGTGCCCTCGGTCCAGAGAGGATGTCACTATCATTGATCGTTGCGGGGAGTACCCTAATGTTCCTTTACTTGGAATCAGAGGAGGTATTACTTACAACCCATGCCTGGCTTGGAGACAGTTTGGTTATGCTCGGAGGGATGGCCCTCATGACATGTTAATTCCTGACATAGTTTTTGACTTCGACAACGATGCACAAGGACTTCGCCAGAGATTTATCAGAGCTTGGAGGATGCCAAGTAGGATAGACAGCAAGACACTGGGGCACAGGAACTCCATCCCGTTGGAACCTTATCTCAAGTGGGTACGCGCCCGCTCCCAGAAGTTAGTAATTCCTTATCCTCATATGCTCCCTGTAATCAAAGAGCCAGTCTTGGAAGGAGAAGTGTCCTACACCATTCAGCATCCTGACATGCCCACATCCTGGGAAGAAATGCAGAAGAGCTGGATCCAGCTTAAGGAAGAACGGAATTCTCTTGAGACCAGTCTACATGCTAGTGAAAAGAAGGTCTTGGAGCTCACCCGCCTATTGCATGAGGAGAGGAATCTCAACACCTACATAGCTCCAAAGAGGATGCGTAGTGTCTTTTGGGATTGATTTGCTTTGTAATTTGTGCCCATGAGGCTTTGATGTACCAAACAATTGTTTCCTTAATAATAACGTGTGTTCCTTTTTTGTCTACAACAAATTTGAACTTTCGAACCCTTGAATGCATTACATAAACACATATCATTCATCATGTGTATAGCAGGTTTCCTTCTTTTCAGGTTGCTTACCGTTCTTCGCTGTTTATTTCAGCATCATGAATCCTGACTCATCATCAACTGAGATGTCCATCAAGGCTCTTCAGGCGCAGAACGCGCAATTTCAGGAACTAATCATGGGTTTGGCTCAAGGCCAAGAAGAGCTGAAGGCTTTGCTCCTAAAGAAGGAGAAGAAGAAGAAGAAGAAGAAGAGAACTGTTCTTTTTAACTTGGGCCGAAGGTTTGGCAATACTCTGCAGAATGAAGAGGCTGGTTCTTCTATAGGCAAGAGCAGCCCCCAAGGGGGAAAAGGTCCTAGTCCGGTAGTCTCTGACAATGAGACTGATTTTGATGAGGAACAGTATCCTCCTGCTGAAGACCGGTATAAGCAGTTGGAAGACAGACTGAATGCTATGGAGATCCAACAAGTACCTGGGCTGGATTTCGGAGACTTGGGCTTATCTACTGGTGTGATTATTCCTCACAAGTTCAAAGCACCATCTTTCACCAAGTATGACGGGGCGTCTTGTCCCAAGCTGCACCTCAGATCTTACGTGCGGAAGATTCAACCGTACTCAGTGGATAAGAACTTGTGGATCCACTTCTTCCAGGAGAGTCTTTCAGGGACTCATCTCGAATGGTTCTATCAGCTGGATGGGACCAAAGTTCGTAACTGGGAGGAGTTGGCTACTGCTTTTTACAAGCAGTATCAATATAATGCCGACCTTGCTCCTACGCGTACCCAACTCCAGGGTATGTCGCTAGGGTCAAGCGAAGGTTTTAAAGAGTACGCACAGAAGTGGAGGGATCTGGCTGGCAGGGTGCAGCCTCCGTTAACTGACCGGGAGTTGGTAGACATGTTCTTGGGGACCCTATCTGGGCCATTTTTCAACCATCTTATCGGTAACTCATCTGCAGGGTTTACTGATCTTATTCTGACTGGAGAGAGAATAGAGGCTGGAATGAAGTCTGGCAAAATTCAGAAGGGTGCGTCTTCAAGTTCTGAGAAGAAACCCTTCAAAAAGGAGGCCAGTGCTGTATATGGGTCTAGAAGACAAGAGAAATATGAGCGCCGCCCATCTGTCAACGCGGTGATGATTGCTAAGCCTGCTGCCGCTCCTCGGCAAACCAATCCTCAAAGGGCTGAAAGACCCAGGAGAGAGTTTACCCGTTTGAGTATGACTTTATCGCAAATCTTGCCACACTTACTATCCACCAACTTAGTGACTGTTAGAGAGGCCCCGAAAGTTGTGAATACGGCTTCTCCGAAATACAATCCAAATGCCCGTTGTACGTATCACTCCGACATCCCGGGGCATTCCACTGATGACTGTTGGGCCTTAAGGAATAAGGTACAAGACCTTATTGACGCAAAAGAGATACAGTTCGAAGCGCCTGAGAGGCCAAATGTGATGACTGCTCCTATGCCCCAGCATGGAGTAAATGCCGTTGATGAAGATGTATACGCTGTTTTTGTGAATGATGTAGCTACTCCCTTAATGACTGTCAAGAGGAACCTACTGCTGGCCAGTTTATTTCCGGGTTGTAGTGAGGGTTGCCTTTTTTGTGCTGTTTCCCTTTCTGGTTGTCCTTTGCTGAAGTTGGGCATCCAAAGCCTAATGGACAGCAAAGAGATTCTGTTCAAAAAGTCTGCTGTTCAGTTTGTTCCGGTAGAAGAAGTTTCTGTTGTTACAATTTTCAATAATCCAATCAAGGCTCTCCCAAGGAAGCCGGTTCAAATCATGACTGTCGCACCCGTTGTTATTACTGTTCCGGGGCCTCTCCCCTATGAATCTGATAAGGCTGTCCCCTGGCACTATGGGGCAGACGTATATGTACATGGAATCAAGCAAGAGTTCAACACTGGCACCAGCATCAGCAATATCACTGGTCCAGCAAAAGTAACCCGCAGTGGCAGGCTCTTCTCGCCTGACATTGCACCACCAGCTATTCGAAGACCCCTCACTATAACACCTGCAAGTGTACCTGTTCCTAGTTCTGATCAAGTTGTTTCCCCTGCTGCTGAGTCATCTAATGCTCGGGGCAAAGGGGTTGAAGATGAGCCTGCCCGGATGGAGGCGCCAAAATCTGTGAATGCTGAGGCCTCCCAACAGGAGATGGAGGAAATTCTAAAAATAATCAAGAAGAGTGACTTTAATGTTGTCGAGCAGCTGGGGCATACGCCCTCCAAGATATCCATGCTCTCCTTGCTCCTGTGCTCAGAGGCCCATGCTAAGGCCTTGATTTCATTTCTCAAGACGGCCCATGTGCCACAGGAGACATTTGCAGTCCAGTTTACTGATTGCGTAGCAAATCTGACAGCGGACAATGGTTTGGGTTTCTCGGATGCTGACCTTACTGCTAAGGGAAAGGACCATAATGACGCCCTGCATGTCTCTATTGAATGCAGGGGCACTACTCTTGCACACGTGTTGGTGGACATTGGTTCTTCCTTGAATGTGCTACCCAAGAAGGCCTTAGACCGTTTGGATTGTGAAGGCCTGGAGCTGAAACCTAGCAACATCATCGTCAGAGCCTTTGACGGTTCTAAGAGGATGGTTCATGGAGTGGTAGACATTCCTATCCGGGTGGGTTCTCAGGTGTTCGACTCTACTTTCTATGTGATGGATATCCGTCCATCATATTCTTGTCTACTGGGTCGACCTTGGATCCACAAAGCTGGGGCAGTGACCTCTACCTTGCACCAGAAGCTAAAATACCCTGTCAGAGGGAAGATTGTCACTGTGCAGGGAGAGGAGGAGTATATGGTGAGCCATTTGAATTCCTTCAGGTATATTGAGATGGACGGGGAGTTTATTGAAACCCCCTTTCAGCATTTCGAAGAGGTACCTCCAACTTTGGCAGCAGCAGAAACAGTGGTCGAAGAGGATGTTCCTTTGAAGATGGCTTCCTTGAAGGATGCCCGGGCTGTGGTCAAGAAAGGTGAAAGAAAACTGACAAGTTTGGACTGGGTTTTACTGCAGAGGGTCAGAAGGCTGTGCGCAAGGCAAAGACCAGAAGACCTCCTGTACTCATTACCAATCCAGGAGTGAATGTTGTTGGGAATGAAGATGAAGTGGGAGAGTCAGAGTTCAATAGTTGGATCTACCCGACAACTGATGGCGGATTGACCAATTGGATTGCCAAAGATCATACTCCTGTTACTTTTGTTATGCAGTAATAAACTTCTTTGTTTTGTTATTTGTAATAAACAATTAAAACTTTATGGCTCAGTGTCTTACCCGGGGCACCGTTGGCTTCATTTGTGAGGGCATATAAATTGTCATTTCATATATCATGAATAAAAATCTTGGACGTTTTCTCGCATTTCAAATCTTATGCTCCTTTTCTTTCTTTCCTTTCTTTATATATTACAAAACAGTTGTATTTACACACACTCACTCATACAGGTTTCAATCCACTCTGGATCTCACTGGTAACGACTCTGCTACTGCCAGTTATGACTTCGAAAATCTGATCAACTTAGCCGAAGACGAAGGTGAAGATGATTGCGAAGTTCCTGGCGAGCTTGCAAGACTGTTACTCCAAGAAGAGAGGGCAATTCAACCACATGAAGAGCCGGTGGAAACAATAAACCTGGGTACTGATACAGACAGAAAGGAGGTAAAGATTGGTGCCAACCTAGAGCTCAGCGTAAAGCAACGGTTGACTCAGATGCTACATGATTATGTGGAGATCTTTGCCTGGTCCTACGAAGACATGCCTGGGTTGGATACCGATATAGTGGTCCATCACTTGCCTACCAAGGAAGACTGCCCTCCGGTTAAGCAAAAGGTCCGCCGTATGCGT
The DNA here is from genome assembly GCA_948472305.1 of Vicia faba. Taxonomy (NCBI): domain Eukaryota; kingdom Viridiplantae; phylum Streptophyta; class Magnoliopsida; order Fabales; family Fabaceae; genus Vicia; species Vicia faba. The sequence goes on from OX451737.1 coordinate 866,619,418, forward strand.
CCAGAGATGTCTGAGAAGATCAAAGCCGAAGTTATGAAACAGTTTGATGCGGGTTTCTTGCAGTGACTTCTTACCCTCAGTGGGTTGCTAATGTGGTGCCAGTACCAAAGAAAGACGGTAAGGTCAGAATGTGTGTCGACTACAGGGATCTGAACAGGGCCAGCCCCAAGGATGATTTCCCCCTACCTCACATTGATGTCCTCGTTGACAATACAGCTCAGCATAAGGTGTTCTCCTTCATGGATGGTGTGATCGGTGGATCTGGAACTGACTGTTTAACGCTGGTTCGTGAAATGTCGCGAAAGCAAGAGTCGCCACCGTCTTTTATTTTCTCCAAATGGAAAGGACAAAAGCACAGAAAAATTCCTTATAGAGATTGCTCTCGGTTCGGGAGGTAGATTATAGAAAGGGAAGGTGTTAGCACCCTTTCTATCCATGGTTATCCATGGGCTCTTAGATACTTGCTCATTGTGTTTTCAAAAATGGTTTGTTTGCTTTTCAATGTGGGTTTTAAAAAAGTCTCTTTGAAAATTTCAGTTCGACTCTTGTATCGGTCCTCAAGAGTGTTTGAAAAATTGCTTTCGAAAGCTTTTTGAAAAGGTGTCGGTGTGAAAAGTATTTTTGAATTTGTTTTTGAAATTAGAGCAAGTATCTACGAGTCGTCTACCTACCCTAAGGAAATCGTCTGTGTAAATGTCCTTTAAAGTAGTGCCATCTCACCATTGAGAGGTAGGTAGCACCACCGTTGGAGGTATTCGGGTCAATTCGAGGTTCGGGACATGGTGATCACCAGAGCAATGGGAAGACACCTTAGAAGCTACCCTCATGCCAGGTTCCCGGATCATGAGGACTTACTAAGACATCCTCTACTCGACGATCACCTTTCGAGGCAAGGCAACAGTGAGGCGTACCCTAGGGGTGGTGTGTGATTTGTGTGTCGTTTTCAAGTATTTTTGTCTTTTGTCATGTTATTGGTGATCTAACGTTTGTTTTTATTTTGGTCCATGCATTCTTTCATGCCATTATTTAACAGTTAAAAATTGCGAGAAGATAAACATTCTAAGCTATTACAAAAGGCGCGGGCCCACATCGCCAAAATTTCTCGAACCCGATTTGACAGAAAAATAAAGAATTAATGAAAATAAAGTGCTAGCAATTAGTTACACGGCTTTGGGAGAGATACATAAATATTAAAAGAAATAAGATAAACGCGCGAATTAAATAAGAATTAGAAACGAGGGCGTTGGACCCTTTTTGCAAAATTAAATTAAATTATTAAATTAATTACTATTAAAAAGAAAAGGAAATTGTTTTTTTGGTATTTTATGATTTTAAATGGGAAAAAGAATTAATTAAAATAAATGCTAACCCTAATTCTAGTTATTTTAATTTATTAAAAAAGGAAGATTAAAGTTTTACCCTAAAATTAACCCTAATTAATTTACATGCAATTTAATTTACAAAAATAAATATTTAATATTTGATTATTATGGAATAAAAGGAAAAAGATGAAAATTAATTAAACCCTAATTCTATATTTTTTAGATTTTTATTAAAAAAAGTTAAAATTAAGACCTAATTTAAAACTAATTAATTCATGAATTTATTTACAAAATATACATACTAAAATAAAATATTTATTATATTTTTTCTCTTTTATGATTTTTTAAATTTATTTTTGTGTTATAAAAATATGGGATTAATTAATAACAATAATTAATAGAAAGTATAAATAATACTAAAAAAAATAAAGAAAGTAAAAAATTGGCAAACCTAGGGGGTTGCTGTCCCCAAAGTGGAGGTGTGTTGTTTAGCAATTTGGCCCAAGATTCTGAGGCCCCTTTGACCTTTTCCAGGCAGCGTGTGATGCGTTGACTAGGGTTTACCATGTACCTCAGGGCGTGGCCTTTGGATTGATGAAATTGGACAGGTGGATGGTTGGATTGCGTGGGTGCATGGTAATCCACTATACTGAATCTGCATGGGAACGTTAACTGAAAAATAATATTGAAAGGGGTGAGGACCTGGGGCTCGAACCCAGGTCATGAACGTTACCACCACTACACCTTGCCAGCTGATCCACTTGGTTACTTTGTATATTATATGAATGACAATTATTATAAAACAAAACAAACGCTAGTGGCCTAAATCAGAAAAGCGCGCGCCAAAATTCAAAGTATCCAGTCATGGCTTGCCACATACCTTTCTTCTTCGTTGATCCCTGAAATAAGAAAAGGTTAGCGGGGGTTTTAAACCCCCTCAAAACATGCTTGTTTTCAAAATAGCGAATAGCACATCTTGGGTCAGAAATTAGGCGCGACCATTGCAATCAATTCGTCCAAGCTTCCTGGTTTTGATCATGGTATTGTGATTTGCTAATTTTACAGTACCAAGAAACCCCCAATTCGTAGCTTGTAAAACCCTAGAAAACAATAATGGCATCTTTGCATACAGTGCGTAAAACTTCAATTAAAACGTAGAATAAGCTTCAGAATCATGAGAGCAACACAGAACGAGCGTTAGAATTGACAATTATGCTATGAATGACAAGATACGATTTGTGTAAAAGAGTGATACAGTTCACCCTCGAATTACCAATTCTTTGAGCATGGGATTAAGTTTTTGATTGGAATCGTTTCCTGACAACCCTGGCAAGCTAATGGAACAAGTTTGGAGGCTTCAATCGATCTGCAAGTGTGTTTTCAGTTATGGAGTTTTCTTGAAAAAATTGCAAGTTTGTTTAGGGATTTTTGCGCAGCTGGGGGTCTGAAGGCATGAGGGTTTTGATCAGGCTTATGTATTGAGTGAATTAGGTTAAGTTTCTTGTCCAAAGAATCAAAGATTTGATGTATGGATATTTGATTTTTATGACAAAATATTTTCATATCTTTTCATGCACATTTGCTCTCAATCATATCCAATCACCTTCAATTCTTCCCTAATTGATCATGCACGAATTTTTGAACCTATTACATGTACAAAGAGATTGGAAAACTTAGGTTAATTATTTTTCATATATTTAATTGATTTAAATGAATTATTATTAATAAAAATTCAAATAAATAAATAAAAATGAAGAAAAACTTCCCTTTGGGCCAAGTGGTCGTGCACATGCCTTGGATAATGAATTGTGGAAGAAAAATAGGCCCATTAGCAATTTTAGGTCATTTGAATCAATGTTGACTTTTCAAAATATCCAAAAATTTCCCAACTTCCACAAGGCATAACTTGCTCAATTTTTAAGCTTTGCTCATGTTCTTGGACATTTGGGAAAGGTCTTTGAGTCCTCTAACCAATGCCTTTGGTCCCATATCATTTTGATTTACCAATCTTTAGTTATGGCCTTTGACTTAAAGTCCCTTTTTGTTGACTTTTGAAAATGACCTATAATGTTGAAATTGGTAACTTTTTATGAGAGCATTTCTTGGACTTGAAGTATGAAGATGAGTTGTAGGAAATGTCTTTCTCTTCAAAATGAGCTTTGGATTGAATTTTTCTGATAATCCATGTGAAAGTTATGCCCTGGTCAATTTACAGTTGACTTTTTCAGCTGTCCAAATAAGGAAACTTTTGCATCTTGATGATTTTTGTGCCAAGCTTTGAGAATCATGATCAAGCATTGATCAAATGATGTTTGTGGCTTAAAAATGATATGTTGATCAAAAATTTGAACTTTTGACTGTCAAATGACCATTTTGCCCCTACAGTTGACTGTAGTGCAATTAGGGTTTTTGATTGTGCAATCTTGTGCTGAAAGTCTTGAAACTTGATATGAGGATGCTTGACCATATTTGTAGGCATGTGAGACTTGAATGGACCCTTGGAAACTTCATTTTCTTGATCAGAACCAAAACCCTAATCTTGACTGTTTATGAGACCCTTGAATTGTGCAACCCTTGGGGAATTTTGAAGCTTGACTTGGCAATTTCTTGAAGAATATGGGAGGGCAAATTTTGGGGTACAACAGTTGCCCCTGTTCAATCTTCTTAGACCTGAGGATGCAGATTGGCTGACGTGCCTTTCGTAATCCGAAGGTGGAAGATGATTGAACACTAGAGTGCCCAGAAATTTGCGGTCACATAGTAGCAATGTGATGATGGGAATGGGCTTATAGATGCCATTTAGAGATTGGTGAATAGGATGATGGGCTTATAGATGCCATCTGGATGTTGATCGCGTAAGAGATTCCTTAGCGAGAACCTGCATACCTACAAAAGAAAAATGAGTACCTGACATGTTGCAGGAGCTGGTTTTCAGATGCTTGATATAGATGTGTCCTGACTGGTTACAGGAGCTGAATCTGGAGCTTCAAAAGATGATGAATGAACCAGGGGTAGTTACTAACTCAACGGGAACGGTGAGAGAACCTTGGATGACTTTAACTTCAACAGCAATCGTTGAGAAAATCTTGGTGGGAATTACCATCTTCGCAGTATCGGGAAGAGAACCAAAGGAAATTATAATCTCAAAAGCGGACGTTTGAGAAAAACCTGGAATGGAATTATCATCTCCGCACCGCTGGGGAGAGAACCATAGGAAATTATAATCTCAAAAGCGGACGTTTGAGAAAAACCTGAAATGGAATTATCATCTCCGCACCGCTGGGGAGAGAACCATAGGAAATTATAATCTCAAAAGCGGACGTTTGAGAAAAACCTGGAATGGAATTATCGTCTCCGCAGGATCGGGGAGAGAACCATAGGAAATTATAATCTCAAAATCGGATGTTTGAGAAAAACCTTTGATAACTTCTACTGAGTCTTCATTAGAAAAACTGTTTGGGGTCGATTTAGCTGGATTAGGGAAGGCCTTGGACTGGATAAGAAATCTTCAGAGTTGATTTAACTGAACCGGTCCAGGTCTTGAAATGTCTTCAACAGATACACCCTGGCAAGATACAGGAATCGAGTCCGGAATATAGTAAGGTTGGTGAGTTTGTCTTTACTGACAGGTTATCCTCATGGACGAGTGGTCTTTATCGACGGGTGTCTATAACGACGAGTGTCTATAACGACGAGTGTCTATAACGACGAGTGTCTATAACGACGGGTGTCTATAACGACGAGTGTCTATGACGACGAGTGTCTATAACGACGAGTGTCTATGGCGACGAGTCTCTATAACGATGAGTGTCTATAACGACGAGTGTCTATAACGACGAGTGTCTATAACGACGAGTGTCTATAACGACGAGTGTCTATAACGACGAGTGTCTATAACGACGAGTGTCTATGACGACGAGTGTCTATAACGATGAGTGTCTATGACGACGGGTGTCTATGACGACGGGTGTCTATGACGACGGGTGTCTATGACGACGAGTGTCTATAACGACGAGTGTCTATGACGACGAGTGTCTATAACGACGAGTGTCTATGACGACGAGTGTCTATAACGACGAGTGTCTATGACGACGAGTGTCTATAACGACGAGTGTCTATAACGACGGGTGTCTATGACGACGAGTGTCTATAACGACGCGTGTCTATGACGACGGGTGTCTATGACGACGAGTGTCTATAACGACTAGTGTCTATAACGACGAGTGTCTATAACGACGAGTGTCTATGACGAAGAGTCTCTATGACGACGAGTGTCTATAACGACGAGTGTCTATAACGACGAGTGTCTATGACGACGAGTGTCTATAACGACGAGTGTCTATGACGACGGGTGTCTATGACGACGGGTGTCTATGACGACGAGTGTCTATAACGACTAGTGTCTATAACGACGAGTGTCTATAACGACGAGTGTCTATAACGACGAGTGTCTATAACGACGAGTGTCTATAACGACGAGTGTCTATGACGACGGGTGTCTATGACGACGGGTGTCTATGACAACGAGTGTCTATGACAACGAGTGTCTATAACGACTAGTGTCTATAACGACGAGTGTCTATAACGACGAGTGTCTATGACGACGGGTGTTTGGATCAGAAAAAACTTTAGGCATTGATTTAACTGGATTTGTATTCTTTGTCTGGGTTGGTCTCTTTTGACTGTATTCGTCTACATAGCTGATCATTTAATTGTATCCTTCCTGAAAGGTAAAGGTCAGTCATATGCAATGCATGATATGAATCAAGCAATGATGTTTTTCAATACATGAGATTGTATGATATGATGCGTATATGCATGTATCATGATGTATAACGATGTGATGTTTATGAATGTATTTGCGTCTAGGAAAATAGATCCTTGACGGATGCCGGGAAGTCAAATCCTGGGCTGACGTTGAAGAGTGAGATTCTTCGTTTCCGTTGGGGATGATAGTTGCAAGAATACCGGTAGGAGAAGATAACTCCGTTGGGGAATAACTTGGCGAATGGAATATTCTGCGGGGAGAAAAGTACTCTGACGATGCTGCCGGGAGGCCATACTCTGTAGGGAGAGAGATACTTTGCTGAAAGGTTGATGGTAACTTCGCTGGGGATACCACTATTGTGTTGGAAGTGTTAATAGACTTCACTGGGGACAAGGAGACTCTGTTGAGGACGCTCTTTCCGTGGCTTTTGGCTGAGGATAACCCAGTTATAACCTGGCAGGGAAATAACTCTTTGAATAAAGCCGGGCGACGCGTTCGCTCTACAGGGAGTGGGGGTATCTTGGTCGCATTCTTCAGCTGAGCAACCGGATTATTTAAACAACTCATTATTGCCCCAGTTTCTGTTGGAGAAGAAAGTACCTATGAAAGTGTTTGATGGCTGTCGATTGACAAACCTTCTTCTGGTAAACAAGTGACGAGATGATGGGACATAGTCGTACGCTTTGTTCCCTAACTTTTGCCTGGACCGCCCTTTCGGGTTTTCAGCCCACCGAGATACCCATTTTTGCCCAAGCCGCCTTTTCAGGTTTTCGACTTGCCGGGTGTACAAATTTTTTCATTTTCATCCCTTATTTTTTCCTGAACCCTTTTGGTTCGCCGGGAAGCCCTTATTTTTGCCTAGGTGTGTCAACCTAGCGGGTCTTTGATTTTGCGTAGTATTTTTTCGACTATGTCCATGTTCTCAGAACGTAGGGAGGTGCCCCTGTTGTTGTGTTGTATCGCCATACCAGAAGATCTTCATTTGATCGTCCAATGCCTCAAGTGATCCAGATGGAGGTTTGCCCCTTGCTGTTTGGCCTTTTTGAGAGCTTCTCCGAATCTTGACTTAATTGCCCCAGATGATGGACAACAATCACGTCTGCCCCTTGATTGGAAGTGCTTTTGTTCACTAGGTATTCATCGTGCGAATTTCCCTACTGTTCAAACAAATAGTCATATGCAAACAATGTTATATCAAAAATGCAAAGCTTATGTCTGTCTTGAAGATTTTGAAAATGCAGTTTTTTAATAAAACAAGTGAGTTCTTTTGTAAACTGTGATGTCAAACTCGTTATTTCACTGTGAGCCTTAAGGAGTCAGGATACCTTTGTAACAGTATACTTTCGAACTAACCCATGCTTCAGCTAGGACTTTTTAGGGTTGGAGCGTGGCCTGGTTCACGGTTTAAGAAACAAAGGGTAGAGGCTCAAATTTTATTTGTACCCACCCGCTCTTCGTGATGTTCTCCAAACCTAAACTCAGTTGATCCTACGTTAGACCTTGCTCGAGTCTTTGCTTTGATGTTCCAATGATGGTTCCGCTATTGATGATAACTCTGAATAGGCAGTCATTTTTGTTTTTGTCGAGGGTTTGTAGGACCTCTTTCTTCTTTGATTTTGTTATCCCTATTTTTTTTTGCCTGAGCTATTTCCTTTTTTGGAATTACAATCAGCGGGATGCCCCAGTTTTGTAAGTCTCCTTCGTAGGTTTTGACTTAATGGGTTCTTAATTTGAAAGATAATGACTGCCTCTCTTTATTGATTATTCGGAACCATCACTGTCTTTCTTTGTTTTGTAAGGACCTCTTTGGTGCCATTCGTTATGCACTTGGATCAACCGAGAGACTACCCTGCCCCAGGTTATAATTAAGGGTTTTAATTTTCAAAAAGAAAAACTCCTACTTCTTTGGCTCAGAGGGGTTGCCGAGGTATTATCATCCTTATAACTCCAGTGTTTAGGGATTGAAACAATGCTTGTACCTCATCAGGGGGTCTGTTCAAAAGCATACTGTAGATTATGGTATCTTTTTCGTCATCCTCCCTCAAGAGGCTTAGAATTTTAGATCAAGAGTTGACATCACAAAAATATGAAAACAGTTTGCATATAGTGAATATGAAATAATTACTTCAAAACAGACATGTGTAATGCATTAATGAAATAACCAAGTTTGACATGAACTAAATGTCTGAAAAATCAAAAGAAAATTACAAATTGAACATTCGAATGAACAAAAAATCCAGTCCTAGCCATATTTTGGCAAGGGAGCAATGATCACATTGGGAGTCTCTGGAGAGTCGAGCTGGACTTCCTTTGCGTCAATTAGATCTTGAACCCTGTTTCTCAAAGTCCAACAGTCATCTGTAGCATGCCCCGGGCTGTCGGAATGATAGGCGCAACGAGCATTGGGATTATACCTTGAAGGTGTTCTGTTAGGATTCTTCAGGGGATCCATGAGAGTTACCAACTTGGTTTCCAGCAGTTGTGGCAATATCTGTGACAAGGTCATGCCGAGGGGAGTAAATTGCCTCTTAGGTCTTTCTTCCCTTTGTTGATTGTGACGCTGAGGAGCACCGGTCGGCTTTGCAATAGTTACTGCGTTGACAACACTAGATTCTCTCTTGGATGGTTTCTTCTCAGTGTTCGAGGAGTCACCATTCTGTATTTTCCCCGACTTGATGCCAGCTTCTATTCTTTCCCCGGTCAAGATCAGATCTGTAAACCCAGCAGCAGAATTCCCAATCAGGTGGTTGAAGAATGGACCAGACAGGGTCCCCAAGAACATGTCGACGAGCTCGCGGTCAGTCAGAGGTGGTTGTACCCTTCCAGCAAGGTCCCTCCATTTTTGGGCATATTCTTTGAAACCTTCACCCGTACCCATAGACATCCCCTGAAGCTGAGTGCGCGTGGGAGCGAGGTCGGCATTGTACTGGTACTGCTTGTAGAATGCAGTGGCTAAGTCTTCCCAGGTACGGATGTTGGCTCCATTCAGTTGATAGAACCAGTCAAGCTGAGTCCCTGAAAGACTTTCCTGGAAAAAGTGGATCCATAAGTTCCTGTCAGCCGTGTAGGGCTGGATCCTCCTCATGTATGACCTGAGATGCAGCTTTGGACAGGATGCCCCGTCGTACTTTGCAAAGGCAGGTGCCTTGAATTTGTGCGGGATCACTACCCCAGAAGACAGACCTAGATCCTCGAAGTCCAGGCCAGGCACTTTTTGTATCTCCATAGCACTTAGCCGGTCTTCCAACTGTTTGTACCTATCCTCAGCCGGAGGGTACTGTTCGTCGTTGAAATCTGTCTCATTGTCGGAGACCACTGGACTGGGAACCCTTTCCTCTTGATGACTGCCTTTCCCCACAGATGGAGTTGTCCTCTCAGCTTCATCCTGCAGGGTGTTCCCAGATCTGCGTCTAGGGCTGAACAAAACAGTCCTCTTCTTCTTCTTTTCCTTCTTCAAGAGCAGAGCCTTCAGATCTTGTTGCCCCTGGGTCAAATTCATGATCAGCCCTTGGAACTGGGCGTTCTGAGCCTGGAGGGCCTTGATAGTGTGCTCGATTGAGGATTCAGGATTCATGACGAGACTGCTGAAATAAACAGCGAAGAAGGTAAGCAACCTGCAGAGAAAGGGTACCTATTATGCAATGATATGTATGATATGCATGCAATGATTTCAAGGACCTCGCGGGATAAACAAGAAAATTTGTTAGAACTTGGGTCCGGTGTTTTGATTGAAGGAACTCCATGTTGCTGAGAATCCTTCTTCAAGGGTCAGAGGCTCACCATATCCAGTGGGTCATAGCCCCTGACTACCTTGGCTAGAGGAAAATAAATCCTCTTTGCCCCTTGCTGGGATAGTTGATTCGCCATGACCTGCATCACAAGCCCTTGAGATCCTTGAAATGGGTTAGGATGTATGCAATGGTATGATGTTATGGTATGCATGGGGTAATGTGAGTAGCCCTGTTATGAGTCCCAATTAAGGACTGCAAACCAAAACCTGCAAGAAACTTAGTAAACCCTGTCATGAGTCCCAATTAAGGACTATAAACGAAACCTGCAAGAAACTCGGTAGACCTTGTTATGAGTCCTAATTAAGGACTACAAACAAAACCTGCAAGAAGCTCAAGTGTCAGACAACAAGCATGCAAGTAGTCAAGTTGGAAGGCACACAAGTCACACAAGAGAAACCCTTAGAGTTTAGGCCAGCATGGGGTCTGGGTATTACCCTCTTGAAGTTGGTGGGCTCAACCTGTCCTATTAGAAGTAACCGGGTTCTAAAGGTCCCAATATCACAGGATTGCTTTCATTGTTCATCGTTTCGATTTAGCCACTGAACTGGCGACCGAAATATTCCAGGAAAGCAATCCTCAATTGAGTGTAGTATCGAGTATCAACCAACCTCGGACTGCACCAAAGTCAGTTATCTCACTACCCTAAAGAGGCCAAGATAGTTCAATTAAGGTTCCTAAGGTCTGTTGATGCTTCACGACACCACGCGGAGGCCCCGTACTCTCTTTGACTGAACTCAAGGGTTACCGGTACACACCAAAGTGCCACATCAACGTAGCAGACTGTTTCAACCATGTCGGTATACCCCGCACAGTTCCCTCACAGCCTTGTTGCTACTTTCTAAGAAGGTATCCCCCAGATCCGGGTTAGGATCTATAGAACTCCCAAGCAACCCACAATTTAAAGCACACAAGGAAAACAATTGAAAACACAGTTATAAACTAGCCCTAAGGTACACCTCACTTTATAAGAGTCCCCAGCAGAGTCGCCAGTTCTGTGATCGGTGGATCTGGAACTGACTGTTTAACGTTGGTTCGCGAAATGTCGCGGAAGCAAGAGTCGCCACCGTCTTTTATTTTCTCCAAATGGAAAGGACAAAAGCACAGAAAAATTCCTTATAGAGATTGCTCTCGGTTCGGGAGGTAGATTATAGAAAGGGAAGGTGTTAGCACCCTTTCTATCCATGGTTATCCATGGGCTCTTAGATACTTGCTCATTGTGTTTTCAAAAATGGTTTGTTTGCTTTTCAATGTGGGTTTTAAAAAAGTCTCTTTGAAAATTTCAGTTCGACTCTTGTATCGGTCCTCAAGAGTGTTTGAAAAATTGCTTTCGAAAGCTTTTTGAAAAGGTGTCGGTGTGAAAAGTATTTTTGAATTTGTTTTTGAAATTAGAGCAAGTATCTACGAGTCGTCTACCTACCCTAAGGAATTCGTCTGTGTAAATATCCTTTAAAGTAGTGCCATCCCACCATTGAGAGGTAGGTAGCACCACCGTTGGAGGTATTCGGGTCAATTCGAGGTTCGGGACATGGTGATCACCAGAGCAATGGGAAGACACCTTAGAAGCTACCCTCATGCCAGGTTCCCGGATCATGAGGACTTACTAAGACATCCTCTACTCGACGATCACCTTTCGAGGCAAGGCAACAGTGAGGCGTACCCTAGGGGTGGTGTGTGATTTGTGTGTCGTTTTCAAGTATTTTTGTCTTTTGTCATGTTATTGGTGATCTAACGTTTGTTTTTATTTTGGTCCATACATTCTTTCATGCCATTATTTAACAGTTAAAAATTGCGAGAAGATAAACATTCTAAGCTATTACAAAAGGCGCGGGCCCACATCGCCAAAATTTCTCGAACCCGATTTGACAGAAAAATAAAGAATTAATGAAAATAAAGTGCTAGCAATTAGTTACACGGATTTGGGAGAGATACATAAATATTAAAAGAAATAAGATAAACGCGCGAATTAAATAGGAATTAGAAACGAGGGCGTTGGATCCTTTTTGCAAAATTAAATTAAATTATTAAATTAATTACTATTAAAAAGAAAAGGAAATTATTTTTTTGGTATTTTATGATTTTAAATGGGAAAAAGAATTAATTAAAATAAATGCTAACCCTAATTCTAGTTATTTTAATTTATTAAAAAAGGAAGATTAAAGTTTTACCCTAAAATTAACCCTAATTAATTTACATGCAATTTAATTTACAAAAATAAATATTTAATATTTGATTATTATGGAATAAAAGGAAAAAGATGAAAATTAATTAAACTCTAATTCTATATTTTTTAGATTTTTATTAAAAAAAGTTAAAATTAAGACCTAATTTAAAACTAATTAATTCATGAATTTATTTACAAAATATACATACTAAATTAAAATATTTATTATATTTTTTCTCTTTTCTGATTTTTTTAATTTATTTTTGTGTTATAAAAATATGGGATTAATTAATAACAATAATTAATAGAAAGTATAAATAATACTAAAAAAAATAAAGAAAGTAAAAAATTGGCAAACCTAGGGGGTTGCTGTCCCCAAAGTGGAGGTGTGTTGTTTAGCAATTTGGCCCAAGATTCTGAGGCCCCTTTGACCTTTTCCAGGCAGCGTGTGATGCATTGACTAGGGTTTACCATGTACCTCAGGGCGTGGCCTTTGGATTGATGAAATTGGACAGGTGGATGGTTGGATTGCGTGGGTGCATGGTAATCCACTATACTGAATCTGCATGGGAACGTTAACTGAAAAATAATATTGAAAGGGGTGAGGACCTGGGGCTCGAACCCAGGTCATGAACGTTACCACCACTACGCCTTGCCAGCTGATCCACTTGGTTACTTTGTATATTATATGAATGACAATTATTATAAAACAAAACAAACGCTAGTGGCCTAAATCAGAAAAGCGCGCGCCAAAATTCAAAGTATCCAGTCATGGCTTGCCACATACCTTTCTTCTTCGTTGATCCCTGAAATAAGAAAAGGTTAGCGGGGGTTTTAAACCCCCTCAAAACATGCTTGTTTTCAAAATAGCGAATAGCACATCTTGGGTCAGAAATTAGGCGCGACCATTGCAATCAATTCGTCCAAGCTTCCTGGTTTTGATCATGGTATTGTGATTTGCTAATTTTACAGTACCAAGAAACCCCCAATTCGTAGCTTGTAAAACCCTAGAAAACAATAATGGCATCTTTGCATACAGTGCGTAAAACTTCAATTAAAACGTAGAATAAGCTTCAGAATCATGAGAGCAACACAAAACGAGCGTTAGAATTGACAATTATGCTATGAATGACAAGATACGATTTGTGTAAAAGAGTGATACAGTTCACCCTCGAATTACCAATTCTTTGAGCATGGGATTAAGTTTTTGATTGGAATCGTTTCCTAACAACCCTGGCAAGCTAATGGAACAAGTTTGGAGGCTTCAATCGATCTGCAAGTGTGTTTTCAGTTATGGAGTTTTCTTGAAAAAATTGCAAGTTTGTTTAGGGATTTTTGCGCAGCTGGGGGTCTGAAGGCATGAGGGTTTTGATCAGGCTTATGTATTAAGTGAATTAGGTTAAGTTTCTTGTCCAAAGAATCAAAGATTTGATGTATGGATATTTGATTTTTATGACAAAATATTTTCATATCTTTTCATGCACATTTGCTCTCCATCATATCCAATCACCTTCAATTCTTCCCTAATTGATCATGCACGAATTTTTGAACCTATTACATGTACAAAAAGATTGGAAAACTTAGGTTAATTATTTTTCATATATTTAATTGATTTAAATGAATTATTATTAATAAAAATTCAAATAAATAAATAAAAATGAAGAAAAACTTCCCTTTGGGCCAAGTGGTCGTGCACATGCCTTGGATAATGAATTGTGGAAGAAAAATAGGCCCATTAGCAATTTTAGGTCATTTGAATCAATGTTGACTTTTCAAAATATCCAAAAATTTCCCAACTTCCACAAGGCATAACTTGCTCAGTTTTTAATCTTTGCTCATGTTCTTGGACATTTTGGAAAGGTATTTGAGTCCTCTAACCAATTCATTTGGTCCCATGTCATTTTGATTTACCAATCTCAAGTTATGGCCTTTGACTTAAAGTCCCTTTTTGTTGACTTTTGAAAATGACCTATAATGTTGAAATTGATAACTTTTTATGAGAGCATTTCTTGGACTTGAAGTATGAAGATGAGTTGTAGGAAATGTCTTTCTCTTCAAAATGAGCTTTGGATGGAATTTTTCTGATAATCCATGTGAAAGTTATGCCCTGGTCAATTTACAGTTGACTTTTTCAGTTGTCCAAATAAGGAAACTTTTGCATCTTGATGATTTTTGTGCCAAGCTTTGAGAATCATGATCAAGCATTGATCAAATGATGTTTGTGGCTTAAAAATGAGATGTTGATCAAAAATTTGAACTTTTGACTGTCAAATGACCATTTTGCCCCTACAGTTGACTGTAGTGCAATTAGGGTTTTTGACTGTGCAATCTTGTGCTGAAAGTCTTGAAACTTGATATGAGGATGCTTGACCATATTTGTAGGCATGTGAGACTTTAATGGACCCTTGGAAACTTCATTTTCTTGATCAGAACCAAAACCCTAATCTTGACTGTTTAGGAGACCCTTGAACTGTGCAACCCTTGGGGAATTTTGAAGCTTGACTTGGCAATTTCTTGAAGAATATGGGAGGGCAAATTTTGGGGTACAACAAATGGCTTCTCAGGTTACAATCAGATCAAGATGGCACCTGAAGACATGGAAAAAACTACCTTTGTTACTCAGTGGGGCACCTTCTGCTACAAGGCCATGCCTTTTGGACTGAAAAATGCTGGGGCAACCTACCAACGCGCCATGGTTGCTTTATTTCATGACATGATCCATCATGAGATAGAAGTGTATGTTGACGACATGATTCCAAGGTCCCAGACTGAGGAAGAACACCTAGATCATCTGCAGAAATTGTTTGACCGTCTGAAGTTGTACAAGCTAAGGTTGAACCCGAACAAGTGCACCTTCAGGGTAAGATCGGGAAAGTTGCTAGGCTTCCTTGTAAGTGATAAGGGTATTCAAGTGGACCCTGCCAAGGTTAAAGCTATTCAAGAGATTCCAGTTCCTAAGACAGAGAAAGAAGTCAGAGGCTTTTTAGGACGCCTGAATTACATTGCTCGATTCATCTCACACCTGACTGCTACCTGTGAACCAATCTTCAAGCTGCTGAAGAAAGATCAGGTAGTACGTTGGAATGATGAATGCCAGGATGCTTTTGACATAATCAAAGAGTATCTCCAAGAACCACCCATTCTTATGCCACCGGTTGAAGGGAGACCTCTGATATTATACCTAACAATACTTGACAACTCAATGGGGTGTGTGCTGGGGCAGCATGACGAGTCTGGCCAAAAAGAGCATGCCATTTATTACCTTAGCAAAAAGTTTACCGACTGTGAGACCCGATACTCACTGCTTGAGAAAACTTGCTGCGCTTTGGTATGGGCTGCTCGCCGGCTGAGACAGTATATGCTGACTCACACTACCTTGTTGATCTCAAAGATGGATCCTATAAAGTACAAATTTGAAAAGCCTGCTCTATCTGGGAGAATAGCAAGATGGCAAATGATCTTAACAGAATACGACATTCAGTATACAACCCAGAAAGCCATCAAAGGAAGTGTATTGGCAGACCACTTGGCACATCAGGCCGTAGACGACTATCAGTCAATGAACTTCGAGTTTCCAGACGAGAGCATCATGATAGTGACTGATTGTGAAGTACCTGGACCAGATGAAGGACCTGAGGAAGGATCCTGATGGTCTATGCACTTTGACGGAGCCTCCAACGCTTTGGGTAACGGCATCGGCGCTGTAATCATATCCCCTCAAGGCACTCATACTCCACTCACTGCCCGGCTATGTTTCAACTGCACCAACAACATGGCGGAGTATGAGGCATGCATCATGGGTCTCCAAGCTGCGATCGACTTAAGGATCAAGTTTCTGAGTGTCTTCGGAGATTCCGCTCTCGTGATCAATCAGATCAAAGGAGAGTGGGATACGAAACATCCGAATCTTATTCCTTACAGAGAATGTGTGTTGACCTTGATCCCTCACTTCACAAAGATAACCTTTGAACATTTCCCGAGAGAGGAGAATCAGTTAGCGGACGCGTTAGCTACGATGTCTTCCATGTTCAAAGTCAAATGGGACAATGAGGCTCCCCGAATCATCATCTGGAAACTGGACGAACCGGCATACTGTTGTGATCTTGAGACTGAATTGGTGACTGAGAAGCCTTGGTACCATGAGGTGAAGAGATATTTGGAAGCTCAGGAATACCCTGAAGGTGCGTCTGTCAACGATAAGAAGTTTCTGAGAAGGTTCGCGGCGAAGTTCTTCCTTAGCAACGACATCCTGTATAAGCGAAACCATGATTCGACCTTACTACGTTGTGTGGATAAGAATGAAGCAGAAAGGATCATGGAAGAACTACATGAAGGGACTTTCGGAACACATTCCAGTGGACACACTATGGCAAAGAAAATCCTTTGGGCAGGGTATTTCTGGTCCACAATGGAAGCTGACTGCTACCAACACTCTCGGACATGCCATAAATGCCAGATATATGCGGACAAGGTGCACGTTCCTCCAGTTCCTCTAAATGTTCTGACTGCGCCTTGGCCGTTTGCAATGTGGGGCATAGACATGATCGGTGAAATTAAACCAACGGCATCCAATGGGCATCGCTTCATCCTGGTAGCGATTGATTACTTCACAAAGTGGGTTGAGGCAGCTTCCTACGCTACGGTAACCAAGACTGTTGTGGCACGGTTCATTCGGCATAACCTGATCTGTCGATACGGCGTCCCTGAGAGGATCATTATAGACAATGGTACCAATCTAAATAACAAGATGATCACTGAGCTCTGCGAGCAGTTTAAGATACAGCACCACAACTCTTCTCCTTACAGACCGAAGATGAATGGGGCTGTAGAAGCAGCAAATAAAAATATCAAGAAAATTGTGCAGAAGATGACAGTGACCTATAAAGATTGGCACGAGATGTTACCGTTCGCTCTACATGGGTACCGTACCTCAGCCAGGACGTCAACCGGGGCAACTCCTTCCTCCTTGGTCTACGGTATGGAAGCAGTCTTACCGATCGAAGTGCAAATACCCTCTCTCCGGATAATGAAGGATGCAGATCTGAGTGAAGATGATTGGATCCAGACACGACTTGATCAGTTAAACCTTATTGACGAAAAGAGACTTGCTGCTATCTGTCATGGTCAGACGTATCAGAAACGGATGATCAGGGCATTTAACAAAAAGGTCATACCACAAGAGTATCAAGTCGGGGATCTGGTAATCAAGCGAATCATCCTTCCTCAGAGTGATCCAAGGGGCAAATGGACTCCTACGTATGAAGGGCCATTTGTGGTTAAACATGTGTTCTCAGGAGGAGCCATGATTCTAACCAACATGGATGGTGACGACCTTCCTCACCCCGCCAATGCAGACATAGTAAAAAGATACTACGCATGAAAAAAGACCCGCTAGGTTGACATACCTAGGCAAAAATTAGGGCTTCCCGGCGAACCAAAAGGGTTCGGGCAAAATGAATGGATGAAATGAAAAATCTGTACACCCGGCAAGTCGAAAACCTGAAAAGGCGACTTGGGCAAAAATGGGTATCCCGGTGGACTGAAAACCCGAAAGGGCGGTCCAGGCAAAAGTTAGGGATAAAGCGTAATACTATGTCTCATTAGATCACCTTGCATCCAGAATCCGGTATCTACATCAGGTTCAGACGGCATTCGATCAGTCAGCTCCATCTTCAACTAAGGTCATCAAGGGATGAGACGCTCAGAGATATAAAGGCAATAGCAGAGTTGAAACCCAGTGGATCATTCATTTCACACAGCTGTTTTATTTTCTCTTGTACAAATTTGTATAAACTCTTTTGTTCGGCGGCGTTCTCTTACTAGGACGTCAGCCTCTTGTACATAAACGCCTATTTTTACAGGCAAATTCAAAAAATCAATACAAATATACTTTTCAGTTAAAATTGCCAATTGTTTTTCCTTTTCTGTTTTGTTTTGCGAAGAACGTCCAAGGTTCAATTTGTGATATATGCATTGACAATAATTTGCTAACTCATGAATATTTGCATACGAAACAAAGGATTAATTACAGGTAACATTAGAAGCAGGGGCAATAAAGAGTTGTCTAAGCAATCTAATCGTTCTGTCCTCCAAGGTACCAAGGTAGGTTCAGCTGAAGAACACAACCATGATATCTTAATTCCCCAGAGAGTGAGCCAGCAAGTCAGTGCACTCTCCCCAAGCAAAGCTATTATCAAACTTAAGGAAGTTGGGTATCCTCCCGTAGATCTCAAGCATCCCCAGCAGTATATATGCATTCTTAACAAGCATCCCCAGCAATCTTGGTCTAAAGATTGTTCCCCGGCGGTATATCAAACATTCAGTGGAGTCACTTCCCCGATACAGTTCGAAACTTCCCCAGGAGAGTCCAATCCAGTTTCCCCAGGAAAAGTTGGAATCCATCTCCCCAAGCAATAAGCTTATCCCCAGTAGATTCTGGAAGCTTATCCCCGCAGAGCACGAACGCGTCTCCCGGCTTTATTCAAAGAGTTATTTCCCTACCAGGATATAACTGGGCTATCCTCAGCCAAAAGCCATGAGAAGATCGTCCTCGGCGAAGTCTTCTTATCCCCAGCAAAGTCTATCAACACTTCCAACACAACGATGGTATCCCCAGCGAAGTTACCATCAACATTTCAACAAAGTATCTCTCTCCCCACAGAGTATTGCTCCCCAGCAAGATCGTTAGAGTAATTTTCTCCCTGCAGAGTAATCCATTCGCCAAGTTTACTCCCCAACAGAGTTATCTTCTCCTACCGGTATTCTTGCAACTATCATCCCCGGCGGAAGCAAAGATCTATTCTTCAACATCAGCCCAAGAGTGACTTCACGGCACCCGTCAAAGGATTTATTTTCCTAAGACGAAAAGATACATTCATAAACATCACATTTTCATACATTATAGCATGCATATATGCATCATATCATACAAATCTCATTTATGTTGAGAACATCATTGCTTGATCCACATCATGCATTGCATATGACTGACCTTTACCTTTCAGGAAAGATCCAGTTAAATTCTCAGCTAGATTTCAAGACCTTGTCCGGTTCAGTTAAATCGACCCTAAGATTTTCCTGTTTCTTATCCAGACAAAGGCCTTCTCTGGTTCAGTCAGATCGACCCTAAGATCTCCCTGATTCTTATCCAGTTGAAGATTCCAAGACCTTGTCCGGTTCAGTTAAATCGACCCTAAGATTTTCCTGTTTCTTATCCAGACAAAGGCCTTCTCTGGTTCAGTCAGATCGACCCTAAGATCTCCCTGTTTCTTATCCAGTTGAAGATTCCAAGACCTAGACCGGTTCAGTTAAATCGACCCTAAGATTTTACTGTTTCTTATCCAGTCAAAGGCCTTCTCTGGTTCAGTCAGATCGACCCTAAGATCTCCCTGTTTCTTATCCAGTTGAAGATTTCAAGACCTTGACCGGTTCAGTTAAATCGACCCTAAGATTTTCCTGTTTCTTATCCAGTCAAAGGCCTTCTCTAGTCTAGTTAAATCGACCCCTAAAAGATTTTCCTGATGAAGACTCAGTAGAAGACATCCAAGATTCCCGCAGCGTTATTGTTGAGGTTGAAGTCGCCTATGATTCTCTCAGCGTTCCTGTTGAGATAGTAATCATCCCCAGATTCTCTCAGCGTTCCTGTTGAGGTTGAAGTCGCCTAAGATTCTCCCAGCGTTCCTGTTGAGGTTGAAATCGCCCCAAGATTCTCTCAGCGTTCCTATTGAGGTAGCAATCGCCCCAAGATTCTCTCAGTGTCCCTGTTGAGGTAGTAATCATCCAGGGTTCTCTCATCGTCCCGTTGAGGTAGTAACCATCCCTGGTTCATTCATCACCGTTTGAAGTTCCAGACCCAACTCCTGTAACCAGTCAGGACACATCTACACAAAAAATTTGAAGACCAGCTCCTGTAACAGGTCAGGTAATCATTTTTCTTTTTCAGGTACGCAAGCTCTCGCTAAGGAATCTCTTACGCGATCAACATCCAGATGGCATCTATAAGCCCATCTACCATCCATCATCTCTCAGCATGGCATCTATAAGCCCATCATCCTATCCATCAATCTCCAAATGGCATCTATAAGCCCATTCCCCCATCACACTGCTACTATGTGAGCGCAAATTTCTGGGCACTCTAGTGTTCAATCATCTTCCACCTTCGGATTACGAAAGGCACGTCAGCCAATCTGCATCCTCAGGTCTAAGAAGATTGAACAGGGGCAACTGTTCTACCCCAAAATTTTCCCTCCCATATTCTTCAAGATTTGCAAAGAGCATGCTTCAAAATCTCTCAAGGGTTGCATAGTTCAAGGGCCTCCTAACAGTCAAAAACTAGGGTTTTGGTTCTGACAAAGAAATTGAAGTTTCCAAGGGTCCAATCAAGTCCCACATGCCTACAAACATGGTCAAGCATCTTCATGCCAAGTTTCAAGACTTCCAGCACAAAATTGCACAGTCAAAAACCCTAATTGCCCTACAGTCAACTATAGGGGCAAAATGGTCATTTGACAGTCAAAAGTTCAAATTTTTGATCAACATCTCATTTTGAAGCCACAAACATCATTTGATCAATTCTTGATCATGATTTTCAAAGCTTGGCTCAAAAAGTCTCAAGATGCAAAAGTTTCCATATTGGGACAGCTGAAAAAGTCAACTGTAACTTGACCAAGGCATAACTTCCACATGGTTTATCAGAAAAATTCCATCCAAAGCTTATTTTGAAGAGAAAGACATTTCCTACAACTCCTCTTCACACTTCAAGTCCAAGAAATGCTCTCACAAAAAGTTATCAATTTCATCATTATAGGTCATTTTCAAAAGTCAGCAAAAAGGGACTTTAAGTCAAAGGCCATAACTTGAGATTGGTAAATCAAAATGACATGGGACCAAAGGCATTGGTTAGAGGACTTCGAGACCTTTCCAAAATGTCCAAGAACATGATCAAAGATTAAAAATTGAGCAAGATATGCCTTGTGGAAGTTGGGAAATTTTGGGAATTTTGGAAAGTCAACTTTGCTTCAAATGCCTTAAAATTGCTAATGGGCCACATTTTCTTCCAAGATTCATCATCCAAAGCATATGCACGACCATTTGGCCCAAAGGGGATTTATTTCATCATTTTTATTTATTTATTTGAATTTTTAATTACTACTAATTCATTTAATAAAATAAAATATGACAAAAATACTCATCCATGCTTTTCAAATCTTTTTATGCATGGAATACCTTCAAGATTTCGTGCCCTATCTAATATGGAAAGAATGAAGGTGATTTGATCATAATTGGCACCAAAAGCACATGAAAAGATTTGGAAGATATGCCATGAAAATCAAATATCTTATACATCAATGCATTGATCCTTTGGCTCAAGATTTAACCCTAATCCATCACATACATAAGCAAGAAGCTAGACCTAATGAAAAGGACCTGAAAGCTGCGCCCCATCTCAAGAACCAAGTTTGCATTTTTATCAAAAAAATCAAAAACTGAAAATTGCCTTGGAGGACGATTCAAAGGAAGATATTGATCCCAAAAGCTTCCTAAGGCATTACTGAACCTGACTGGATACTTTTCCACGCCCATAGCATCAAGAATCGGTACACGGAGATCAAACTGTGTTAAGCTTTTTGCATATTCGTATCCCACGATTCATGCATTGTTTTCAATTTCCAATGATTGATTTGTGTTAATCTATTCATTATAAAGCTAATCATGTAATTTAATTGAATTTTCGTGCGTTATACATGAAGTTACCATTGAAGCTTGCTAGGGTTTCATGACTTCAAATTTCGGGTTTCTCTTATCCAGAAAAATTAGACCACGAGACCAAAGCTGTTGGATTCAGAAGCTTCATGTGAATCGTTCCCATAGCTCGCGATCAATTTATGATCAACAGGGTGCTAATCGCTATTTTTATGCTTGCTATTTAGTGGGGGTTTAAAACCCCCGCTATTCAGTTTGTTTTTGTTTCAGGTACAACAAACAATTGGAGAAGATGGTGATGTGTAGGCCAACGAGTGGTGCGTTTGAATTTCGCGCGAAAATATCCCACTAACCATTTGTTTTACGTTATATTGATTATTGGTTATATTATAAACAAAGCGCATTAACAGCTCAGTTGGCAGGCACATGATTTGGTAAGCAACGGGACCTGGGTTCGATTCCCAGGTCCCTTCCCTTTCTCATATTATTTTCTTTTCCATCTTCCTATGCAGCGCATACTCCAGGGGTTCATTATACACCCATAGTCCAAGTGTGCCATGCGCCCAATGATCCTAATCCAAAGGTCATGGCTTGAAGGACACCATGGGACTCAGTCAACGAAGCCACACGCTTCCAGGAAAAGTCAAAAGAGGCCTTCCACAAATGGGCCTGATTGCTACCAGCATACCTCCAAGTCGGGACAACAAACCCCCCATTGTTTGCTTTCTTTCACTCTTTTTTTATTTTTCTATTGTTATTTGTTTAATTTAGTTTTGATTTAATTCTCCAAATTATTTTCACAAAACATAAAAAATATAAAAAAATCAGAAAGTCACAAAATAAAATATATTTTATTTAAATGTTATTTTGTAAATAAATGTTATCAATTAATTTAGTTTTTAAAATTCTAAGATTAATTTTAACATTTTCTTAATAAACTTAAAAAATTTTAGAATTAGGGTTTTAAATACTTTTATATTTTTATCTCTTTTTTTTCTTTTTTCACCATATTAAATATTAATTATTTTTTGTAAATAAAATTGTATGTAAATAATTAGATTAATCTTAGGTTCAACTTTAACATATTTCTTAATAAATAAAAATAGTTAGAATTAGGGTTAATTAATTTTTTTAATTTCATTTAATTCTCTCATTAAAATCAATAAATACGAAAAACTCAAAAATAATTTCTTTTTATTTTAACTTAATTAATTTGTTAATTTTAATTCAATTTCTTTAAAAGGGTCCAACGCCCTCGCATTCCCAATTTTAATTCTCTTCGCATTTTTATTCCTCTTTGTATAATATTCATGTAATTCTCCCAAAGCCATGTAAATTAGACATTTTAATTTCTCGCACTTTATTTTATTTCAAATCGGGTCCTGGATTAAATTTGGCGATGTGGACCCGCGCCTTTGTAATAGCGTAGAACTTTTAATTCTCGCATCTTTTAAACTGTTAATTAAACTGCATGAAAGAATGAATGTCAAAGTAAAAGCAACGCGTAGATCACCAATTACATGAACAAGACAAAAATGTCTGAAAATGACACACAAATCACACACCACCCCTAAGGTACGCCTCATTGTTGCCTTGCCCCTCGAAAGGTGATCGTCGAGTAGAGGACGTTTTAGTAAGTCCTCATGATCCAGGAACCTGGCATGAGGGTAGCTTCTAAGGTGTCTTCCTATTGCTCTGGTGATCACCACATCCCGAACCCTCGAATTGACCCGAACACCTCCAATGGTGGTGCTACCTACCTCTCAATGGTGGAATGGCGCTACTTTAAGGACATCTACACAGACGAATTCCTTAGGGTGGGTAGACGACTCTAGATACTTGCTCTAATTTCAAAAACAAATCAAAAATACTTTTCACACCGACACCTTTTCAAAAAGCTTTCGAAAGCAACTTTTCAAACACTCTTGAGGACCGATACAAGAGTCGAACTGAAATTTTCAAAGAACTTTTTTAAAACCCACAGTTGAAAAGCAAACAAACCATTTTTGAAAACACAATGAGCAAGTATCTAAGAGCCCATGGATAACCATGGATAGAAAGGGTGCTAACACCTTCCCTTTCTATAATCTACCTCCCGAACCGAGAGCAATCTCTATAAGGAATTTTTCTGTGCTTTTGTCCTTTCCCTTTGGAGAAAATAAGACGGTGGCGACTCTTGCTTACCGCGACATTTCGTGAAACCAGCTAAAAACAGTCAGTTCCAGATCCACCGATCACACCCTACATGTCTCTATTGAGTGCAAGGGCACTACTCTAGCTCATGTGTTGGTGGACACTGGCTCATTTATGAATGTTCTACCCAAGAATGTCCTAAATAGATTGGATTGCAAAGAACTTACATTGAAACCCAACAATATTGTGGTG
The DNA here is from genome assembly GCA_948472305.1 of Vicia faba. Taxonomy (NCBI): domain Eukaryota; kingdom Viridiplantae; phylum Streptophyta; class Magnoliopsida; order Fabales; family Fabaceae; genus Vicia; species Vicia faba. The sequence continues at coordinate 866,643,547 of OX451737.1, forward strand.
AGGGCTTTTTATGGCTCCAAGAGAATGGTACACGGGGAGGTGGACATTCCTATTAAAGTTGGTTCCCATACTTTTTATTCTACTTTCTATGTGATGGACATTCTCCTGTATTACTCTTGCTTATTGGGACGCCCTTGGATTCATGGGGCCGGTGCTGTCACTTCCACCTTGCATCAGATGTTAAAATATCTGATTAGTGGAAAGATTGTTATAGTACATGGCGAAGAAGAGTATATGGTAAGCCACTTGAACTCTTTCAGATATGTCAAGGTGGATGGAAAATTCATTAAGACCCCTTATCAGAATTTTGAAGAGGTTCCTCAAACGATTGTTGTTACCAAAGTTGCTACCGTTGTTCCAAAGATTACCAGACCTCCATTGAAAATGGCTTCTCTAAATGATTCTAAGGTTGTAGTTGAAGAAGGTGGGTGTACTATTTGGGGCCAACTACCTGACATTCTCTATAAGTCTAAAATTTTTGGTTTGGGTTTCACTTCAGGAGCTCAAAAAGTTGTTCGTTGTGCTCGTGTTGGAGGACCACCACTGTGCATCAGCAACCTTGCAGTCAATGATGTGGAAGACGCTGACAGTGACTGTTACCTGGAAAATTGGATCTTCCCTACTATCAACGATAGACTCAATAATTGGATGGCTAGAGACTTTGTGCCTATTTATTTTATCAAGGAGTAATTATTTTTCTTGTTTTTAAGGATGTGTAATTTTTGAAAAATTTAAACTCTAAAGCCTTGTGTCTTACCCGAGGCACAATGGTCTATTTGTGAGGGTTATCACTTCATTTTCATATGCGATTAATAAATCATTGGACGTTTTGCATACAAATTTTACGCTCTCTGTCTTTCTTTTTACTTTATTTTTTTCAAAGCAGCTATACTCTCTTACGCACACCCACCTATCAAATTGCAGATCCACATCCACCCTGGATCCCATTGATAACAGTTTTGCTATTGCCAGTTATGACTTTGAAACTCCAATCAACCAAGATGGGGACGAAAGTGAGGAAGATTGTGAAGTACCAGGAGAAGTTGCTAGACTATTACAACAAGAGGAAAGAGCAATACAACCTCATGAATATTCGGTCGAAACAGTAAACTTGGGTACTGGGGAGAATAAAAAGGAAGTCAAGATAGGTGCCAACTTGGAAAACTGTGTTAAAGAATGGTTAATTCAGATGTTGCATGACTATGTTGAGATATTTTCCTGGTCATACGAAGACATGTTGGGGTTGGACACTGATATTGTGGTTCATCATCTGCCAACTAAAGAAGACTGCCCTCCAGTGAAGCAAAAGGCTCGTCGTATGCGTCCTGAGATGTCATAAAAGATTAAGGTTGAAGTCATGAAATAATTTAATGTCGGATTCTTAGTTGTTACTTCTTATCCACAATGGGTTGCGAACGTGGTACCGGTACCTAAAAAGGACGGTAAGGTGCGTATGTGTGTGGATTACAGAGATTTGAACAAGGAAAGCCCCAAGGATGACTTTCCGCTTCCCCGTATTGATATTCTGGTTGACAACACCGCACAACATAAGATATTCTCTTTCATGGATAATTTCTATGGTTATAATCAGATCAGAATGGAACCTGAAGACATGGAGAAAACAACTTCCTTCACACAGTGGGGCACCTTCTGTTACAAAGTTATGCCATTTGGGTTGAAGAACGCCGACATAACCTATCAGCATGCTATGGTAGCTTTGTTTCATGATATGATCCATCATGATATAGAGATCTACGTTGAAGATATGATAGCCAGGTCTTAGACTAAAGAAGAGCACCTTGATCACCTGCAAAAGATGTTTGAAAGACTGAAGAAGTACAAGTTAAGACTGAACCCGAACAAGTTGACCTTTGGGGTAAGATCTGGTAAGCTCTTAGGTTTCATTGCCAATGGTAAAGGTATTGAAGTAGACCGTGAAAAGGTTAAGGATATACAAGAAATGCCAACTCCCCGCACTGAGAAGGAGGTTAGGGGATTCTTAGGACGTCTAAGCTACATTGCCAGATTCATTTCCCACCTAACTGTTACTTATGAGCCAATCTTCAAATTACTGAAGAAAGATCAAGTAGTGAAGTGGAATGACGACTACCAGACTGATTTTGACAGAATCAAAGAGTATCTTCAAGAACCTTCAATTTTGATGCCTCCGGTTGAAGGAAGGCCTCTAATCATGTACTTAATAGTATTAGAGAATTCAATGGGGTGTGTGTTGGGGCATCATGACGATTTTGGTCGAAAAGAGCATGCAATATACTACCTTAGTAAAAAGTTTACCGATCGTGAAACAAGATACTCACTGCTCGAGAAAACTTGTTGCACTTTGGAATGGGTTGCTCGCCGACTAAGATAATATATGTTGACTCACACTACCTTATTGATATCTAAAATGGATCCTATCAAATACATATTTGAGAAGCCCACTCTCTCCAGAAGAATTGCAAGATGGAAAATTGTCCTGACCAAAAACGACATTCAATACCCTAACCAAAAAGTAATCAAAGGGAGTGTACTAGTTGATCATTTGGATCACTAGGCTGTAGACGACTACCAGACAATAAATTTTGAGTTCCCGGACGAGAATATTACGCTAGTAACTGATTGTGAAGAACCAGGACCTGATGAAGGACCTGGAAAAGGATCCCGATAGACTATGGTCTTTGACAGAGCTTCCAACGCACTCAATAATGGCATCGGTGCTGTGATTATCTCCCCAGAAGGCTTCCATACACCCTTCACTGTCAGACTATGCTTTAACTGTACCAACAATATGGCTGAATATGAGGCATGCATTATGGGTATCAAAGCTTCTATCGATATAAGGATCAAGTTCTTACAGGTATACCGAGACTCAGTCTTGGTAATCAGCCAAGTTAAAGGAGAATGGGACACAAAGCATCCTAATCTCATCCCTTACCGAGAGCATGTGTTGACATTGATTCCATACTTTGAAGATATTACCTTTGAACATATTCCACGAGAAGAAAATCAGTTAGTAGACGTGCTGGCCACCATGTCGTCCATGTTTAAAGTCATATGGGATAACGAAGCTCCTCGGATCACTATCGAAAGATTAGACTAACCCGCCCACTGTTATGAGATTGATGCTGAGGGAGTAGAAGAAAAGCCTTGGTTCCACGAGGTGAAAAGGTATCTCAAAGATCAAGAGTACCATGAGGGAGCATCTTTCAATGATAAAAAGTTCTTAAGAAGGTTCTCTGCCAAGTTCTTCCTGAGTAATAGAATTCTCTACAAGTGCAACCATGATTCTACCTTATTGCGGTGTGTGAACAAAAAATAAGCGGAGAAGATTATAGAAGATATGCACGAAGGTACCTTTGGAACCTATTCTAGTGGACATACAATGGCTAAAAAGATCCTCCGGCCAGGATACTATTGGTCCACTATGGAAGTAGATTATCATCATCACTCTCGAACTTGTCACAAATGCCAAATCTATGCTGACAAAGTACATATGCCTTCGGTTCCACTAAATGTATTGAGTGCTCCTTGGCCATTCGTAATATGGGGCATTGATATGATTGGAGAGATTAGACCTACCGCTTCCAATGGACACCGTTTCATCCTTGTCGCCATTGATTACTTCACAAAGTGGGTAGAGGCAGCCTCATTTGCTTCTGTTACCAAGAATGTTGTGGCACAGTTCATCAGGCATAGTGTTATCTGTCAGCATGGTATCACAAAAATAATTATCATAGATAATGGTACAAACCTCAATAATACTATGATCACCGGGCTCTGTATGCAATTTAAGATCCAGTATCATAACTCTTCTCCTTACCGGCCGAAGATGAATGACGTTGTAGAGGCTGCCAATAAGAATATCAAAAAGATTATACAAAAGACGACAGTGACATATAAAGACTGGCACAATATGTTACCATTTTATCTTCATGGTTACCGTACCTCAGTACACATGTCAACAGGGGCAACTCCCTTTTCTCTCGTATACGGTATAGAAGTTGTCTTACCTATTGAAGTCCAGATCCCTTCTTTGAGAATCATGAAGGATGCAGGTTTAAACAAAGATGAATGGGTTCAGACTCGACTTGACCAATTGAACCTAATTAACAAGAAGAGGCTCGCGGCTGTTTGTCATGGTCAGATGTACCAGAAACGTATGATTAAAGCTTTTGACAAGAAGGTCGGACGTCAGGTATATCAAGTGGGTGACCTAGTAGTCAAGCGCATCATCCTGCCACAAGGTGATCCCAGGGGCAAGTGGATTCTTACATACGAATGACCATTTGTGATCAAGAACATATTTTCCAATGGAGCTATGATATTAACCACCATGGATGGTGACAACCTTCCACACCCTGTGAACGCGGACATAGTTAAAAGATACTACGCATGAAAAGAGACTCGCTAGGTTGACTGGCCTAGGAAAAAATAAGGGCATCCCGGAGAACCAAAAGGTTCTAGCAAAAATTAGGGATATATATATAAAAAATTGTACACCCGGCAAGTCGAAAACCTGAAAAGGCGGCTTGGGCAAAAAACGGTATCCCGTTGGACTGAAAACCTGAAAAGGCGGTCCAAGAAAAAATTAGGGACTAAAAGCGTACCGCTATGCCCAGTTGGATCACCTTACAACCAAACATCATTATCCAAATTTACAGGTTCAGATGGTACAGATCAATCCAGTCAGCTTCTGCCAAGCAGCAAAGTGATGAGACGCTCAAAGATATAAAGGCAATAACAGAATTGAAACCCAATGGGATTATTTCACATAGTTGTTTTCTCTTTGTATACTACTTTGTATAACTTTCATTTTTGACGACATTCTATTATTAGGATGTCCGTCTCCTTATACAAAGACGCCTGTTGTAGAAAAATTTCTTCAAATTAATACAAAACTATCTCTTTGAAAATGCAAAAATACTTGTTTTTATTTTTCTGTTTTATTTGCAAAAAGTACAGTGATTATTTTTGAACATATGCATTTGAATGCGATTACCGTTTACAAATACACACATAAAAACAGAAAGACAGTTGCTAAAGGTTTTTAAGAATCGGGACAATGTCGAAAAGCCATCTGTAAATCCCCACAGAAAACCCCCAGGGGATCATTTTCACAAAATTCATTATCAGCAAGGGTACATTCCTCAGTAGGTACAGAAGCAGGGACATCTTCCCGCAAAGTCACTGTCGTATCTTCAGTGTATAGCCTAATGATTTCAGATATTCCAGCGTTTCTTAAACAAATCAAGAGTTATAATCATCTCTCCAGTACCTTGGAGCTTTCCTCAGCATGATCTATAAGTTTCTTGGTTTCCCCAACAGGGTTTCATCAAACAGTTTACGAAGTTTATTTCCCCTGTAGAGTTTACTTCTCTAGTTATGTGAACACATCTCCCAGCAGATTCAACTTCGATGCATAGCGAGGAACTACATTCTTCATCTCCAGCAACAGTCAGGGATTTATTTTTCCCAGTGCAATGACATTGCAAAGAATAACTGATACATTCGCATACCGCATTCATACATCATTTTACAAACGTCATAGCATATACATACAAAATGCGTATAGCACAGTCTTACTTATTTTGATAACATCATTATCCAATGCATTTCATGCAACATGACATTGGATACAGTTAACTCTTTACCTTTTCAGGAAAGATCAACGAACGAATATCATCAATGATTTTCAACAGTTCCAGATTAATTCCTGAAACCAGTCAGGACAACTACCTTTGAACAACTGATTGTAGATCAATTCCCGAAACAAGACGAGGCGACTATCTAGAAGACCAAGTTTGAGATTAATTCTTGAATCCAGATAGGGAAACTATCTCAATAACCAACAAAAGCAGGTTCCAGATTAATTCCTGAAACAAGACGGGGAAACTATATGAGATAACAACTCAAGTTACTATGAAGCCTGGATTTCGACCAGATAACAGTTTAAGTTGCTGCGAAGCCTGGAATATGACCAGATAGCAGTTTAACTTCTTTAAGTACTGTGAAGCCTGGATACCACCAGATAAAAGTTTAACTTCTTCAATTACTGAGAAGCCTGGATACGACCAGATAACAATTTAACTTCAATTACTGCGAAGCTTGAAATCCGACCAGATAGCAATTAATTTCTATCCTTTCAAGAAAATTACTGCGAAGCCTGGAATACGACCAGATAACAGATTAATTTCAGTAAGTTTTTGTGAAGCCTGGAATCCGACCAGGTAGCAATTAGTTTCATCCTTTCATCTAAGTTGTTGCGAAGCCCGGAATTCGACCAAATAACAGTTTAACATCAAGCAAGTTACTGCGAAGCCTGGAAACCGACTAGATAAAAGTTAATTTCATATTCCCCAGTAAATTGCTGCGAATCCTGGAATACGACCAAATAACATTTAACTTTATTATCTTCAGCAAGTTACTGTGAAGCCTGGATTTCGACCAGATAACAACTAACTTTCATCTCCCCAGTCAAGAGATAACTCTAGTAGAGTAATGGATGACTAAAGCTCCTAGACTCTATTCCCAAAACAGATATCAACATTCCCTAGCGGATTCCTTCTCAAACGACAAGAACAGGATTCCCCACAAAAGACCTCTTATGGCTCAGGGTAAATCGACTAAAGATTTATTCTGATACTCCTTCCAGTACAAAGTCAACATTTATTTTGGATGGCATCTATAAGCCCATTTCCAAATAATCTTCGTCATCTTCTCCAAATGGCATCAGTAAGCCCATTCCCAACATCATCAACCAACAACATCACTTCGTACACAGGCGAGTGCAAATTTCTAGGCACTCTAGTGTTCAACCACCTTCCACCTTCAGATCACGAAAGCCATACAAGCCAATCTAAATCCTCAGGTCTAAGAAGATTGAACATGGGCAGCTGTTGTATCCCAAAATTTTCCCTCTCATTTTATTCAAGACATGCTCATAGAGGTCCTCAATTGCTCAAGGTTGACCAAGAATTTTCCAGACAAATTCTCCTCCTAAGAAATGGATTTCCAACTAGGGTTTCACTTCTCATAAAGAATTTTGGATTGCAAAGTCTTCAAGTGATTTCCATGGTCCCTAATATGTCCTCAAGAATTCCCATTCCAAGTTTCATGCCTTGCACTACAAGCTTGCTCAGTCAATTGCTCAAGTGCTGGAAAATCAACTGTATTAGGTCAAAAGTCAACTATGGCCAATATACAGTAAAACTTCAAGATTTTTGGTTAACATCAACATTTTGAAGTGATATCTGTCATTTGATCAAGGGTTGATAATGATTCCTCAAGGAATGTTCTCAAATCATCAAGAATCAAAACTTGCCAAATTAGGGTTTTCTAAAGAAAGTCAACTAAACTTTGACCAAGCATAACTTTCACATGCTTCATCCATTTTACCCCAACCAAATCTCATTGTGAAGAAAAGTCAATTCCCTACAACTTTTCGTTTGCCCTCAAGTTCAAGAAACACATCAACAAAAGACACTTTTTGCCAAGGCGATTTACATCAAGAAAAATTATCCAAATGCATATTTGATCAAAAGAGATATTGAAGAGGACATCTTGGGATTTACAAAAAGTATAAGATCATATTCAATGGATAAAAATTGAGCATGTTATGGCTTGCAAAAGTTGGGTAATTTTAAAGAAATGCATGAAGTCAATTGTGGGTAAAATCATTTTTTCAAGCTAGTGGACCTAATTTTCAGAGCCCAAACATGTTCAAAACATACCTAAGAACCTCTAAACCTATCCATGCAATATGGGGATTTTTATTTTTATTTATTTGGATTTTTATTCATTTAAATATGAATTAAATCAAAATTTAGTAAAAGATAATGGATCAAGGCCTATGGATTGTTGTTTTGATTAGATTTGAGGCCCATGAAGCTCATGGCCAGCTAGTAAATCGTGTGGGATGCATACATGGAAACATATATTCAAATAATGAAAGATTTTCAATTATTTTGATTTAAAAATCAAATTATGATTGCACAAGATTTTTGACCATATTTGTTGACCTAATCTCACTCTCATATATACACAACACATCCCATCCTAAGACACACGAAGCTGCCTTCAAGAAGCCCTAGAAAATTTCCAAAAATTCAAGGAAAAGGTAAAAATCGTATCACACAATCCAACCTCCCTCAGTCTGTCCCAGGCACTCCATCATCATCCTGAGATTCCCAGGAACCCCCTAGGGTCCAGTACCAAGCCCAACGCACTCTACAACTCCCTCACGCCATCCCTCCAATTGGTAAATTTCTCTGATTGCAAACTTTCTAATCATGCCATTTAAATCCATACTAAGCATATATTCATGTTATTGATGATGTTTGCATTCGAACTAACGTGTTACATGCGAGTATAAACGCAGGGATGAGATCGTGCCATTGTTAGGGAATGATCTGAATTTGTTTTTGAAGCACATGATTCAGACCAATTCAGGCCAAAATAAGTCCAGATTTGAAATCAGGAGACGAGTTTACATGGGATAGGGTCTTTAGTTTGTCCTTAATCTAACGATTTCGCAGGTTTCAGATTTTGGTGGATCGGAGAAGACGACCGGAGTTTGACTCCGGCGTCTCTGACCCAGTTGACTCAAGAAAAGGTATGTGTAGCCTCGAGCCATATCCTGGTTGGTTCATTCAAATAATGGGGGACCCAGTACAACGTGCGTTTACACCTCAACATTTTATGATATTTCACATATATTGTTATTTTGTTGTTTGTATCAACGACTGATAGGTTGGCCGAGTGGTAAGACAAGCGCGTGCAATAGGGAAGGACCTGGATTCGATATCCAGGTCTGGATTTTTATTTTTATAATATGTTTCTTGAAGATCTAGTGCTCCCAGATCCAAGGTGTGCACTATACATCATTTAATCATCACCATCAGATCCCAGCTAATTTGGATCCAACGCCCCAAACGTGCAGCCTCATCATGGACCCTTAAGGGGTCTCCCTCGCTGGAGTCAGCGTAATTCTGGGACTCCCCAGACATGGGCCTCACGTTTTTCCAGATTGCATCCCCCATTTCACTTTAAACACCAGGCCCAACTCTTTTCTAATTTTTATTCTTTTTTATATTTATTAATTTTCAAAACCATTTTTTATTTAATCAAAAATTCATAAAAAACATAAAATTAGATTTTAGGTTTAGATTAATTAAATTAATTTTTGAAAGTTGAATTTAATTGAATTTAATCATGCTTAATGTTTATTTTATAATTAATTGTAATTAATCTAGATTTAGGTTTTTAAAATCAAATCATAAAAATGCCAAAAATATTACTTTTGTTTAGAATTATTTTTAAACTTCTTCTCTCTCTTTTTTTTTTTAAATTAATTGAGGTTAGATTTAATTAAATCAACAAAACAACAAAAATAATTTTCTTTTACTTAAAACTTTTTAGGGTTTTAAACGTCCTTTCTAATTCGCGCGTTTAAATACTTTCGCATTATTATTATCCTTTCTTATTATTGTACCTGCTTCCTGGTTTGTAATAGTTAAAAAAACTAGGACATTTACTGCTTTTATCTCCCCAATTTTGGACTTGTAAATTCCCCTCCCCGAAGCCATGTAATAGTTAGGTTTTAAATTTCGCACTTTAGATTCCTGTATATATATATATATATATATATATATATATATATATATATATATATATATATATATATATATATATATATATATATATATATATATATATATATATATACATATATATATATATATATATATATATATATATATATATATATATATATATATATATATATATATATATATATATATATATATATATATATATATATATATATATATATATATATATATATATATATATATATATATATATATATATATATATATGAATTGTTTAGATGTATAGTAATAGGATTGCATGGCAAGAATTAATAACAAAACGTTAGCAAACCTAACATCAAGATAAATAAGTGAAATACAACACATGCGCACCTCTAGGGTACCCCCAATTCGGTTGCCTTCAGAATAAAACTGTCACAACTCTCGAAACGTGAGAGATTTTAGCGGCTACCCTCCGGTTTAAAGATCACAAAATTGAACCTCTCGATGTTGCCTCGGTATGATCTTAAAACCCTAGGGTGGTTACTAAAGTATCTTGCCCAGTTTCCTTTGTGACTGTAACGATGACCCTTCGATTGTCCCTCAAACATCCAACGATGGGGATACCTACTCACTAATAGTAGGATAGCACTGTCCAAAAGAAAATAGGAAAAGAACAAATACCGTTCGAGTAGGTAGACCTCTTATAGCTGCTTGCTCATAAAAACAAACAAAACAATTTTTCACACATACACAAACCATTTTCTAAATATTTCAAAGACAAAAAACACTTTGTATACGTTCCCAACGATACGAGAAACATTACAAAGTTTGCCGCACTAAGGTGCCTTTTCAAAAATATTTTCAAATACACTTACACAAAAAAGATGTATTTTCAAAGTGAGCTAAGCAAATAAGAGCGCGTAGATAACTACAGATGGAAAGGGTACTAATACCTTCCCTTTCCATAACCTACCACCCGAACTCAAAATCTTTAAAAAGGTCTTTTCTGTTCTTTTCATCATTTCCTTTGTTGGATAAAAGAAAAGTCGGTGGCGACTCTTGCTAACCGCAAAATTACGATAAAAACGCAAAACCAGTAAAGTCGATTTTGCCACCGTATTACATAAACTAAATAAAATGACTCAAATAAATGAAAAATAGATAAAAAATAGTAAACATCAAGATAAAATTCCATAAAATTTCCAAAATGTCAGAAATAAGAAAAATGATATTTATGAATATTTTCAAGATTTAAAAATGTCAGAAAGTATTTTTAAAACAATTAAAATAAGGCAAATATGGTGAAAATTATGAAAAATACCAAACATCAAAATAAAAATATGAAGAAATACTCATAAAGTCAGAAATAATTCAAAGTATTTTTGTATATTTTTTCATAATTTTTGGATAAAAAAAAAAGAGTTATGAATTTTTGAAATTTAAAAGAGTTAAAATATAAAATAAGAAAATAAAAATAAAACCAAAAAGATATGGACTATCAGATCATAGTCAAAACACGTTAGTAAGCTGATCAAGTGGACCAGACGCACTGTGCTTGATATGAACCTTATTTGAAAATGCATTGGATCAGGAAAAAGGCAACCAATAAAAATAAAACAATCGGCACGCTATCTTTGGTTGAGACGAGACATGTCATTGTCTCCAACCTCCAAACGCCCTGCAATGCAGATTTCACGAGTTTCTTCAAATGGAAAAATTAGAATCCCAGACTAGTATCATTGGATTCGTCTCTTCAAGACGATCCTATCACCACCATTGCGCCAAATTTATATAAAGTGTGCAAGGAAATATGGATCAAAAACTCAAAATGGCGAGCACCTTTTAGTTGAGATTTCTCTCTCAATTCTCAATGGATTTAAAAATTGTAAGAAGCACAAGAATCAGGAGAAGGAGTAGAGTAGGTTAGTTCTTTATTTGGATCCAAATGATGGAGAATTCTACATGTTCGAAGTTCAAGAAGAAAGCTCTGAAACTGGACTTCTGTAGCTTGAATTATGGCTCGTTCTGCCTGGTTTAGGTGTTGGAGAGTTTGTATGATCCTGAAGGATGACGAATGTGTAAAGAATTATGGAAGAAAAAGCTTAAATCTCATAAACTGATTTAAAAAATTTGAAGTTCGTGTGAGGTTTTGACAATGTGTATTTCGTTCTCAAAGCATGAAAAAATGAACTAGGTATGATCCTCTATTTATAGTGGAGTGAATGGGATCCTTAAGTGTGTGAGATGATGAAGTTTAGAGGGAAATCGTGTGGGTCTGTAGCATGAACAAAGTGTGACTTATTTAGCATCAAAACTCAGCTAAATCGTGTGTTTTATGATGCTAAACTCCTTTGGAGAGTTGCTAAACATGATTAGAAGAAAAAACGTGTGGAAATTTTGTGATTAGAAGCCAAAACAAAGATTTCAAAATCTGACTTGTGATGAAACTTCAGTTTCAAGTTACCAAATTCAAATTAATGGCATTCACAACTCAAGGGGTCTTAGGGCATGATTCTTGAAGCTTTATAAATATGAGGTTACAAGATTTGCAATGGGAAAAGAATAGGATAAAATGGTTGCTTGACCTGAAAGTTGCAATGAGTCAAAGTTGGGAAAAAGAAGTTGACTTTCCATACTTAGAAAATTTCTATGTTTTTTCTTCAAAAAGGACTTATAATGTCTTGCATCCAAACATGGCCTTCCACTTGGAATTTGCACTTGACCAAAAAAGATGGCATGAATCAGATCTCTTGAATGACATTTTGAAACTTGAACCATTAAAAATATCCAAAAATTGAGAGAGTTATGACTTGTTGAAGTTGGCAAAAATTCATAAAATGACCTATAATCTTTGCATCCTTAGGGCATCTTCCATCCATTTTCATACTTTGAACATAAAATAAGGGTTTAAGTTCACATCTTCAATATAATTATGGAAAAATGATGGGCTCAAGGTGATAAAAATTGACCAGGTTATGATAATTTCAAGTCACACAAAGGAATTTGAGGGTTCATCTGGATGACTTGTAATCTTTCTTCATCATCAAGTTTCTTACACACAAATTTCCTTGGAACTTTTGAAGTGATTTGTTAGTAACCCTTTGAAGAGAAGGATGTCTTTGGAATCACTCAAAAATACCAAAATATGAGCAAGATATACCCCTTTGAAGTTCGAAACCCTAACTTCTAGAGCAAGAAAAATGCTTTGGGAAATCTTTGCAATTTTGATCAACCTTCTTACACCAATACCTTTGTCATGTAAATAGAAGTTGTTGAGGATGAGGATGAAAATTCAAAGCAACAAACACCACTTCCATATCTTGAGAATTGAAGGAGATATGCACTTGTGATAAATGGAAACAAAGACTTGTCAATTTGAGTCAAACTTCTTCAGTCAACCCTTGTACTTTTGAACTAATTTTTACAATCTTGAGGTAGATGAATCATAAAATACTTTGTCGTGATATTACTTTAAAACATCTTTAATGATGAGCCTTTAATCTCAATGAAGCTTGGTTGAGGAAGGCACCGAAATGAATGGAATGTATTGTTCTTTCCTCTACAACATCAACAATTAGGGAAAACACTCATTGTATTTATTAGTTAAAGTATAATCAATACAAAGCATAGATGATCATAAAATACAAGTTAAGGTGCTTGGTGATTCCTCCCAGAGCAAAAGTAAAAGATATGGAGAAGAACCAAACCCTAATGTGATCATGTTGTGATTGAATTGATATGATATGATGAAGGGATATTAGGGGCAAAAATTGGGGTACTACAACTTCCCTTATTTAAGTTTCTTCTATATGGAGATACGAAGGTTAAAATCTTCGTGTCGACGCGATTGAAGATATTTAAATATAAAAAATCCCTATTTTTGGCCCTAAGATACAATGCAATGCTTATGATTATAAATGCAGATGAACAAATCTAAAGGGACGCAAGACACCACTGGGGATGTAAAAAGAAAAAGAGGAAACAAAAGGAAAACTTGACCAGGAAAATAAATTACTAGTGAAGAAAAGACAACACTTTGTTGGGGAAAATGCCCAATAGAGGATCTAAACCATTGCCAACTTAAAAAATTGAGGAGAGAGAGTGAATGAAAATGGTGACTGATAGATAACTGCGAACTATCAACTCCCTGAGGAGATAGAAAAAAAGTAACATCGACCCACACGAGCAAAGGAATCGTAAGATAATACCAATAAATTTCAAGATGTATCCAGTACTCATGACTGCGAACAAATGAACTTCTACTAGGGAAACAGAATCTCAACGATGAACTACCTTCCATAATGACAAGGCTACCATTCATCGGAAAAATATCTCAACAACGAACTACCTTCCATAATGACAAGGCTACCATCCATTAGAGTAACAAAATGTCAATAACGAACTACCTTCCATAATGACAAGGCTACCATCCATTGGAGTAACAAAATCTCAACAATGAACTACCTTCCATAATGACAAGGCTACCATCCATTGGAGTAACAAAATCTCAACAAGGAACTACCTTCCATAATGACAAGGCTACCATCCATTGGAGTAACAAAATCTCAATAATAAACTATCTTCCATAATGACAAGGATACCATCAATTGGAGTAACAAAATCTCAACAACGAACTACCTTCTATAATGACAAGGCTACCATCCATTGGAGTAACAAAATCTCAACAATGAACTACCTTCCATAATGACAAGGCTGCTATCCATTGGAGTAACAAAATCTGAATCTTCTCTGGGAGCCATCAGATTCACTGGGGGGAGTACAAGTTGCTAAAATAAACAGATCTGCCACTTGCTGCTATAAGGAGGAAGTGCAATAAAGACTTCCTGAAGAAGGAAATATGGCTTCCTAGGGAAAGAGATAGAACTCCTGGAGAAATGCCAATAAATTCCTGCTGAGGGACTAAAATCTTCTTGTGCAAAATAAATACACATTCTCAAACTAAAGCTCAAAGCTTGCTGAAATCCAAATAATAATGTTGCTGGGGGTATCCACTCCAAACAGAAATAAACTGGAACGAAGCAGTCAACCAAAATACATCTCCTGAGAAATAAACTCAAGAGGGAATCCCATTCTATCCAGACAACGAGCTAAAAAGAAGGCTGAAACAAAAATTCTACCATGAGGGATAACTCGATGGGGAAGTTGAAGGAATATACACTTTCTACTTAAGGTTGACACTCTATTGAAGAGAGAGTAACACAACTCTGCAAAACAGGATAATATACCAAATATGTGAAAAATGCAAATGAGTAATGATTATGCATGATGCTGATATGAAAGTATGAATGTTAACGTGTATATGCTGACAAAATAGACATATAACACTGGGGATAAACATACAAAACCCTAAATGGGTACAATCAAAACCCAGCTAAATCACAAACAAGATGGAAATTCCATAAGATAGTAAGCACCAACCGAGGAAACAAATTCTTATTTCAAGGCTTAAATTCACTAGGAAGGAACAAGATTAACAAAACTAAATTTTCACAAACATGGCGATATAACATTGTTTTACCCCAAAATTTTCCCTCCCATATTTCTCAAAACATTTCAAGAAAGATCCTCAAGTTGCTCAAGAAAGTCCAAGGGTTAACCAGACAAGCCCTCTCCTAAGGCAGTTTATCTCAAATTAGGGTTTCATGTTGCACCAAGATACTTGATTTCAAGGGATCCAAAATTCCCACCAATGTCCTAATATGTTCTCAATATCATCCATTTCAAGTTTCAAGCCCTACAGAGAAAGTTTGCTCAGTCAATTGCTCAAAGGCTTGAAAATAGACTATGCTAGGGCAAAAGTCAACTGTGGCCCACATAGAGTCATTCTTCAAGATTTTTGGTCAACATCCTAATTTTGAAGTATATTTCATCATTTGATCAAGGGTTGATCATGATTCATCAAGGATTGCTCACAATTCATCAAGAACCAAAAGTTGCTAAATTAGGGTTTTGCAGGAAAAGTCAACTCAACTTTGACCAAGCATAACTTTCTCATAATTTATGAGAAATGACCCATACAAAGCTCATTTTGAAGAGGATTCCATTATCTAAAATCCATATTCATCTCCCAAGTTAAAAATATGCACTCACAAGAAGTTATGAATTTGGACATTATAGGTCATTTTGAAAAGTCAACAAAAACACCTTTTTTGTCAAAGCTTCATACATGAGCATGGAATATAAAATTGAGATGAGACCAAAAGGGTTGCTTAGAGGACATCTCAAGCTTTCTAAAAAGTCAAAGAACACCTTCAAAGAGTCAAAATTGAGGAAATTATGCATTAGTGAAGTTGACCCCTTTGCAAAATTGCCAAAAGTCAACTATGCCTAAAATTGCAAATTTTTCCAAATGGGCCCAATCTTTTTCACTTGTTTTGAGTTGGCAACATGGTCCACGAGCCCTAGCCTTTTCCACTTGTCATTATCTTATTTTTATTATTTATTTTCATTTTTATTTGAACTAAATTAATTTTAATCAAAATAAATCATGAGAAAATCTAAAGCATTGAAAACTCAAGATTTTGTACATGTTTCAGGTCTCAAATCCAATTGGCAAGTATTTGAAATCGTGCAAGGCATTGGTGCGGACAAAAAGATTGGTTTTAGGCTATTTTAGAAAGATATTCAAAGTGAATCAAATCAAAATCAAATTCATTGATGGAGGAAGATTGAGATCAGTTTTGGAACCCTAATTCAGTCCTTGATATATACTAAACCATTGCAGACCTAAAAGGTGGCTAAAGAGAGGCGCAACATCAAGAACCAAACTTGGAAAAAACAAGAAAAAATGCAAACACGAATTCATACTTTGAAGAAATTTCAAGATCCTTTGACTATCCTAATCGCTTCCTGGGAGTGTAAGGAAGCTAAATCAATCAAGAACAAGCCTTTTCCAGTACCAAAACGCGTTGTAAGTCATCCACGACCTTGGTTCTTTCTTGGAATCGAATTGTACAATTCTGTCACTTATAGCACAAAATAATCATAGATTCTTATTACTTAACACATTTGCAAGCTATCCATATCATCCAATTGCATTTTTGTGGATTGAATTGAGAATTACCATTGTTAGGGTTTATGGTTTCGTTTTAGGCTTTTTTTTATGCAGGCAAAATTAGCCCCTATAAAGGGTACCATGATGCTTAGGATGACAAGACGGTTCGATCCATGGCATTAGATGGCATTTATATTGCTCATGGAGGATTTTGGAACGAGCTCAGTTTGTAGTGACGGACAAACGTCCGTAGGTAAAAGTCTGGGACTTTTTACCAACGGACCAAGGACAGGGATGATGGCGTGGCATCACCTCACTCGACCGTTTGAAAATCCGCGCGAGTTTTTCTATATCTTGCTTGTTTCTAATATAATAATTGTTTTGTATTCTATAAACAACTAACATAAGTGGCGCAGCTGGTAGCCAGGCGAGTGTATATTGCTTCAGGACCTGGGTTCGAATCCCAGGTCCCCCCTTTCTTTCATATATTTTGTCTTTTTAGGATACAACGCGCACCAAAGACCAAGGTCCATCATGGGACCTCATCATCCAGTCTGCCAAGTGGCCAGATGGCCAGATCCAAGCGCCATCCATGAGGGAGCACCAAACGCCTAGTCAAGCACGTAGTATCAGATCTTGGAAGTCAACATGGACTTCAGATTGTTGGGCCGAAGCTTGCTATCTGCACCCCCTTCAGATTACTTCCAGGCCCAATAATTCTTTCTCTATTCTTTTTTCATTGGTTTTATTTAATTTAATTAACTTTTACTAACACAATTAATTATTTTCTTTTTATAAAAAAATCACAAAATATTTTTTTCATCCAATTAAACTTAGGACATTTATTTTTTATCAAAAAATTAAATTAAATTAATTAGGTTGTTAATTTTAGATAACTTTAATTCCTTTTGCAAATAAATTAAAATTAATTAGAATAATTAGGGTTTTATTTCTAACTTAATAATATTTTTTTTCTTAAACTAACCAAAAACACAAGATTAGGTTAAATAATTATTTTCATTAATTAATTTAATTAACTAATTAATTGTGCATTTAATTCAAAACTTAATTCTTTTTTTCTTAAAAAATATTAAAAACAACAAAACATTTTTCTTTTAATTAGGTTAAAAAAGGGTCAAAACCCTAATTTTTTCTTATCATTCTAATTTCATTGCGCGCGCTTTATTATTATTTTTACCATATTGATGTAACTACCCACAAGTTGTAATAGTTTAAATAAGACTTTCATTTTCATTTATCGCTTTATTTTTAAGGGTTTGTTTTTGGCTATGTAAATACCTGAAGCCTTGTAATAGCGTAGTTTAATTTCCGCATTTTTAATTCTGCAAATATTAACTGTTAGATGTATGATATTAGTATGCATGACAAGAATGTACGATTAACTTTAAAACGGTTAGATAACCCCAAAATGTGCAAAGATAAATAATCTGAAATTGAATCACTCGCACATGTGCACTCCTAGGGTACACTCCCACTTGGTTGCCTTCGGTAAACGGTCATTAAGTATAGGATATTTTAGTGGTCGCTCTTTTGTCTAAACAAAGATCAAAGTCCCTCGAAAAAGTTGCTTCGGAATGGTTGCCTCGGAATTGTTGCCTCGAATAAATTGATCTAAGACCTTAGGGTTATTACTAAGATGTCCTAACATTGCTTTAGTGACCACAGGCCCCTTTCGAATTGACCCTCAAAACTCCAACGATGGGGCTACCTACTCACCAATAGTGGGATAGCACTGTCTAAAGGAAACAAACATAGAACGGTTCTTTTTTCGAGTAGGTAGATTAGCTCTTAAGTACTTTCTCAATCCAAACAAAATTTTTCACACTTACACTCCTTTACAAACAAAGCTTTCAAAAACACTTCATAACACTCTTGAAGACAGAAGCAAGAGTTAAATCGAAGTCAAAAAATTTTCAAAGCACACAAACACAGAGAAGCAATTTTGAAAATGATGAGAAAGCACCTAAGAGCCCATAGATAACTACGGATAGAAAGGGTGCTAATACCTTCCCTTTCTATAATCTACCCCCCGTACTCAGAAAATCTCGAAAAAAGGAATTTTTCTGTGCTTTTTTCCTTTCCTGTTGGATAAAATAAAAGTCGGTGGCGACTCTTGCTTACCGCGACATTTTGCAAACACAAACACAAAACGCAAACCAGCAATTCCTAAAAAGAAATAGTCCCGGTTCTGGTCACCGTATCACAGAACTGGCGACTCTGCTGGGGAAATTAATAAGTGGGGTGTACCTTAGGATTAGTTCATCATATTGTTTTCTATTGTTTGATTCGATCGCTTTATCTTTGTTGGATTTGTATCGGAGTTACTATAGATCCTAACCTGGATCTGGGGGATACCTTTTAGGTAAGTAGCAATAGACTGTGAGGGAACTGTATGGCATAGACCGATACAGTTGAAGCAGTAGCTACATTGATGTGGCACATTAGTTGGTACCGATATCCCTTGTGGAGCAACAAGGAGAGTATGGGGCTGCTAATGGGTCATTAAGCATCAACTGACCTTAGAACCTATAATTGACCAACTTGGCCATAGGAAGTAGCGAGATGCTACACTCATTGAGACCATACTCTCGAGATGGTTCCGGCCGCAAGAAAAGATTGTGTGACTGGAATTATGACCGATGGAGGATGGTCAGTGATATTGAGAACCTCTAGAACCCGGTTACTATTATTAGGATAGGTTGAACCAACCGAACTGCAAGAGGGTAGTACCTAAACTCCATGCCAGCCTGAAACATAAGGGCTATTGTGTGACTTGCTTGCCTTTACCATGTTTTCTATCTGTGATCCCTGTTGTTTGTTTTTATCATGACATCATGAATCATGACATCGCGTGCATATTTCATTAGACTAACTATTTCAAAGACCAAGGGGATTCATCTTTGTACTGTTTTGGAGATCATAGCTTCTATGTGCAGAAATACCATTCGAGTCAACTTCGTGCAAATCCATACTCAGCTCAGAGAGTTAGTCTCAAAGGTTCCTGATACTTCTTCATTTGTTAGAAGACATGGTCACCTCCTTAGCTTGGTCACCTCGAAGTTGGATGAGCAAATGATGAGTGTGTTATTCCAGTTCTTTGATCCATTGCATCATTGTTTCACCTTCCCGGATTATCAGCTAATCCCTACTTTGGAGGAGTTTTCTGATTTTTTGGGTATATCCATTCTCGAGCAGACACCCTTCATAGGTTTGGAAGAGGTTCCTAGACCTGAGGATATTGCTTTAGCTTTACACTTGACAAAGGCTGATATAATGTCTAACTGGGAGACTCAGAGTGGGGTTAAAGGTTTCTTGGCTAAGTTTTTAATAGATCAAGCTTAACTGTTCTGGGATAACTTGGATTTTCAAGCATTTGAAGACATCTTGACTCTCCTCATCTACGACTTGGTTCTTTTCCCAAATCTAGATTCTTTCATAGATGTGAACACGGTCAAGATCTTCATGTCTCGTAACCCAGTTCCTATTCTTCTAGGTGATATTCTGCATGCTCTCTATACCCGTACTGTGCGGAGAAGGGGAACTCTCATGTGTTGTACACCGCTGCTGGAGAGGTGGTTTATTTCGCACCTCCCAAGTCTGTATTGAAGAATGAGGAAGGTGTAGGTTGGGCTTACAAAATCATGTCCCTTGCTCATACGGACATCCTTTGGAGTACTAAGGATATGGAGAAGGTAGCTGTCATTGATCGATGTGGGGAATACCCTAATGTTCCGTTGCTTGGAATTCGAGGGGGTATAACCTACAATCCTTGTTTGGCTTTACGACAGTTTGGACGCGCTCGGAGAGATGGTCCCTATGAGTTGCTGCTTACAGGCATTGTCTTTGACTACAAGGGGGATGTTGAGGGACATCGACGTAGGTTTATACGAGCATGGGGCATGGTGATCAGGTCTGACCCACATGAGCTAGGACTGAAGACTTCTCTCCCGATGCAACCATATCTCCAGTGGGTTCGAGCCCGTGCTCAAAAGCTGGGGATTCCGTATGAAGCCATTTTACCTGTGATCATAGAGCATACTAATGAAGAAGGTGTTCCTTATACGATCCTCCATCCATACATGCCTACTGATCTTGGGGCATTGAAGAGATCTTGGATCCAGCTAAAGGAAGAAAGGGATACCTACAGAGAAAAGTATCACGAGCAGGAGAGGAAGATCTTGAGGCTTATAAGGAAGCTTGAGAACGAAAGGACAATCAACGATTATGTCAGCATGAAGGGAAAACGACCATGGGATTTCTGATGTCTTTTATTGTTTCTAGTTTAGATTTACTTTTCAGTATTTCTTTTGTAACGCCTTGAAGGCATTGTTAAACATTGTTACAAGTTTTATCTAATAAAGTGTGTTTATTTTGGTTTACAAATTTGAATCTCCCAAAGTCTTTGAAATCATTTCATATGCATTTCATTATCATGCACCTCATCACGGGTACCATTACAGGTTTCTTATCATCTTCTATGTTTATTTCAGCAACCATGTCTTCTGAAACACCTACTGATCAAGTCATCAAGGCTCTTCAAGCTCAGAATGCACAATTCCAAGAGCTGTTCCTGAATTTGGCCAAAGGGCAGCGAGATTTGAAGTCTCTCATCTTGAAGGAGAAGAAGAAGAAGAAGAAGAAGAAGAAGAAGAAGAAGAAAGTGGTCCTCCTGAATATGGGTCGCAGATTCGGGAAAAATTTGCGACAGGAAACTGATTTGTCCCATTCATCTGGAGGGGGATAGAATCAAGAGGAAAGAAAGGGGCCTAGTCCTGTGGTCTCTAATAATGACACAGATTTTGATGAAGACCAGTATCCTTCTGCTGAGGATAAATATAAGCAACTTGAAGACCGAATGAGTGCAATGGAGATCCAGAAGATACCTGGCTTGGACTTTGGATATTTAGGTCTGGCATCTGAGGTGGTGATCCCTCACAAGTTTAAAGCTCATGTCTTTGCTAAGTACGATGGAGTATCTTCTCCGAAGCTACACCTCCGCTCGTATGTCAGAAAGATTCAACCCTACACTGCTGATAGGAACCTGTGGGTTCATTTCTTTCAAGATAGTCTGTCAGGGACTCAACTTTAATGGTTCTATCAACTAGAAGGAGCTAATGTCCGCAACTGGGAGGACCTTGCTGCTGCTTTTTATAAGCAATACTAGTACAACGCCGACCTTGCTCCCACGCGTACCCAACTTCAGGGTATGTCTATGGGTACAGGCGAAGTCTTTAAGGACTACGCTCAAAAATGGAGAGATCTTGCTAGAAGAGTCCAATCCCCTCTGTCTGATAGGGAGTTCGTGGATATGTTTCTTGGGACTTTGTTTGGTACATATTTCAATCATTTGATCGGAAGTTCATCGTATGGGTTCACTTAACTGATTTTGACTGGGGAGAGAGTTGAAGATGGTATCAAAAGTGGCAAGATACAGAAAGGTGATTCACCAAGTACAGAAAAGAAGCCTTTCAGAAAAGAAGCTAGTGTAGTTTACAGCTCGAGGAGCCAAAACCGACCTGAACGTCGCCAAGCAATTAATGCGGTGGTAATATCAAGACCAACTGTTTCCCCACAATGCAACAATCAGCAAGGAGTAGAGAGACCGCAAAGGCAGTATACTCGGCTCAGTATGACTCTGTCTCAAATTTTACCGAAGTTATTGAAGACCAACTTGATCACTCTGATGGAAGCTCCAAAGAATCCTAGTACTACATCACCACTGTATAATCCAAACACCCCCGTGCTTATCACTCTGACAGCCCAGGGCATGATAAAACAACTGCTGGGCCTTGAGGAATAAGGTGCAAGATTTGATTGAAGTTAAAGAGATTGAATTTGACGCTCTGGAAAAGCCCAACGTCATAACCGCTCCTATGCCCAAACATGATCAGGGAGTGAATGCAATTGAGGTTGAGGAAGAAGAGTCAGACATTGACAGCTAGATTTACCCGACTACCAACGGTGGCTTGAGCAATTGGACGGCGAAGGACTCCATGCCCGTTTCTTTTATTACACAGTAATAGACTTTTGTTTTGAAATTTGTAACAGACAATTTGAAACTTTATGGCCCGGTGCCTTACCCGAGACACCATGGCTTTGTTTGTGAGGGTTTAATATTTGTCATTTCCATATATCATCAATAAAGCATTGGACGTTTTCTTGCATTACAAATTTTGCGCTCCTTGTTTTTCTTTTCTATCTTGCAAAACAGCTATTGTTTTTCACACACTCACATATCACAATACAGGTTCACATCCACTCTAGATCCCACTGATAACGAATCTGCTACTGCCAGTTATGACTTCGAAAGTCCGATCAACCAAGCCGAGGACGAAGGTGAGAATGACTGTGAAGTTCCTGGGGAACTTGCTAGATTGTTACTACAGGAAGAGAGGGCCATACAGCCCCATGAAGAGCCGGTAGAATCAGTGAATCTGGGTACAGAAGAAGACAAGAAAGAGGTCAAGATCGGTGCAAATTTGGAGCCTAGTGCCAAGCAACGGTTGGTACAAATGATGCGTGACTATGTTGAGATCTTTGCTTGGTCTTATGAAGATATGCCTGGGTTGGATATCAATATTGTGGTTCACCGCTTGCCAACCAAAGAGGACTGTCCTCCAGTGAAGCAAAAAGTTCGCCGAATGTGCCCCGAGATGTCTAAGAAAATCAAAGCTGAGGTTATGAAACAGTTTGATGCCGGTTTTCTAGCAGTTACTTCTTACCCGTAGTGGGTTGCCAACGTGGTTCCAGTGCCGAAGAAAGATGGTAAAGTTTGAATGTGTGTTGACTATAGGGATCTGAACAGGGCAAGTCCCAAGGATGATTTCCCTCTGCCTCATATCGATGTTTTAGTCGACAACACCGCACATCATAAGGTATTCTCCTTTATGGATGGTTTCTCCGGTTACACTCAGATTAAGATGGCTCCCAAAGATATGGAAAAGACAACCTTTGTTACACAGTGGGGTACCTTTTGCTACAAAGTCATGCCGTTCGGATTGAAGAATGCTATGCCAACGTATCAGCACGCCATGGTCGCTTTGTTCTACGACATGATTCATCATGAGATTGAGGTATACATTGACAACATGATTGCAATGTCCCAAACTGAAGAAGAACACCTCGACCATCTCCAGAAGCTATTTGACAGGTTGAAGATGTACAAGCTAAGCTTAAACCCGAACAAGTGCACCTTCAGAGTAAGGTCTGGTAAGCTGCTGGGTTTCATCGTTAGTTATAAAGGTATTCAAGTGGATCCCACAAAGGTGAAGGCTATACAGGAAATGCCAGCTCCCCGAACAGAAAAAGAAGTCAGAGGCTTTTTGGGACGTCTGAATTACATTGCCCGATTCATTTCACATTTGACTGCTACTTGTGAGCCAATCTTCAAGCTGTTGAAGAAAGATCAAGTGGTAAGATGGAATGATGAATGTCAGGCCGATTTCGAAAGGATCAAAGAATATCTCCAAGAGCCACCTACTCGGATGCCTCCAGTAGAAGGGAGACCTTTGATCTTATACTTGACAGTACTCAACAATTCGATTGGGTGTGTGCTGGGGCAGCATGACGAGTCTGGCCGAAAAGAGCATGCTATTTACTACCTTAGCAAAAAGTTTACCAACTGTGAGAACCAATACTCACTGCTTGAGAAAACTTGTTGCGCTTTGGCATAGGCTGCTCACCGGCTGAGGCAGTGTATGCTGACTCACACTACTTTATTGATATCAAAGATGGATCCAATCAAGTATATCTTCGAAAAGCCTGCCTTGTTCGGAAGAATAGCAAGATGGCAGATGATCTTGACTGAGTATGACATCCAATACACAACCCAAAAGGCAATCAAGGGGAGTGTGTTGGCAGATCATTTGGCACATTAGGCAATGGATGATTACCAGTCTATGAATTTCGAGTTTCCGGATGAGAGCATCATGTTGGTAACTGACTGTGAAACACCTGGACTGGATGAAGGACCTGAGGAGGGATCCCGATGGTCTATGTATTTTGATGGAGTTTCAAACGCTTTGGGTAATGGCATTGGCGCCGTGATCATATCTCCTGAAGGCTGTCATACTCCGTTCACCGCCCGATTATGTTTTAACTGCACCAACCACATGGTGGAGTATGAGGCGTGCATCATGGGCCTTCGAGCAGCTATTGACCTAAGGATTAAGTTCTTAAGTATATTCAGATATTCCGCTCTCGTGATAAGTCAGATCAAAGGTGAGTGGGATACGAAGCACCCAAATCTTATTCCTTACAAAGAGTATGTATTGACGTTGCTTACGCACTTTGAGGAGATAACCTTTGAACACTTCCCCAGGGAGGAGAATCAGTTAACGGACGCATTAGCTACCATGTCTTCTATGTTCAAGGTCAGGTGGGATAATGAGGCTCCCCAGATTACCATTGAGAGGTTGGACGAACCCGCACATTGCTGTGACATTGAGACTGAAGAGGTGGCAGATAAACCCTGGTTTCATGAGGTGAAGAGGTATCTTGAGGCTCAAGAGTACCCTGAGGGGGCATATGTTAATGATAAGAAGTTTCTGAGGAGGTTTGCCGCAAAGTTCTTCATCAGCAATGGTATCCTTTACAAGCGTAACCATGATTTAACCTTACTGCGATGTATGTATAAGAACGAGGAACAAAGGATTATGGTAGAGTTACATGAAGGTACTTTCGGAACTCATTCTAGTGGACATACCATGGCAAAGAAGATCCTACGGGAAGGATATTATTGGTCCACCATGGAAACCGACTGTTATCAGCATTCTCGGACCTGTCATAAGTTCCAAGTTTATGCTGATAAGGTGCATATACCTCCAGTTCCTATGAACGTCTTGACGGCTCCTTTGCCCTTTGCAATGTGGGGCATCGACATGATCGGCGAGATCAGACCTACTGCGTCCAATGGGCATCATTTCATCCTGGTAGTAATTGATTACTTTACAAAATGGGTTGAGGAAGCTTCATTTGCTATAGTGACCAAGAACATCGTGGCACGGTTTATTCGACACAATTTGATCTGTCGATACGGTGTACCGGAGAGGATCATTACGGACAACGGTACAAATCTCAACAATACCATGATCACCGAGCTCTGCAAGCAGTTCAAGATACAGCATCACAACTCTTCTCCTTACCAGCCGAAGATGAATGGGGTTGTAGAAGCGGCTAATAAGAATATCAAGAAGATTGTGTAGAAGATGATGGTGACATACAAAGATTGGCACGAGATGTTACCATTTTCTCTTTATGGGTACCGTACTTCAGTACGAACTTCAACAGGGGAAACACCCTACTCTTTGGTGTATGGCATGGAAGCAGTCTTACCCATGAAGTCCAAATACCCTCTCTTCAGATTATGAAGGTTGCAGGTTTGAGCGAGGACGACTAGATCCAGACCCGACTTGATCAGCTGAACTTAATCGACGAAAAGAGACTTACTGCTATTTGTCATGGTCAGACGTATCAAAAGCGAATGATCAAGGCATTTAACAAGAAAGTTAGACGACCAGAGTATCAAGTCGGGGATCTGGTGATCAAACGCATCATACTACCGTAAGGTGATCCCAGGGGAAAATGGACCCCTACGTACGAAGGGCCATTTGTGGTTAAGAACATTTTATCAGGAGGATCCATGATTCTAACCACCATGGATGGTGACGACCTTTCTCACCCCGTCAATGCAGACATAGTGAAAAAATAATACACATAATCAAAGACCCGCTAGGTCGACTGGCCTAGGAAAAAATAAGGGCTTCCCGACGAACCAAAAGGGTTCAGGAAAAAATAAGGGATGAAAATGAAAAATCTATACACCCGGCAAGTCAAAAACCTAAAAAGGCGGCTTGGGCAAAAAAGGGTATCCCGGTGGACTGAAAACCCGAAAGGGTGCTCCAGGAAAAAATTAGGGATTAAGGCATAACACTATGTTTCATTGGATCATCTTGCAACCAGACTTCAGTATCGACTATCAAGCTCGGACGACACTAATCAATCTGATCTATCTTCAACCAAGTAGCAAAGTGATGAGATGCTCGAGGATATAAAGGCAATAGCAGAGTTGGAACCCAGTGGGATTATTCACATAGCTATTTTTCTTTCTTTTACACAAGCTGTATAGATTCTATTGTTCAGCGGCGTTCTCTTACTAGGACGTCAGCCTCTTGTACAAAAAGCGCATATTTACAAGCCAACTTCAAAATAAATACAATTCATTTTCGCAAAGAAATTTCAAATTGTTTTCTTTTTCTGTTTTGTTTTACAAGAAAGTCCAATGTTTCATTTTGATATATGAATTTGACAATAATTGCTGCTCATAAATATTTACATGCGAAACAAAAGACGATTACTCGTAATATCAGGAACAGGGGCAAACAAGAAATGTCCAAATCATACAGTTGCTCTATCCACCAGGTATAGGGATATACCTAGTTGGAGAAAACGATTGAAGGTTCATCCACTCCCCGCAGAGTAAGAAAAGACAATGACATTAGCGGTCCCAAACAGGACACCACTCTCCCCAGCTGAAGCTTGCAACCGCGAATAAATCGGAAATATTCTCCCCAAGCAGAGTTTATCTATCATCAACACTAGAAAATTATCCTCGGTGGAGTTTGGAGAATTATCCCCAGTGGAGTTTGCAGAGTTATCCCCAGTAGAGTCTGGAGGATTGTCCCCAGTAGAGTCTAAAAGATTATCCCCAATGAAGTTGCCACCGGAAAATCATCCCCAGCGGAGTTCATTCCTTTCACAAACAGAAACTCAATTCCTCGACAGAGTTCATTATCGCCAACAACGGTAATTCATCCTCAGCTGAGGTTATTCTTCTAAATCAACAAATCCTCTGACAGAGTATGTCCTTCCCACAGAGTCATTTCCTCGTCAGTTTATTCCCCAGTGGAGTTATTCTCTCCTGCAGGATTATGCTCACAATCATCTTCATTCACTATCCCCAGCGAGAACGAGGAATTCAACTTTTCTTTTCTCCAGCAGCAATCCGAGATTTATTTTCCCCAGCTAGCGGATATCATAAAAACATTACATGTCCATACATCATGACATACGCATAAACATCATAAAACACAATCTCATTTATTTTGAGAACATCATTGCTTGATACATGTCATGCATTACATACAACTAACCTTTACCTTTCAGGAAAGATACAAACAAATTCTCACAAAAGTTCAAGCTATGAAGCCAGGATCCGACCGGATAGTCCCTTGATTTCTACAGCATATTGTGAAGCCCAGATTACGACCGGATACCAATATCAAACACCGCGAAGCCTGGATTCGACCAGAAAGTGGTTTATCTCTAAGCTGTGAAGCCCGGATTAGACCGGATGATAGTTTAATCCCCAGAAAGCCGTGAAGCCCGGATTACGACCGGATAACAGCTCAGCAAGTTACTGTGAAGCCTAGATTACGACCAGATAGCAGTGCGGGGTACCATGAAGCCTGGATTACGACCAGATAGTGGTATGTCATAAACACAAGCCGTGAAGCCCGGATTACGACTGGATAACAGCTCAGCAAGTTATTGTGAAGCCTGGATTATGACCAGATAGCAATACAAGTTTCTGTGAAGCCTGGATTATGACCAGATAGTATCCAAAGACACCGCGAAGCCTGGATTACGACCAAATAATGGTATATCTTTAACACAAGTTATGTAGCCCGGATTACGACCGGATAGTATCTTGATTTCCTCTGAACACCATGAAGCCTGGATTTCGACCGGATAGCAGTACAGAACACCATGAAGCCTGGATTACGACCAGATAGCGGTAAGAGAAACTGTGAAGCCTGGATTACGAACAGATAACAGTAAGGGACACTATGAAGCTTGGATTACGACCAAATAGCAGTTCACCCAGCCAAATACTATGAAGCCCGGATTACGACCAGATATTAATAGGCCCAAAGCCAAAGGGGAAGCCCGGATTACGACTGGATAACCATTTGATCTATTCTGAAGCCTGGATTACGACCAGATAAGAAGTAAAGTATTGCGAAGCTTGGATTTCGACCAAATAGCAGTACAGAACACCATGAAGCCTGGTGTTGTACCCCAAAATTTTCCCTCCCCTATTCTTCAAGATTTGCCAAGTCAAAAGGTTCAAAATCTCCCCAAGGGTTGCACAGTTCAAAGGCCTTCTAACAGTCAAAAACTAGGGTTTTGGATTTGGCAAAGAAATTGAAGCTTTCAAGGGTCCAATCAAGTCCCACATGCCTATAAACATGTTCAAGCATCCTCATGCCAAGTTTCAAGACTCACAGCACAAAATTGCACAGTCAAAAACCCTAATTGCTCAACAGTCAACTGCAGGGGCAAAATGGTCATTTGACAGTCAAAAGTTCAAATTTTTGGTCAACATCTTATTTTGAAGCCACAAACATCATTTTATCAATTCTTGATCATGATTCTCAAAGCATGGCTCAAAAAGTCTCAAGATGCAAAAGTTTCCATATTTGGACAGTTGAAAAAGTCAACTGTAACTTGACCAAGGCATAACTTCCACATGGTTTATCATAAAAATTCCATCCAAAGCTCATTTTGAAGAGAATGAAATTTCCTATAACTCCTCTTCACACTTCAAGTCCAAGAAATGCTCTCACAAAAAGTTATCAATTTCAACATTATAGGTCATTTTCAAAAGTCAACAAAAAGGGACTTTAAGTCAAAGACCATAACTTGAGATTGGTAAATCAAAATGACATGGGACCAAAGGAATTGGTTAGAGGACTTCAAGACATTTTCAAAATGTCCAAGAACATGAACAAAGCTTAAAAATTGAGCAAGATATGCCTTGTGGAAGTTGGGAAGTTTTTGGGTATTTTGAAAAGTCAACTTTACTTCAAATGCCTCAAAATTGCTAATGGGCCACATTTTCTTCCAAGATTCATCATCCAAAGGCTATGCACGACCATTTGGCCCAAAGGGGATTTATTTAATCATTTTTATTATTTATTTGAATTTTTAATCACCATTAATTCATTTAATTAAATAAAATATGAAAAAAATACTAAACAAATGTATTTGAATCTTTTTATGCAGCATTTGCTCTCATTGGCTACTCAAGATTCGTGCACACCCAAAAAAGGAAAGATTTGGCCATGATTGGTATCAAAACACATGAAAAAGGTTGAAAAAATATGCCATTAAAATCAAATATTGGATTCATGATTACAAGGGTTTTTGGACTCAATTTCTTACCCTAATCCATTGGCATACATATACAGATGCAAACCCTAGTGCTCACAACCTTCAAGCTGCGCCCCATATCAAAAACCAAGTTTGCATTTTTTGTCCAAAATTTCAAAACTGAAAACGACATTAGAGTTGATTTCAAGACAAAATATTGATTCCAATAGCTTGCCAAGGCCTCAAGGAACGTTTCTGGATCAAAACCACTGCTTCTAACGCAAGGAATTGGTAGAACGAACCCGTCCTATTCATAACTTTTCTCATATTCATGTCTCATGATTCATGCGTTATTTTCAATTTCTAATGCTTGATTTGTATTAAGTTAATCATTCTAAAGCTAACCATGCCATTTAATTGAGTTTTCGTGCTTTATACATGAATCTACCATTGAAGCTTGCTAGGGTTTCAGAACTGTAAAATTAGGGCTTCCTTATTCTGGAAAAATTGAGACACGAGACCAGGGCCATTTGAACTGGAAGCTTCACACGAACTCAATCCATAGGTCGCGCTCAATTTATGAGCAACCAGGACCTATTCGCTATTTTCATGTTTATCACTTAGTGGGGGTTTAAAACCCCCGCTATTTAGTTTGTTTTTTCAGGCAAAAATGCAGAACAATTGGAGAAGAAGGTGAGGTGTAAGCCAGCGGTTGGTGCGTTTGAATTTCGCGCGAAAAAACACCACTAATCGTTGTTTCACGTTATTTTGTTTATTGGTCATATTATATACAAAGCGCGTAAATGGTTCAGATGGCAAGGCGTTAATTTGGTAAACTCTGGGACCTGGGTTCGATTCCCAGGTCCCCTCCCTTTCTCATATTATTTTCTTTTCCATATTCCTACGCAGTGCACATTCCAGGGGTTCAACGTACACCCAATACCAAAGCTTGCCAAGTGTCCAAGAGACAAATCTGAAGGCCAGGTGAGAGGTCCATCATACACCTCCATTGACCATGCCACACGCGCGCTGAAAAGTCAACCAAAGGCCTTAGATCATTGGGCCTGTTTGCTACAATAATGCCTCCAAATTGGGGTCAACACCCCCCAAGTGTTTGTATTTCTTTTCTTTTTCCTATTTTTTATTATTTGTTTTAATTTAATTATTTCCTTTTAATTCATAAATTAATATTTTCCTAACATAAAAAATACCCAAAAATTCAGAAACTATAAAAAATAAAAAATATATTTTATTTAATGTTTTCTTTGTAAATAAATTGTATTAATTAATTTAGTTAATTCTAGGTTTAAATTTTAATATTTTTTGTAATAAACTAAAAAATGTAGAATTAGGGTTTTATACTTTTATCCTTTTTTCTTTTTCACCATATTTAATTATTAATTATTATTTTGTAAATAAAATTTACCATGTAAATAATTAATTAAAATTAGGTCAAACTAAAAATATTTCTTAATAAATAAAAAATAGTTAGAACTAGGGTTAATTAACTTTTCTTTTTAATTCCAATTTAATTTTCTTACTAAAAATCCATAAATCCAAAAAAGTCAAAAATAATTTCCTTTTCTCATTTAGCTTAATTAATTTGTTAATTATAATTTAATTTCCTTAAAAGGGTCCAACGCCCTCGCATTCGATCATAATTCTAATTCGCGCGCTTATTTTATTTCCTTTTTATGTAATTCTCCCAAAGCCATGTAATAGATTAATTAGGATATTTATCTTCCGCACTTTACTTTATTTCAAATCGGGTCTTGGATTAATTTGGCGATGTAGACCCGCGCCTTTGTAATAGCGTAGGACTTTTACCTTCTCGCATCTTTTTTAACTGTTAATAATTCGCATGAAAGAATGAATGTCAAAAATAAAAACAACGCGTAGATCACCAATGCATGACAAGACAAAAATATCTGAAAACGACACACAAATCACACACCACCCCTAGGGTACGTCTCACTGTTGCCTTGCCCCTCGAAAGGTGGTCGTCGAGTAGAGGATGTTTTAGTAAGTCCTCATGTCCATGAACATGGCATGAGGGTAGCTTCTAAGGTGTCTTCCTATTGCTCTGGTGATCACCATGTCCCGAACCCTCGAATTGACCCGAACACCTCCAACGGTGGTGCTACCTACCTCTCAATGGTGGGATGGCACTACTTTAAGGACATTTACACAGACGAATTCCTTAGGGTAGGTAGACGACTCTAGATACTTGCTCTAATTTCAAAACAAATCAAAAATACTTTTCACACCGACACCTTCTCAAAAAGCTTTCGAAAGCAACTTTTCAAACACTCTTGAGGACTGATACAAGAGTCGAACTGAAATTTTCAAAGAAACTTTTTAAAACCCACAGTTGAAAAGCAAACAAACCATTTTGAAAACACAAATGAGCAAGTATCTAAGAGCCCATGGATAACCATGGATAGAAAGGGTGCTAACACCTTCCCTTTCTATAATCTACCTCCCGAACCGAGAGCAATCTCTATAAGGAATTTTTCTGTGCTTTTGTCCTTTCCATTTGGAGAAAATAAAAGACGGTGGCGACTCTTGCTTCGGCGACATTTCACGAACCAGCGTTAAACAGTCAGTTCCAGATCCACCGATCACACCTGGATTCGACCAGATAATGGTATAAAGCATCGTGAAGCCTGGATTACGATAAAAGGACTGAAGCCTGGATTACAACAGATAATAGCACAAGGCACTGCGAAGCTTGGATTTCGACCTAATAGCAGTTTACCTGGACAATTACTAAGAAGCCCGGAGTCGACCAGATATTAGTGTGCCCTAAGTTCAAGTTGAAGCCCGGATGCGACCGAATTACAACTCATTTCCTTCTGAAGCCTGGATTACGACTAGATAAGAATCGAGAATATTGTGAAGAACGGATTACGACCGGATAGAAAGTTTAATCTCATCTCCCCAGTAAATCACTGTAAAAGCCTGGATTACATCCAGATAGCAGTTGATCTTATTACTATGAAGCCTGGATCACGACCAGATAGTAGTTCATTTTCACTTCTTCGACGAAGAGACGATTCCTCAACAAGAATAACGAACGACCGAAGTTCATAAAATTCAACTTTTCTCAAAACAGATATAACTCCCGAGTAGAATAACGGACGATCGAAGCTCCTAAAATTCTATTTCTCTCAAGACAGAGATCAGCACTCCCCAGCGTAGTCTTCCTCAACAACAGGTATACTGGCTATTCCTAAGGAATCTCTTAGACGATCGACACTCCTTCAAATGGCATCTTTAAGCCCATCTTCCATCATCAATCTCCAAATGGCATCTGTAATCCCATTCCCGAAATCGCAAGACGGACACCACTTCATGCGAGTGCAAATTTCTGGGCACTCTAGTGTTCAATCCTCTTTCACCTTCGGATCACGAAAGGCCAGCAAGTCAATCTATATCCTCAGGTTTAAGAAGATTGAACAGGGGCAACTGTTGTACCCCAAAATTTTCCCTTCCATATTTCTCAAAACATTTCAAGAAAGATCCTCAAGTTGCTCAAGGAAGTCTAAGGGTTAACCAGACAAGCCCTCTCCTAAGGCAGTCTATCTCAAATTAGGGTTTCATGTTGCACCAAGATACTTGAGTTCAAGGGATCCCAAATGCCCACCAATGTCCTAATATGTTCTCAAGATCATCCATGTCAAGTTTCAAGCCCTACAGAGAAAGTTTGCTCAGTCAATTACTCAAAGGCTTGAAAATCGACTGTACTAGGGCAAAAGTCAACTGTGGCCCACATACAGTCAAACTTCAAGATTTTTGGTCAACATCCTCATTTTGAAGTATATTTCATCATTTGATCAAGGGTTGATCATTATTCATCAAGGATTACTCACAATTCATCAAGAACCAAAAGTTGCTAAATTAGGGTTTTGTAGGAAAAGTCAACTCAATTTTGACCAAGCATAAATTTCTCATACTTTATGAGAAATGACCTATCCAAATATCATTTTGAAGAGGATGACATTCCATACAATCCATCTTCATCTCCAAATTTTAAAATATGCACTCACAAGAAGTTATAAATTTGGACATTATAGGTCATTTTGAAAAGTCAACAAAAACACCTTTTTTATCAAAGCTTCATACATGAGCATGGAATATCAAATTAAGCTGAGACCAAAAGGGTTGCTTAGAGGATATCTCAAGCTTACTAAAAAGTCCAAGAACACCTTAAAAGAGTCAAAATTGAGGAAATTATGCATTGGTGAAGTTAACCCATTTTGCAAAATTGGCAAAAGTCAACTATGCCTAAAATTGCAAATTTTGCCAAATAGGCCCAATATTTTTCACTTGTTTTGAGTTGGAAACATGGTCCACGAGCCATAGCCTTTTCCACTTGTCATTATCTTATTTTTATTATTTTATTTTGATTTTTATTTGAATTAAATCAATTTTAATTAAAATAAATCATGAGAAAATCTAAAGCATTGAAAACTCAAGATTTTGTACTTGTTTCAGGTCTCAAATCCAGTTGGCAAGTATTTGAAATCGTGCAAGGCATTGGTGTGGACAAAAAGATTGGTTTTAGGCTATTTTAGAAAGATATTCAAAATGAATCAAATCAAAATCAAATTCATTGATGGAGGAAGATTGAGATCAGTTTTGGAACCCTAATTCAGTCCTTGATATATATTGAACCATTGCAGACCTAAAAGGAGGCTAGAGAGAGGCGCAACATCAAGAACCAAACTTTGAAAAAACAAGAAAAAGTGCAAACATGAATTCATACTTTGAAGCAATTTCAAGATCCTTTGACTATCCCAATTGCTTCATGGGAGTGTAAGCAAGCTAAATCAATCAAGAACAAGCCTTTTCCAGTACCAAAATGCGCTGTAAGTCATCCACGACCTTGGTTCTTTCTTGGAATCGAATTGTACAATTCTGTCACTTATAGCACAAAATAATCATAGATTCTTATTCCTTAACACATTTGCAAGATATCCATATCATCCAATTGCATTTTTGTGGACTGAATTGAGAATTACCATTGTTAGGGTTTGTGATTTCGTTTTAGGCTTTTTTTATGCAGGCAAAATTAGCCCCTATAAAGGGTACCATAATGCTTAGGATGACAAGACGGTTCGATCCATGGCATTAGATGGCATTTATATTGCTCATGGAGGATTTTGGAACGAGCTCAGTTTGTAGTGACGGACAAACGTCTGTAGGTAAAAGTCTGGGACTTTTTACCAACGGACCAAGGACAGGGATGATGGCGTGGCATCACCTCACTCGTCCGTTTGAAAATTCGCGCAAGTTTTTCTATATCACGCTTGTTTCTAATATAATAATTGTTTTGTATTATATAAACAACTAACACAAGTGGCGCAGCTGGTAGCCAGGCGAGTGTATATTGCTTCAGGACCTGGGTTCGAATCCCAGGTCCCCCCTTTCTTTCATATATTTTGCCTTTTCAGGATCCAACGCACACCAAAGACCAAGGTCTCTCATGGGACTTCATCGTCCAGTCTGCCAAGTGGCCAGATGGCCATATCCAAGGGCCATCCATGAGGGAGCACCAAACGCCTAGTCAAGCACGTATCATCAGTTCCTGGAAGTCAACGTGGACTTCAGATTGTTGGGCCCAAGCTTGCTATCTACACCCCCTTCAGATTACTTCCAGGCCCAATAATTCTTTCTCTGTTCTTTTTTCATTTGTTTTATTTAATTTAATTAACTTTTACTAACACAACTAATTATTTTCTTTTTATCAAAAAATCACAAAATATTTTTTTCATCCAATTAAACTTAGGACATTTATTTTTTATCAAAAAATTAAATTAATTTAATTAGGTTGTTAATTTTAGATAACTTTAATTCCTTTTGCAAATAAATTAAAATTAATTAGAATAATTAGGGTTTTATTTCTAACTTAATAATATTTTCTTTTTTCTTAAAATAACCAAAAACACTAGATTAGGTTAAATAATTATTTTCATTAATTAATTTAATTAACTAATTAATTGTGCATTTAATTAAAAACTTAATTCTTTTTTTCTTAAAAAATATTAAAAACAACAAAACATTTTTCTTTTAATTAGGTTAAAAAAGGGTCAAAACCCTAATTTTTTCTTATCATTCTAATTTCATCGCGCGCGCTTTTTTATTATTTTTACCATATTGATGTAACGGCCCACAAGTTGTAATAGTTTAAATAGGACTTTTATTTTCATTTATCGCTTTATTTTTAAGGGTTTGTTTTTGGCTATGTAAATACCCGAAGCCTTGTAATAGCGTAGTTTAATTTCCGCATTTTTAATTCTGCAAATATTAACTGTTAGATGTATGATATTAGGATGCATGACAAGAATGTATGATTAACTTAAAAACGGTTAGATAACCCTAAAATGTGCAAAGATAAACAATCTGAAATTGAATAACTCGCACATGCGCACTCCTAGGGTACACTCCCACTTGGTTGCCTTCGGTAAACGGTCATTAAGTATAGGATATTTTAGTGGTCGCTCTTTTGTCTAAACAAAGATCAAAGTCCCTCGGAAAAGTTGCCTCGGAATGGTTGCCTCGAAATTGTTGACTCGAATAAATTGATCTAAGACATTAGGGTTATTACTAAGACGTCCTAACATTGCTTTAGTGACCGCACGTCCCTTTCGAATTGACCCTCAAAACTCCAACGGTGGTGCTACCTACTCACCAATAGTGGGATAGCACTGTCTAAAGGAAACAAACATAGAAAGATTCTTTTTTCGAGTAGGTAGAATAGCTCTTAAGTACTTGCTCAATCCAAACAAACTTTTTCACACTTACACTCCTTTACAAACAAAGCTTTCAAAAACACTTCGTAACACTCTTGAAGACAGAAGCAAGAGTTAAATAGAAGTTAAAAACTTTTCAAAGCACACAAACACAGAGAAGCAATTTTGAAAATGATGAGCAAGTACCTAAGAGCCTGTAGATAACTACGGATAGAAAGGGTGATAATACCTTCCCTTTCTATAATCTATCCCCCGTACTCAGAAAATCTCGAAAAAAGGAATTTTTCTATGCTTTTTTCCTTTCCTCTTGGATAAAATAAAAGTCGGTGGCGACTCTTGCTTACCGCGACATTTTACGAACACAAACGCAAAACGCAAACCAGTAATTCCTAAAAAGAAACGATCCCAGTTCTGGCCACCGTATCACAAACATCTTCCTCCAAATTCCACTCGGGAAACCTCACAGACTTCAGCGAGGGAAACAAAATGTTCGAAGCTCACACTTCTGTCGTGGCTGATTTTACTAGCGAAAACAATACCATATCACTGAGACATCAGTTGTGAATGACATACTGACTTCATTGGGGAGGGTAATACATTCTTGTGAAAGGAGACATCGAGACATTCCTTAATATTGAGAGTGAAAATTGCGCCAACTTCTCCGGGGAGAAAGTTTGAAACCTCATGGGGATAGCAATTTCAGATAAGTATACCACCTCAACTTAACCTGGGGAATTAAAAAAAATCAAGCACTACAACAAGAAAACTTATGGAGATTTTAAATCCAGTCTAGCACTGGGAGGGAGAAAACCCAAAAAGTTGATAGTCGTTTTAACACTTCTTAAATAAGACATTGCCCTTGCCTGACTGTTGGGCAACAAACAAAATGCTAGTACTTCCGAAAGGAGATTCTTCGCAAATGAGTCCAAATCACATGCACAGGGAGAAAATAATTTTATTTATATGAGTGAATCCTTCACTGTGGAATTTTGGACAGAGCTTTCATATCATGCAAATCTTTGAGTTTATCCATCCTTGAAGTCACTAATTGTGTTCCCCTTGTAAAAGCTTTTCAAAAAATAATTTATGTTATTTAATTTGTTTGCTTTGATCATTACTATCAATAATAAATGAAATCTTTATAAGCTAAATAAAAATAAGAATTAGATAAGAGGCTCAAACTTTATTAATAGAATGGTAGTCTGCAAATGGAAAGACTCCATAGATAATTACAAAGTTTGGAACATGGTAATATATATTGGAAAAGATACATTGAAATACAATGACCACTATCCTCCCTAACAACTTTGAATTCCTTAGCCGAAACTTTGGTCGAAGAGTAGTAAGATCCAAGCAGATTGTTGCTCCAATGATCAAGTCTTGTCTGATGCAGTTACTTGCCAGAAAAATCCCTAACTTTTTCCTATGATGCCCTTGCGGGTCTTCAACCTACCGGGAAAGTTTATTCTATTTATATCTCTAATTTTTTCCTATACTGCCCTTTAGGGTTTTCGGCCTACCGAGACACTCCTTTTTACCTAAGCCGCCCTTTCGGGTTTTCACCTTAGTGAGTTGTTCTTTTATTTTCCTAGGCAAAGTATTTCTTGACTGCATCAGCATTCACAGGACGTGGGATCTCCTCACCATCCATTGTTTTAAGAATCAGTGCACCTCCAGAGAAGGCTTTCTTAACAACATATGGGCCTTCAAAATTGGGAGTCCACTTTCCCCTAGAATCAGCATTAAAAGACATGATCTTCCTGAGCACAAGGTCGTCTTCTCTGAATTCACAAGGTTTGACCTTTTTGTCAAAAGCTTTCTTCATTATTTCTGGTATAACTGACCATAACACAAGGCAATCA
Source organism: Vicia faba (assembly GCA_948472305.1). NCBI lineage: Eukaryota > Viridiplantae > Streptophyta > Magnoliopsida > Fabales > Fabaceae > Vicia > Vicia faba. The sequence continues at coordinate 866,681,945 of OX451737.1, forward strand.
TTCTTTTCTCTTCAATGAAATTCAACTGGTCAAACCTATACTGGACCCATTCAGCCTCTGACAACTTGGCTTCCATTATTACACACAAAGTTGGAATTTCCACTTTAATGGGGAGCACTGCTTCCATGCCATATACAAGGGAGAACGAGGTTGCCCCTTTTGAAGTGCGTACAAATGTTCGATACCCATGCAGAGCAAAAGGGAGCATTTCATGTCAATCTTTATAAGTAACAACCATTTTATGGATGATCTTCTTGATGTTCTTATTAGCCGCCTCAACAGCTCCATTCATCTTTGGCCTGTAGGGAGATGAATAATGATGGACAATCTTGAATTCCTCACAAAGTTCAAACACCATTTTGTTATTCATATTTAATCCATTGTCGGTGATAATCCTGCTTGGCACACCATACCGACATATGAGGTTGTTCTTGATGAAACGCACTACCGCCTATTTAATGACATTAGCATATGAAGTTGCCTCCACCCGTTTGGTAAAATAATCAATTTCCACCAAGATAAAACAATGCCCATTTGACTCCTTTGGTTCAATCATCCCGATCATGTCAATACCCCACATGGAGAAAGGCCATGGGGAAGAAATAACATTCAGAAGTGTCAGAGATACATGAATTTTATCAGCATAAATTTGGCATTTATGGCACTTCTTGGAAAATTTGTAAAAGTCAGATTCCATTGTCAACCAATAGTAACATGCCCTAAGCATCTTTTTTGCCATTGAATGTCCATTGGCATGGGTACCAAATGAACCTTCATGAACCTCATCCATCAACATGTCTGCTTCGTTTCTATCCACGCATTTGAGCAAGACCATGTCATGATTTATTTTATACAGTACATCTTCGTTGAGGAAAAAGCAGCCCGCCAACCTTCTCAATGTCTTTCTATCCCTATTAGAAGCACCAATTGGGTATTCCTGGGTTTGGAGAAAATGCTTGATACCAGAATACCAAGGTTTTTCATCAACCACATCCTCTCTTGCAAACACATGAGTCGGTCTATCCAAACATCATACCGTAATACGAGGTACATAATTCTAAGTATTAACCTGATACATAGAAGTCAGAGTTTCCAAAGCATCCGCCATCTGATTTTAATCTCTTGGAATATGATGGAATTCAACTTTATTGAAGAAGGGTATCAGTCTTCTAGCATAATCTTTGTAAGGGATCAAGCCAGGGTGACGAGTATCCCATTCTCCTTTAATCTGATTAACAACCAAAGCCGAATCACCATACACATCTAGAACCTTGATTATGAGATCAATGGCCTCCTCGAGACCCATAATGCAAGCCTCATACTCCTCCATATTATTAGTATAATCAAATGTCACCCTTGCAGTAAAAGGAACGTGTGATCCATGGGGAGTGATGATCATCGCACCAATTCCTTTTCCATAAGCATTCACTTCTCCATCAAATACCATGCCCCAGCGAGATTCAGGATTTGGACCTTCTCCAGGTAAAGGCTCATCAAAATCTTGCGCTTTCAAGAACATCACATCCTCATCGGGGAAATCCAACTTGAGAGATTGATAATCATCTACCGATTGGTGAGCAAGATAATCCACCAGCACACTGCTTTTTATGGCCTTTTGAGTGTGGTACTCAATGTCGTATTCAGACAATAACATTTTCCGGCGGGCAATTCTCCCTGTGAGAGCAGGATTTTCAAATAAATACTTAACTGGATCCATTTTGGAAATCAACCAAGTAGTATTATTCAACATATACTATCGCAACCGCTTTTCCACCTAGGCCAGAGCACAACACGTCTTCTCCAACATAGAATACTGTGACTCACAATTAGTAAATTTCTTACTAAGGTAGTATATGGCATATTCTTTCTTTCCTATTTCATCTCGTTGTCCCAAAATACAACCCATAGAACTATCCAACACTGTTAGATACATGACCAACATTCTTCCTTCAACGGGAGGGAGCAAGATAGGAGGCTCAAGCAGATATTCTTTGATACTTTTAAATGCCATTTGGTAATCATCTGTCCACACACAACCTTGATCTTTCTTTAGCAACTTAAAGATCACTTCACATGTTGCAGTCATGTGGGAGATAAATCTGGAAATATAATTCAGACGCCCAAGGAAGCCTCTAACTTTCTTCTCAGTCCTTGGAGCAGGCATTTCTTGGATCGCTTTGACCTTATCTGGGTCAACTTCAATCCCTTTCTGGTTGACAATGAAACCCAACAACTTCCCTGATCAGACACCGAAGGTGCACTTATTTGGATTCAATGGGGATGATACTTCCTCAAACGCTGGAATAACTTCAACAAATCTTCCACATGCCCTTCTTCGGTCTATGATTTGGAAATCATGTCATCAACATATACCTCAATTTCCTTGTGCATCAGATCATGGAATATGGTAGTCATAGCCCTCTGGTACATTGTACCAGCGTTCTTCAACCCAAAGGGCATCACTTTGTAACAGAATGTTCCCCAGGGTGTGATAAACGTTGTTTTTTCCATGTCCTCAGGAGCCATTCTTATTTGATTATATTTGGAAAATTCATCCATGAACGAGAATACTTTGAACTTTGTGGTGCTATCAACCAACATATCAATGTGTGGCAACAGGAAATCATCTTTCGGACTAGCTTTATTTAGATCTCTATAATCCACACACATGCAGACTTTACCATCTTTCTTTGGTACAGGTACAATGTTGGCTATCCATTGAGGATACACTAATGTCACAAGAAAACCGACACTTATTTGTTTTAAGACTTCTTCTTTGATTTTTACTGCCATATCATGGTGAGTTCTTCTCAACTTCTTCTTGATGGGCGGGCACTCTAGCTTCAAAGGCAAATGATGCTCCACTATATCAGTATCTAGACCCGACATATCTTGGTATGACCAAGCAAAGATGTCCACATACTCTTTCAATAGCTCAATCAACCTTCTCTTCACATCAGGATGAAACGATGCTCCAATCTTGACTTCCTTTGGCTCTTCTTCTAAACCCAAATTGATTGTTTCCAATGTCTCTTTATATGACTGAATGGTATTTTCCTCTTGCTCGAGCAACCGTGAAACCTATTATGGAATCTCATCATATTCTTCTTCTTCCGTCCCAAACACGTGATATTCAAAGTTGGGAGAGGGTGCAGGGTCATTGTATTCAACATGTTTATTAATTAATCTACACATGTGATTTGTGATTGCTTTTAGAAACTGACACATATATCAAGCAATTATGCATATTTATTTTGAATTAAGATTCTATTCAAAAGGGTTTTTTATTATTACCATTTTCCATGAAAAAGAAGAAAAATAAAAGACATAATTTTTAGAATCAAAGACAACTTTTATTTATGATTTTAATGATCAAATAAAACAGACAAGCCCATCAATATTAACTTTCATCTTAGGTATAATGAAAGCTTTTTGCAAAGAAAAAACAAATTACTTTGAGACATGGATGCAAGAGAGAACATCATAAGTGACCCAGTTCTGGATTCTGACTCCAGACGTCACATGACTCGGTATTTCCTGATCTTCTCAATCATCCTCAATAGCATTAACTCCAGAAACAGTTGGATGGAGGTAGCCTCCACTGCGGAAAACATCATGATAGCTGCTCATAGTAGACTTTGGATTCAAACTTTCGCCTTTGCCATTCTTGGTTGAGAACCCCAAACCAGCCCTATTCTTATTTACTGGAGGGTCAATGACTTGTCCCCATACTTTACTTGGACCATTGTGCACAACCTGTTGAGCATCTTTGAATGAATTCATAGAGTTCTCATTCCCTCTCACATTATCAACAGATAGAGCCTAGAAATGCTTCCCCATAGCAGCTTCATCTGCCTCTACAACACTGAAAGATGATAGATGAGATATCAGCAATGCTTGCTCTCCGTTTATAATAACCACTTTACCTTCACGTACGAATTTTATCTTTTAGTGCAGAGTGGAGGTATCAGTCCCTGCTTCATGTATCCATGGCATTCTGAGTAAACAACTATATGTGGGTATAATATCCATGACCTGGAAAGTGATCTGGAATAGATGCAGACCTATGTGAATAGGCAAATCGACCTCCCTAATAACCGACTTTCTTGACCCATCGAAAGCTTTGACAATAATACCACTTGGGCGCATAGGAGCCCCTTAATATTTCAACTTCATCAGCGTACTTCTCGGTATCACATTCAAGGAGGATCCATTATCAATTAAAAAATTTGATATTGAATCTCTTTTATAGTTCATGGATATATGGAGAGCCAAATTGTGATTTCTCCCCTTGTCAGGAAGTTCATCATCGCAAAAGCTTATGTTATTACATGATGTAATATTACCTACCACACTTCTGAATTGATCTATCGGCATGTCATACTCCACGAAGGTCTGGTTCAACACCCTCATTAAGGATTCTCTATGGGCAGCATAATTCATCAACAATGAAAAGATAGATATTTTTGAAGGAGTCTGCAATAACTGATCCATAATTCTATAGTCGCTCATTTTGATTATCTTTAAAATATCATATACGTCCTTCTCCAGGGTAACACGACTGGATTCCCCTGAAACCTTCTTATCTTCAGCACTTTCCATAGCCTTCTTTCCAGCATTATCATTTATCTGAATAACTGGTGGAAACACACGACCGCTACGGCTCACTCTACTAGTTTCAGCAATATTTCCAACACTAGACAAAGGATGAATGGGAACTTCCACACCATCCTCTAAAATTGTAGCATTATACTTATATGGTACAACCTTTTCAGATTTGTAAGGAGCGGGCCCTGGAAAGAAAATTACCACAGGGGTAACAACTGGCTTGCTACAGTATTCAATTTCAACAGGGGAAGAATCACTGAAACACGACACAATCACGTTTACACCTTCTTTAGAAAATTTAGACATTAAAGAATCATCGTCGGAGAACATACCCTCATCTGAGGAGAAGAATTCATCTGCATAAGCATACTCATCACCTGACTCTTCCTCAGCCAAGTAAACTTCAATCTCCTTGACCTCATGGTAATCATCTATTTTCCCTAAAACCTTGATAGTTCCATTATCCAACAATAACTGAATACATTTCCTTACAATTGAACATCCTCGGGAATCCCTGCAGCAAACCCGACAAGATCCATAGTGGTGCTCTACCTGACCAGCCATGTGGCAGAAAGTAGCATGTAACTGCACAAGATCATCATTCATATATTCCACATCAAAGATTATGAACTCTCCAGGACATCCATAAACCATTTTTACTTATTCCTAATACTCTGCTCTAGGCCTGATTATATGGATGAGGCCCTCATCCATCATCTCTTGCAAATCAGCCTTTATCTTATCGTAACCTTGTATATTAATACTACAAATACCACAACCAGCATGGTCGTGAGTATAGTAAATAAACTGGAAAAGGTATGAATGCATCTTTACCAAATCTCCTCTAACAAAGTTAATATCATAAATGCGAAAATCCCTTGGACAACCAGCAACCATGTTAATTTCATTCGTTCCTACGTGCTTTGGGAGAGGGTTATCTTTTACAGTAGGACTGATATCTTTGAAGGATAAAAGGCCAGATCTAACCATTTTATGTACCTTAGAATTTAGAGGATAACAATTTTCTACATTATGCCCCGGTGCAGCCTGATGAAAAGTGCATGTCTGATCTTCCTTGTAGTACCAAGGTAAAGGAGATGGTATAGCAGGAGGTTTCCTAGTCTGGACCAACTTTTTCTGGATCAATGTTTGGAGTAGCTCCGCATAACTCATAAGGATAGTGTCAAAAGGTTCTCTCCTCTGATTTTCCCCTTAACTTCCTTGAGGGGCTGGTCTTTGATAAGCAATTGTAGTCGGAACCGTATTTACAACCGGAGTTACCAAGGCAACATGTTGATGGAGCTGATGATTTCTTCTAGAGGTATTAACCATTATCTCTTGAATAACAACATTTATATCTCCCTCTTTCTTCTTAGCAAATCCATATGATGGCTTCTTCAAATTGCTGGAACCTTCACTTTTTGTGAGACGACCTTCTCTCACAGCCTCTTCCAAACGAACACCCATTCCCACCATCTCAGTAAAATCATTGGGTGCCCTCGCCACCATTATCTCATAATAGAGTGCACCTAGTGTCTTCAGGAAAATCTTTGTCATTTCTTTTTCTTCCATTGGAGGAATCATTTGGGCGGTTACCTCACGCCATCTCTGTGCATATTCTTTAAATGATTCTATGTCCTTCTGGACCATGGCCCTGAGTTGATCATAGTCGGGCGCCATGTCCATATTGTATTTGTACTATCTGATAAATGCTTCACCTAAGTCATTAAAAGAATTAATACTGGCATTGTCCAGGCTCATGTACCATTTCAATGTTGCCCCAGTTAAATTGTCTTGAAAGAAATGAATCAACAGGCGTTGATCATCTGTATGGGTAGACATTCTCCTTACATACATCACCAAGTGAGCACGAGGACAAGTGTTGACCTTGTACTTTTCGAACTCCGGTACTTTGAACTTTGCAGGTATTTTCACATTTGGCACCAAACACATATCATTCACATTCTGCCCAAACATCTCTTTTCCTCTAAGGGCCTTCAACTCTTCCTGCATCTTATCAAACTGGTCTTGAAAATCATCCATTCTATAATAAAAACCCAAGCTTTCACTTGGTGCAGGAATGGGGCGATACATTTCATCATTAGCAAACAGAACCACATTCACCGATGGAGGTGCAACATAGTGAATCTCGTTTCTAGCAGCAGGGGTAACATGCACCATAGGAGGTGCGGGAGTAGCAGTGGTCTGAGTTAGAGGAGCAATCTGAGGATCCTGATTAAAACCCTCTGGCATGAAGTTCTCTGGAATTCCCCAAGGATATCCCGGAGGCATACGATTCTGAACATCAACTGGAGTAGCAGAGACAGGAACAGTCGGAGCTTCAGTAGTAACCATTGTATGTTGAGGCTGAACAATCGGTGGCTGATTCTGAGCAGCCACCAAAGATTCCATCAGAGCAGTGATATTGGACATACCGGTATTCAGAGCAGAAACTTCCTTGTGCAGCTCACGATTCTCTTGTTCTAGGTTATCCATCTTCTTTCGGAAATTAGCTTGGGTATTGTACTGGTGAGACAACTTGCTGAACAAAGTAAAGAAGCTTAGTAAGACACCTGGATATGCACAAAAAATGCAATAAGTATGTAAAATATGATGCATGATGTGCAATGCACATGATTTATTTTATTGTTTTTTCAAGGGACTTAAAGATTTATAAACAATTTACAGATATCAAAGTAATAACACATTTGAAATAATGAAATTTTTTATTATAACTTCAAAATGGATTACAAGTTTCAATAATCCCAAGTACAAGATGAAAATAAAGTATAAAACCTTAAGAAGCAAAGCTGATGAAGATCACTCTTACGCTGACACTTCCCGGTAAGTCTGGCAATCTGAGCCTTCAACCTCTAGTTTTCTTCTGCATATCTGGTGGCGACCTCCTTCCATGATCTGAATCAGGAAGTGAGCAACTAAGGCCTGATTAAGGCTTAGGAGAAAATAAATCCCCTTGCCTCTTCATCGTCTCTACAACCCGACTCTCAAGAATCTGAATCAAGTCGTCTTTATACTTCAGGTCTGCTCGGTAGGAAACCTCTAGAGTCTGGAACTTATTCTTACAAGCTTCTTTTTCCTGATGCATCCTGACAAAAACAAGCTAGAGCTCTTCCATATCATCCAATGGGGGAGGAGTGGTCTTCACAAACTTATCAGGCATAGGTGCTTCTCGAGAATATGGCATCTTCAACTGAATAGCTCTTTCTTGTACCCACTATAGACAAGGCTCCAAAAAAACAGCCCCCTAGGTTCTAAGTCATTCCTACTCTTCATATGAATGTGACACCAGGCCTTCGCAATATGCTCCCTAGCTTCCTTATGGACTTCTCCCTCTTTCAGGAAGAAACTACTCAAATGAATACTATTTGGATTATCCTTCATTAGATATCCAAGTTGTCGTCATGCAAGAATAGGGTTGTAGTTAATTCCTCCTTTTGTACCAATAAGAGGTACGTTGTGGAAACTACCACAACTATCGAAAATCCCTACATTACGATAAGCCTGATGATACCAAACAATATCTGAATGAGTAAGTGCCATAACCTTAGGAGCCCAACGGGGTTCCTTCCTGACATCCCAGAAAGCATTAGACCTAGGCATATGAGAAGTAAACCATCGATACAATAGAGGTGTGCAGCATATGATCATCCCTCCATGATAAGAATACCTAAGATGAATAGAGTAATAAGAATCACCCAACAATGTAGGAACCGGGTTTCCAATCATAAATATCCTGATGGCATTTATATCAACAAATTTGTCTACATTAGGAAATAAGAACAACCCGTAACCAAGTAGAGAAAAGATGGCCTCAAAAGCAACCGTACTCTTCATCCTAACAAAGTAGCAAGCTTTCTCCAATAAGAACTGAGTTGGTAATCCTCTAACCCCTCCTTTAGTAGTCATGTGGGCTTCGACTTCAGACTTCCCCAGATGGATCAAAGCAGCAATCTCATGTAATTTTGGCTCCCCCTCCAAACCAGTAAAAGGAACACGATCCGTAATAGGTAAACCCAACTGATAAGAATATTACTCTAGTCTAGGCATCAACTGATAGTCAGGGAAAGTAAAGAATTAATACATCGGATCATAGAACTGGACTAAAGTCAAGAGAATACCCTGCTTCATCCTAAGCTTCATGAGAGCAATGATGGACCCATACTTCCTCCAAAAATCTGCAGAACACTCAATCTCAAGAATCAGTCTTATGAACTCATCTATCTTAGGATCTTTGAAACTGTATTTTCTGATCTTTCTTTTTCCTGAATCCATAGTAAAAAAGTACCTGAGATATTCACAAATAGTAAACTTTTAAGTTCCTTGAAATAAAATGTCTTTTAGAGATGCTCATGGGTCCATGAATGCATGATGCAACAACCACACACAAGATCACAAATATATGGTTCATAGGTTCAACGTCACGAGCATGAGGTCGAAGTTACTACCCGTAAGGTATGTTTTAAAAGTTATCACATGCCAAACAAGGTTCTAGAGGTTCCCAAAGTCTACATCCTTCCTTCGAGTATTACCAACTTCCTGATTACCTAGGTAATTAGTAATATTCTCAAGAAAAACTCGTCCGAGCATAGTATCACGTGACAACTACTTTGGATTACTCCGTCATAGCTTCCGCACTACACCTAAAAGGCCAAGATGGGTTAGGTATTCTACGGTCCTCAAATTCAGCAGGCTCCCAGTTTGAAAGCATTATGTCTTCCTGATTACTTGATAAATGACACTACAGTCAAAGGGGCCTCCACTGAGTGGGGGATCTCATGCCTTCTTTTTTGGGATTACTCCCTCAAAGTTAACATGACTATACTGCCCGTCCTATCTTAAGTTTTCCCAAGTCTGGGTATACGACTTATGAGAAATCACCAAGCACCTTAAAAACCATGGAAATCCTGACAAACATATATACAACATATAAGATATAACACATAATAGCACATATGCAGATATAAACAAAGATAGGCTCAACCCACGTAGGGATGGACTAGTAAGAGGTCAATCTTTCCCCAGTGAAGTCGCCATGTTTTCTATAGCGGTAGAAATGTTAAGACAAATCCATTGGATTGACTTGACTTATACAGATCAAAATAAAAATTGCCACTGCACTTTATTTTATCCAAAGGAATGGGAAAAGAGCGAATAACCCAAAAGAGGGGGGAAATATTCTAGGTAAGGGGGTTGGTTATGCAAAGGGAAGGTATTATCACCCTAAACATCTACGGTACTCCGCAGGAACCTCTTTGAAAAATCTGTATGTTTTGGCTATAAAATGTTGTATAAATAAAATAGATTGTAAAGATGAGAAAAGAAGTATTTTTTATGATTTTTTTGCACCCACCGAGGTTGCGAACCTTTAGTGTCTACGTACCACCTTCCATGCAATAGGGGATCAGGGTACACGTAGTTCCTCTTTAAAAAAAAATTAAAAAAACAAAAGTGTGTTGGTTAATTTTAAGAGACAAGATATCATTGCCATTGTTCGTGTGTAAAACATACTTACTACCCACAATTATGAGGAAGGATAATTTGCATCATCTCAAAGTGGAGGATATGGCTTGGATTTTAAAATCCATAATGCCTCACCCAACACCCAAGTGGAAAATATCTCACTTTACAACATATTGTAGAGAAGTATAGTTGTTTGCATCACTACAAAGATTGACAAGAGTCCAATCTTTTTGAGAAAAGTTTAAAGATAAAAGCCAAAATGGAAAAATGGTTTGAATGAGATTGATTGACTTTTAGTCCTCTCACTAAAAAAATGTCAAGGTATTATTAAATTGATTGAGATTTGATTAAGAAAGTATTTTGAAAATGCATGGACCTATGTCTAAGTTTATTATGAAAATAGTTCAAGTTTTTAAAACAGGAAGAATTTTCAAAAGGAGGGAGAAGACTTTTTTTGAAATTAAAGAAGATGGGAGGAGATGAAGAGACTATCCTAAAGCATGAAGTAAAAGCTAGGGAAGATAACCATATAACCAACAAGAAACCAACATTTCACACAATGAGTCAATGCAGAATTCCATCCTTTAGATTTGAAACTAAGCAAACAATTAATGAAACCTTTTAAGAAAACCATGATTCCACTGCATTAAGCATTCACAAAAATTGGGTAGAGTAACAGCTGCATACAGATGAAATCCATATTATGGACAATGTATGTAATCACAATAACTTACACACAAAACAAATAAACAATCCAATGTTTTGGGGTAAACCCCAAGAACTCCAGGAAAAATATCAATTAAGGTCACAAGGTCTTCAACGTAGGTTAAGGTTTCTACTCCTAAGTATAAGAAGTCCAACACTCCATAATGCCAAGGATAGTAACCAAGTAGTCCAAGTAACGTTAAAGTTTTTAGGGTTCAAGTTGATTATTAGGTATCTTAAAAAATAAATGAAAATCTCAAGTGAGAAAAATAAAAATGACATAAAATATAAAGGCTCAAGTAAGCAAAGATGAAAATGGCATGAAATTTAAAAGCTAAAGTAAATGGTACATAAAGTAAAGGCATAAAATAAAGTCAATTGTTAGAAATGAATGGTTAGTTGGATGACCATCTTGAAACTTGCATTTAGAACTCATTAGAGGATTGGTAGAAACAAATCCTCTCAACAATAAGTTGCATTTTCTTTTTGTCAAGTATATCATCCATTTAAGAATCTCAAAGTAACACTTAATGATCACTGATGTTTAAGTGATCCACTTTGACCAAAATTGATGAAGTTCCATTAGAGGATTGGTAGAACCAAAGCCTCATAACAATGGATCTCAAGGTTATTGGATCATAGGGTTCGAATTAACATACTTGGGCTTGCAAACATAGGTTTAGGCCACGAATGATCATTATCTCAAATCGGGACAAAATTTAGCGTTATGTTAAGCAATCGTAAATGGACTTATATAGAAGCCGCACCTATTTTGAGGTCGGTCAATAACAACCTATGTACTTCATATTTGGATAAATGATATAGAGATCATCATCCCATAATATGTAATACAATAAGAAAGTGGGTAAGATGAAGAGGTAAGGGGAAATGAATAAATCACATTTGAATTAAAACATTTAATCAAACTATTATTAAAATCATTCTCCATTTTTATGGAGTTAGACTCAACACCATGGATCCAATGATGTTAATAAAGTTCATGATCAAAATTTCAGTCCAAGACCAGCCAGAATATATAAAAATAAAATTGTTTTTAAAATAAAAATGAAAAAAAGGGTTTTTTAAAATGATTGAAAAAAAGAAAAAAAGAGAGAGAAAAATAGCAACTATATTCAAATTAATCAAGAAAAATTAAGTAAGACCATAGAAAAATCAGAAAGGAACTCAAATCTTTTTATGAAAATTTTGATAATTTTTAAAAGTCAGAAACTATTTTTAAACTAAATAAAATTACTCAAATAAATGGAAAATAGATCACAATTAGTAAACATTAAGATAAAATTCCATAAAATTTCCAAAAAGTCAGAAATAAGAAAAATGATATTTATCAATATTTTCATAATTTAAAAATGTCATAAAGTATTTTTAAAACAATTAAAATAAGGAAAATATGGTGAAAATTATGAAAAATACCAAACATCAAAACAAAAATATTAAAAAATACTCATAAAGTCAGAAATAATTCAAAGTATTTTTGTATATTTTTTTCATAATTTTTGGATAAAAAATAAAAGAGTTATGAATTTTTGAAATTTAAAACAATTAAAATATAAAATAAGAAAATAAAAATAAAACCAAAAAGATGTGGACCTTATTTGAAAATGTATTGGATCAGGAAAAAGGCAACCAATAAAAATAAAACAATTGGCGCACTATCATTTGTTGAGACGAGACATGTCAGCGTCTTCAACCTCCAGACGCCCTGCAATGGAGATTTCACGAGTTTCTTCAAATGGAAAAATTAGAATCCCAGACCAGTATCACTGGATTCGTCTCTTCAAGACGATCCTAACACCACCATCGCGCTAAATTTATATAAAGTGTGCAAGGAGATATGGATCAAAAACTCATAAAATAGCGAGTAACTTTCAATTGAGTTTTCTCTCTCAATTCTCAATGGATTTAAAAATTGTAAGAAGCACAAGAATCAGGAGAAGGAGTAGAGTAGGTTAGTGCTTTATTTGGATCCAAATGATGGAGAATTCTACGTGTTTGAAGTTTAAGAAGAAATCTCTGAAACTGGACTTTTGTAGCTTGAATTATGGCTCGTTCTGATTGGTTTAGATGTTGGAGAGTTTGTATGATGCCGAAGGATGATGAATGTGTAAAGAATTTTGGAAGAAAAGGTTAAATCTCAGAAATTGATTTCAAAACATTGAAGTTTGTGTGAGGTTTTGACAGGGTGTATTTGGCTCTCAAAGCTTAAAGAAATGAATGAGGGATGATCCTCTATTTATAGGGGAGTGAACGGGATCCTTAAGCGTCTGAGACGATGAAGTTTGGAGGGAATCGTATGGGTTTGTAGCATGAACAAAGTGTGACTTGTTTAGCATCAAAACTTACCTAAATCGTATGTTTCATGATGCTAAACGCCTTTGGAAAGTTGTTAAACATGATTAGAAGCAAAAACGCGTGGACAATTTGGGATTAGAAGCCAAAACAAAGAATTTAAAATCTGACTTGTGATGAAACTTCAGTTTCAAGTTACTAAATTCAAATCAATGGCATTCTCAACTTAAGGGGTCTTAGGGAATGATTCTTAAAGCTTTAGAAAGATAAGGTTACAAGATTTGCAATGGGAAAAGAATGGGATAAAATGGTTGCTTGAGCTGAAATTTGCAATGAGTCAAAGTTGGGAAAAAGAAGTTGACTTTCCATACTTAGAAAATTTCATAGTTTTTTCTTCAAAAATGGCTTATAATGTCTTTCATCCAAACATGGCCTTCCACTTGGAATTTTCTCTTGACCAAAAAAGATGGCATGAAATAGATCTCTTGAATGACATTTTGAAACTTGAACAATTCAAAATCTCTAAAAACTGAGAGAGTTATGATTTGTTGAAGTTGGAAAAATTCATAAAATGACCTATAATCGTTTGTATCCTTAGGGAATCTTCCATCCATTTTCATACTTTGAACATAAAATAAGGGTTGAAGTTCACATATTCAAGATCATTATGGAAAAAGGATGGGATCAAGGTGATAAAAATTGATTAAGTTATGATCATTTGAAGTCACATAAAGGAATTTGAGGGTTCATTTGGAGGACTTGTAATCTTTCTTCATCACCAGGTTTCTTACATACTAAATTTCCTTGTAACTTTTGAAGTGATTTGTTAATAACCCTTTGAAGAGAAGCATGTGTTTGGAATCACTCAAAAATACCAAAAGATGAGCAAGATATACACCTTTGAAGTTCAAAACCCTAACTCCTAGAGCAAGAAAAATGCTTTGGGAAATATTTGCAATTTTGATCAACCTTCTTGTACCAATACCTTTGTCATGTAAATAGAAGTTGTTGAGGATGATAATGAAAAGTAAAAGAAACCAACACCACTTGTATATCTTTATAATTGAAGGAGATATGCACTTGTGATCAATGGAAATAAATACTTGTCAATTTGAGTCAAACTTCTTCAATCAACCCTTGTACGTTTGAACTAATTTTGACAATCTTGAGGCATGATGAATCATAAAAGACTTTGTCATGATATTACTTTAAAACATATTTAATGATGAGGCTTGAATCACAATGAAGCATGATTGAGGAAAGCACAAAAATGAACTCATTAATCCCTAGATCAACCTTGACGGAATGTATTGTGCTTTCACCTATAATATCAACAATTTGGGCAAACACTCATTGTATTTATTAGTTAAAGGATAATCAATACAAAACATAGATGATCATGAAATACAAGTCAAGGTGCTTGGTGATTCCTCCTGGAGAAAAATTCAAAGATATGGAGAAGAACCAAACCCTAATGTGATCTTGTTATGATTGAATTGATATAATATGGTGAAGGGATCTGAGGGGCAAAAATTGGGGTACTACAGTTACAAGTTTACAAAGTGAGGTTCATGAATATATTACAAGATACACTCAAAACCCGTTTTATTTTAAATGTGTTTGAAATGGAATTAGTGAACCTAATTGTTTATGTGTAGTTGCTGCCTAATTTCATAGCCGTTTTCACAATTTCAGATTACTCTTGTGAAGAGTGAAATTTTGATCGTTCCAAGAATCTTACATTGTATGGTTCCAAAAGTTGTTGACTTCTCTACAGGTAATTAGTTGTTCTTTTGTTATAGCTACGGGATTAATTATAGTGTTTTTGTTTAGCTTACTTAGTAGTAAAACCATGGATAAAAAATGGATGTCTTCCAATCGATTGTCAAAAGAGTATGAGAATGGGGTATTAGAATTCGCTAAGTTTGCTGTTGAACATGCTGAAAATACCAGTCGAGTGAAATGTCCTTGCTTGAGTTGTTGTTATGGGGGTCGGGTTGACGCAGTTGGGTTGGAATCGCATTTACTGAGGAATGAAATTGATCGAAGTTATACATGTCGGATATTTCATGGTGAGAAAATTAACGGGAATGTTTAACCGGGGGATAGTACGATATATGCTTGAGACGACAATGGCACAGATACATACGATTGTGATCATGTCTAAGAGATTGCAGAAGCACTTGAAGAAGATCTTTAGGATTGTTCCAAAATGTTTGAGAGGTTAGTAAGCGATGAAGAGAAAGCATTGTATAAAGGTTGTACTAAATTCACAAGACTGTATGTAGTATTAAAGTTGTACAACTTAAAGGCGGGCAACGAATGGATGGATAAATGTTTACAGGGTTATTAGTCCTTATGAAAGATATGCTTCTGGAGGATAATGTTCTTCCTAATCGAATCTATGAGGCCAAAAAAATGTTGTGCTCTATTGTCATGAGCTATGATAAGATACATGCTTGTCCAAATGATTGCATTTTATTTCGAAATAAATATGCATCATTAAATGAGTGTCCTAAATGCGGTTTATCTCGATATAAGAAAAAATTGTCTCCAGTAAAAGTCTTATGGTATTTTCCTATAATTATGAGATTTAGACGAATGTTTCATAGTGAAACCGATGCAAGATACTTGACTTGGCATGAAAATGAAAGAATTATTGATGGAAAGTTTTGACATCTGGCAGATTCACCATAGTGGTTGAAAATTGATAATGATTATCCTGATTTTAGAGGAGAAGCAAGAAACCTTCGTTTGGCATTATCTACTGATGGAATGAACCCGCATTGTCTTCAACGTATCTAAAATACCACATGGACTGTGATTATTATGATTTATAACCTACCTCCATGGCTATGTATGAAGCGCAAGTACATGATGTTATCTATGTTAATTTCTGGACCTAAACAACCAGGGAATGACATAGACGTATACTTGACACCTTTAGTTGAAGATTTAAATATTTTGTGGGAGAACAGTGTTTATGATGGATATAAGAAACAAAGTTTCAATTTGAGGGAGATGTTTTAATTGGAACAATTAATGATTTTCTGGCATATGAAAATCTATCAAGGTATAGCACCAAAGGTCAAACAGCTTGTCTTATTTGTGAAGAACACATAAATTGGAAGCGATTGGAATTTTGTCGAAATAATGTATTTCTCGGTCATCGTAGATTCTTAAATTCTAATAACCACTACCGTGGGTGGAGAAAGGCATTCAATTGAAATCTAGAACATGATAGAGCTCCACCTACGTTGACAGGTGATCAAATTTTTGAAAAGGTGAAAGATATGAGTACTCAGTTTGACAAGCCTTTTGCACATATGCTTGTCAAAGGGGGGGGGGGGGGGGAAGAAGAGGTGAATTTTTTTTGAATTTCCATATTGGAAGTCGTTGTATGTAAGACATTTTCTTGATGTTATGCATATTAAAAAAATATATTTGAAAGTGTTATTGGTACGTTACTCAATATACAAGGAAAGTCTAAGGATGGCCTTAAAGCAAGAAATGACTTGATACAGATGGGAATAAGAACTGAATTAAGACCCATGAAGAAAGGAACATGAACATATATGCCGCCTGCTGCTTATACTTTATCTAGAAAGGAGAAAAAATATTGTGTAAGTTTCTAAGTGAAATTAAAGTTCCAAAAGGTTACTCTTCAGATATTAGAAGACTTGTGCCTATGAAAGACCTCAAGTTAAAGAGTTTAAAGACACATCATTTCCATTTTATAATGGAGAAATTTCTACCAATAGGTATATGTTCTATTTTTCCAGAAAAAGTAAGATGCACCATAACTAAATTATGTTTTTTATTCAGGTCAAATTGTAGTAAGGTGATCGATCCTGAGATCTTACCAATATTGCAAAAAGAAATAGTTATTACTTTGTGTGAGCTTGAAATGTATTTTCCTCCCTTATTTTTTGATATTATGGTACATCTTGTTGTTCATCTTGTGAAAGAGACACAATTATGTGGACCAGCTTATATGAGATGGATGTACGTTGTTGAGCGTTATATGAAAATATTGAAAGGGTACGTGAAAAAACAAAGTCGACCAGAGGGTTGTATGGTTGAATGATAGATTGTTGTATGGTTGAACAATCCATATGTGATGTCATTTGTTTTTGTTGACGATCATGTCTTAAAATTACTGACGCACTCTATGTATTTTTTTGCAGAGGTCTTATAACATTGATGATGATCAAAAATCATATTGTCTTCAATTGGCCGAAAAAAGACTAAGAGGGTTTCGATCTTTTTTTACAAACAAGTTTCTTAGGGATGCCGATAACAATTTTATCAATGCAGAACGTCCAAAGGCGTATGCAGGCTTAATTTCGCTTGAAGAATGAGAAACCTTTCAAGAGAAACAAAGAACCTTAGATTTTCAGGATGTGAGTGTCATGAATCACCAACGCGTATCAAGTCCCCCGTATCCATACAGAAAAGGGCGTATAGGATATGCACGCTTACAACAAAGATTGGTAAGTATATATACATGCTATGATATACTTTTTCATCATGTGTCACAATTGAATTTATTATTTCTCTTATTGTGTAGTTAGAAGAGGAGACAAGTCAAGAAACATCTCTTCCAAAACATGTTCTGTGGAAGGCTGCCCGGGTGGGTAAGGATGGAGTGGTTAAGGAAGATGTGCTTCAAATTTATGAGCAATGTGTAAGTATATCAATATTCCTTTAATTAAATAAAAAGTTTATTAACATAAAGAATTTATGCTTTTTAATCACCTCAAATTTATTTCCATATTGTTGTACACCAAAATTTTCCCTCCTAGTTTTCTTCAAGACATTCTCCTAGCGTTCTCAAATGCTCAAGGTTGCTCTAGAATTGGTCAGAAAAATTCTCCTCCTAAGCAATGGATCCACAATTAGGGTTTTGTATTTATCAATTATATTGGGTTTCCAAGGTCTCAAGTGACTTTCATGGTTCTTCATATGTCCCTAAGAATGCTCTCATCAAGTTTCATGCCTTGCATCACAAGTTTGCTCAGCCAATGGCTCAGATGAATGAAAATCAATTGTATTGGATAAAAAGTCAACTATGGTCAACATACAATATTTTGAAGTGATATTCATTATTTGATCAATGGTTGATCATGATTCCTCAAGAAAAGCCATCAAATCATCAAAAATTAAAAATTGCCAAATTAGGGTTTCCTTAGGAGAAGTCAACTGAACTTTGACCAAGCATAACTTTCACATGCTTCATCATATTTTCTCTAACCAAATCTCATTTTAAATGGAATAAAATCCTCTATAACTTTTTCCCTCTAAGCTCAAGTCCAAAAAATGCTTCATTTGAGAGATATAAGCCAATACATAACAGGTCATTTCAAAAGTCAACAAAGAGACACTTTTTGTCAAGGCAACTTACATCAATATAAAGTATTCAAAACCAAAAATGATCAACATAAAATTATATAGGACATCTTGAGCTTTCCAAAAATTCCAATATCACCTTCAAAAGACGAAAATTAAGAAAGTCATGACCATTGCAAGTTGGGAAATTTTGAGCAAATGCATGAAGTTCAAATTGAACAAGCTTGATATTTTGGGCTATTGGGCCATGGTTTAAGGGTCCAAACGTGCTTTATATCTCTCATACACCTCAAAATTAATTCATACATCCCTTGAACTATTTTTATTTTAATTATTTTAATTATTTTTTTATTAATAATGCAAAATAAATAAGATAAAATCATATCTTCTCCTACAAGGTCCAAGCCCACATATTTTTGCCCTAATTTTTTACTATATAATCTCATCAATTCTCATAAAAGACATGAAAAACCTTGCCTCTCAAACTTGTAAAATTTCCCTAGTTTTTCAAAGAACCCTAAAATTTTCAAACACTTATTACATTGCCTTTCACCACAAACTTGCAATTTCAATCAACTCTATTCACTCCCAGGGTAAGATTGGATCATTTATAGAGATCCAAATGGTTAGAAAATGCTTATGCATGCACCACGAAAACACCACCATTGGATCAGAAGACTTGATTTAAGGGGATAGATTTATCTTTATTCAATAATGATTGCTATTTTCGCAGGTGCAAGAATTATCTCATTGAAGAAGACGACTAGAGCTAGGGCTCCGGAGCTTCTCCGGTCAATACATCCATTTGTATAATATACATGTTTTGATTCATTTAAGTTAATGAATGTACAGCCACCCCAGTGGGAAAAATACGCGTGCTAAGTCACTTTTCTCCTAGGTCATGCGTTCGATCCCCAGTTTTGCCAAAATTCTCATATTTCATATATTTTTTGCAGGTTTATTATATAATGCATTAATCCTATTATCGATCACCAAACAACGCTTGGCCTGGTGGTAAGCTATGTGTGGAGAATGCTTGAGGGCATGGGTTCAACACCCACCCCTACCCTTTGGTTATTTTCTATGTTTCTCACTCTTTTTCACTCTTTTTCTTTAAAACCTTTTTTCAAAAACATTTTTTTAACAAACCTTAATTTAATTTTAGGTTTGTAATTTGATTTTAGGTTTTTATTAATCAATTTAGTTTAATTTTATGTTTTATTTAATCAACCCTAATTTTATTTTTTAGGTTTTCTCGATTAAGTTAAAATCGACCTAGATTTTAGGGTTTGTTTAATTTAATTACCTAACTTTTTTAATCAATTAAAATCAATTAGGATTTTTAGGTTAATCATCAAATTTATTTTCTATAAAAATCATAATACAATTTTCTTCTTCCCTTTATTTCATAATCTTTGCGTACTTTATTATTTTTGTGTTATTTTCCGATTATGTAACTGCTACAACTTGTAATAGTTTTAATTAGGGTTTACTACTTTTTCACTGATTTTATGGTTTGTACCCCCACTCCCAAAGCCTTGTAATATCGTAGGACCTTTTAATTTATGCCTTTACTTTCTGCATTTACTGTTTTCCTTATTATTGTATAGTAACTAGGCATGTATGGCAAGACATAAAAACAAACATAACTAACCCTAAATACAAGATAAATAACTGAACTGAATCATTTGCACACTTGAACCTCTACGGTAACCTCACTCGTTGCCTCAGAAAAGTGGTCATGTCCCTTGAACATAGGGATACCATTAGCAAAGACCCTCGATCAAATTATCATCATACAAAAGAGCATAGTCCCTCAATGTCCCTCGAGTTTCCTACGGAAAAATGACCTTGTCCCTCGATGTTGCCTACAAATATATAATGACATTCCCTTCAATTGCTAAGGTATTCCTATATGTTTCCTTCTATGACCATAACGATGACCCGTGCCTGGCCCTTCACATCCAATGATAGGTCTTCCTATCAACTAATGGCAGGATAGCACTATCTAAAGGAGGAGGAAAATAACACAAAAGACTTTGAGTAGGTAGATAGTTCTTAATCGCTTTCTCACAAAAACAAAACATCTTTTCACAAACACTTCTTCGGAAATATTATTTAAAAAAACACAAACACTTTGTATGCATTCTTGAGGACTGATACAAGAATCGTCACAAAGTCTGCCTCACTATGGCCTTTTTCAAAATATTTTCAAGCACATTCACAAATCAATTTTCAAAACAAAGTGAGATAGCGATTAAGAGCATGTAGATAACTACGGATAAAAAGGGTGCTAACACCTTCCCTTTTCATAACCTACCCCCCGAACTAAAAAATCTCGAAGGTTTTTCCTGTTCTTTTCACCCTTTCCTTATTAGATAAAAGAAAATCCGGTGGAAACTCTTACTATCTGAACATTTACAATAAAACACAAAATAATTCAGTTCTCCCACCGTGTTACAGAACTGGAGAATCTGATGGGGAGAACTAAAAGTGGTGTTACCTTTAGAGTTAGATCATTTTTTAAATTCTTTCCTTGTTTGTCTTGTGTGCTTTACATTTTGGGGCTTGCTCGGGTTTATTTTCTTGGAAAGATCCTATACCCGAATCTGGGGGTATTTTAGGTAATTAGCAATAGATCATGGAAACTATGCGACGTATACTGATATGTTTGAAGTGATGGCTATGTTAGTGCGACACATTGGTTTGCACCGGTGTCCCTCGAGTCAGTCAGGGAGAATACTATGATGTCGCGTGGTGTCATAATCACTAACTGACCTTAGAACCTTAATTGACCCAACTTAGCCGTTAGAAGGTAATGAGATAGCCAGCTTTGGTGCAGTCTGAAGTTGGTTGATACTCGATACTACACTCATTGAGATTCGACTCTCGGGTTTTGTTTGGTGGCAAGTCAGTTGCCATGCTAGACAAAATTTATGGGAAAAATCAGAGATATTGATATTCATAGAACCCGGTTACTTCTTTAGGACAGGTTGAGCCAACTGAACTTAAAGAGAGTACTTACCTACAAACTCCATGCAAGCCTGAACCTAAGGCCTTATGTGCTTTGTTTGTGTTTTATCATTTGCTCAAACATGACATCATGACATAATAACATCATAACATCATAACATCATATCATGACTAACCATTTCAAGGATTTAGGGAATTTATCTTTGTTCAATATTGAAGCGGTCATGACTTCCAGTCGTAGGAATTCCATATCGATAAATTTTGTAAGGATACCTTCCAAGATTGAGGAATTAGTCTCAATAGTTCGCGATAATTCTCAATTCACCCAGAGACATGGTCATCTACTCAATTTGGTTACTAATGGCTTTCAGGAAGACATGATGAGTATTCTTTTCCAGTTCTTTAACCTGAAGCATCACTTTTTTGCCTTCCCAGATTATCAATTGGTACCCACAATGAAAGATTTCTCTAAATTTCTCGAAGTGCCTATTCTTGATTAGATACCCTTCACCGGTCTAGAGAAAGCTCCGAAACTTGAAGACATTGTGTAACACGGTGGGAGAACTGACTTTGTGTTTTGTGTTTGATTGCAAATGTTGCGGATAGCAAGAGTCGCCATTGACTTTTCTTTTATCCAAAAGGAAAGGTTGAAAAGAACATGAAAGACCTTTCGAGATTATTTCTTGAGTTCGGGCGGGGGGGGGGGGGGGGGGGGGTAGGTAATGAAAAGGGAAGGTATTAGCACCCTTTTCATCCGTAGTTATCTACGAGCTCTTAGTTGCTTGCTAGATCAATTGTTTTTGTTTGAAAATGTGCTTGTGGTGTGGGTTTTGAAAATATTTTGAAAACTTCTTTGTAATGGCTCTCGTTTCTATAAGAACGCGTACAAAGTGTTGGTTTTGAAAATAATTCAAAAAGGTGTTTGTGGAATGTGTTTTTGAAAGTGATTTTGAAAAGTGTTTGTGCAATGATTCTCGTTTCTATAAGAATGCGCACAAAGGGCTTTGTCTTTTGAAAATATTTCAAATGAAAGTGTTGGTGTATAAAATGTTTTAGTTGTGAACAAGCGAGCAACTAGTAGCATCCTACCTACTCAAAAGGTCTAAAGTTCTTTTTCTCCTCATTTAGATGTTGCTATCTTACCATTGATTTTGTAAGAAGCCCCATCATTAGATGTGAAGGGACGGGCGCGAGACGTTTGTATAGTCATAGAAGGCAACTTATGAGACGCTTTAGCAATTTTTGTTTAGGGACTAGATCGTTTACCGAAGGCAACATTGAGGGTCATCGAGGGATTATGATCTTTTATCAAGGGTCTTTGCTAAAATGTCCATATTCGAGGGACATGACTATTTTTTCGTGGCAACAAGTGAGATTACCCTAAGGGTGCATGTGTGAATAGGGTGTTTGATTTGCATGCATTTAGTCTTTGAACTTTAGGTTGTCTACTTGTTAGTTTTTATCTTACCATACATCCTAATTAGTAACATTTATAAAAAAGTAATAAAAAATGCAGAAAATAAATCCTACACTATTAGAACCATATTGAATAGCATGAAAATGTAAAGACAAAACAAAAATGAAAGAAAGAAAAATGAATGCTTCGATCTAGGAAGAAAAACCCTTCGATTCTGCCCTTTCTGGCTTCCTTCGATTTGGGCCTGGAGTCAGTGAGGTCACGCCTTTCAATTTGGGCTTAGCCTGAGGCATGAGATGCAACCTTTGATTCTTCCTCTCTGCCTCCTTCGACTGAGGCCTGGAATCAGCGCGGCCTATCTTTCTGGATGCCTCTTTCGTTCAACATGGAGTGCCCTCTTCACCTTAAGTCCCTTGTTGCCTCCTTCGATTGGGGCTTGGAAGTCAGTGTGGAATCCTAAGGCTTCGTTTCACACCTCCTTCCTCTTGTTTCTTTCGTTTGAGATTTTAAATAGAAACATGGCATGAGGCCATGCTAGCATTGTCTTATGGTCAGGTTAGTTCTTAAAGCATATTTAATAAATCAAGAGACAAAACCAAAAGGATTAGCCATGGAAACAAATTAAAAGGGTGGAAACGAAAAGGAAAATGAATGTTATGTACATGCTTCAAACGAAGAGTTTAAGGTTAGAATGATGTAGCGGTAGAAATGTTTAAGACTAAGCCATTGGATTGACTTGACTTACACAAATCAAAATAAAATCACCACCGCTCTTTATTGTTTCCAAAGGAATGGGAAAAGAGAGAATAACCCAAAAGAGGGGGGAAAGATTCAAGGTAAGGGGGGTTGGTTATGAAAAGGGAAGGTATTAGCACCCTAAACTTCTACGGTACTCCGTAGGAACCTCTTTGTAAAATATGTATATTTTGGCTATAAAAATGTTGTATAAAAATGGATGGTGGAGGTGAGAAAAGAAATATATTTTTATGATTTTTGCACCCTCCGCGGTTGTGAACCTTTAGTGCCTACGTACCACCTTCTGGGAAATAGGGGATCAAGGTACACGTAGTTCCTCTTTTAAAACTTTTAAAACACAAATGTGTTGGTTAATTTTATGAGATAAAACATCATCATCATTGTCCGTGTGGAAAACATACCTACTACCCACAATCATGAGAAAGGAGAATTTTCATCATCTCAAAGTGGAGGATATGACTTGGATTTTAAAATCAACAATGCCTCACTCAACATCCAAGTGAAAAAAATCTCTCTTCACTACATATTTTAGAAGTATAGTTGTTTGCATCACTACAAGAATTGACAAGAGTTCAATCTTTTGAGAAAAGTTTAAAGATAAAAGCCAAAGTGGCAAAAATGGTTTGAAATGAGATTGATTGACTTTTAGTCTTCTCACAAAAAATGTCAAAGTATTATTAAGTTTATTGAAGTTTATTTATAAAAATGTTTTGAAAATGCATGCACCTAAGTCCAAGTTTATTATGAAAGTGGTTCAAGTTTTTTTTTTTTAAAAACAAGAAGAGTTTTCAAAAAGAGACAGAATATTTTTGAAATTAAAGAAGATGGGAGGAGAAGAAGGGACCATCCTAAAGCATAAGGTGAAAGATAGGGATAAGAACCATCTAACCAACAAGAAGCCAATACTTGACACTATGAGCCAAGAAAGAATTCCCATTCTTTGGATTGAAACCAAACAAGCAATGATACTAGACCTCTTGAAAGAACAAAACTTCAAGTGTATTAAGTCTTCACAAAAATTGGGCAGAGTAACGGCTGTATGCGGGTGAATTCTAGATTACAAACAAAGAGTGTAATCATAATAACCTGCACACAAAACAAACAAACAACCCAATGCCTTGAGGTAAACCTCAAAAGCTCCAGACAAAAATAATCAGGTAAGGTCACAAGGTCTCCAATCATAGGCCAAGGTTCCTTATCCTAAGTCCAAAAAGACCAATGCTCCATAATGCCAAGGGTAGAAACCAAATAGTCCAAGTATCATTAAAGATTTTTAGGGTTTATGTTGATTATTAGATGTTTTGAAAAAGAAAAGTAAAGCTCAAGTGAGCAAAAATAAAAATAACAAGAAAGTAAATACTCAAACGAGCAAAGATGAAAATGGCATAAAATGTAAATGCTAAAAGTAAATAGTTCATAAGAATAAAATGAGGCATATAATAAAAATAAAGGATAAAGTAAATTATTAGTTATTAGTGGTTAGTTGGATGATCATCTTAAAACTTGCATTTGGAACTCATTAGAGGATTGGTAGAACCAAAGCCTACACACAACAAGTTGCATTTGCTTTTTGTCAAGTATATCATCCATTTGGAATCCTCATAAGTACCATTTAATGATCAACGATGTTTAAGTGATCCGCGTTGACCAAAAGTGTTGTAGATCCATTAGAGGATTGGTAGAACCAAAGCCTCCACACAATTAATCTCAAGGTTATTGGATCAAAGAGATCAAATTAACATACTTGGGCTTACAAACATAAGTTTGGGCCACAAATGATCATTTGTTCGAATCGGGAGTCAAAAATATGTGGATCATTGGAGGAGAGTCAAAATGCGTTAGTAATCAAATCCAAAGGATCTGGCACGCTGTGCATATCATGGTCATTAGTGAATAAAGCACTTAATCAAATGTAAATCAGAAATTCAAAAAATCCAAATGGCGCTGTTTCATTGGTTGAAGGATGACACATTGGTAATCTTCAACCTCCAGCCAGTCCCAAAGCCAGGTTGCTCAATCTGTAAAACTAGAGCACGAGACCTATGCAATTCGTTTTGTCTCTTCAAGACGAAGACAACCACACCCTCGCGACAAATTTATATAAACTGTAGCTCAAGCAATTTGGAAGGAAATTTTTGAAAAGGGATTTGAAATTTCATGGTCAAAACGTGTTTCCAATAAAAAGCAAGTGTTGCGACTAGAACTAGGGAAAAGAGAGCATCACAATGATATCAAAGTTTTGAAGAATTGATGAAGGAATCTACCTATTGAAGTTGAGTTGCAGAGCTCTGAAACTGGATTTCTATGGAGCAATATAGGGCACGAGTCTTGAATGTAAGTATATGGTTATCTTCAGGGAAGATCAAGGAAGGTGAATTGATAGAAAATTTGGATTGAAAAAGACTTGAGAATGAATTTCGAAGTTGCTGAATTTTGAGTTATGGAACAAGTTTGGCAGTGTGATTCTGGATATTCAACTTAAGGAAATGAATGGGGAATGACCCTATATTTATAGGGAATCAAATGGAATGTCCAAGCATGTGAAATGATGAAGTTTGGAGGGAAATTGTGTGAAGTTGCAAACAAGAAAAGTGTGACTTCTAATTTGATCAAAACTCATCCAAAATGCGCGTTTTGCTATGCTAATCACTTATGGAAGTTCACTAAACATGTTATGAAGCAAAAACATGCAGAAACAAAGTGTTTAGAAGCCAAATCAAGGATTTCAAACTTCTGACTTGGTGAAAAATTCAGTTTCAAATTGCCAACTTCTGACCAATGGCATTCTCAGCTCAAGGGGTCTTAGGGCATGATTCTTGATGCTTTAGAAAGGTGAGGTTAGAAGCTTTGCAATGGAAAAAGAATGGGATCAAATGGATGCTTGAGATGAAAGTTTCATTGAGTCAAAGTTGGAGAAAAAGGGTTGAATTTCCATACTTAGAAATATTTCAAAATTTTCTTCAAAAGTGACCTATAATGTTTTGCATCCAAACATGGTTTTCCTCTTGGAATTTGCTCTTGACCAAAAACGATTTCATGAAATAGGCCTCTTTAATGACATTTTGGGACTTGAACCATTTAAAATCTCTAAAAATTGAGAGAGTTATGAATTGTTGGAGTTGGCAAAAAATCATGAAATGACCTATAATCTTTTGTATCCTTAAGGAAACTTCCATCCATTTTCTCACTTTGCACATAAAAGAAGGCATAAAGTTAACATCATCATGATCATTATGGAAAAATAGTGGGCTCAAGGTGATAAAAATTGACCAAGTTATGATCATTTAAAGTCACACATGGAAAATTGGGGATTTATCTGAAGGACTTGTAATCTTTCTTCTTCATCAAGTTTCTTCCACATGAAAACTCCTTAGAACTTTTGAAGTGATTTGTTAATAACCCTTTGAAGATAAGTATTTATTTGGAATCACTCAAAAATACCAAAATATGAGCATGATATACTTCTTTGAAGTTCAAAGCCCTAGCTCCTAGATCAAGAAAATGCCTTGAGGAACTTTGACAATTTTGAACAAACTTCTTGTACCAACACCCTTGCTTTGTAAATAGAAGTTGTTGAGGATGAAAATGAGAACTCATAGCCATAATAACCACTTTCATATCTTGATAATTGAGAGAAATATGCACTTGTGACCAATGGGAACAAAGCCTTGTCCAAGCATGACAACTTCTCCAAACAATCCCTTGTGCTTTTGAACCAAATTTGATAACCTTGAAAAGAGGTGAACAAAAATAACCTTGCCATGCCATTTCTTCCAAATAAAATCCAATGGTGAGGTTTAAACTTCTCAAGCTTTATTGACTAGGGCATGAAAATAAACTCATGAACCCATGGAGAAACTTGTTGAATCTTATTGCATTTACCTATATGAGTAACAAGCAAGACAAACCAACATTGCATTTTATTAATTAAGAGAAGAAATCAAGACAAAAATATTCATGACCACAAAAGGAAACAAGTCAAAGTGCTTGGTGATTCCTCAAAGATAAAAGATAAATATAGGGAGGGGAACCAAGAATCCTAATGTGATCTTATTGTGAATGAATCAACATGGCATGATGAAGGGATCTTAGGGGAAAAAATTGGGGTACAACAGTTGCCCTTATTTAAGTTTCTTCTATCCAGAGATACAAAGGTTAAAAATCTTCGTGTCGACACAATCGAAGATACTTAAATATAAAACAAACCTTATTTTTGGCCCTAAGATCCAATGCAATGCTTATGAATATGAGTGCATATGGATAACTCCAAAGGGATGCAAAACACCAATGGGGATGTAACAAAATAAAGAAACAAGAGAGCAACCTGACCAAGAAAATAAATCACTGGTGGATCGAAAAGGCCTGAATCAGAGAGGATGGTAAAATGGTCAAAGGATACACCAACACCTAAGGTGAAGCTACCAACATTCACTGAAGGTAGCAAAAAGATAACAATCATCGACGTTCACTGCCGATGACCTACCAACTTTCACTGAAGGTAGGAAGAGAATATATCATAGCACCGCCATTAACTGACGATGAACTACCAACATTCACTGAGGGTAGCAAAAAGATAACAAACACCAACTTTCACTAATGGTGATCTACCAACTTTCACTGAAGGTAGAGAGAAAATATATCATAGCATCGCCGTTCACTGACGATGAACTACCAACATTCACTGAAGGTAGCAAAAAGATAACACTCATTGACGTTCACTACCGATGACCTACCAACTTTCACTGAAGGTAGAGAGAAAATATATCATAGCATCACTGTTCCTTGACAATGAACTTCCAACGTTCACTGAAGGTAGAAAAAAGACAATAATCATCAATGTTCACTGTCGATGACCTACCAACTTTCACCGAAGGTAGAGAGAAAATATATCATAGCATCGTCGTTCACTGACGATGAACTACCAATGTTCACTGAGGGTAGCAAAAAGATTAAAAAAACTATTGTACCCCAAAATTTGCCATCCCATACTTCTCAATACATGTCAAGTGAGGTCCTCAAATTGCTCTAGGAAGTCCAAGGGTTGACCAAACAAACTCTCTCCTAAGGCAGTCTACCTCAAATTAGGGTTTCAGTTTGCATCAAGATGTTTGAGTCCAAAGGATCCCAAATTCTCACCATTTTCCTAATATGTTCCCAAGATCATCCATGTCAAGTTTCAAGCCTTGCAGAGGAAATTTGCTCAGTCAATTGCTCAAAGGCCTGAAAATCGACTATGTTGGGGCAAAAGTCAAATGTGGCCCACATACAGTCAAACTTCAAGATTTTTGGTCAAAATTCTCATTTTGAAGTATTATTCATCATTTGATCAAGGGTTGGTCATGATTCATCAAGGATTTCTCACAATTCATCAAAACCTAAAAGTTGCTAAATTAGGGTTTTGTAGGAAAAGTCAACTCAACTTTGACCAAGCATAACATTCTCATACTTTATCAAAAATGACCCATCCAAAGCTCATTTTGAAGAGGATGCACTTCCCTACAATCCATCTTCAGCTCCCAAGTTCAAAATATGCACTCACAAGAAGATACAAATTTAGACATTATAGGTATTTTTTAAAAGTCAACAAAAACACCTTTTGGGTCAAAGCTTCACACATGAACATGGAAGACTCAATTGAGATGAGAACAAAAGGGTTGCTTAGAGGAAATCTTAATATTTCTAAAAAGTCCAAGAACACCTCTCTAGGGTCAAAATTGAGAGAGTTATGTATTGGCAAAGTTGACCCTTTTTGCAAAATTGCCAAAAGTCAAAAGTGTCCAAAATTGCAATTTTTTCCAAATGGGCCCAACTTTTTATGCTTGCACTGAGTTTGTAACATGACCCACGACCCATGATCCATTCCATTTGTCACTCTTTTATTTTTTTTCATTTATTTTGATTTTATTTCAATTAAATCAAATAAATTCAAAATAAAATCATGAAAATATCAAAAACTAATCAAAGCTTGAGATTTTGTGCATGTTTAGGTCTATTATACAACTGGAGATGGAATCAAATCGTGCAAGGTTCATTTGGACACAAAAAGATTGAATTTTGCTTGATTTGGAAATATTTGCATAAAGGATCAAATCATGAATCAATGATCATAATTGGAGAAGATTTGATACAAGGTTGCATCCCTAATTCATTCTAGGGTACATCAGGAACATATTCAGATAAAAAACAAAGAGATTAGAGGCGTGCAAGAGAGAAAGAAAAGTTGTAAAAATTCAAGAAAAGTGGCAAACTGATTTCCACTTTTTAAGTCAATTCAAAGCATTATAACCATCCCAATCAACTGTTGGGCATCCAAGGATCAAGATTCAACCACTAGTAAGCTTCCTAACATCCAGAAACGCATTGTAAGGGTCACACGACTTTCATACTTTCTTGAATTCGAATATCATCATTATGGCATCTTTAACATGATTCATTGATATATTCTGAAACCTTATGATGTTTGCAAGCTAATGATCATATTTAGTTGCGTTTTTATTGACTATACAGC
This sequence comes from Vicia faba, assembly GCA_948472305.1. Classification (NCBI taxonomy): domain Eukaryota; kingdom Viridiplantae; phylum Streptophyta; class Magnoliopsida; order Fabales; family Fabaceae; genus Vicia; species Vicia faba. Next base: position 866,712,052 of record OX451737.1, read on the forward strand.
AAGTTGCCATAGTTAGGGTTCTTGCTTCGTTTTTAGGGTTTTTCTGTACAAGGACAATTGGCCATGGATAGTGGTACCTTGATGCTCATGAGGTTGCAACGAGTTGATTGGTTCCATTGTTTTGCATTTATCATGCTTGTATAGGATTCTGGAAAGGCACAGGGTTATACCTACACCCAGGTGACCGTAGGTAAAAGTCAAAGAACTTTTAGCAACGGTGGGAGGAAGAAGAAGGATAACGTGGCACCCCATGACCCGTCCATTCAAATCTGCGCGCGTTTGATAATTATTAGTTTGTTTTCCATATAATGTTTGTTTATTGTTCTTTGTACAACTAACAATGCTAGCACAGCTGGTAAGCGCGCAGGGTACAAACGTGTAGGGGCCTGGGTTCGATCCCCAGGTCCCAACTTTGTTCCATATTATTTTTCCTTGTACAATCAGGTGCACAGGTGTCCCATGTGACCACCATACGTCCTCAATATCCAACCAATCAGATCATCAACAAGCCATATCCAAGGCTTCTCATATGAGGGCCTACCATACGCCCAGTCAAGCAAGCAGCATGGGATTGAAAAAGTAAAAAAGGCCAAAGAGTTTGTTGGGCTCAGATTTGCCATTGACACCCCTCCCTTTTGCTATTTACCAGGCCCATTCTTATTATTTCTTTTTTATTTTCTTTATTTATTTAATTTATTTAAATTGTTTTCTAACAAAATAATTTCTTTTTTCACAAAAAATCATAAAATCAATTTTCACAAATTTAGAATTAGGTTTTATTTTATTTTACCAAATTTAATTTAATATTAGTCTAATTTAATTTAGGATTAATTCTAACTTTTTCATATATTTAAAATCAATTAGAAAAAATTAGGGTTAACATGTGATTTAGTTTTTATTTATTTTCTCAATAAAACAAAAATGCAAAAATAGGTTAATTTAATTAGTTTTTTCTTAAAATTTAAGTTAATTAGTAATTAGGTTTTTATTTATTTAATTAAAACTTTATTTTCTCAAAAAATAATAAGAAAACAACAAAAAATGATTTTTCCTTTTTAGTTTAATTAGGTTTATATGGGGATCAAAACCCTAATTTCTTTTCGTTTAATTCATCGCGCGCGTTTTATTATTTTTGCGATATCAATGTAACTGCTTACGGTATGTAATAGTTTAATTAGGATTTCCTTTTATTTATTGTTTTAAATTTTTTTTGGCTATGTAATCCCTCCCCCGAAGCCTTGTAATAACGTAGGTTTTACTTTTCCGCATTGTTATTTCTTGCAAATATTAACTGTTAGATGTATGATAATAGGATTGTATGACAAGCCTGTATGTTAATTTGAAATGGCTAGCAAACCGTAATGTGCAAACATAATAACTTGAAATTAAATCACTCGCACATGCGCACTCCTAGGGTATACTCTCACTTCGGTTGCCTTTGGTAAACGGTCATTAAGTATATGGTGTCTTAGTGGTTGCCCTCCTATCTAAACAAAGATCAAATGTCCCGTTCGTAAATGTTGCCTCAGAATGTTGCCTCGGAATGGTTTCCTTGGAAATTTTGCCTCGAATATGATCTTAAGACTCTAGGGTTATTACTAAGACGTCCTAACATTGCTTTAGTGATCGTACGTCCCTTACGAATTGACCCTTACAACTCCAACGACGGTGCTACCTATTTCTCAATAGTAGGATAGCATTTTCTAAAGGAAACAAGAACAAAAACAATTCTTTTTCGAGTAGGTAGATGCTAGTAGGTACTTGCTCAAACAAACAAACTTTTCACACCAAACACTTCTTTCAAACAAAGTTTTCAAAAACACTTCGTAACACTCTTGAAGACAGAAGAAAGGGTTAAAACGAAGTAAAACAAAACTTTTCAAAACAAACACACAGGCAATTTTAAAAGATGAGCAAGTACCTAAGAGCCCATGGAAAACCGTGGATAGAAAGGGTGCTAACACCTTCCCTTTCTATAATCTACCCCCCGTACTCAAAATCTCAAAAAAAGGATTTTTTCTGTGCTTTTTTCCTTTCCAGTTGGATAAAATAAAAGTCGGTGGCGGCTCTTGCTTACCGCGGAATTTTGCAAACATAAACGCAAAATGAAAACTAGCATTTTCCAAAAACAATCTGGTTCTGCCACCGTATCATAAACACCAACTTTCACTGATGGTGATCTACCAACTTTCACTGAAGGTAGAGAGAAAATATATCATTGCACTGTCGTTCACTGACGATGAACTACCAACATTCACTGAGGGTAGCAAAAAGATAACAATCACGGACGTTCACTATCGATGACCTACCAACTTTCACTGAAGGTAGGAAGAGAATATATCATAGCACCGTCGTTCACTGACGATGAACTACCAACGTTCATTGAGGGTAGAAAAAAGATAACAAACACCAACTTTCACTGATGGTGATCTACCAACTTTCAATGAAGGTAGAGAGAAAATATATCATGGCACCGCCGTTCACTGATGATGAACTACCAACGTTCACTGAGGGTAGCAAAAAGATAACAAGTTTCCCTAAAATTCTGGCATTTCTCCTTAAACGGGTCTCAACTTTTTCTTTAACTGAGGAACTTTTCCTGGAAAGGGTAAGTTATCTCAAATAAAGAGACTTCCACTTGCGAATTGTCTCTGTGGATTTGAAAATCCTTTCTATCCACTGGCATAAACTGACGACGAACTGCAAACTATCCACTCATAGAGGAGATAGCAAAAAAAGGTTATGTCGACTTTTACAGGGAAGCACAAGTTTCTCAAATAAAGAGACATGCTACTTGTTGTCATGGAGGATTGTAAAAAGAAATTACTTTCTGGGGAGAATAGTATGGCTTCCTGGGGAATGAAATATGACTTCCTGGGGAGAATAATATGGCTTCCTGGGGAATGAAATATGAATTCTTGGGGAAATGCCATGATATTGTTGTTGAGGAGATAAAGTCTTCTTGTGCAAAATAAATGCACAAACCAAAACTCGAAGCTTTCAGAAATCTAGAGTAAATAATATTGTTGTGGAACCATTGATTCAAACCAGAAATAAACTGGAATGAAACAGTCAACAAAAATACAACCTTTGAGAAATAAACTTAAGAGGGAAAACCAAATCCATCCAACAAGGAGCTACACAGGAAGGCTAAAGAAAAAATCTTCCACGAGGGATAACTCAGTGGGGAAATTGAAAGAATATACGCTTTCTGATTAAGGCCAACACTCTATTGAAGAGAATGCAACGTAACTCTGCAAAACAAGGTGATATTCCAACAAAAATATTAACAAATGTTAATGAACAATGATTTTCCAATTTTAGCTATGCATGATGTATGTATGAATGTATAAGTGTTATCGTGCGTATGTTGACAAAACATATATACAACACTGGGAGTAACTAGGAAAAACCATCTCGGGCACAAACAACACTCGGCTAAATCACATCCAAGATGATCATTCTAAAAAAAAAAGCACCGGTAGAGGAAACATAACTTACTGCCTGCTTTAGCTTTACTGGGGAGAAACATAATCTGGAAGTAAACAAAACAAAGTGACAAAATAGTACAGATACAAGGATAGAACATCCTTCTCCAGGCTTCATCGGGGAAACAAATGTTTTCAAAAGTAACACTTCTACTGGGGATTTCAAAACCAATCTCAAGTAAAGCAAATGGACACCAAATCATCAAAACATTCACTGGGGAATTCAGGCCCACTTCATTGGAGAGGTTAATCACCACATCCTTAAAGGTAAAACCACAATACATTCTTCACTAGAGAAACCAAGGACCTGCATTCTTCAAGAGTGATTATGGTACCGACTTCTCTGGAAAAAGAACTTCCATTAGACCGAATGAAAAATTCACTGGAGAAATCTCGGATTAAAACCTTACATCATGGAAACTCAAACAAGGAGGAGAAATGAATCCAAACTTGACCGAGGATACCGGAGTCTCGAACCAAATACAGAGAATCATCTTGGGTAAACTTTCCCGAGGGGAACAAAAACTTCTTAAAACAAATGGAGTTTTTCCATTCATGGGATCACCATTTTTGTTGTTGTTGTTTTTTTTCGCATCACAAATTCCAAAGTAAAAGCAATTTGTAAATTCTTTTTGAAAAATCGACTTTGTTATTTAATCTTTTCGCTTTGAAAGTTATTATCAATATTAAATGGAGTCTTTGCAAGCTAAACAAAATAAGAAACACAAAGAATTGGGTAACAACTCAAATTTTATTAATAGAATGGTAGTCTGCGAACGACGAGGCTCCATAGATGATTACAAAGTTTGGAAAATGATAATATATAATGGAAAAGATACATTGAGATACAATGACCATTATCCCCCCTAATAACTTTTTGAAATCCTGAGCAGCAGCTTCTGTTGAAGTATGATGAGGATTCGAGAAGATTGTTGCTTCAATGATCAGATCTTACATGATGCAGTTACTTGCCAAGAAAGTCCCTAACTTTTGCCTAAGCTTCCCTTGCGGGTTTTCAACTTAGCAGGGAATTTGTTCTATTTATGTCTCTAACTTTTTCCTAGACCGCCCTTTCGGTTTTTTGGCCTACCGAGACGCTCTTTTTTGCCTAAGCTGCCCTTTCGGGTTTTCAACTTAGCGAGATGTTCTTTTATTTCTTTAGGCAAAGTATTTCTTGACTGCATCAGCATTCACGGGACGTGGAAACTCCTTGCCATCCATAGTTTCAAGAATTAACACACCGCCAGAGAAGGCTTTCTTGACAACATATGGGCCTTCAAAATTGGGAGTCCACTTGCCCCTAGAATTTGTGTTGAAAGACATGATCTTCCTGAGCATGAGGTCACCTTCTCTGGATTCATGAGGTTTGACCTTCTTATCGAAAGCTTTCTTCATTATTTTCTGATATAACTGTCCATGACACAAAGGTGTCATCCTCTTCTCTTCGATCAGATTCAATTGATCAAACCGGTTTTGGACCCATTCAACTTTAGTCAACTTTGTTTCCGTTATCACATGCAAAGAGGGAATCTCAACCTCGACTGGGAGTACAACTTCCATTCCATACACCAGGGAGAACGGGGTTGCTCCTGTTGAAGTGCGAACATATGTTCGATATCCATGCAAAGCAAAAGGGAGAATTTCATGCCAATCCTTATAAGTAACAACTATTATCTTGATAATCTTGATATTCTTATTAGCACCTTCAATAACCCCATTCATCTTTGGCCTACACGGAGATGAATTGTGATGCACAATCTTGAATTCCTCACAAAGTTCCGTCATTATCTTGTTGTTTAGATTCGAGCCATTGTCAGTGATAATTCTACTCGGCACATTATATCGACATATGAGATTATTCTTAATGAAGCGCACAACCACCTACTTCATGACATTAGCATATGAAGCGGCTTCCGCCCATTTGGTGAAGTAATCAATTGCTACCAAGATGAAACCGTGTCCATTCGAAGCTTTGGGTTCTATCATCCCGATCATGTCAATACCCCACATAGAGAAAGGCCATGGGGAAGAGATAACATTGAGAAGAGTCGGAGGCACATGAACCTTGTTCGCATAAATATTGCATTTATGACACTTCTTTGCAAATTTATAACAATCAGATCCCATTGTCAGCCAATAGTAACCTGCCCTTAACATCCTTTTAGCCATCGAATATCCATTGGCATGAGTGCCAAATGAACCTTGATGAACCTCATGCATCAAAATTCCTACTTCATGTCTATCCACACATCTGAGCAAGACCATGTCATAATTTATTTTATACGACACATTTTCACTGAAGAAGAAATTGCCTGCCAATCTTCTCAATGTCTTTCTATCTTTATTCGATGCACCAATCGGGTATTCCTGAGTCTGGAGAAAATGCTTGATATCATAATACCAAGGCTTCTCATCTGCTACCTCCTCTATTGTAAACACATGAGCGGGTATATCCAGTCGCCAAACAATAATTCGAGGTATATCATTCCAAGTATTTACTTGATACATAGAAGTCAGAGTTGCAAGAGCATCCGCCATTTGATTTTCATCTCTTGGAATATGATGGAATTCAACTTTATTAAAGAAGGGAAACAACCTTCTAGCATAATCTTTGTAAGGGATCAAGCCGGGGTGACGAGTATCTCATTCCATATAATGTTTGTTTATTGTTCTTTGTACAACTAACAATGCTAGCACAGCTGGTAAGCGCGCAGGGTACAAACGCCTAGGGGGATGGGTTCGATCCCCAGGTCCCAACTTTGTTCCATATTATTTTTACTTGTACAATCAGGTGCACAGGCGTCCCATGTGACCACCATACGTCCTCAATATCCAACCAATCAGATCATCAACAAGCCAAATCCAAGGCTTCTCATATGAGGGCCTACCATATGCCCAGCAAGCAAGCAGCATGGGATTGAAAAAGTCAAAAATGCCAAAGAGTTTGTTGGGCTCAGATTTGCCATTGACACCCCTCCCTTTTTCTATTTACCAGGCCCATTCTTATTCTTTCTTTTTTATTTAATTTATTTAAATTGTTTTCTAACAAAATAATTTCTTTTTTCACAAAAAATCATAAAATCAATTTTCACAAATTTAGAATTAGGTTTTATTTTATTTTACCAAATTTAATTTAATATTAGTCTAATTTAATTTAGGATTAATTCTAACTTTTTCATATATTTAAAATCAATTAGAAAAAATTAGGGTTAACATGTGATTTAGTTTTTATTTCTTTACTCAATAAAACAAAAATGCAAAAATAGGTTAATTTAATTATTTTTTCTTAAAATATAAGTTAATTAGTAATTAGGTTTTTATTTATTCAATTAAAACTTTATTTTCTCAAAAAATAATAAAAAAACAACAAAAAATGATTTTTCCTTTTTAGTTTAATTAGGTTTAGATGGGGATCAAAACCCTAATTCCTTTTCGTTTAATTCGTCGCACGCGTTTTATTATTTTTGCGATATCAATGTAACTACTTACGGTATGTAATAGTTTAATTAGAATTTCCTTTTATTTATTGTTTTACGGTTTTTTTTGGCTATGTAATCCCTCCCCCGAAGCCTTGTAATAGCGTAGGTTTTACTTTTCTGCATTGTTATTTCTTGCAAATATTAACTGTTAGATGTATGATAATAGGATTGTATGACAAGACTGTATGTTAATTTAAAATGGCTAGCAAACCGTAATGTGCAAAGATAATAACATGAAATCAAATCACTCGCACATGTGCACTCCTAGGGTATACTCTCACTTTGGTTGCCTTTGGTAAACGGTCATTAAGTATAAGGTGTCTTAGTGGTTGCCCTCATGTCTAAACAAAGATTAAATGTCTCGTTCGGAAATGTTGCCTCAGAATGGTTGCCTCGGAAATTTTGCCTCGAATATGATCTTAAGACTCTAGGGTTATTACTAAGACGTCCTAACTTAACTTTAGTGATCATACGTCCCTTTCAAATTGACCCTTACAACTCCAACGACGGTGCTACCTATTTCTCAATAGTAGGATAGCATTGTCTAAAGGAAACAAGAACAGAAACAATTCTTTTTCGAGTAGGTAGATGCTAGTAGGTACTTGCTCAAACAAACAAACTTTTTCATACCAAACACTTCTTTCAAACAAAGTTTTCAAAAACACTTCGTAACACTCTTGAAGACAGAAGCAAGGGTTAAAACGAAGTAAAAAAAACTTTTTAAAACAAACACACACAAGCAATTTTAAAAGATGAGCAAGTACCTAAGAGCCCATGGAAAACCATGGATAGAAAGGGTGCTAACACCTCCCCTTTCTATAATCTACCCCCCGTACTCAAAATCTCGAAAAAAGGAATTTTTCTGTGCTTTTTTCCTTTCTAGTTGGATAAAATAAAAGTCGGTGGCGACTCTTGCTTACCGCGACATTTTGCAAACATAAACGCAAACCAGCATTTTCCAAAAACAGTCCGGTTCTGCCACCGTATCACAGAACTGGCGACTCTGCTAGGGATCAAATAAGTGGGGTATACCTTGGGATTAGTTCATCATAAATTGCTTCTCTTGTTTGTTTTGGTTGCTTTACTTTTAAAGGTTTCTGTTTGGGAGTTACTATAGATCCTAACCTGGATCTGGGTACACCTTTTAGGTAAGTAGCAATAAACTGTGAGGGAAATGTATGGCGTAGACCGATACAGTTGAAGCATTAGCTACATTGATGTGGCACATTGGTTGGTACCGGTATCCCTTGTGGAGAAACGACGAGAATATGGGGCTGTTATGTGTGTCTTTAAGCATCAACTGACCTTAGAACCCTTAATCGACCAACTTGGCCATTAGGAAGTAGTGAGATAGCCGGCCTCAGTGTAAAGCTGAGAACTGGTTGATACTCGATGCTACACTCATTGAGACCATAGTCTCGAGATAGTTTCGGCCACAAGAAAAGATTGCGTGAGCTGAAACCATGACCGATGGAGGATGGTCAGTGATATTGAGAACCTCTAGAACCCGGTTACTTTTGTTAGTATAGGTTGAAACCAACTGAACTTCAAGAGGGTAGTACCTAGACCTCATGCAAGCCTTAAACTTAAGGGCTATTATGTGACTTGTTTGCCTTTGCCATGCTTGTTATCTGCTATACCTGTTGTTTGTTTTTATCATGACATCATGCATCATAACATAGCATGCATACTTCATTATACTAACCATTTCAAAGACCGAGGGGATTTATATTTGTTCTATTTTTCAGATTATGGCTTCCGTATGCAGAAACACCATCCGTGTTAACTTTGTGCAAATACCTGCTCAACTCAAAGAGTTAGCCTCAAGAGTGTCTGAGACTTCTATGTTTATTAAGAGGCATGGGCAGCTTCTTTGCCTGGTTACCTCCAAGTTTGATGAGCAGATGATGAGTTTGATTTTCCAGTTTTTTGATCCTGTGCATCATTGTTTCACTTTTCCATATTACCAGTTGGTTCCCACTTTGGAAGAGTTCTCTCACTTATTGGGTGTATCCATCCTAGAGCAGGTGCCTTTCACAGGTATGGAAGAGACTCCTAGATCAGAAGACATTGCTTCAGCTCTGCATCTGAAACGGGATGATGTAGTATCTGTTGTACCCCAAAATTTTCCCTCTCATTTTATCAACATTTCTCATCACAAGGCTCTTTGAACTCAAGATCAAGCTAGGGTTTGCTCTGCTCAAGACATCTCCTTGCATTGTTGACCTAAATTAGGGTTTGAGTTTGCACAAGGATTTTTGGACCTCCAATGCTTAAAATGACTTTCATACTTCATGTTGGACTCATAAGTTTGTCCATACCACGTTTCAAGCCTTGAATCAAACTTTTGCCCAGTCAATTGGATAGTTGACCTAGAAATCAGCTGTATTGGGGAAAAAGTCAATTGTGGCCAATTTACAGTCAAACCTCATGAATTTTGACCCACACCAACATTATGAACTCATATGAACCATTTGATCAAGTTTGGACCACAACTCCACAAGAAATTTGATCAGATCACCAAAAGGGCAAAATGGTCATTTTTAGGGTTTTGACTGCACAAGGGCAATATCTGACTTTTTAACCTAGCCAATGGCAAATTGAGCTCAACCATGGACTCAAGGACTCAATTACATCATCTTGACCTATTCAACAAGTTCAAAAGATCTCAAATGCATTGGATTGACACATGATTTTTTCAGTCAACTGATCAAATTTTGACTATACACTAAAAAGTCAAACTTTGACTTTTTGGTCAAAATCAAGTGCCAAGGGTCATTTTTCATCAAGATGTGTCAAAACATGAAACTTCTTCATCAGGAAACCCAAAATTGCAAATTAGGGTTTAAAGTTGAAAAAATTTCATAACTTAGAATTTTTCTAAGTTATGAAATTTTCTTAATTTTTCCTAACTTTGCCCAACATTTTCACTATGATGCATTTGGATTCAAACAAAACTTCCAACATGAAAGTTGTAGTACTTCACGAAGTTTACAACTTTTATTCACAAAGTTCTCTCAAAATAATCTTGGATCTCAAGTTATGATTTTTGGAACAAGGGTCCCTAAAACTTTTAACTTAGTGAAATTTTGCCCTAATTTAGGCATGATTTTGACCTATCTTCTTGGCCATTTTTCACATAGTTCCACTTGGAATATCAAGGTGAATTTCAAATATGGATTATAGAGCATGTTGCAAGCTTTCCAAATTGTCCAAGAACTCTCCAAAAATATTTGTGGTTAGGTAGAATCGAAGGCTTGAAGTTGGCAAAAACTCACTTTTCATCCATGGCTTATTCATGTTCATCAAAGTTGCAATTTCAAGTCAGCATGCCTTACACTAGTTTACAGGCCTCTAAATCACGTAACACTCAATAATTAAATGCAAATCCATCAGTCTAAGCCTTTTTTTTGGTCATTTGGACATTGTACACAAAATTAAGCCCTAAGTAGAAAAAGGCACATTTCCATTTTTGCCATAATCTTGCTTTATGTCAAACCACAATCTTTGAGCATTGGTCCAGATCTTTTGCAGCTAATCAAATCCACAAATTAGAGGGGACAAGAGCAGAGGTTACAAGGTGTTGGATAGCCTGTACAGGCCTGTTACATATCACTTCCCACTTTTGCTTCATATACAAGAAATATGCAAAACACATGAGAACAGGAGAATCAGCTAATACCAACTGGTAAAAACACTTTGAACATCTTTCACACATCCCTCTGAGCCAGAAACACGATTGATTGAGCCTCTAAACACCCCATAGCCAGAAATCACATTCCATTGGCAAAACAGGGCAGAATCTGCAACTTGAGTTCCATAGCTCAATTGGCTCGTGCGTTTTGCCCCAAGTTGCTTCAAACACCTTCCATTCAACTCATCCAAGCTATCCCAAACCTCAAACACCAACTGTAACTCCATTTACAGAGTTTGCCATTTTCATTTTGAGCTTGTGCAGGTTGAGTTCTATAGGCTGATTCAAGTACATTCAAGGCAAGCAGGCTATTGGAGAAGGTCAAGTGAAGTCCAAGCAAGCTCCCAGACATCTCAAGCCTTGTTGAAAAGCTCTACATTTCCCTACACGAAGTCAGCTGAAACAGGTTTTTGTCAACTTCCTATCTCTCTATTTAGGAACATTTAGCCTTAGGTTTGTGAATAAGAAATGTAGTATTCATTGCCATGAAGTTGTACATATGCTCAGTTTTCATTTATATTAAGCATGCTAAGAGAATTTCATCCATGAACATACTGAAAAAACTAGGTCAGATTTTAGGGCTAGAGAAATTCTCTCTGGTCTTTGAGAGTTAAGACAAGTTGTTTATATGGTTGGAATCGTCTTGAAATGCTCTACAAGTTTGATGTTATGTGTTTTTTTAATAGAGCTCGTATACAGGATCTGGTAATTGAACAGGGAACGCGTGTTTTCAAAGTCAGAAGATTGAAGATGAAGTTGGTTTGGGCTGGGCTTGGTCCTGGCTACTTTTGACACCTCCCTTTTCCTTTTTGCACCCCTTGGCCCAATTTCTTGTTATTTTATGTTTTTGAATTTTTATTTTCATTTCTGACTTTATTTATTTATTCTCAAATATAAAAAATACTCAAAAATATTTTTATAATTTTTTCACATTTATTTTGCATTTTATTTTTATTTTTCTAACATAAAAAATAATTAATTACTTTTATCTTATTTATTAAAAACTTGGAAATAATATATAAATCATACTTTTATTTTTATTCTTTATGTTTATTCACATTTAAAATATTTTTATAAATATATTTTATTTTTGTATGTATTTTATTTTATTTTATCATATTTAATATAATTAATACATATATAAATATATACTTTTATTTTATTAAACACTTTGGAATGAAAAATATAAAATATTACACTTTTATTTTTATTATCAAATATACTTAATAAATACTTTTTCTAAACATATTTTATTTTTTCACATATATTATTTTAATTTTATTGTATATAAATAAAATAATTAATATATTTACTTTCTTAAAGAAAATTAGGGTTTTACCCTTAGCCAAACAAATTAATCTTTTTATTTATTTCTTTATTTTTTACATTAAATATTTTTACATACATAAATAAACAAAAACCTTTTTAAGCATAATCCATATTAATTGATATATTTATTTATTTTGTTTATTTAAATATTGTCCATTTATTACTTATGCATTTGAATTCAATTTGGATGTAATAGTAAATTAGGGTTTATATTTCTTGTCAAATACCCCCATTCAAAAATTGTACCCCCATCCCCATAATCATGTTGTAATAGCTTAGACTTTTAATTCTCGCACTTTATACTGTCAAATATGCCATGATAGAGATTAGGGTTTGTATGCAATAATCCAAAACCAACAAGTAGCTTGACCTAATCAAAAGACAAAATGCATGAAAATCAATACACAATCCACACTTGCACCCCTAGGGTTACAATCCACTTGTTGCCTTAAAAATGGGTCATGTTATGCATGTTGGGTACTTTGGCAAAACAAAAACAAAACAAAAGATCAAAGTCCCTCGATGATGCTATCTTGGTTGCCTAAAACAAAATGGTCAAGTCCCTCAAAAATTTGCCAAAAATACTTGACACAATTGCTATCATGGTCTATATGATTACCCGCGCCTGTCCCGTTTAACATCCTAACACAAGGTTGTTCACCAAATGCAATGGTGAAATAACACTGTCAAAAGGGTTAAAAAACATTAGGAAAGATCTTTGAGTAAAATAGGGTAGATAACTCTTAGTTACTTGATCAAAGCTTGCAAAAATATCCTTGCTATTTTCAAACACACTTCATAACACAATTTCAAAACATTTCCCAAAAATAAACTTTCAAACATTGAAATCTTTTCAAAAAGACAAAAACACCTTTGTATACATTCAAACAAGAATCATTACAAAGGTTGCCACAACAATGGCCTCTTTTCAAAATATCTTTCAAAACCACACACACAAAGCACCATTTCACACAATTGAAAAGCAAAAGCAAGTGATCTAAACAAGTAACTAAGATCTCATGGATAACCATGGATGAAAAGGGTGCTTGCACCTTCCCTTTTCATAATCTACTCCCAGAACCCCAGAAAACATCTCAAAGGTATTTCTTGTGCTTTTTGACCTTTCCTTAGGATAAAATAAAAAGTCGGTGGCGACTCTTGCTAAACCGAAACATTTGCGAACACAAAACGCAAAACCTCAAGTCAGTTCTCCCACCGTATCACAGTATCCAATTGGGAAACACGAAGCGGGGTTGAAGGTTTCTTAGCCAAATTTCTGACGGATCAGGCTCAGTTATTCTGGGATAATTTGGATTTTCAGGCTTTCGAAGACATCTTGGCTCTCCTTATCTATGGTTTGGTTCTTTTCCCGAATCCGGATTCCTTCGTGGATGTGAATGCGGTTAAGATATTCCTTTCTCGCAATCCTGTGCCTACTCTACTGGGTGATATCTTGCATGCCCTCTACACTCGTACTGTGCGAAGAAGAGGGACTCTTATGTGTTGTATGTCGTTGTTGGCGAGGTGGTTTATTTCGCACCTCCCCAAGTATGTGTTGAAGAATTAAGAGGGTTTGGGATGGTCTTACAGGATAATGTCTCTTGCCCATACAGACATTCTTTGGAGCTCCCAGGCTATGGAAGATACCATTGTCATTGATTGTTGTGGGGGATACCCTAATGTCCCATTGCTTGGAATAATAGGGGGTATAACCTACGGTCCTTATCTAGCTTTGCGACAATTCGGTCGTTCTCGGAGAGACGGTCCTCATGAGCTACTTCTTACGGATATTGCATTTGACTACAAGGAGGACGTTGACAAGCACCGCCAGAGGTTTATACGAGCCTGGGGCATGGTGAACAGATGTGTCCCTCAAGAGCTAGGACCAAGGACTTCTCTCCTTATGCAGCCTTATCTCCAGTGGGTCCGAGCTCGAGAACATAAGCTTGGGATGCCTTATGAAGTTGTATTGTCAGTGATTATGAAGCCTACCAATGAAGAGGGCATTCCTTATACAGTTCTTTATCCTTACATGCCCACTGATCTTGGGGCATTGCAGAGATCCTGGATTCAGCTGAAAGAGGAAAGGGATACTTATCGGGAAAAGTATCATGAGCAAGAAAGGAAGATCTTGAAGCTCACCAGGAAACTCGAGAATGAAAGAACGATAAATGACTATGTCACCACCAAGGGGAAGCGGCCATGGGATTTCTGATTTTGCTTTTTTTAGTTTAGATTTGTTTTCCGTTTATTTCTTTGTAAAACGACTCAAAGGCATTGTTGAACTTTTTACGAGTTAATCTAATAAAGTTTGTTTCATTTTTGATTTGCAAATTTAAATTTCCCAAAGTCTTTGAATTCATTACATACGCATCCCATTATCATGCACACCATTACAGGTACCATTACAGGTTTCTCATCTTCTTTGCTGTTTATTTCAACACGAAATGTCTTCTGATCAAGCTATCAAAGATCTTCAGGCACAAAACGCCCAATTCCAAGAGATGTTCTTGAGCTTGGCTAAAGGGCAAGAGGATCTGAAGACTCTCATTTTGAAAGAGAAGAAGAAGAAGAAGAAGAAGAAGAAGAAGAAGAAGGTCGTTCTTCTGAATATGGGTAAAATTTTTGGGGATAGGCTGAAACAGCAAGCTGATCTGACCTCTTCATCCAAGGAAGGGGAGAACCAAGAAGAAGAAAAGGGCCCCAGCCCTGCCATCTCTGATGATGATACAGATTATGATGAGGAGCAATATCCTCCTACCGAGTATAGGTACAAGCAACTTGAAGACCGTCTGAGTGTTATGGATATTCAGAAGATCCCTGGTTTGGATTTTGGAAAGCTGGGACTGGTATCTGGAGTGGTGATCCCTCATAAGTTTAAAGCTCCTGTTTTTGCCAAATACAATGGAGTGTCCTGTCCAAAATCCAACCCCACACTGCTGATAGAAATCTATGGGTACATTTCTTTCAAGATAGTTTGTCAGGGACTCAGCTTAAATGGTTTTATCAGTTGGAAGGAGCCAATATCCGAAATTGGGAAGACCTTGCTGCTGCCTTTTATAGGAAATATCAGTATAACGCCGACCTTGCTCCCACCTGTACTCAGCTTCAGGGTATGTCAATGGGTGCAAGTGAAGGTTTTAAGGACTATGCTCAAAAGTGGAGAGATTTGGCTGGAAGAGTCCAAACCACTTTGTCTGATAGGGAGTTGGTTGACATGTTTCTAGGGACACTATCTGGTCCATTCTTCAATCATCTGATCGGCAGTTCGTCGTTTGGGTTTACTGAGTTGATTTTGACTGGAGAGAGAGTAGAAGCTGGTATCCTAAGTGGTAAGATACAGAAGGATACTTCATCAAGTGCAGTAAAGAAGCCTTTCATCGGTAAGAAGGAAGCTAGTGCAGTCTACGGCCCGAGGGTTCAGAGCAGACCTGAACACCGTCAAGCAGTAAATGCGGTAGTGATATCAAGACCCACAGTTGCTCCAAAATGCAACAATCAACAAAGGGTGGAGAGACCATAGAGGCAGTACACTCGGTTCAATATGACTTTGTCTCAAATTCTACCACAATTATTGAAGAACAACCTGGTAACTCTGAGGGAAGCCCCGAAGAACCCCAACACCACATCTCCTCAATATAACCCAAATGCCCGTTGCGCCTATCACTCTTAAAGTCCAGGTCATGGTACAAACAATTGTTGGGCTTTGAAGAACAAGGTTGAAATTCTGGCTGCAGATACTCAATGTCACGTTCAATGTTATGACACCGTATCTGACTTACTATAAGACAGTAAATACAAAAACAGTAAAGAACACAGTCAATTGTTTACCCAGTTCAGTGTGCAACAACACCTACTCTGGGGGCTACCAAGCCAGGGAGGAAATCCACTATAAGAGATATTAATTCAGGAATAAACCAACCAGTTTATCTCCTTCACTTAAGACCTACCCAATGCAACTTCAATCTAAGTACAACTTAAACCTGAGTTCCTACTCACTCCCCCTCAATCACAGCAGTGATACATGAAACAATTTGACTAATGAATTGTTGAAGACACTCTTCAAAACATACACTTGATTATGCTTCACAGCTTTTTAATCAAGCAACACAAACACTCTTGCTTCACAGCTTTGAGTGATACACAAACCTGACTTGACTTTGCTTCACAGCTTTAGTCAAGAGACATACAAACACTCTTGCTTCAAAGCTTTGAGTGTTACACAACCCTTACAATTAAAACCTATTCCAAGTCACTTATCACAATGATAATTGCTTGGATTACAATAGTTAAAACTATACAGCTTCTAAATGATCTTCTGTCGACAAGGGATGCATTCCAAGACAGCAGCTCTGTTGAATATATAGCAGCTGCATCTTCAGTTAGGGTTTCCACAAAAAGCTAGGGTTAAATCCGTTTGACCTTAAGACTAGGTCACAGGACTAGATCAACCAGCTTGGGGTTGAGCTAGGTTAACCCAAAGAAAACGCAAGATTCTGTTCTGGAAAGACTGAGTCATTTTCCTGAAAAAACTCAGAATTTACCAAACTGCATACATGTTAATTCAGAACAGGATGTCTTAACATTTGTTATGACATCTGAATTCCTGTTTACTGATTTTGGTAAATGTGATCATTTTGCAAAATGCTCAGATACACACTCATAAACATCAGTACATGTATGACAATATTTTTCTGCAAAGGTACCTAATAAATCTGTACCTAATAAACTAGAATGTTATGACATCAGTCATAACATTCATACACCTGGTTTTACCAAAAATGCATGCCAATACATAAACAACTACAAACTCCCCCTTTGGAAGATTTTTGGCTAAAGCCCCTAAGCAATCAGAGATAGATAGCAGCAGAATAAATATGACTGCAGAAAAATGGAATGTCAATTTAAAGTCTACCAAAATATATCTCCCCCTCTTTAGCCACAAATGGGCCAAAGATACATGTTCTTAAAGATTATACAGTCATCCAGAAAAAGTAATACAACAAGACCAAAAAAAAAACTGAACACACTTCCAAACTCTACCAGGGACCAGCATCAACTCCACCAATCAGCAATTCCACCAACCTTTAAGCACTGTCATCAGACTCAGAGGAGCTAGTTTCTTTAGTATTGAGATGACCTTCAGCTTCTACACCCTCTTCCCTTCTGTTTCCTTCAGCTTCCTCCTTTTCTAACCTGGCAATTAGGTTTTCTAGGGTCTTTTTCCTAGCTTCCAATTCTTTGCAGGTCTCTTTTAATACAGCAATAACATCAGATGTTTTGGACTGGGTCTTCACAGATGATGTCTCAGCTGATGTTATGACAATATCAGGAGCATGAGATCCCTGAAACAGTTCGTAGTGCAACCCAAGGGCAGGAGCTCTTTTGCAAGCAGTATCTCTTGCCACCAGGATATCAGGGTATTGTGCAAGGATAATTCCACAAAGGAGGGAGGGAAAGGCAATTGGTCCTTTGACAGCATAACTACCAGCATGTTTTAGAGTTTGTTCAAATATATACCTGCCATAGTCAAAAGCAGTCTTGGTTCCCACAGCATAAATAAATCTCCCCAATCCTGTGGAGATAGTTGATTTATGGTTTGTAGGGACCCAGTTGGCTGCACCAATCTTGTGCAGGATGGCAAATTTCATGCTAAGTTTGCTGGCATTCAGCTTGCCTTTCAAGGGCCAGCACTTCACTTGCCTTGCTGTGATGGTTTGACAAACTTCATTGTCAGTGACTTCCAGATCAGGACAATCCTTATTTGATCTTCCAAGAAATTTGTTAATTTCTGATGGAGAGAAATTAACCCTTCTTCCTTTAACAAAAACACTTTCAAAGTCAGCTGACCTTCCATCAGCACAATCATTAGACAAGTTAACTATGAACTCCTTGACCAGATTTTCATAACACTTGTTAAATTTTATCACTGTCTTCATCAGTCCAGCATTCTTGATCAGGTCCATGATGTCCTTGCACTCTATGGCATCATTGTTGAGTTCTCTTTCTAAGGCTATTCTCTTTAAGCAAACATACTTCCATCTGTTTGCATTGTCAGGATGGTGGAAAGAGATGTTGTCTGTTGGGACTTCAGGAACTCTAGCAATTTTGCTGGAGGGCAGTTTCCTTCTGATAGGAATTTCTTCAACATCAATCTCAAACTCTGATTCCTCATCAGAATCAGAGGATTCAGGTTCTTTTCTCTTCTTTGTAATTGGTTGTCTACCAGTATACACCTGGGCTTTCACCTTCCCTTTGGACTGACCAGTTTTCACAGATTCTACCCCAGCCTTGCCTTCAGTCTTGGATTTCTTAACAGCAGGTTTATCTTTGGACATACATTTTGCATCATTCTGATTACCCTTTCTTTTCATCATTCTCCTAGCTATTCTAGGGTTTACATTGGCAATCAGATCATTGTCTGAGTATTCCTCATCCACATCAATGATAGGTGGATCAGCAGTCTTTTCTGAAGGGTTCTGAATGTTGTCATTTTGTGTCATAACATTCTCAGAGACATCTACATTCTCAGAGACATCCACATTTGGGCTTCCTGATTGATTTAAAGGGACAGAAATCCCCGGTACAGGTTGGTTTCCGCTTAGTATACTAGTAACAAGCCTAGCAATAGCTTGATGAACTTGAACTGGTCCTTCTCTATTTGGTACAGAAGAGGAAGGATGAGAAGGATTACCAGAGGCAGCAGCTTAAGCTCTTCCTGCATGTCTAGTTCTCAGCTTTTTGACTTTAGCGGGGTCAGTTGCCATCTCTCTGAGAGGAGTGATCTCTAGAACTTCAGATTCTATGCATGTGGTGATTGCTCGAG
Source organism: Vicia faba (assembly GCA_948472305.1). NCBI lineage: Eukaryota > Viridiplantae > Streptophyta > Magnoliopsida > Fabales > Fabaceae > Vicia > Vicia faba. The sequence goes on from OX451737.1 coordinate 866,730,868, forward strand.
AGTCTTGGTCAGATGATGAAGATGAAGAGGTCGCCTTGGTTGAAGATGATGTTTGAGACATTTTGATTGACTTAGAGCACCAGTAGCAATTTGAGAAAAAACTTTGATTGAGAGAAGTGAACAGGTTGCAAAGTCGAGAGAGGTAGGAGGCAAAAGAGAGTCTTTTCAACTTCTTAAAGATTTTGAAAGAATTGGGAAAACATATGATTAACCCACTAAAAATAGACTTAACAAAATTAACTCCTTCAACCCTTGTTTTAAGCAAAATTAATTGCTATAATTTCTCATGTTGGAAAATACCCAACCTGCCCCTCAAGTTTTCAAGTTTATTTCCAACAAGAGCCTTGGTAGAAGAATCAATCAGCTGAAGCTTAATGATACCATGTTCCAGTTTAATTGACTTCTTCTCTACAAAGTCAATGTGCTTGGTCCTGCTATGCTGAATAGGGTTCATGGAAATATTGATTGTATTCAGATTGTCACAATACAATGTCACAACATTTTGTGAGACATTATACTCATTGAGCATCTGTTTTGTCCAGATATTTTGAGAAGTTACTACTAGCTGCAACCATTTTAGCACAGAGTTGGGAAGGCATTCTTTTGACATGAATCATAGTTCTGGTTGATTCTTGAATGATCTTATTTTTCTTTTTGTCAACTCCATTTTGATGGTGAGTTATAGGAGGAGAGAATTCACGACTCATTTCTTCTGGGAAACAGATTTTATTAGACTTGTTGTTTCCAAAATCCTTGTCATGATTACTTCTGGTTCTGACAACACATCCTTCTTCAAGTTTATTCACCACATCATAGACATGTTTCTTTTTACCAAGCCTTTCAATTTTAAGTTCACCACAAACCCTTCTTTTATCAATCTGTAGTCTTGGAGTCCTTCTGACTGCTTCCATAGAGATAGCTCTTTTCATTCTTCTTAGATGAAGATGACCAAGCTTATGATGCCACAGTTTCATCTCTTTTTCTTCTTTGGTAATTGGACACATAGTGGAGTTTTTAGTGTTCTCAGGCTGCCACAAGTAACAGTTATCTTTGGATCTGATTCCTTTCATTACAACTTCTAGTTTTTCATTAATTACTAGACATTCAGATTTTGAGAAGTTGACCTTGAATCCTAGATCACATAATTGACTGATACTAATGAGATTAGCAGTCAGCCCTTTTACCAGCAGTACTTCACTCAGACTTGGAACTTCAGGGCAGTCCAAATTACCAACTCCTTTGATTTCACCTTTAGCACCATCTCCAAAGGTCATATAACTAGTGTTGTGAGGTTTAACATGATTGAGAATGTTATTTATTCCAGTCATGTGTTTAGAACATCCACTGTCAAAGTACCAGCCTTCCTTTGCAGACACTCTCAGGGAAGTGTGGGCTATCAGGGCAGTAGCCTTTTCCTTCCATTGAGGAGTATGTGGTACCCTTTTTGACTTAGGTTTAACACCTGAGTTTTGATTAGGGTATCCATGCAATTTGAAGTAGAAGGGCTTTATGTGTCCATACCTTCCACAATGATGACATCTCCATCTTTGGTATTTTTTCTTCATATATTTCTGTTTCTGATGTTGAGAGTTGTGTTGAGACATCTGCTTTGACATTTGTTTAACAGGCCTGATCTTCTTGTCTGTACTAGATTTCTTGGCTTCCACAAATCCTAGTCCAGATTTGTTTCCTACATTTTGTCCAACTTGAAGAATCTCTTCCAATTTGTCTGTTCCATTAGTCAGCATCTTGACAGATTTGGTCATTTGGATCAGTTGTGAGTTCAGCAATTGAACTTCCCCTTCTAGATGACTTATAGTTTCAAGATCTGCCCTTTTTTCAGCCTCCAGCTTTATGATGAGTTTTGATTGTTTCTCATTCTGCACACAGACTTCAGCACTTCTGATACACAATTTCTTGTAGGTATCAACCAGTTCTTCAAATGTCACTTCTTCATCACTAGTGTAACTTTCAGAGGTACAAACACCAGTTAGAGCAGTAACTAGTTTGGCAGATTCTTCTTCAGAATTACTTTCTGAATCACAATCAGACCAAGTAACAGTCATTCCTTTCTTTTGTTTCTTAAGAAAGGTAGGACATTCAGCTCGAATATGCCCATATCCTTCACAGCCATGACATTGAATACCTCTGCCTTGATTTCCCTTTTCTTCTGACATTGGTCTTCTGCTGGAACTGTCAATGTTAGAGGGAATGTTATGAACATTAGACCTTGACTTTGGATCTATTCTTTTGATGAGTTTGTTGAACTGTCTTCCAAGCATGGCTATAGCTTCTGAAATATTTTCTTCTTCATCCTCCTTGTTTTCAACATCAGTGTTGGATACAAGTGCTATGCTCTTGTTCTTCTTGTCACCATTTTCAGTGATCCCCATCTCAAAAGTCTGAAGAGACCCAATAAGTTCATCCACTTTCAACTTGCTGATGTCCTGGGCTTCTTCTATGGCAGTTACCTTCATTGCAAATCTTTTAGGCAAGGATCTGAGAATCTTTCTCACCAATTTTTCTTCTGACATCTTTTCTCCCAGTGCTCCTGAGGTGTTGGCAATCTCCAAGATGTTCATGTGAAACTCATGAATGGTTTCATCTTCCATCATTTTTAGATTCTCAAACTTGGTAGTCAACATCTGAAGCCTTGACATTTTCACTTTGGAAGTGCCCTCATGAGTAGTTTTGAGAGTGTCCCAAACTTCCTTGGCCAATTCATATTGATGTACTAGTCTGAAAATGTTTCTATCAATTCCATTGAACAAGGCATTTAAAGCTTTGGAATTTCCCAGGGCTAACTCATCTTCTTCTTTACTCCAATCTTCCTCAGGCTTCAAACTGATTGTCCCATCTTTCTCAGTTATGGTGGGATGGATCCATCCTTTGTCAGCAGCTCTCCAAGCCTTTTTGTCCAGAGATTTTAAGAAGGCAATCATACGAGGTTTTCAGTAGTCATAATTAGTTCCATCCAGAATGGGTGGTCTATTTCCAAAAACTCCTTCTTTGTCCATAGTGCCAGAAAGTGATATCCCTAGATCTCACCCAGTAATACAGGCAGGGTGCCTGCTCTGATGCCAATTGAAATTCTGGCTGCAGATACTCAATGTCACGTTCAATGTTATGACACCGTATCTGACTTACTATAAGACAGTAAATACAAAAATAGTAAAGAACACAGTCAATTGTTTACCCAGTTCAGTGTGCAACAACACCTACTCTGGGGGATACCAAGCCAGGGAGGAAATCCACTATAAGAGATATTAATTCAGGAATAAACCAACCAGTTTATCTCCTTCAATTAAGACCTACCCAATGCAACTTCAATCTAAGTACAACTTAAACCTGAGTTCCTACTCACTCCCCCTCAATCACAGCAGTGATACATGAAACAATTTGACTAATGAATTGTTGAAGACACTCTTCAAAACATACACTTGATTATGCTTCACAGCTTTTTAATCAAGCAACACAAACACTCTTGCTTCACAGCTTTGAGTGATACACAAACCTGACTTGACTTTGCTTCACAGCTTTAGTCAAGAGACATACAAACACTCTTGCTTCAAAGCTTTGAGTGGTACACAACCCTTACAATTAAAACCTATTCCAAGTCACTTATCACAATGATAATTGCTTGGATTACAATAGTTAAAACTATACATCTTCTAAATGATCTTCTGTCGACAAGGGATGCATTCCAAGACAGCATCTCTGTTGAATATATAGCAGCTGCATCTTCAGTTAGGGTTTCCACAAAAAGCTAGGGTTAAATCCGTTTGACCTTAAGACTAGGTCACAGGACTAGATCAACCAGGTTGGGGTTGAGCTAGGTTAACCCAAAGAAAACGCAGGATTCTGTTCTGGAAAGACTGAGTCATTTTCCTGAAAAAACTCAGAATTTACCAAACTGCATACCTGTTAATTCAGAACAGGATGTCTTAACATTTGTTATGACATCTGAATTCCTGTTTACTGATTTTGGTAAATGTGATCATTTTGCAAAATGCTCAGATACACACTCATAAACATCAGTACCTGTATGACAATATTTTTCTGCAAAGGTACCTAATAAACTAGAATGTTATGACATCAGTCATGACATTCATACACCTGGTTTTACCAAAAATGCATGCCAATACATAAACAACTAAAAAGGTGCAAGACCTGATCGAAGCCAAAGAAATTGATTTTGACGCTCCGGAGAAGCCCAACGTTATAACTGCTCCCATGCCCAAACACGGTCATGGAGTAAATGCTATAGACGATGATTTATTTGTGACCTCCGTGGAAGAAATTTCTACTCCTTTGATGACAGTTAAGAAGAATTTGTTGTTGGCCGCTTTATTTCCGGGATGTGGTGAAGGTTGCCACACGTGTTCAATTTTTCCTGCTGGTTGCCATTTATTGAAATCAGGTGTTCAGCGCCTGATGGATAACAAAGAGATCCTGTTCGAAAGGACTATGATTCAGTTGGTTCTAATTCAAGATGTTGCCATCATAATCATTTCCACCAATCATTCCAATATTTCCTCGAGAAAACCTGTTAGGATTACACCTGTTCCAAGAATTGCTCCGTTAATAATTATTGTCCCTGGCCCTATCCCATACACTTCGGATAAGGTTATCCCTTGGCACTATGGTGCTTATGTGTATTACCATGGAGTTAAACAAGATCTAAAAAGTGAGGAAGCAAAGGTTGATGTCAGCAATTTTGTCGGGGATAACAAGGTCACCAGAAGCGGAAGACTCTTTTCTCCCGAGATTTCCCCTCTGACTGTTCACAAACCTGACGTTATTCCATCTGCTAGTACATCAACTACTATCCCAGTTCATATTCCAGTCATCACCCCTATCGCCGAGCCATCTGGGACTCGGGGCAAAGAAATCATAGGTGAGCCTGCCTGGACGGAGGAACCTAAGAAGATCATTGTAGAAACCTTGAAACAAGAGATAAAAGAAATTTTGAAGTTAATCAAGAAGAGCGACTACAATGTAGTTGAGCAGCTGGGGCAGACCCCGTCAAAAATCTCCATGTTGTCCTTGTTATTGTATTCTGAAGCCCATGCAAAGGCTTTAATTTCATTCCTTAAGACTGCGCATGTGCCGCAGGAAACTTCAGCCGATCAATTCAAAGATTGCGTAGCTAGTTTGACTGCCGAAAATGGGTTGGGTTTCTCAGATGCAGATCTGACTACTAAAGGAAGAAATCACAATGATGCTCTACACGTCTCGATCAAGTGCAGGAGCACTACTCTGGCCCATGTACTGGTGGATACTGGGTCCTCATTGAATGTTTTTCCAAAGAAAGCATTACACCGTCTGGACTGTGAAGGTTTGTTTCTAAAGTCGAGCAACATTGTAGTTAGGGCTTTCGACGGGTAAAAAAGGATGGTGCACGAGGAGGTAGACGTCCCTGTTAAAGTTGGCTCTCAGACTTTTGCATCCACCTTTTATGTGATGGATATCAGACCATCATATTCTTGCTTGCTAGGTCGTCCTTAGATTCATAAGGCTGGGGCAGTGACTTCCACGCTCCATCAAATGTTGAAATATCCGGTAAAAGGGAAGATCGTCACAGTACAAGGTGAAGAGGAGTACATGGTGAGTCATCTCAACTACTTCCGCTACGTGGAGATGGATGGGGAATTCATCGAAACCCCCTGTTAGAACTTTGAAGAGGTCCCCCAGACTTTGGCGTCAACTAAAGTTGCTACTGACAAACCTCAGATGAAGATGGCTTCTCTCAAGGATGCCAGGGCTGTAATTGAAGAAGGTGGGTGTGCAAATTGGGCTCAGGTCCCTGATTTCATGCATAAAACTGACAAATTTGGTTTGGGCTTTACTACAGGGGCTCAAAGGGTTGTTATGCGTGCACGGATTGGAAGACCTCCTCTACACATCAGTAATCCGGGAGTTAATGCGGTGGAAGACAGTGAAGAAGATTCAGATATCGACAGCTAGATCTACCCTACAACCAATGGTGGATTGAACAACTGGACGATGAAAGACTTCATACATGTTTCCTTTATTTCACAGTAATTGACTTTTGTTTTAAGAGTTGTAATAAACAGTTTGAAACTTTATGGCCCGGTGCCTTGCCCGAGGCACCTTGACTTTGCTTGTGAGGGCTTATTACTTGTCATTTCATATATCATCAATAAAACATTGGACATTTCTTGCATTACAAATTTTGTGCTCCTTGTTTTTATTTTATGTCTCTCACTTTATCAAAACAGCTATTCTCTTACACACTCACGTATCATAATGTAGATCCACATCCAATCTGGATCCAATTGATAACAACTCTGCTACTGCCAGTTATGACTTCAAAAATCCGATCAACTAAGTCGAGGACGAAGGTGAGGATGATTGTGAGGTGCCTAGAGAACTTGCTAGACTGTTACTGCAGGAAGAGAGGGCCCCACAGCCTCATGAAGAGCCAGTTGAGTCGGTAAATTTGGGTACAGAGGAAGACAGGAAAGAGGTCAAGATAGGTGCGAATCTTGAGCCTAGTGTTAAGCAACGGTTGATACAAATGCTACGCGACTATGTTGAGATCTTCGTTTGGTCTTATGAAGATATGCCCGGTTTGGACACTGATATTGTGGTTCACCGTCTGCCAACCAAAGAAGACCGCCCTCCGGTAAAGTAGAAGGTTCTCCGTATGCGCCCTGAGATGTCCGAGAAAATCAAAGTTTAGGTCATGAAACAGTTTGATGCAGGATTTTTAGCTGTCACTTCTTATCCACAGTGGGTTGCCAACGTTGTTCCGGTGCCTAAGAAGGATGGTAAGGTGCGGATGTGTGTAGACTATAGAGATCTGAACAGGGAAAGCCCCAAGGATGATTTCCCACTTCCTCATATCGATGTTCTGGTCGACAACACCGTGCAATATAAGATCTTCTCCTTTATGGATGCTTTTTCTGGTTACAATCAGATTAAGATGGCTCCCGAGGACATGGAGAAGACAACCTTCGTTACACAGTGGGGCACCTTTTGCTACAAGGTCATGCCGTTCGGATTGAAGAATGTTGGGGCCACTTATCAGTGCGCCATGGTCGCTTTGTTCCACGACATTATTCACCATGAGATTGAGGTTTATGTTGATAACATGATTTCAAGGTCCCAGACTGAGGAAGAACACCTCGACCATCTCCAGAAACTGTTCGACAGGTTGAAGACGTACAAGCTAAGGTTGAACCCGAACAAGTGCACCTTCGGGGTAAGGTCTGATAAACAGCTGGGTTTCGTCTTCAATGATAAAGGTATTCAGGTGGACCCTGCAAAGGTGAAAGCCATACAGGAGATGTTGGATCCCCGTGCATAAAAGGAAGTTAGAGGTTTTCTGAGACGTCTGAACTACATCGCCCGATTCATTTCACATCTGAAAGCTACTTGTGAGCAAATCTTCAAGCTGCTGAAGAAAGATCAAGTGGTAAAATGGAATGATGAATGTCAGACCGCTTTCAAAAGGATCAAGGAATATCTTCAAGAGCCACCAATTCTGATGCCTCCAGTTGAATTAAGACCTTTTATCTTATACTTGACAGTATTGGATAATTTAATGGGGTGTGTGTTGGGGCAGCATGACGAGTCTTGCCGAAAAGAGCACGCTATTTACTACCTTAGCAAAGAGTTTACCAACTGTGAGACCCGATACTCACTGCTCGAGAAAACTTGCTGCGCTTTGGCATGGGCTGCTCTCCGGTTGAGACAGTATATGCTGACTCACACTACCTTATTGATATCAAAGATGGACCCAATCAAGTATATCTTCGACCGAATAATATCTTGATTTCTCCAAAATACTACGAAGCCTGGAATCGACCAGATAGTGGTATATCTTAAATTTAAGCTATGAAGCCCGGATTCGACCGGATAATATCTTGATTTCTCCAAAATACTATGAAGCCTGGAATTGACCAGATAGTGGTATATCTTAAATTCAAGCTATGAAGCCTAGATTCGACTGGATAATATCTTGATTTCTCCAAAATACTACGAAGCCTGGAATCGACCAGATAATGGTATATCTTAAATTTAAGCTATGAAGCCCAGAAATCGATCGGAAAACAGCTTAACCCTCAGCAAGTTATTGTGAAGCCTGGAAATCGACCAGATAGCAATACAAGATACCACGAAGCCTGGAATCGACCAGATAATGGTATAAGACACCGTGAAGCCTGGATCACGACCAGATAGCGGCAAAATAAACTGAAGCCTGGACACGACTAGATAACAGTATAAGGTACTGTGAAGCTTGGAATTCGATCGAATAGCAGTTTACCCAGCCAATTACTATGAAGCCTGGAAATCGATCGGATATTAGTAAGCCTTAAATTCAAGTTGAAGCCCAGATGCGACCGAATAACCACTTGATTCATTCTGAAGCCTGGAGCACGACCAGATAAGAATTGAGAGATTGCAAAGCCTGGAAGATGACTAGATAACAAGTTTAATCTCATCTCCTCAGTAAGTCACTGTAAAGCCTAGAGCACGACCAGATAGCAGTCGGTCTTATTTTCCTCAAACAAATCATTGTGAAGCCTCGAGCACAACCATATAGCAGTTCATTGTCACCTCCTCGACTAAGGGATGATTCCCCAATAGAGCAACAGACAACTGAAGTTCCTAAAGCTCTATTTCTCTCAAGATAGAGACCAACATTCCCCAGCGTAGTCCTCCTCAAAAACAGGTATACGGGCTCTCGCAAGGGAATCTCTTATGCGATCGACACTTCTTCCGATGGCATCTTTAAGCCCATCTTCCTTCATTGACTTCCAAATGGCATCCATAAGCCCATTCCCGACATCGCAAGACAAGTACCACTTCATGCGAGTGCAAATTTCTAGGCACTCTAGTGTTCAATCATCTTCCACCTTCGGATCACAAAAGGCAGACAAGCCAATCTACATCCTCAGGTTTAAGAAGATTGAACAGGGGCAGCTGTTGTACCCCAAAATTTTCCCTCCCATATTTCTCAATACATGTCAAGTGAGGTCCTCAAATTGCTCTAGGAAGTCCAAGGGTTGACCAGACAAACTCTCTCCTAAGGCAGTCTACCTCAAATTAGGGTTTCAGTTTGCATCAAGATGTTTAAGTCCAAAGGATACAAAATGCTCACCATTGTCCTAATATGTTCCCAATATCATCCATGTCAAGTTTCAAGCCTTGCAGAGGAAATTTGGTCAGTCAATTGCTCAAAGGCCTGAAAATCGTCTGTGTTAGGGCAAAAGTCAATTGTGGCCCACATACAGTCAAACTTCAAGATTGTTGGTCAACATTCTCATTTTCAATTATTATTCATCATTTGATCAATGATTGATCATGATTCATCAAGGATTTCTTACAATTCATCAAAACCCAAAATTTGCTAAATTAGGGTTTTATAGGAAAAGTCAACTCAACTTTGACCAAGCATAAATTTCTCATACTTTATCAAAAATGACCCATCCAAAGCTCATTTTGAATAGGATGCAATTCCATACAATTCATCTTCAGCTCCCAAGTTCAAAATATGCACTCACAAGAAGATACAAATTTGGACATTATAGGTCATTTTTAAAAGTCAACAAAAACACCTTTTGGGTCAAAGCTTCATACATTAACATGGAAGACTCAATTGAGATGACACCAAAAGGGTTGCTTAGAGGACATCTTAAGATTTCTAAAAATTCCAAGAACACCTCTCTAGGGTGAAAATTGAGAGAGTTATGCATTGGCAAAGTTGACCGTTTTTGCAAAATTGCCAAAAGTCAAAAGTGTCCAAAATTGCAATTTTTGCCAAATGGGCCCAACTATTTATGCTTGTACTGAGTTTGTAACATGACCCACAACCCATGATCCATTCCATTTGTCATTATTTTATTTTTTTCATTTATTTTGATTTTATTTCAATTAAATCAAATAAATTCAAAATAAAATCATGAAAATATTAAAAACTAATCAAAGCTTGAGATTTTATGCATGTTTAGGTCTATTATACATCTGGAGATAGAATCAAATCGTGCAAGGTTCATTTGGACACAAAAATATTGCATTTTGCTTGATTTGGAAAGATTTGCATAAAGGATCAAATCATGAATCAATTATCATAATTGGAGAAGATTTGATACAAGTTTGCAACCCTAATTCATTCTAGGGTACATAAGGAACATATTCAGATAAAAACAAAGAGATTAGAGGCGTGCAAGAGAGAAAGAAAAGTTGCAAAAATTCAAGAAAAGTGGCAAACTAATTTTCCACTTTTTAGGTCTATTCAAAGCATTATAACCATCCCAATCAATTGCTGGGCATCCAAGGATCAAGATTCAACCACTAGCAAGCTTCCTAACATCCAGAAATGCACTGTAAGGGTCACACGACTTTCATACTTTCTTGAATTCGAATATCATCATTCTAGCATCTTTAACATGATCTATTGATATATTTTGAAACCTTATGATGTTTGCAAGCTAATGATCATATTTAATTGCGTTTTCATTGATTATACAACAAGTTGCCATAGTTAGGGTTCTTGCTTCATTTTTAGGGTTTTTCTGTACAGGGACAATTGGCCATGGATAGTGGTACCATGATGCTCGTGAGGTTGCAACAAGTTGATTGGTACCATTGTTTTGCATTTATCATGCTTGTATAGGATTCTTGAAAGGCACATGGTTATACCTACACTCAGGTGACCGTAGGTAAAAGTGAAAGAACTTTTAGCAACGGTGGGAGGAAGAAGAAGGATAACATGGCACCCCATGACTCATCCATTCAAATTTGCGCGCGTTTGATAATTATTAGTTTGTTTTCCATATAATGTTTGTTTATTGTTCTTTGTACAACTAACAATGCTATCACAGCTGGTAAGCGCGCAGGGTACAAACGCCTAGGGGGTTGGGTTCGATCCCCAGGTCCCAACTTTGTTCCATATTATTTTTCCTTGTACAATCAGGTGCATAGGCATCCCATGTGACCACCATACGTCCTCAATATCCAAACAATTAGATCATCAACAAGCCAAATCCAAGGCTTCTCATATTAGGGCCTACCATACGCCCAGTCAAGCAAGCAGCATGGGATTGAAAAAGTCAAAAAGGCCAAAGAGTTTGTTGGGCTCAGGTTTGCCATTGACACCCCTCCCTTTTGCTATTTACCAGGCCCATTCTTATTCTTTCTTTTTTATTTTCTTTATTTATTTAATTTATTTAAATTGTTTTCTAACAAAATAATTTCTTTTTTCACAAAAAATCATAAAATCAATTTTCACAAATTTAGAATTTGGTTTTATTTTATTTTACCAAATTTAATTTAATCTTAGTCTAATTTAATTTAGGATTAATTCTAACTTTTTCATATATTTAAAATCAATTAGAAAAAATTAGGGTTAACATGTGATTTAGTTTTTATTTCTTTACTCAATAAAACAAAAATGCAAAAATAGGTTAATTTAATTATTTTTTCTTAAAATTTAAGTTAATTAGTAATTAGGTTTTTATTTATTCAATTAAAACTTTATTTTCTCAAAAAATAATAAAAAAACAACAAAAAATGATTTTTCCTTTTTAGTTTAATTAGGTTTAGATGGGGATCAAAACCCTAATTCCTTTGCGTTTAATTCGTCGCGCGTGTTTTATTATTTTTGCGAGATCAATGTAACTGCTTACGGTATGTAATAGTTTAATTAGGATTTCCTTTGATTTATCGTTTTACGTTTTTTTTTGGCTATGTAATCCCTCCCCCGAAGCCTTGTAATAGCGTAGTGTGATCGGTGGATCTGGAACTGACTATTTAACGCTGGTTCGCGAAATGTCGCGGAAGCAAGAGTCGCCACCGTCTTTTATTTTCTCCAACATGGATAGGACAAAAGCACAGCAAAATTCCTTATGAGATAGTTTCTCGGTTCGAGAGGTAGATTTATAGAAAGGGAAGGTGTTAGCACCCTTTCTATCCATGGTTATCCATGGGCTCTTAGATACTTGCTCATTTGTGTTTTCAAAATGTTTATTTTCTTTTCAAAGTGTGAGTGGGTTTGAAAAAGTTTCGTTTAAAGTTTCAGATCGACTCTTGTATCAGTCCTCAAGAGTGTTTGAAAAATTGTTTTTTTTTTGAAAGCTTTTTGAAAAGTGTCGGTGTGAAAAGAAGTTTTGATTTGTTTTGAATTAGAGCAAGTATTTATGAGTCATCCACCTACCCTAAGGAATTAGGCTGTGTAAATGTCCTTAAGGTAGTGCCATCCCACCATTGAGAGGTAGGTAGCACCACCGTTGGAGGTGTTCGGGTCAATTCATTTGTAGGGACAGTGTGGTCACCAGAGCAACGGTAGGACACCTTAGAAGCTACCCTTATGCCATTGATCCTTTTTAATTCCGATGCAACCTTTCCGAGGCAACTGGATCATATCATGGACATAAGGACTTACTAAAACGTCCTGTACTCGACGACCACAATTCTAGCTTGTAGGGACAGTGTGGTCAACAGAGCAACAGTAGGACACCTTAGAAGCTACCCTTATGCCATGGGTCATGGACATAAGGACTTACTAAAACGTCCTATACTCGGCGACCACATTTCGAGGGGCAAGGCAACGGGTGAGGCGTACCCTAAGAGTGGTGTGTGCATTGTGTGTTATCTTCAGGTTAAGTTTATCTTTGATCAGGGCATTGAGGTGAGCTACGCTTGTTTTTAATTAGCATGCATTCTTTCATACAAGTTAATAGTTAAAAGGGGTGCGGAAAGTAAATTGCGGAAAACGTAAATCCTACGCTATTACAAGGCGCGGGTCTATACATCGCCAAATCTTTACAAAGACCCGTTTTAAGTAAATAAGTACGGAAAATAAAAAAACAGTAAAAGGTCCTATTTACTATTACATATCCGGAGCAATTACATAATAATCGAACAAATTAAATACGCGCGAATAAAGAAAAGGGAATTAATTTTTTTGTCTTTTTTGGTAATTAAATGAAATTGAAAACTAATTAATTATTTTAATTACAAGAAAATATTTTTTTGTTTTTTTATATATTTTTATGAAATAAAATAGAATAAGAAATAAAATTCTAGGTTAACCTAAATCTAAATCTATTTTAATTATTAAAATGTTAAAATGGCCTAATTAAAAACTAGTTCAATTATGGTTTATTTACAAAATAAAAATAATAATAAAAGTGTTAATTATATTTTTTTTGTTTTTTATGAAAATGGTTAATTAAACTAATTATTAGTAATAAAATAAAAGGGTTAAAAATAATGGGAAATAACAAAAACAAATAAATAATAAAAGAAAAGAAATGAAAACCAAGGGGGTGTGGGCCAAATAGGAGGGTGAAATCTGGAATTCAGGCCCATTGAGGCAAAGGCCACGTTGACCTTTTTTGATCATGTGCTTGCTTGCTGACTAGGGTGCATCGTGTACTGCATGTTCTGGCCTTCAGATTGGCCTTGAAGCCACTTGTCAAGCCTAAGCGTTGGGATGCATGGTGAGCCCTGGGACGTGCACTGCATGGAAACATTTGAAACAAAATAATAGAAATTATTTGGGGGGACCTGGGATTCGAACCCAGGTCCCAGCGTTTACCAAGCCACCTGCCTACCAACTGATCCAATGCACGCGTTTGTAAGTAACATAGGAATGAAATATTATATAGAATAAAAACATTATATGCCAAAAACAAAAAAAATGCGCGCGTGGATTTGAACCTTCCACTCAGGTCTTGCCACGCCAGCCTTCTTCTCCGTTTGTCCCTGTAAAATAAGTAAATAGCGGGGGTTTTAAACCCCCCCAAAACACAACCTGCAAAAAATAGCGAACAGCTCATGCTTGCACATAAATTGAGCGCGAGGTCATGGTTATGTCCGTTTGGGTATCACGAATTCAACCATGGCAGTTTGATGTCCCAATTTTACAGTATGGGGAAATCCCCAATTTGAAGCTTGAAAAACCCTAAAAAGTTTCAATGGTGAATCATGCTATAATGCATTAGAATGCAATTGAATCATCCTATTAGCTTCAGAATGCCTCTAGCAACACAAAACAACAAAGAAAATGGGTTAAATGCTTATGAAACGTGATATACGATTTTGAAAAATGAAACAAACCGGAAGAGGTCTATGGCACGATTCCTTGAGTGATTGTGCTTGGTTCTGATTGCCAAAGCTTCCTAGGGATGCCAGGAATATGTTTGGATTGGAATGGAGGCTTGAGAGGTGTTGTAAGGAGGTTTACAGTTTTGCTTTTTCTCTTAGAAATTTTGAAGTGTGTTTTGCAGTTTCTCAGCTTTTTAGGTCGTGAATCCACTTGTGCTAGCTTGCACATGTATTATGTAATGAGTTTTGATCAAAATTATGGCCAATAATGCAATGCATTCATGCTTGGGATTTTCCATAAACTCCATTGAAGCACTTTCCATTCTTGAGCCAAAATTTGAATTCTTGCTTCATCTGGACCTTTGCACGAAATTGGAATAATCATGATGATGTATCAAAGCAATTCAATACAAGAAATATCCCCTTAATTAACTTCTTTGATTTTATTTGATTTTAAATGATTTAAAATGAATTAAATCAAATAAAATTAAATAAAAATGAAAAAATTAATTTTAAATCTTGAAATAATTTGTGGGACACGTGGGAAGCATGGCCAAGCTGAATCAAGTGGAAAAAGTGGGGCCCTTTTGTCAAAAATGAAATTTCAAGGATAAATGATTTTGGCCATTTCACAAATATTTCCCAACTTCTCCAATGCATATCTTGCTCAATTTTGAAGTTATGAACATGTTCCTGGACATTTTGGAAAGGTATTGAAGTCCTCTAACGAATGTCTTTGGTCCCATATCATTTGGATTTACCAATCTCAAGTTATTGTCTTTGACTTAAAGTCCCTTTTTGTTGACTGTTGAAAATGACCTATAATGTTGAAATTGATAACTTTTTGTGAGAGCATTTCTTGGACTTGGAATGTGAAGATGAGTTGTAGGAAATGTCTTCCCCTTCAAGATGAGCATTGGATGGGATTTTTCTGATGAACCATGAAAAAGTTATGCCTTGGTCAAGTTACAGTTGACTTTTCAGCTGTCCAAAAATAGAAACTTTTGACACCTTGATGATTTTTGAGCCATTCTTGTGAAATCATGGTCAAGACTTGACCAAATGATGATTGTGGCTTCAAAATAAGATGTTGACCAAAATTTTTGACTTTTGACTGCCAAATGACCATTTTGCCCCTATAGTTGACTGTTGAGCAATTAGGGTTTTTGACTGTGCAAATTGACCTTGTGAGCCTTGAAACTTGACATGTTGGTGATTGACAATGTTTATGAGCATATGGGACTTGATTGAGCCCTTGAAAACTTCAACTTCCTTGCAAGAACCAAAACCCTAATTTGACTGGCTTTAGGAGAATGGTTGACTGTGTAGCCCTTGAGTAGACTTTGAACCATTTGAAGTGATGCTTGGCAAAACTTTGAAGATTATGGGAGGGCAAATTTTGGGGTACAACAGTTGATCCTGTTCAATATTCTTAGACCTGAGGATGTAGATTGGCTAGCGTGCCTTTCGTAATCCGAGGGTAGAAGATGATTGAACACTAGAGTGCCCAGAAATTTGCACTCACATAGTTGAGTATCAGCAGTGTGATAGCGGGGAATGGGATTACAGATGCCATTTGGAGGGATGGTGGATAGGAGGATGGGATTATAGATGCCATCTGGAGGTGTGACAGAACCTTGTCGGAAATGGGCTTATAGATGCCATTTGGAAAGATGGTGGATAGGTGAATCTGAATAAGAAATAGAATAGCTTCCGTGTCTGGAGCATATCTAGTCTGTGTATGATTGCTGACGTCTGAATAAATGGTAGAATGACCGCCGTATCTGGGGTATATCCATACTGCATGAGTAACAGAATGTCATCCGAATCTGGATCGTATCTGGACTAAACAATAGAATAGCATCCAGGATGGAGCATCTCTAAGTTGTCTTTAGAAGTTTGAATCTGAATAAGCAATAGAATAGCGCCCGGATCTGGAGCATCTCTGAGCTATATCTCAAAGGAAATCTGAATAAGTATCAGAATGTCGCCATGTCTGGGTCGCATCTGAACCATCTCTAGAAGGGAATCTCTGAATAAGCAATAGAATGGCATCCGGATTTGGAGCATCTCTAGGCCATCTCTGAAAGGAATCTCTGAATAAGCAATAGAATAACAGCCGGGTCCGGAGCATCTCTGAGCTATTACTGGAGAGAAAATCTGGAATAAGTATCAGAATGTCGCCATGTCTGGGTCGCATCTGAACCATCTCTAGAAGGAGTCTTAAATAAGCAAAAGAACAGCATCCATATCTGGAGCATTTCCAAGCTATCTCTGAAAGGAAATCTGGAATAAGTGTCAGAACGTCGCCATGTCTGGGTCACATCTGAACTATCTCTAGAAGGAGTCTTGAATAAGCGAAAGAACAGCATCCATATTTAAAGCATTTCCAAGCTATCTCTGAAAGGAAATCTGGAATAAGTATCAGAACGTCGCCATGCCTGGGTCACATCTGAACTATATCTAGAAGGAGTCTTGAATAAGCAAAAGAACAGCATCCATATCTGGAGCATTTCCAATCTATCTCTGAAAGGAAATCTGGAATAAGTATTAGATCGTCGCCATGCCTGGGTCACATCTGAACTATATCTAGAAGGAGCCTTGAATAAGCAAAAGAACAGCATCCATATCTGGAGCATTTCCAAGCTATCTCTGAAAGGAAATCTGGAATAAGTATCAGAACGTCGCCATGCCTGGGTCACATCTGAACTATATCTAGAAGGATTTTTGAATAAGCAAAAGAACAACATGCATATCTGGAGCATTTCCAAGCTATCTCTGAAAGGAAATCTGGAATGAGTATCAGAATGTCGCCATGCCTGGGTCACATCTGAACTATATCTAGAAGGAGTTTTGAATAAGCAAAAGAATAACATCCATATCTGGAATATTTCCAAGCTATCTCTGAAAGGAAATCTGGAATGAGTATCAGAACGTCGCCATGCCTGGGTCACATCTGAACTATATCTAGAAGGAGTCTTGAATAAGCAAAAGAACATCATCCATATCTGGAGCATTTCCAAGCTATCTCTGAAAGGAAATCTGGAATAAGTATCAGAACGTCGCCATGCCTGGGTCACATATGAACTATCTCTAGAAGGAGTCTTGAATAAGCAAAAGAACAGCATCCATATCTGGAGCATTTCCAAGCTATCTCTGAAAGGAAATCTGGAATAAGTATCAGAACATCGCCATGCCTGGGTCACATCTGAACTATCTCTAGAAGGAGTCTTGAATAAACAAAAGAACAGCATCCATATCTGGAGCATTTCCAAGCTATCTCTGAAAGGAAATCTGGAATAAGTATCAGAACGTCGCCATGCCTGGGTCACATCTGAACTATCTCTAGAAGGGGTCTTGAATAAGCAAAAGAACAGCATCCATATCTGGAGCATTTCCAAGCTATCTCTGAAAGGAAATCTGGAATAAGTATCAGAACGTCGCCATGCCTGGGTCACATCTGAACTATCTCTAGAATGAGTATGGAATAAGTATCAGAATGTAGCCATGTATGGATCACATCTGAACCATCTCTAGAAAGAATCTCTGAATAAACAATAGAATAGCATCCGTGGTTGGAGCATCTCTAAGTTATCTCTTAAAAGAAATCCCTGAATAAGCAACAGAATAGCGTCCATCTGGAGCATATCTGAACTATTTCTGAACAAGTAACTCTGAATAAGCAACAGAATAACGTCCATCTCTGGAGCATTTCTAAGCCATCTCTGAAGAGAAAATCTGAATAAGCAAAAGAACAGCATCCATATCTGGAGCATTTCCCAGCTATCTCTTTAATCTCTTTAATGTAGATATGCCCTAGCTAGATGCAGGTATAGAATCTGGAATTGCAACAGTTGATAGTAATAGTCCTTGGATTGACCTTTTTCCTGAAAAGGAAAAACATCAGTTGTGCAATGCATGATGTCATGATGTTCTCAGGGAGAAATGAGATTGTGTGATATGATGCATATGTGCATGCTATAATGTATGAAGACGTGATGTTTATGAATGTATTCTCGTCTGGGAAAATAAATCCTTGACGAATGTCGGGAGTTTGTTGAATCCTGGGCTGATGTTGAAGAGTAGAGTTCTTCGTTTCCGCTAGGGATGATGGTTGTAAGAATAAACCGGTAGGAGAAGATGACTCTGTTGGGGAATAAACTTGTTGAGGAGATTACTCTGTGGGGAATACTCTGTGGGGAAGGGATACTTCGCTGAGAATTTGATGATAACTCCGCTGAGGGATACCGTTGAAGAGTTATGTTGGAAGATTTGATGAACTCCGCTGGGGGGATAGGAAGAACTTCGCTGAGGACGATCTTTCCGTGGTTTTTAGCTGAGGATAACCCAGTTATAAGCTCTGGTGGAGAATAACTTTTGAATAAAAAGGTTCGGGAGATGCGTTTGTGCTCTGTAGGGGATAAGCTTCCAGAATCTACTGGGGATAAGCTTCCTACTGGGGAGATTGATCAACTCTCCTGGAGAGACTTTTTGAGACTGTACTAGGGAATGACTCCACCGGAGTGTCTGGTATTCCGCCGGGGAACAATCTTAGATCAAGATTGACGGGGATGCTTGTTAGGAATATTTGTATACTCCGCTGGGGAATATTAAGATTTTCTGGGGATATCCAACTTCCTTAAGACTGACAGTAGACTAACTCAGCTTGGGGAGAGTGTTGCTGACTTGTTGGAGAATAATGTGCCTTTTCAGGGCTGATGGGAGACCAACTCTGCTTGAGGAGTATGGCTGAAGTCTGACTTACTCTGGGGGGAGTGAAGGTATCTTGGTTACATTCTTCAGCCGAACCTACCTTGGTACCTTGGTGGACAGAGCAACTAGATCGCTTAGACAACTCATTATTGCCCCTGTTCCTGTGGGAGAAGGTACCTGTGGAGGCGCTTGATGACTGCCGGTTGACAAATCTTCTTCTGGTAGACAAGTGACGGGATGCCGGGACATAGTCGTACGCTTTTGATCCCTAACTTTTGTCTGGACTGCCCTTTCGGGTTTTCAGTCCACCGGGATACCCATTTTTGCCCAAGCCGCCTTTTCAGGTTTTCGACTTGCCGGGTGTACAGATGTTTTTCATTTTTATCCCTTATTTTTGCCCGAACCCTTTTGGTTCGCCGGGAAGCCCTTATTTTTGCCTAGGTGTGTCAACCTAGCGGGTCTTTGATTATGCGTAGTATTTTTTCAACTAAGTCCATGCTCTCAGGATGTAGGGAGGTGCCCATGTTGTTGTGTTGCCATGCCACCAGAAGATCTTCGTTTGATCGTCCAATGCCCCAAGTGACTCAGACGGAGATTTTCCCCAAGCTGGTTGGCCTTTTGAGAGATTCTCCGAATCTTGACTTAACTGCCCCAGATGATGGACAATGATCATGCCATGCCCCTTGATTGGAGGTGCTTTTGTTCATTAGAAATTCGTCGTGCGAACTTCTACGCTGTTCAAACAAATAGTCATATGCAAGCAATGTTATATTAAAATGCAAAGCTCATGTCTGTTTCGAAGTTTTTGAAAATGCATTTTTTTAGTAAAAACAAGTGAATTTTGTAAAACTGTGATGTCAACTCGTTATTTTACCGTAAGCCCTAAGGAGTCAGGATACCTTCGTGACAGTATGCTTTCGAACTAACCCATGCTTCAGCTAGGACTTTTAAGGGTTATAACGTGGCCTGGTTCACGGTTTAAGAAACAAAGGATAAAGGCTCAAATTTTATTTGTACCCACCCGTTCTTCGTGATGTTCTTCAAACCTAAACTCAGTTGATCGTGCGTTAGACCTTGTTTGAGTCTTTGTCCTGATATACCGGTGATGGTTCGGATATTGATAGTTTATTCTGAATAGGCAGTCATTCCTTTTTTTGGTTGAGGGTTTGTAGGACCTCTTTCTTTTTTGATTTCGTTATCCCTGTTTTTTGCCTGAACTGTTTCTTTTGTGGTTACAGTCAGCGGGATGCCCCAGTTTTGTAAGTCTCCTTCATAGGTTTTGACTTGTTGGGCTTTTATTTTGAGAAATGATGACTGCCTATCTTTATGATTATTCAGAACCATCATTGTCTTCTGTTTTGTAAGGATTCCTTTGGTGCCATTTGTTGTGCACTTGGATCAGCTGAGAGAACTACCCTGCCCCAGGTTATGATTAAGGGTTTTAATTTTCGAAAAGAAAAACTCCTACTTCTTTGGCTCAAAGGGGTTGACGAGGGATTATCATCCTTATAACTCCAGTGTTTAGGAATTGAAACAATTCCTGTACCTCATCAGCGGGGTCTGTTCAAAAGCATATTGTAAATCATGGTATCGTTTTCGTCATCCTCCCTCAAGAGGCTTAGAATTATTAACCGAGCGTTGATCATCACAAAAAATATGAAAGCAGTTTGAATATAGTGAAAATAATTGGATTAATTCAAAAACAGACATATGCAGTGCATTATTGAAATAAAAGAGTTTGCTATGACATTAATTGTTTGTATAAGCAAAAATTACAACTCGGAAATTCAAATAAACAAAAGCCTTCAATGATTGGGCAAAGGAGCAGTGATTATGTTTGGAGTCTCTGGTGCTTCAAACTGAATCTCTCTGGCGTCAATCATGTCTTGAATCTTGTTCTTCAGAGGCCAGTAGTTCTCCGTAGTATGCCCCGGGCTATCAGAGTGGTATGCACACCTCTCATTAGGATGGTAGTTGGGAGCAGAGGTGTTTGGATTCCGGAGAGGAGCCCTCAAGGTAATCAGCCCTGCCTTCAACATTTGCTGTAGCGCTTGATCCAGCGACATGTTGATTTTAGTGAATTGTCTCTTGGGTGCGACCTCCTTACGTTGATGCCCCTGTCCTTGTTGAGCAGGCCTAGGATTAGAGATCTGGACTGCCCCTACATGTTGATCATGGCGACCCTTTTGGCTGTACGCAGCATTGGCCTCCTTCTTCCCCGTATAAGGCTTTTTGTGAGTATCAGAAGGTGCAGCTTCTTGAATCTTTCCAGCCTTGATGCCAGCTTCGATCCTCTCCCCGGTCAAGATCAAATCTGTAAACCCAGCAGAAGAATTCCCAATCAGATGGTTGAAGAAGGGACCAGACAGAGTGCCCAAGAACATGTCGACGAGTTCACGGTCAGTCAAAGGTGGCTGCACCCTTCCAGCCAAATCTCTCCACCTTTGCGCATACTCCTTAAAACCTTCACTCGTCCCAAGTGACATACCCTGGAGTTAGGTACGCGTGGGAGCGAGGTCGGCATTATACTGATACTGCTTATAAAAAGTAGTTGCCAAGTCCTCCCAATTACGAATATTGGTTCCATCCAACTGATAGAACCAATCGAGCTGAGTCCCTGAAAGACTCTCCTGGAAGAAATGGATCCATAGATTCTTGTCTGCCGTGTAGGGCTGGATCTTCCTTGCGTATGAACGGAGATGCATCTTAGGACAGGAAACCCCGTCGTACTTTACAAAGGCAGGTGCCTTGAACTTGTGAGGGATCACCACCCCAGAAGATAAACCTAGGTCCCCAAAGTCCAACCCAGGCACACGTTGGATATCCATAGCATTTAACCGGTCCTCCAGCTGTTTGTACCTGTCTTCAGCAGGGGGTATTGTTCATCATTGAAGTCTGTCTCGGTGTCAGAGACCACAGGGCTAGGAACCTCTCTCCCTTGGTGACTGCCTTCCCCCACAGATGGAGTAGTCCTCTCAGCTTCATTCTGCAGTGTGTTCCCAGATCTGCGTCTAGGGTTGAACAGAACAGTCCTCTTGTTCTTCTTCTTCTGAATCAGAGTCTTCAATTCCTTTTGACCCTGGGCTAGGCTCATAATCAACTCCTGGAACTGGGCATTCTGGGCCTGGAGGGCCTTGATAGCTTGTCCATTGGATGATTCAGGATTCATGATGACTGCTGAAATAAACAGCGAAGAAGGTAAGTGACCTGCAACAAGTGTACCTGTAATGCAATGATATGTATGATATGCATGCAATGTTTTCAAGGACCTCGCGGGATAAACAAAGAAGCTTGTTAGAATTTGAATCCGGTGGCTTGATTGAAGGAACTGCATATTGTTGAGAGTCCTTCTTCAAGAGTCAAGGCTCACCATATCGAGTGGGTCATAGCCCCTGACTCAAGTTGTTAACCTTGGGTAGAGGAAAATAAATCCCCTTTGCCCATTACTAGACATTTTGATTCATCATGACCTGCATCACAGACCCTTGAGATCCTTGAAATGGGTTAGTCCTTATGCAAGATGTATGCAATGGTATGATGGGATGATGTTATGCTATGCGTGGAGTGATATAAATAATCCTGTTATGAGTCCAGATTAAGGACTGTAAACAAAACCTGCAAGAAACCCGTGTCAGATAACAAGCATGCAAGTAGTCAAGTATGAAAGCACACAAGTCACACAAGAGAGCCCTTAAATTTTAGGCCAGCATGAAGTTTGGGGTACTACCCTCTTGAAGTTGGTGGGCTCAAACCTGTCCTATCAAAGTAACCGGGTTCTAAGGAGCTCAATATCATTGGATTGTTTTCTGTGTTCATCGTTTCGATTTAGCCACTGAACTGGCGATCAAAATATCCCAAGAAAACAACCCTCAACTGAGTGTAGTATCGAGTATCAACCAACCTCGGACTGCACCAAAGTCAGTTATCTCACTACCCTAAAGAGGCCAAGATGGTTCAATTAAGGTTCCTAAGGTCAGTTGATGCTTCACGACACCACGCGGCGGCCCCGTACTCTCCTTGACTTGACTCAAGGGTTACCGGTACTCACCAAAGTGCCACATCAACGTAGCAGACTGCTTCAACCGTGTCGGTATACCCCGCACAGTTCCCTCACAGTCTTGTTGCTACTTTCTAAGAAGGTATCCCCCAGATCCGGGTTAGGATCTATAGAACTCCCAAGACAGTACCCACAATAATAAAGCAAACAATTCAGACAATTGAAAACATAAGTCATCGTAGTCCTAAGGTACACCTCACTTTTATAATTTCCCCAGCAGAGTCGCCAGTTCTGTGATCGGTGGATCTGGAACTGACTGTTTAACGCTGGTTCGCGAAATGTCGCGGAAGCAAGAGTCGTCACCGTCTTTTATTTTCTCCAACATGGATAGGACAAAAGCACAGCAAAATTCCTTATGAGATAGTTTCTCGGTTCGGGAGGTAGATTTATAGAAAGGGAAGGTGTTAGCACCCTTTCTATCCATGGTTATCCATGGGCTCTTAGATACTTGCTCATTTGTGTTTTCAAAATGTTTATTTGCTTTTCAAAGTGTGAGTGGGTTTGAAAAAGATTCATTTAAAGTTTCAGATCGACTCTTGTATCAGTCCTCAAGAGTGTTTGAAAAATTGTTTTTTTTGAAAGCTTTTTGAAAAGTGTCGGTGTGAAAAGAAGTTTTGATTTGTTTTGAATTAGAGCAAGTATCTATGAGTCATCCACCTACCCTAAGGAATTAGGCTGTGTAAATGTCCTTAAGGCAGTGCCATCCCACCATTGAGAGGTAGGTAGCACCACCGTTGGAGGTGTTCGGGTCAATTCGTTTGTAGGGACAGTGTGGTCACCAGAGCAACAGTAGGACACCTTAGAAGCTACCCTTATGCCATTGATCCTTTTTAATTCCGAAGCAACCTTTCCGAGGCAACTGGATTATATCATGGACATAAGGACTTACTAAAACGTCCTGTACTCGACGACCATAATTCGAGCTTGTAGGGACAGTGTGGTCAACAGAGCAACAGTAGGACCCCTTAGAAGCTACCCTTATGCCATGGATCATGGACATAAGGACTTACTAAAACGTCCTATACTCGGCGACCACGTTTCGAGGGGCAAGGCAACAGTGAGGCGTACCCTAAGAGTGGTGTGTGCATTGTGTGTTATCTTCAGGTTAAGTTTATCTTTGATCAGGGCATTGAGGTGAGCTACGCTTGTTTTTAATTAGCATGCATTCTTTCATACAAGTTAACAGTTAAAAGGGGTGCGGAAAGTAAATTGCGGAAAACGTAAATCCTACGCTATTACAAGGCGCGGGTCTATACATCGCCAAATCTTTACAAAGACCCGTTTTAAGTAAATAAGTACGGAAAATAAAAAAACAGTAAAAGGTCCTATTTACTATTACATATCCGGAGCAATTACATAATAATCGAACAAATTAAATACGGGTGAATAAAGAAAAGGGAATTAATTTTTTTGTCTTTTTTGGTAATTAAATGAAATTGAAAACTAATTAATTATTTTAATTACAAGAAAATATTTTTTTGTTTTTTTATATTTTTTTATGAAATAAAATAGAATAAGAAATAAAATTCTAGGTTAACCTAAATCTAAATCTATTTTAATTATTAAAATGTTAAAATGGCCTAATTAAAAACTAGTTCAATTATGGTTTATTTACAAAATAAAAATAATAATAAAAGTGTTAATTATATTTTTTTTGTTTTTTATGAAAATGGTTAATTAAACTAATTATTAGTAATAAAATAAAAGGGTTAAAAATAATGGGAAATAACAAAAACAAATAAATAATAAAAGAAAAGAAATGAAAACCAAGGGGGTGTGGGCCAAATAGGAGGGTGAAATTTGGAATTCAGGCCCATTGAGGCAAAGGCCACGTTGACCTTTTTTGATCATGTGCTTGCTTGCTGACTAGGGTGCATCGTGTACTGCATGTTCTGGCCTTCAGATTGGCCTTGAAGCCACTTGTCAAGCCTAAGCGTTGGGATGCATGGTGAGCCCTGGGACGTGCACTGCATGGAAACATTTGAAATAAAATAATAGAAATTACTTGGGGGGACCTGGGATTCGAACCCAGGTCCCAGCGTTTACCAAGCCACTTGCCTACCAATTGATCCAATGCACGTGTTTGTAAGTAACATAGGAATGAAATATTATATAGAATAAAAACATTATATGCCAAAAACAAAAAAAATGTGCGTGTGGATTTGAACCTTCCACTCAGGTCTTGCCACGCCAGCCTTCTTCTCTGTTTGTCCCTGTAAAATAAGTAAATAGCGGGGGTTTTAAACCCCCCCCCCCCCCCCAAAACACAACCTGCAAAAAATAGCGAACAGCTCATGCTTGCACATAAATTGAGCGCGAGGTCATGGTTATGTCCGTTTGGGTATCACGAATTCAACCATGGCAGTTTGATGTCCCAATTTTACAGTATGGGGAAATCCCCAATTTGAAGCTTGAAAAACCCTAAAAAGTTTCAATGGTGAATCATGCTATAATGCATTAGAATGCAATTGAATCATCCTATTAGCTTCAGAATGCCTCTTGCAACACAAAACAACAAAGAAAATGGGTTAAATGCTTATGAAACGTGATATACGATTTTGAAAAATGAAACAAACCGGAAGAGGTCTATGGCACGATTCCTTGAGTGATTGTGCTTGGTTCTGATTGCCAAAGCTTCCTAGGGATGCCAGGAATATGTTTGGATTGGAATGGAGGCTTGAGAGGTGCTGTAAGGAGGTTTACAGTTTTGCTTTTTCTCTTAGAAATTTTGAAGTGTGTTTTGCAGTTTCTCAGCTTTTTAGGTCGTGAATCCACTTGTGCTAGCTTGCACATGTATTATGTAATGAGTCTTGATCAAAATTATGGCCAATAATGCAATGCATTCATGCTTGGGATTTTCCATAAACTCCATTGAAGCACTTTTCCATTCTTGAGCCAAAATTTGAATTCTTGCTTCATTTGGACCTTTGCACGAAATTGGAATGATCATGATGATGTATCAAAGCAATTCAATACAAGAAATATCCCCTTAATTAACTTCTTTGATTTTATTTGATTTTATTTGATTTTAAATGATTTAAAATGAATTAAATCAAATAAAATTAAATAAAAATGAAAAAATTAATTTTAAATCTTGAAATAATTTGTGGGACACGTGGGAAGCATGGCCAAGCTGAATCAAGTGGAAAAAGTGGGCCCCTTTTGTCAAAAATGAAATCTCAAGGATAAATGATTTTGGCCATTTCACAAATATTTCCCAACTTCTCCAATGCATATCTTGCTCAATTATGAAGTTATGAACATGTTCCTGGACATTTTGGAAAGGTATTGAAGTCCTCTAACGAATGTCTTTGGTCCCATGTCATTTTGATTTACCAATCTCAAGTTATGGTCTTTGACTTAAAGTCCCTTTTTGTTGACTGTTGAAAATGACCTATAATGTTGAAATTGATAACTTTTTGTGAGAGCATTTCTTGGACTTGGAATGTGAAGATGAGTTGTAGGAAATGTCTTCCCCTTCAAGATGAGCATTGGATGGGATTTTTCTGATGAACCATGAAAAAGTTATGCCTTGGTCAAGTTACAGTTGACTTTTCAGCTGTCCAAAAATAGAAACTTTTGACACCTTGATGATTTTTGAGCCATTCTTGTGAAATCATGGTCAAGACTTGACCAAATGATGATTGTGGCTTCAAAATAAGATGTTGACCAAAAATTTTGACTTTTGACTGCCAAATGACCATTTTGCCCCTACAGTTGACTGTTGAGCAATTAGGGTTTTTGACTGTGCAACTTGACCTTGTGAGCCTTGAAACTTGACATGTAGGTGCTTGACAATGTTTATGAGCATATGGGACTTGATTGAGCCCTTGAAAACTTCAACTTCCTTGCAAGAACCAAAACCCTAATTTGACTGGCTTTAGGAGAATGGTTGACTGTGTAGCCCTTGAGTAGACTTTGAACCATTTGAAGTGATGCTTGGCAAAACTTTGAAGATTATGGGAGGGAAAATTTTGGGGTACAACACGTAGGTTTTACTTTTCTGCATTGTTATTTCTTGCAAATATTAACTGTTAGATGTATGATAATAGGATTGTATGACAAGACTGTATGTTAATTTAAAATGGCTAGCAAACCGTAATGTGCAAAGATAATAACTTGAAATCAAATCACTCGCACATGCGCACTCCTAAGATATACTCTCACTTCGGTTGCCTTTGGTAAACGGTCATTAAGTATAGGGTGTCTTAGTGGTTTCCCTCCTGTCTAAACAAAGATCAAATGTCCCGTTCGGAAATGTTGCCTCGGAATGTTGCCTCGGAATGGTTGCCTCTGAAATTTTGCCTCGAATATGATCTTAAGACTCTAGGGTTATTACTAAGACGTCCTAACATTGCTTTAGTGATCGTACGTCCCTTACGAATTGACCCTTACAACTCCAACGACGGTGCTACCTATTTCTCAATAGTAGGATAGCATTGTCTAAAGGAAATAAGAACATAAACAATTCTTTTTCGAGTAGGTAGATGCTAGTAGGTACTTGCTCAAACAAACAAACTTTTTCAAACCAAACACTTCTTTCAAAAAAGGTTTTCAAAAACACTTCGTAACACTCTTGAAGACAGAAGCAAGGGTTAAAACGAAGTAAAACAAAACTTTTCAAAACAAACACACAAGCATATTTAAAAGATGAGCAAGTACCTAAGAGCCCATGGAAAACCATGGATAGAAAGGGTGCTAACACCTTCCCTTTCTATAATCTACCCCCCGTACTCAAAATCTCAAAAAAAGGATTTTTCTGTGCTTTTTTCCTTTCCAGTTGGATAAAATAAAAGTCGGTGGCGGCTCTTACTTACCGCGACATTTTGCGAACATAAACGCAAAATGCAAACCAGCATTTTCCAAAAATAGTCTGGTTCTGCCACCGTATTACAAACACCAACTTTCACTGATGGTGATCTACCATCTTTCACTGAAGGTAGAGAGAAAATATATCATTGCATTGTTGTTCACTGACGATGAACTACCAACATTCACTGAGGGTAGCAAAAAGATAACAATCACTGACGTTCACTGCCGATGACCTACCAACTTTCACTGAAGGTAGGAAAAGAATATATCATAGCACCGTCGTTCACTGACGATGAACTACCAACTATCATTGAGGGTAGCAAAAAGATAACAAACACCACCTTTCACTGATGGTGATCTACCAGCTTTCACTGAAGGTAGAGAGAAAATATATCATAGAACCGCCAGTCACTGATGATGAACTACCAACGTTCACTGAGAGTAGCAAAAAGATAACAAGTTTCCTTAAAATTCTGGCATTTCTCCTTGAACGGGTCTCAACTTTTTCTTTAACTGAGGCACTTTGCTTGGAAAGGGTAAGTTGTCTCAAATAAAGAGACTTCCACTTGCGAACTGTCTCTGTGGATTTGAAAATCCTTGCTATCCACTGGCATAAACTGACGACGGACTGCAAACTATCCACTCATGGAGGAGATAGCAAAAAAAGGTTATGTCGACTTTTACAGGGAAGCACAAGTTGCTCAAATAAAGAGACCTGCTACTTGTTGTCATGGAGGATTATAAAAAGAAATGACTTTCTGGGGAGAATAGTATGGTTTCCTAGGGAATGAAATATGACTTCCTGGGGAGAATAATATGGCTTCCTGGGGAATGAAATATGAATTCCTGGGGAAATGCAACGATATTCTTGTTGAGGAGATAAAGTCTTCTTGTGCAAAATAAATGCACAAACCAAAACTCGAAGCTTTCAGAAATCCAGAGTAAATAATATTGTTGTGGAACCATATATTCAAACCAGAAATAAACTTGAATGAAACAGTCAACCAAAATA
The DNA here is from genome assembly GCA_948472305.1 of Vicia faba. NCBI lineage: Eukaryota > Viridiplantae > Streptophyta > Magnoliopsida > Fabales > Fabaceae > Vicia > Vicia faba. Next base: position 866,759,541 of record OX451737.1, read on the forward strand.
CAACCTTTGAGAAATAAACTTAAGAGGGAAAACCAAATCCATCCAACAAGGAGCTGCACAGGAAGGCTAAAGCAAAAATCTTCCACGAGGGATAACTCAGTGTGCAAATTGAAAGAATATACGCTTTAGGCTTAAGGCCAACACTCTATTGAAGAGAGGACAACGTAACTCTGCAAAACAGGGTGATATGCCAACAAAAATATTAACAAATGTTAATGAACAATGATTTGCCAATTTTAGCTATGCATGATGTATGTATGAATGTATAAGTGTTATCATGCGTATGTTGACAAAACAGATAAACAACACTGGGAGTAACCAGGAAAAAACATCTCGGGCATAAACAACACTCGGCTAAATCACATCCAAGATGATCATTCCAAAAAAAAGCGTCAGCTGAGGAAACATAACTTACTGCCTGCTTTAGCTTTACAGGGGAGAAACATAATCTATAAGTATACAAAATAAAGTGACAGAATAGTACAGATACAGGGATAGAACATCCTTCTCCAGGCTTCATCGGGAAAAAAATGTTTTCAAAAGTAACACTTCTACTGGGGATTGCAAAACCAATCTCAAGTAAAGCAAATGGACACCAAATGATCAAAACATTCACTGGGGAATTCATGCCCACTTCATTGGAGAGGTTAATCACCACATCCTTAAAGGTAAAACCACAATACATTCTTCACTAGAGAAACCGAGGACCTGCGTTCTTCAAGAGTGATTATGGTACCGACTTCTCTGGAAAAAGAACTTCCATTAGACCGAATGAAAACTTCACTGGAGAAATCTCAGATTAAAACCTTACATCATGGAAAATCAAACAAGGAGGAGAAATGAATCCAAACATGACCGAGGATACCAGAGTCTCGAACCAAATACAGAGAATCGTCCTGGGTAAACTTTCCCGAGGAGAACAAAAACTTCTTAAAACAACTGGAATTTGTCCATTCATGGGATCACCATTTTTTTTGTTGTTTTTTTTCGCATCACAAATTCCAAAGTAAAAGCAATTTGTAAATTCTTTTTGAAAAATCGACTTTGTTATTTGATCTTTTCGATTTGAAAGTTATTATCAATGATAAATGGAGTCTTTGCAAGCTAAACAAAATAAGAAACACAAAGAATTGGGTAACAACTCAAATTTTATTAATAGAATGGTAGTCTGCAAACGACGAGGCTCTATAGATGATTACAAAGTTTGTAAAATGATAATATATAATGGAAAAGATACATTGAGATACAATGACCATTATCCCCCTAATAACTTTTTGAAATCCTGAGCAGCAACTTCTGTTGAAGTATGATGAGGATTCGAGAAGTTTGTTGCTTCAATGATCAGATCTTGCATGATACAGTTACTTGCCAAGAAAGTCCCTAAATTTTGCCTAAGCTTTTCTTGCGAGTTTTCAACTTAGCGGGAAATTTGTTCTGTTTATGTCTCTAACTTTTGCCTAGACCGCCCTTTCGGTTTTTTGGCCTACCGAGACGCTCTTTTTTTCCTAAGCCTCCCTTTCGGGTTTTCAACTTAGCGAGATGTTCTTTTATTTCTTTAGGCGAAGTATTTCTTAACTGCATCAGCATTCACGGGACGTGGAAACTCCTTGCCATCCATAGTTTCAAGAATTAACACACCGCCAGAGAAGGCTTTCTTGACAACATATGGGCCTTCAAAATTGGGAGTCCACTTGCCCCTAGAGTTTGTGTTGAAAGACATGATCTTCCTGAGCATGAGGTCGCCTTCTCTGGATTCACGAGGTTTGACCTTCTTATCGAAAGCCTTCTTCATTCTTTTCTAATATAACTGTCCATGACACAAAGGTGTCATCCTCTTCTCTTCGATCAGATTCAATTGATCAAACCGGTTTTGGACCCATTCAGCTTTAGTCAACTTGGTTTCCATTATCACACGCAAAGAGGGAATCTCAACCTCGACTGGGAGTACAACTTCCATTCCATACACCAGGGAGAACGGGGTTGCTCCTGTTGAAGTGCGAACATATGTTCGATATCCATGCAAAGCAAAAAGGAGAATTTCATGCCAATCCTTATAAGTAACAACTATTTTCTGGATAATCTTCTTGATATTCTTATTAGCAGCTTCAACAACCCCATTCATCTTTGGCCTACACGGAGATGAATTGTGATGCACAATCTTGAATTCCTCACAAAGTTCTGTCATCATCTTGTTGTTTAGATTTGAGCCATTGTCAGTGATGATTATGCTCGACACACTATATCGACATATGAGATTATTCTTAATGAAGCGCACAACCACCTATTTGGTGACATTAGCATATGAAGCGGCTTCCGCCCATTTGGTGAAGTAATCAATTGCTACCAAGATGAAACAGTGTCCATTCGAAGCTTTGGGTTCTATCATATCGGTCATGTCAATACCCCACATAGAGAAAGGCCATGGGGAAGAGATAACATTGAGAAGCGTCGGAGGCACATGAACCTTGTTCGCATAAATATTGCATTTATGACACTTCTTTGCAAATTTATAACAATCAGATCCCATTGTCAGCGAATAGTAATCTGCCCTTAGCATCCTTTTAGCCATCGAATGTCCATTGGCATGAGTTCCAAATGAACTTTGATGAACCTCATGCATCAACATGCCTACTTCGTATCTATCCATGCATCTGAGCAAGACCATGTCATAATTTCTTTTATACAACACATTTTCACTGAAGAAGAAACTGCCTGCCAATCTTCTCAATGTCTTTCTATCTTTATTCGATGCACCAATTGGGTATTCCCGAGTCTGGAGAAAATGCTTGATATCATAATAACAAGGCTTCTCATCTGCTACCTCTTCTGTTGTAAACACATGAGCGGGTATATCCGGTCGCCAAACCACAATTTGAGGTATATCATTCCAAGTATTTACTTGATACATAGAAGCCAGAGTTGCCAGAGCATCCGCCATTTGATTTTCATCTCTTGGAATATGATGGAATTCAACTTTATTAAAGAAGGGCAACAACCTTCTAGCATAATCTTTGTAAGGGATCAAGTCGGGGTGACGAGTATCTCATTCTTCTTTAATCTGGTTTATTACCAAATTTGAATCACCATACACATCTAAAATTTTAATTCTGAGATCAATAGCTTCTTCGAGACCCATGATGCAAGCCTTATATTCTGCCATATTATTAGTACAATCAAATGTAAACCTGGTGGTAAAAGGAATGTGCGATCCATGTGGAGTGACAATCACAACACCAATTCCTTTACCATAAGCATTCACAGCCCCATCAAATATCATACTCCAAAGAGATTCAGGGTCAAGACCTTCCTCAAGAAATGGTTCATCATAATATTTCACTTTCAGGAACATCACATCCTCATCGGGGAATTCATATTCTACAGACCGATGATCCTACACCGGTTGGTGAGTAAGATAATCTGACAACACACTGCTTTTAATAGCTTTTTGAGTGTGGTATTTGATATCATATTCAGATAACAACATCTGCTAGCGGGAAACTCTCCCAGTAAGAGGAGGCTTTTCAAAAATTTACTTGATTGGATCCATTTTTGAGATCAACCAAGTAGTGTGATTCAACATATACTGCCGCAAACGCTTTACTGCCCAGGCCAAAGCACAACATGTCTTTTCCAGCATGGAATACCGCGACTCACAATCAGTGAACTTTTTACTGAGATAATAAATGGCGAACTCTTTCTTCCCTGTTTCATCCTGTTGTCCCAGAATACAACCCATGGATTTATCTAACACTATCAGATACATAATCAACAGTCTTCCTTAGACAGGAGGGAGCAAGATAGGAGGTTCAAGCAGAGATTCTTTAATACTTTCAAATTCCCTTTGGCAGTCATACGTCCACACACAACCTTGATCTTTCTTTAACAACTTAAAGATCGGTTCACATGTTGCAGTCATGTGGGAAATGAATATGGAAATATAATTCAAACGCCCGAGGAACCCTCTGACTTGCTTTTCAGTTCTTGGTGATGGCATCTCTTGAATTGATTTGACTTTATCAGGGTAAACTTCAATTCCTTTTTGGCTAACAATGAAACCTAACAATTTTCCTTATCGAACACCGAAGGTGCATTTATTTAGATTCAAGCGGAGATGATACTTCCTCAAACGCTGAAACAACTTCAATAAATCTTCTACATGCCCTTCTTCAGTCTGGGATTTAGCAATCATATCATCAACATATACTTCGATTTCCTTGTGCATCAGATCATGGAATAGGGTCGTCATGACCCTCTGGTACGTTGCACCAGCGTTCTTCAACCCGAAGGGCATCACTCTGTAACAGAATGTTCCCTAGGATGTGATAAATGTTGTTTTTTCCATGTCCTCCAGAGCCATTATTATTTGATTATACCCGTAAAATCCGTCAATGAACGAGAATACTTTGAATTTTGTTGTGCTATCCACTAACATATCAATGTGTGGCAATGGAAAATCATCTTTTGGACTAGCTTTATTTAGACCTCTGTAATCTACGCAAATGCAAACTTTTCTGTCTTTTTTCGATACTGGGACAATATTGGAAATCCATTGAGGATACACTGACGTCACAAGAAAACCAGCATTAATTTGCTTTAGAACCTCCTCTTTGATCTTCACTTCCATATCTGGGTAAGTTCTTCTCAACTTCTGTTTGATTGGCAGACACTCTGGCTTCAACGACAAATGGTGCTCTATAATATATGTATCTAGACCAGGCATATCTTGATAAGAACAAGCAAAAATATCCACATACTCTTTCAACAGCTCAATCAACCTGCTCTTCACATCAGGATGCAGTAATGCTCCAATCTTGACTTCCTTCGGATCTTCTTCTGAACCCAAATTGATCGCTTCCAATGGCTCTTTATATGGTTGAATGGTATTTTTCTCGTGCTCAAGAAACCGTGAGACCTCTTATAGAATCTCATCATAATCTTCTTCTTTGACCCCATACACAGGACATTCAAAGTTGGGAGAGGGTGCAGGGCCATTGTATTCAACGGGTTTTTTAATTAATCTGCACATATGATTTATGATTGCTTTTAGAAACTGACACATATAACAAGTGATCATGCAGATTGAATTTCAGTTATTATTTATTTTGAAGGGTTTTTTTTTCTGATTACCATTTTCCAAGAAAAAAAAGCATAAAATAAAGACACAATTTTGGAAACAAAGACCACTTTTATTATTGATTTTAAAAGTCACAGCAAACAGATAAGCCCTACAACATTAATACTTCCACCTTGGGCAGAGTGAAAGCTTTTCAAAAAGATTAACAAAAAAATTACTTTGAAACATGTATGCAAGAGGGAACATCAATGGTGATCCAGTTCTGAACCCTAACTCTGTGCGTCACATAATTCGGCATTTCCTGCTCTGCTTCATCTTCCACAATAGAATTAATCCTGATGTCTTGATACTTGTTCGTAGCAGACTTTGGCTTCATGCTCTTACCTTTGTCATTCTTCAAAGAGAACCCCAAGCCGGCTTTGTTCTTGTTAGCAGGTGGATCCATAATATGTCCCTATACCTCGCTATGACCCTTTCGCACAACTTGTTGCGCGTCCTTAAGCGAAACCATGGAATTCTCATTTCCTCTTTTTTTTTCAATGGGTAATGCTTTGAACTGGGTTCCAACAGCAGCTTCATCCGTCTCCACAATGTTGAAAGAGGACAAATGAGATATCAATAATGCTTGTTCCCCATTTATGATTACCATTTTCCCTTCACGTACAAATTTCAGTTTCTGGTGTAAAGTTGAAGTGACAGCTCCTGCCTCATGTATCCACAACCTTCCTAGAAAATAGCTATAAGCGGGTACAATATCCATGACCTGGAAAGTTATCTGAAACAAATGTGGTCCTATACGAATAGGCAAGTCCACTTCACCAATAACAGATTTCCTTGATCCATCAAATGCTTTCACAATGATGCCTCTAGGGTGCATTGGAATTCCTTGATATTTAAACTTCATAAGAGTGCTCCTCGGTATAACATTCAAAGCAGATCCATTATCAATCAGCACATTGGATAGTGAATCATTCTTGCAATTCATAGAGATGTTGAGGGTCATGTTGTGATTCCTTCCTTCATCTGGAAATTCATCATCGCAAAAACTCAAATTATTACATGACGTAATATTCCCTATTACGCTACTGAATTGGTCTATATGCATATCACTCTCCACAAAATCTTGGTCCAATACTCTCATCAAGGATTCTTTATGAGCAGATGAGTTCATCAATAAAGCCAAGATAGATATTTTTGAAGGAGTCTGCAGTAGCTGATCTATAATTCGGTAGTCGCTCATCTTGATTATCTTCAAAATATCATCCACTTCTTTCTCTAACGTAGCCCCACTAGTCTCGCTCGTATCCTTCTTAGGTGCAACATTCTCAGCAATTTTCTTTCTAACACTAACATCTCCTCGAACAACTGGTGCAAACACATGACCCTGCGGGTCACCCTGCTATTTTCAGCAATATTTCCCACATCAGGTATTGGATGGATGGGAACTTCCACTCCATCCTCTAAGATTGTAGTGTTGTATTTGTAGGGCACATCCTTATCTGACTTGTAGGGGGTAGGACCCGGCAAACTAATCACCAATGGGGTAACAGTTGGCTTGCTATAATATTTAACTTCGAGATGGTCGGGTTCCCCAAAATAAGGTACAATGACATTTACCCCTTCTTCAATGCAATCAGTCATTATTGATTCATTTTTGGAAAGAAAATCCTTATCTGAGGAGAAATACTTATCTGTAGAGGCATACTATTCATCCGACTCTTCTTCAGTCAAGCAAACCTCAATCAAATCAACTTCATGGTAATCATCCCTTTGACCTGTAACCTTGATAGTTCCATTATCTAACAACAACTGAACATCCTTCTTCACGATTGAACATCCTCGGGAATCTCGACAGCAAACTCGGCAAGATCCATATTGGTGTTCCACCAGACCAGCCAAGTGGCAGAAAGTAGCATGCAATTGCACAAGGTCCTCATTCATATACTCTACATCAAAAATTATGAATTCTCTAGGACATCTAGAAACCATATTCACCTCCTCTTCATACTCTTCCCTAGGCCTGATTATGTGGATGAGGCCCTCATCCATCATCTCCTGTAAATCAGCCTTTATCTTATCGCAACCTTGTATGTCTGTACTACAAATAACACAACCGGAATGGTCATATGTGTAGTAGCTAAATTCACAGAGGTCTGCATACATTTTCACAAAATCTCCTCTAACCAAATTAATATCAAAAATCTGGAAGTCGCTTGGACAACCGGCCACCATATTCACAACATTTAATCCTTCATGCTTGGGTAGAGGATTGTCTTTCACATTAGGTTCCACATCCTTGAAAGATAGAATATCATACTTCACCAATTTCTGCACCTCAGTTTTCAAAGGATAACAATTCTCAATATTATGCCCTGGTGCTCCCTGATGAAAAGCACATGTCTAGTATGCCTAGTAGTACCAAGGCAATGGTGATGGCACAGCGGGAGGTGGTTGGGTCTGAACCAACTTCTTCTGAATCAATTCCAGTAGTAACTCTGTATAGCTCATAGAAATAGGGTCATAACTCTCCCTTCTCTGATTATACCCTTGATTCCCCTGTTGGGACAGTCTCTGATAGGAAATGGTAGTTGGAGCTGCACCCACAACTGGAGTAACAGAGGCGACTTGCTGATGACGCTGATAATTCCTTCTAGGGGTATTAACCCTCCTCTCTTGCATAACAGCATTTGCATCCCCTTCCCTTTTCTTGTTAAACCCATAAGATAGCTTCTTCACACCTCTAGAGTTTTCACTTCTCGTTAAATGGCCCTCTCTTACAGCCTCTTCTAAGCGGATGCCCATTCCTACCATTTTAGTAAATTCACTTGGCGCACTTGCTGCAATCCTCTCGTAGTAGAAAGCACCTAGCGTTTTCAAGAAAATCTTAGTCATCTCCTTCTCTTCCATGGGAGGAATCACTTGGCCGGCTACCTCACGCCATCTCTATGCATATTCTTTGAACGATTCCTTGTCTTTCTGAACCATATCCCTGAGTTGATCACAGTCAGGTGCCATGTCCACGTTGTACTTGTATTGTTTTATGAACGCTTCTCCCAAATCATTGAAAGTATGGATGTTTACATTGTCTGAACTCATATACCACTTCAGCACAGCACCGGTCAAAGCATCTTGAAAAAAGTGAATCAGCAGACGCTGATCATCAGTATGGGTAGACATTCTCCTTACATACATCAACAAATGAGCACGAGGGAAAGTGTTGCCCTTGTACTTCTCAAACTCCAAGACCTTAAACTTAGCAGGTATCTTAACATTTGGGACCAAGCATAACTCGTTCACATTCTGCCTGAATAGATCTTTTCCCCTGAGGGCCTTCATCTCTCTTTGCATCTTATCAAACTGCTCTTGAAAATCATCCATTGTCATAAATACCCAAGTCTTCACTCGATGGAGGGAAATGACGACACACATCATCATTAACAAATGGAACCATATTCACCGAATGAGGCACAGCAGGAGCAGCATGCACCACAGGAGGTGCCGGAGTAACAATAGTCAGAACAATTGGAGTATCTTGAGGACCAAGATTGAAACCTTCAGGTGCAAAATTCTATGGCATTCCCCATGGATAACCTTGAGACATGCGGTTTTGAACAACAACTGGAGTAGCAGATATAGGAACAGTCGGAGCTTCAGCAGTTGCCCTTGTTGGTTGAGGTTGAACACTTGATGGCTGATTCTGAGCAGCCACCAGAGATTCCATCAGAGCAGACAGATTGGCCATGCCGGCCTTCAAAGAAGAAACCTCCTCGCGCAGCTCGCGATTCTCTTGTTCTAAGTTATCCATCTTCTTTCTGAAATTAGCTCGAGTGTTGTAGTGGTGAGTCAGTTTGCTGAACGACGTAAAGAAGCTTGGTAAGACACCTGGATATGCATAATGAATAAAAGAAATATGTGCAATATGATGCATGATATGCAGTGCACATGATTTTATTTTATTATTTAATATTTCAAGGGATTTAAAATTTATGGACATATTGCAAATATCAAAGTAATAATGCATTTCAAATACTGAAAAATTTCATTATAACAACTCCAAAATGGATTACAAGTTTCAATGATCCCAAGTACAAGATGAAAATAAAATCTAAAACCCTGAGAAGTAAAACTGATAGAGATCACTCTATACGTTGGCGCTTCCCTGTGAGCTTGGAAATCTGAGCCTTCAACCTATGGTTTTCTTTCACATACCTGGTAGCAACCTCCTTCCAATCACCTGAATTAGGAAGTGAGTAATCAATATCTGATTGAGGCTTAGGAGAAAATATATCCCCTTGCCTCTCAATAGTCTCTACCGCTCGACTCTCAAGGATCTCAATCAATTCGTCTTTATACTTCAAATCCGCTCTATAGGAAATCTCTAAAGTTTGGCACTTATTCTTCCAAGCATCCTTTTCTTGTTGCATCCTAACCAAAGCAAGTTGCAGCTCTTCTAGATCATCTAATAGGGGATGAGTGGTCTTCATAAACAGATCAGGCATAGGTGTTTCCCGGGAATATGACATCTTTAACTGAACAACTCTCGTTTAGACCCACTGAAGATATGGCTCCAAAGAAACAACACCCCTAGGTCCAAAATCCTTCCTACTCTTCTTATGAATGTGACGCCAGGCCTTCGCAATCTTCTCCCTAGCTTCCCTATGGTCTTCTCCCTCCTTCAGAAAGAAAATACTCAAATGAATACTATTTGGTTTATCCCTCATCGGATAACCGAGTTGTCGTCGTGCAAGAACATAGTTATAGTTAATTCCTCCCTTTGTACTAAGAAAGGTACATTGGGGAAATTACCACAACTATCAATAATATTTATATCCTGGTAAGCTCGATGATATCAATCAATATCCGAGTGAGTAAGTGCCATCATCTTAAGAGCCCAACGAGGTTCCTTCTTGACATTCCAAAAAGCATCAGACTGAGGCATATGAGAGATAAACCACCGGTACAACAGAGGCGTGCAGCAGATAATCATCCCCCCATGATAAGAATTCCGAAGATGAATAGAGTAATAAGAATCACCCAACAAGGTAGGAACTAGGTTTCCAATCATGAAGATCCTGATAACATTAATGTCAACAAACTTGTCCACATTAGGAAAACATACCTACTACCCACAATCATGAGAAAGGAGAATTTGCATCATCTCAAAGTGGAGGATATGTCTTGGATTTTAAAATCAACAATGCCTCACTCAACACTCAAGTGGAAAATATCTCTCTTCACTATATATTGTAGAAGTGTAGTTTTTTGTATCACTACAAGGATTGACAAGAGTTCAATCTTTTGATAAAAGTTTAAAGATAAAAGCCAAAGTGGCAAAAATGGTTTGAAATGAGATTGATTAAGTTTTAGTCTTCTCACAAAAAATGTCAAAGTATTATTAAGTTTATTGAAGTTTATTTATGAAAATATTTTGAAAATGCATTGACCTAAGTCCAAGTTTATTATGAAAGTGGTTCAAGTTTTTTATTAAAAAAACAAGAAGAGTTTTCAAAAAGAGAGAGAAGATTTTTGAAATTAAAGAATATGAGAGGAGAAGAAGGGACTATCCTAAAGCATAAGGTAAAAGCTAGGGATAAGAACCATCTAACCAATAAGAAGCCAATACTTGACACTATGAGCCAAGATAGAATTACCATTATTTGGATTGAAACCAAACAAGTAATGATACTAGACCTCTTGAAAGAACCAAACTTTAAGTGTATTAAGTCTTCATAAAAATTGGACAGAGTAACGGCTGTATGCGGGTGAATTCTAGATTACAAACAAAGAGTGTAAGCACAATAACCTGCACACAAAACAAACAAACAACCCAGTGCCTTGAGGTAAACATCAAAAGCTCCAGACAAAAATAATCAGATAAGGTCACAAGGTCTCCAATCATAGGCCAAGGTTCCTAATCCTAAGTCCAAAAAGTCCAATGCTCCATAATGCAAAGGGTAGTAACCAAATAGTCCAAGTATCATTAAAGATTTTTAGGGTTTGTGTTGATTATTAGGTGTTTTGAAAAAGAAAAGTAAAGCTCAAGTGAGCAAAAATAAAAATAACAAGAAAGTAAATACTCAAATGAGAAAAGATGAAAATGACATGAAATGTAAATGCTAAAAGTAAATAGTGCATAAGAATAAAAGGAGGCATATAATAAAAATAAAGGATAAAGTCAATTATTAGTGATTAGTGGTTAGTTGGATGATCATCTTGAAACTTGCATTTGGAACTCATTAGAGGATTGGTAGAACCAAATCCTTCACACAACAAGTTGCATTTGCTTTTTGTCAAGTATATCATCCATTTGGAATCCTCATAAGTACCATTTAATGATCAACAATGTTTAAGTGATCCGCGTTGACCAAAAGTATTGTAGATCCATTAGAGGATTGGTAGAACCAAAGCCTCCACACAATGAATCTCAAGTTTATTGGATCAAAGAGATCAAATTATCATACTTGGGCTTGCAAATATAAGTTTGGGCCAGGAATGATCATTTGTTCGAATCAGGACAAAATTTAATGCTATGTTAAGCAATCGTAAGTGGACTTATATAGAAGTCGCACCTATTTTGAGGCTGGTCAATAACAATATATGCACCATTTATTTTGAGACATGATATAGAGATCATGCTCCAATAACACTTAGTGCAATAAGAAATGAGATGAAGAGGGGTAGGAGAGAATATACAAACCACTTTTGAATTAAATTTAATCAAACTATTATTAAAATCATTCATCCATTTTTATGGAGTTAGACTCAACACCATGAATTCGATGATGTTAATAAAGTTCATGATCAAAAATTTAACCCAAGATCATCCAGAAAATAGTCACAAAATAATATTACATTTAATATACACAAAAAAGGTTTAAAAAATGTTTTAAAATAGAAATAAAAGAGAAAAATATCAACTATGTTATAATTAATCAAAAATAAAAAGTAAGACCATAGAAAAATCAGAAAAGGACTCAAATGATTTTATAAATTTTTTGGTAATTTTTTAAAGTCAGAAACTATTTTTAAAAATTAAAAGAAATGAGTAAAATAAACCAAAAATGATAAAAAAAATACCAAAGTCAGAAATAAAAAATAAGTGAAGTCACCAATATTTGTCACAATATCATTGGATCATTCCATAATTTTTTCAGAATTTAAAAATGCATAAAAGTATTTTTAAACATTTAAAACAATTCAAATAAAGTGAAAGTTTATAAAAAATACCAAAACACAAAATTAAATTGTGAAAAAATAAAAATAAGAAAGAGAATAATCAAAAATATTTTTTATAATTTTTTCAGATTTTTTGGACTAAAAATGAATTTTCTATGATTTTTTGAAGTTTAAAACAATTAAACATAAAAAACAGAAAAGAAAGTAAAAGTCAAAAATATGTGGACCATTGGATGAGAGTCAAAACGTGTTAGTAATCAAATCCAAGGGATCCGGCGCGATGTGCATATCATGGTCATTAGTGAATAAAGCACTGAATCAAATGTAAATCAGAAATTCAAAAAATCCAAATGACACTGTTTCATTGGTTGAAGGATGACACGTTGGTCATCTTCAACCTCTAGTCAGTCCCAAAACTAGGTTGCTCAATCTGTAAAATTAGAGCACGAGACCTATGCCATTCATTTTGTCTCTTCAAGATGAAGACAACCACAACCTCGCGACAAATTTATATAAATTGTAGCTCAAGCAATTTGTAACGAAAGTTTTAAATAGGGATTTGAAATTTCATGGTCAAAACGTGTTTCTAGTAAAAAGCAAGTGTTGCAACTAGAACCAGGGCAATGAGAGCATCAAAATGATATCAAAGTTTTGAAGAATTGATGAAGGAATCTACCTATTGAAGTTGAGTTGCAGAGCTCTGAAACTGGACTTGTATGGAGCAATATAGGGCACGATTCTTGAATGTAATTATATGGTTAGCTTCAGGGAAGATCAAATAAGGTGAATTGATGGAAAAATTGGATTGAAAAAGGCTTGAGAATGGATTTCGAAGTTGCTGAATTTTGAGTTATGGAACAAGTTTGGTAGGGTGATTCTGGCTATCCAAGCTTGAGGAAATGAATGGGGAATGACCCTTTATTATAGGGAATCAAATGGAATGTTCAAGCATGTGAAATGATGAAGTTTGAAGGGAAATCGTATGAAGTTGCAAACAAGAAAAGTATGACTTTTAATTTGATCAAAACTCATCTAAAACGCTTGTTTTGCTATGCTAATCAATTATGGAAGTTCACTAAACACGTTCTGAAGCAAAGACACGCAGAAACAAAGTGTTTAGAAGCCAAATCAAGGTTTTCAAACTTCTGACTCGGTGAAAAATTCAGTTTCAAATTGCCAACTTCTGACCAATGGCATTCTCAGCTCAAGGGGTCTTAGGGCATGATTCTTGATTCTTTTGAAAGATGAGGTTACAAGATTTGCAATGGAAAAAGAATGGGATCAAATGGATGCTTGAGCTGAAAGTTGCATTGAGTCAAAGTTGGAGAAAAAGGGTTGACTTTCCATACTTAAAAATATTTCAAATTTTTCTTCAAAAGTGACCTATAATGTTTTGCATCCAAACATGGCCTTCCTCTTAGAATTATCTCTTGACAAAAAAGATGTCATGAAATAGGCCTCTTGAATGACATTTTGGGACTTGAACCATTTAAAATATCCAAAAATTGAGAGAGTTATGAATTGTTGAAGTTGGCAAAAAATCATGAAATGACATATAATCTTTTGTATCCTTAAGGTAATTTACATCCATTTTCTCACTTTGAACATAAAAGAAGTCATAAGTTTCACATCATCAAGATCATTATGGAAAAATAGTGGGATCAAGGTGATAAAAATTGACCAAGTTATGATCATTTGAAGTCACACATGGAAAATTGGGGATTCATCTGGAGGACTTGTAATCTTTCTTCTTCATCAAGTTTCTTCCACATGAAAACTCCTTGTAAATTTTGAAGTTATTTATTGATAACCATTTAAAGATAAGGATGTCTTTGGAATCACTCAAAAATACAAAAATATGAGAAAGATATACTTCTTTGAAGTTCAAAACCCTAGCTCCTAGATCAAGAAAATGCCTTGAGGAACTTTGACAATTTTGAACAAACTTCTTGTACCAACACCCTTTCTTTGTAAATAGAAGTTGTTGAGGATGAAAATGAGAACTCATAGCCACCAAAACCACTTCCATATCTTGATAATTGAGAGAAATATGCACTTGTGACCAATGGGAACAAAGCCTTGTCCAAGCATGACAACTTCTCTAATCAATCCCTTGTGCTTTTGAACCAAATTTGATAACCTTGAAAAGAGGTGAACCAAAATAACTTTGCCATGCCATTTCTTCCAAATCAAATTCAACGGTGAGGTTTTAACTTCTCAAGCTTTATTGACTAGGGCATGGAAATAAACTCATGAACCCATGGAGCAACTTGCTGAATCTTATTGCCTTTACCTATATGAGTAACAAGCAAGACAAACCAACATTACATTTTATTAATTAAGAGAAGAAATCAAGACAAAAATATTCATGACCACAAAAGGAAACAAGTCAAAGTGCTTGGTGATTCCTCAAAGAGCAAAGCTAAATATAGGGAGGGGAACCAAGAATCCAAATGTGATCTTATTGTGAATTAATCAACATGGTATGATGAAGGGATCTTAGGGGGAAAAATTGGGGTACAATAAATGACTTACCTTGTTTGAAGCTGGTATGTATGCTGGACATTGAGCTGCTGCCTTGGATATTCCTAGGTTCGAAGGGAAGAAACGAAAGTGACGTTTCTAATGCTGGAATCGAAGGAGAAGAACAAGTGTGATGTTCTTTCTACTGGATTCGAAGGAAAACAAAGTATGGGGGATTACTTCAGATTCGAAAGAGGCAAGTGTTTAAATTATGGGTTTGTCTTTGAAAATGTGTTTAAGTGTTTGAGAGTTTGATGATTTTTCTCCACGCCCCAAAGTCTTTGGATGTGTGTCCAGCCCCTTATACATGTTATGGAGCTTCTTATTTATAGGAAAAGCTGGCTAAAGTTTTGGAGGGAAAACAAAACAATTTGAACAATTTGAGTAAACTGCTTTTTGTAGCTTTCAAGGGACAGTGTTTGTATGCTATTTTGGTGCGAGAATGGGGCAGTGTTTCAGGACTGTTGTGCAGTAGTTTTGGAGCATTATGGCCAGTGTATTAGGCCTAAACTTGGCAGCAAGCATCTTTTGATATCTCCACCTTTCATTTTGACTCCCCCTTCGATAACATTATTTGATTTTCAATAAACAAGTGTCTTTCGAATGGGTCACTTTTGTGCATCCTTCAAAGGATCCAAATGTGTTCCCCTTGGATGGGTCACCAAAGTATGCCTTAAGGTGGGTCTTGTAAGTCTTTCAAATGGGCCATCAAACATGTCCTTCGAATGGCACACCCAGACATGTCCTTTGAAGGGGTCATGTATGTATCTTTGAAAGGGTCAAATGTGTCCTTCGAATGGACTATGCCCTTCAAATCCACCAACCATGTGTGATGAAGGTTATCAAGGCTGGAATTGAAGCATACTAAAGGGAAATGTGCCCAGTCGAAACTAGTGTAAACATAGCCAATGCCCTGTCGAAGCTTGCATGCAGAAGGTCTAAACTTTGTGACTCCAAGCAAGCATACAAGAGGCAAATGCTGAAACTAAAACTTGCATGAAGGGAGCCACATGCCTAAACGAAAGAGGCATGCAGGAAGCAAAAATGCCCAGACGAAAGAGGCATGTAGGAGGAAAAAATGTGCAATCGAAGGATGCCAAAAGGAGGCTTTTTGCCTTGGAATTGAAGGAGGCTACAAGAGGCTTTTTGCCTTGTGTCTGTTGGCCTTGTGGGCACCTCTTGCACGCAAAAAATGAGTTATGGCTCAATCGAAAGGCTGCATGCAGCCAACCATTACTTTGTGGATCAAAACAAGCATGGAGGGAATTATTTATCTAATCAACACAAGTATGCAAGAATCAAATGTCCAATCAAAGCAGGCTAATGATGCAAGCAAAGGTTGCATGCAGGAAGCTCCTGCCTTGTAAATCAAAGCCAGCGTGTCAGAGGCCAGCGCCCAGTCAAAGGATGCAAGCCAAGCTTGCATCGAAAGAGGCCAAAAGGCCAATTGAAGGAGCTGAATCGAAGAAGACTTGTTTTTCTCCCATTTTGTCAAAAATATTTTTTTAATCTATTTTCCCTTTTTTTTAAACAGCTTCCTCTTTAACTTGATGCTGGAAAATTCAATTGTACTTGTGCAAGCTTGAATTTTTTAGAATCCTTGTGAGAAATGCCTTGAGAAATGAGAGGGAAAATTTTGGGGTACAACACGTTGCAGTAGCCTTACACCTAAAATGATTAGACATTGTATCTAATTGGGAAACAAGGAATAGAGTCAAGGGTTTCTCTCCTAAATTTCTGATGGAGAAGGCTCATGGATTTCTATATGCCATGAATTTTCGTGCTTTTGAGGAGATTTTGGCCTTGCTGATTTATAGTTTGGTACTGTCCTAATTTGGACCAATTCATAGATATGAATTCCATCAAAATGTTTCTCACTCCTAATCTGGTGCCTACTTTGCTTGGAGATATCCTGCATTCCCTCCACACTCGTACTATGAAGAAGCAAGGAACTATTATGTGTTGCATACCTCTACGGTCCAGGTGGTTTATTTCCCACCTGCCCCGATATGTGATAAAGAATGAACAAGGTTTGAGGTGGTCTCAAAGGTTGATGTCACTCACTCATGCAAATATCCATTGGTGTTCTCGATCTCAGGCATATGTCACTATTATTGATCGATGTGGGGAATTATCTAATGTACCACTCCTTGGTATAAGAGGGGGAATCACTTAAAATCCTTCTCTAGCTCTGCATCAGTTTGGTTATGCTCAAAGGGACAATTCACATGATATGCTCATCCAGGGTATTATGTTCGACTACAAGAATGACCCTCAAAATTACCATCAAAGGTTTATACGTGCTTGGGGCACAGTCAACAAGATTGATAGTAAGACTTTTGGACATAAGAATTCTATTCCTCTATAGCCTTACCTTATATGGGTGCGGTCTCGTGCTCAGAATCTTAAAATGCCATATCCCGCTATCCTACCAGTGATCATAGAGCCTGTGGTTGAAAGGGATGTTTCTCATACCGTTCTTTATCTCAATATGCCTACCGACTTCAAAGAACTATAGAAGTTCTGGATTCAGATTAAGGAAGAAACAGATGCCTTCAAAACTCAGTTCTATGCTAGTGAGAAGAAAGTACTGGAGATGACGAACTGACTCCATGAAAAACAAAGCCTTAACGCATATGTTAACACAAAGAGGAAGCGTCCATGGGAAACTTGAATTTATATTTTGTTGTTTTGTAATTCTTTTTATTGAAAGCAATTATAATTTGAGCTAGTTACTAAAATTTCTTTTGTTTCCTTTTGTTTAAACAAATTTAAACCCCGCAACGGTCCTTGAAAACATTGCACTTTCATTTGCATATCATGCATGTCATCACATAACAGGTACTCTATAAGCAGGTTTTCTCATCTTCTTGTTGTTTATTTCAGTAAAAGATGGCTCTAGAACGGACTATCAAGGAACTCCAAGCACAGAATGCCCAATTCTAGGAAACACTCTTGAACTTAGCTCAGGGACATAAAGATATGATGGCTCTCATCGCCAAAAAGAAGAAGAATAGGAAACTGATTGGTATCTTTAACATGGGAAGAATATTCAAAGGTCCTACTAAACCAGTTCAAACTGATGATATCTCCTCTTATGAAGATGACAAACAAGAGGAGGATGGTAGAAGTGTTAGGGCTGAAGGTGGAAGAAACCTTGGTTCTGGTAATATTCCTGAGGATGAAGACTATTCTGATTAACATTATCATCCTGCAGATGATAGATACAAACAATTGGAAGATCGCCTCAAAGCCATGGAAATCCAGAAAGTGCATGGATTGGATTTCAGAGAGCTTGGTCTTATTCTGAGGGTAGTTATCCCTCACAAGTTCAAAGTCCATACTTTTGCTAAATATGATGGTGTGTCTTGTCCAAAACTTCATCTGAGGTCCTATGTTCGGAAGATCCAACCCCATACTGCTGATAGAAAGTTATGGATTCACTTCTTTCAAGAAAGTTTGTCTGGTACACAACTCGAGTGGTTATATCAGTTGGAAGGAACCAACATCCGTACTTGGGAAGACTTGGATGCTACTTTTTACAAGCAGTATCATTACAATGCTGACCTTGCACCAACTCGCGTGCAATTACAAAACATGATTATGGGTTCGAATGAAGGGTTCAAAGAGTATGCCCAAAAGTGGAGAGATCTAGCTTGACGAGTTCAACCTCCACTATCTGATAGAGAGATAGTTGATATGTTTATGAGCACTCTGACAGGTCCATTCTTTAATCATCTGATTGGGAGTTCTTCATCTGGTTTCACTGAGTTGATTTTAACTGGAGAACATGACGAAAGTGGTATCAAGAGTGGAAAAATCCAAGTGGTTGCGTCTTCGAGTTTTGTGAAGAAGACATTAAGTGGTAAGAAGGAAACCAATGTTGTTTATGGCTAGAAGGGCTGTGTTAAAAGTGACCGCAATCATTCTGTAGGAGCAGTGCTAATTCCTAATCATGCGGCTGTTCAACAGAAACAAAGGGGCAATCAGCGTAGTTCGGAAGCTCCGGGAAGAAATTTTACGAAAATCAATATGCAATTGTCTCAGGCATTGCAACATTTAATGAAAGTAAAGTTGTTAACTTTAAGGGATCCTCCTCAAAATACCAACACCTCCTCTCCTCATTATAATCCAAATGCGAAGTGTTCCTACCATTCTAACAGTCTTAGGCACGACACTAATAACTGTTGGGCCCTGAAAAACAAAATTCAGGATATGATTGACAGTAAAGAGATTGAGTTTGATCCTATGGAAACTCCCAATGTGATTATTGCACCTATGCTGAAGCATGACAAAGGCATAAGTGTTACTGACGATGTTCTTTATGTTGCTACTGTGAGCAAATTGGTTACTCCCCTAGCAATTATCAAGAAGAATCTGTTGCAGGCCGGTCTATTTCCAGGTTGTGTTGAAAAATGTTACTATTGTGAAGTCTAACCCAATGGTTGCAAGTTGAAAAAGGAAGACGTTCAACGCCTAATGGACAATTATATAATTTTGTTCGAGAAGGTTCCATCTGCTGAGAATCTGTGTCAAGACTTATCTGTAATATTCGGCCCTCTTGTCAGGATTACCTCTAAAGGTCCTGTAAGAATTACTGCCAATTTGAAAGTTGCTCCTCTTATCATCACTTCACTTGGACCTATCACATATTCTTCGGATAAAGCTATTCCTTGGAACTATGGATCCGACATCTACAACCATGTCGTCAATCAAGAACTACTGACTATTGAAGATAAAGTTACTGAAGTTGTTGATCCTGACATTGACAATATTGTTGGGACCAGTAAGGTTACTAGAAGTAGAAGGGTTTTCTCCCTGGAAATATCTCCAAAAACGGTTGCTACACCTGTTAAATTTACTGCTACTAAGTCAACTGCTGAGGCTCGGGGTAAAGAGCAAGTGACAGAGCCTGCCCAAATGGTGGTGCCTAAAGAAGATACAGTTGAAGATACCTCTAAACAAGAGTTGGAAGAGGTTTTTAAAATAATCTGTAAGAGTGATTACAAGTTTATTGAACAATTGGGGCAGATCCCATCTAAGATCTCCATGTTATCCCTGCTACTGTATTCTGAAGCACGTGCACATGTTTGGTAAAAATTTTGAAGACTCCTCACGCACCACAAGAGATTTCTACTGATCAATTTGGAAGTTTTGTTGCTAGCTTAATGACTGACAATGGGTTAGGTTTCTCTGATGTTGATTTGACTTCGGAAGGGAGAAACCACGATAAGGCCATGTGTGTCTCCATTGAATGCATGGGCACTACTCTAGATAATGTATTGATTGATACTGGTTCCTCGTTGAATGTTCTACCAAAGGGTGCACTTGACAGACTTGATTGTGAAGGGGCTACGCTGAAACCCAGTGATATTATAGTACGAGCCTTTGACAGTTCGAAGAGGATGGTACAGAGAGGTAGATCTTCTAATCAAGGTAGGCTCGCAGATCTTTGAATCCACCTTCTATGTAATGGACATTTGGCTAGCTTATTCTTGCTTACTAGGACGCCCCTAGATCCATGGGGCAGGCGTTGTTACCTCAAACCTACAACAGAAGTTAAAGTATCATGTGAACAGAAAGATTGTTACTGTCTGCGGTGAATAAGAGTATATGGTTAGCCACTTGAACTCTTTCTGGTATGTAGAGATGGACGGCAATTTCATCGAGACTCCATGTCATACTTTTGAAGCCATGCCTCCTGTCTCAACTAAAGACGTCTTTGCCATTCCTTGAAAGATGCTAAAGCTACTGTAGAAGAAGGTGGTTGTACTATTTGGGGTCAGCTTCCTGACATTCCCTATAAATCTGACAATTTTGGTTTGGTTTTTACTGCAGAGGGTTAGAGGGTTGTTCATAGCACTCGTGCTAGAAGACCACCATTTTGCATCAGCAATAACGGAGTCAACTCTATAGAAGATGTTGATAGTGATCGTGACCTTGGCAACTGGATTTTTCCTACCATTGGAAATGGGCTCAACAACTGGAAAGCGGGAGACGTTATCTCTGTCTCCTTTGGTTAGGAGTAATAGCTACATTTATGTTTTTATTGCTTTCAAAGTTTCGGTTATGTAATTTTTGAACAATGACTTTAAGCCTTGTTCCTTACCCGAGCCACAATAGTTCGTTTGTTAAGGGTTGTCATTTCATAAACATATTTTCATTTAATAAAGCATTGGACATTTTGCATTCAAATTTTGTGCTCTTTTTCTTTCTTTTTACTTTGTTCAAATAGCTATGTGTTCTTACGCACACCCATACAATACATTGCAGATCCACATCTACTCTAGATCCCGTTGATAACGATTCTGCTATTGCCACCTATAACTTTAAAAATTTGATCTACCAAGTTGAGGACGAAGGCGAGGAAGATTATGAAATACCTGGAGAACTTGCCATACTGTTAATGCAGGAGAAAAAGGCTATTCAACCACATGAAGAGCCAGTTGAAATTATAAACTTGGGTTCTGAAACAGACAGGAAAGAAGTCAAGATAGGAGCCAACTTAGAGGAAAGTGTCAAGAACAAGTTAATACAGATTTTGCATGAATATGTTGAGATCTTTGTTTGGTCATAAGAAGACATGCCTGGGCTCGATACTGATATTGTGGTTCACCGACTGGCGATGAAAGAGGGTTTTTCTTCGATTAAGTAGAAGGTTCGTCGCATGCGTCCCAAGATGTCAGAGAAGACCAATGTTGAGGTTATGAAGCAATTAAACCCATGTTTCTTAGCAGTGATATCCTATCCACAATGGGTTGCAAATGTTTTCTGGTACCAAAGAAAGATGGCAAGGTACATATATGTGTAGACTACATGGATCTGAACAGGGCGAGCCCTAAAGATGACTTCCCACTTTCACATATTGATGTTTTGGTCGACAACACCACTCAACATAAAGTATTATCTTTCATGGAAGGTTTCTCGGGGTATAATCAGATTAAGATGGCACCTGAAGATATGGAGAAGACTACTTTTGTCACACAGTGGGGCACTTTCTTTTAAAAGGTTATGCCTTTTGGGTTGAAGAATGTCGGCGCCACATACCAGTGTGTTATGGTAGCTTTATTCCATGACATGATTCATCACGAGATAGAGGTCTATGTCGATGATATGATATCCAGATCTCAAACTGAAGAAGAGCATCTTAACCATCTACACAAGCTATTTGAGAGACTAAAGAAGTACAAGCTGAGATTGAATTCGAACAAGTGCACCTTTGGGGTGAGATCCGATAAACTCTTGGGTTTCATTGTCAGTGGTAAAGGTATTAAAGTTGATCCCGACAAGGTTAAAGCTATTCAAGAAATGCCCACTCCCAGTACCGAGAAAAAAAGTCATAGGTCTCTTGGGACAACTGAATTATATTGTACGATTCATTTCTCATTTGACTTCTACTTGTGAGCCGGTCTTCAAGTTGCTGAAGAAGGATCAGATAGTGAAATGGAACGACGACTACCAAACAACTTTTAACAAAATCAAATATTACCTACAAGAACCTCATATTCTGATGCCACCAGTTGAAGGAAGACCTCTAATCATGTACCTCACAGTGCTAGAGAACTCAATGGGGTGTGTACTGGGCCAACATGATGAGGTTGGTCGAAAAGAGAATGCAATATACTACCTTAGCAAAAAGTTTACTAACTGTGAAACAAGATACTCACTGCTCGAGAAAACTTGTTGTGTTTTGGCATGGTCTTCTCACCAACTAAGACAGTATATGTTGACCTATACTACTTTATTGATCTCTAAAATGGATCCCATCAAATACATATTCGAGAAGCCCGTACTCTCCGGAAGAGTAGCCCGGTGGAAAATGGTCTTGATAAAATATGACATTCAGTACACCACTCAAAAAGAAATCAAAGGGAGTGTACTGGAAGATCATTTGGCTCATTAAGCTTTAGAAGACTACCAATCTATGAACTTCGAATTCCCAGACAAGAACATTATGTTATTTACAGATTATAAAGAACCTGGACCGTATGAAGGACCTGAGCCAGGATCCCAATGGACTATGGTTTTCAATGGAGCTTCTAATGCACTTGGAAACGGAATTGGTGATGTAATTATCTCTCCTCAGGGTTTCCATACGCCTTTCATTGGCATATTATGCTTTGACTATACCAACTACATGGATGAATATGAAGCGTGCATCATGGGTATTAAAGCTACTATTGATTTGAGAATCAAGTTCTTAAGCGTATACGGGGACTCAGCCCTGGTAATCATACAAATCAAGGGAGAATGGGATATGAAGCATCTGAATCTCATTCCTTATAGAGAACATGTGTTGAACTTAATTTTGTACTTCAAGGAAATAACTTTTGATCACATGCCAAGAGAAGAGAATTAGTTGACAAACGTGTTAGCTACCATGTCGTCTATGTTCAAAGTCAGATGGGACAACGAGGCTCCTAGAATTACCATTGAAAGGCTAGACGAACATGTACATTGCTATGAAGTTGACACTGACAGAGTAGAAGAGAAGCCTTGGTTTTATGAAGTGAAGAGATATCTCGAGGCTCAAGAGTACCCTAAGGGAGAATCCATCAACAACATGAAATTCCTACAGAGGTTCTCTTCTAAATTCTTCCTGAGTAACAAAATTTTGTACAGGCACAACTATGATTCGACTCTGCTTCATTGTGTGGACAAGAAGGAAGCGAAGAAAATTATGGAGGATATGCACGAAGGTATCTTTGGTACTCACTCCATTGGACATACTATGGCTAAAAAGATTCTGAGAGCGGGTTACTATTGGTCGACTATGGAAATGGACAGCCATCACCACTGAAGAACTTGTCACAAGTGTCAGATATATGCTGACAAAGTACACGTGCCTCCAGTATATAAGAATGTCTTGACTGCTCCTTGGTCATTTTCAATGTGGGGCATTGATATGATTGGAGAGATCAAACCTACTTCTTCCAGCAGACATCGCTTCATCTTCGTCGCTATTGATTACTTCACAAAGTGGGTTGAAGCGTCCCCATTTGTCTCTGTTACTAAGAATGTGGTCTCCCGGTTCATTAAGCACAATCTTATTTGTCGGTATGGCATCTCCGAAAGGATTATCATAGATAATGGTACCAATCTCAATAACACTATAATCACGAAACTCTGCATGCAGTTCAAGATCAAGCACCACAATTCTTCTCTGTACTGACCAAAAATGAATGGCATAGTAGAAGCTGACAATAAGAATATTAAGAAGATTATACAGAAGATGATGGTGATGTATAAATACTGGAATGAGATGTTATCATTTTCTCTTCATGTCTATCGCACTTCAGCTCACACATCAACTAGGGCAACCCCATTTTCCCTAGTTTATGGTATGGAAGTTGTCCTACCTGTCGAAGTTCAGATTCCTTCCATGAGAATTATGAAAGATGCAGACTTAGACAAAGACGAATGGATTTAGACTAGGCTGGACCAATTGAATTTGATTTACGAGAAGATTCTTGTGGCTGTTTGTCACTGTTAAATGTATCAGAAGCTTATGATCAAAGCATTCAATAAGAAAATCAAGCATCGGGTATATCAGGTTGGTGACTTGGTAATAAAGCGTAGCATCCTACCACAAGGTGACTCAGGGGAAAATGGAATCCCACTTACGAAGGGCCATTTGTAATAAAGAAGATATTTTCGGGCGGTGTAATGATACTTACCACCATGGACGGTGAAGATCTTTCACACCATGTGAATACGGACACAGTTAAAAGATACTACGCATAAAAAACGACCCGCTAGGTTGACTGGCCTGGGAAAAAATAAGGGCATTCCGGCGAACCAAAAGGGTTCGGGAAAAAATCAGGGATATATATATATATATATATATATATATATATATATATATATATATATATATATATATATATATATATATATATATATATATATATATATATATATATATATATATATATATATATATATATATATATATATATATATAAGACTGTACACCCGACAAGTCGAAAACCTGAAAAGGAAGCTTGGGTAAAAAAGGGTATCCTGGTGGACTGAAAACCCGATATGGCAGTCCAGGTAAAAATTATGGATTAAATCGTACGATTATGTCCCGTTGGATCACTTACAACCAGTTTTATTATCAACGCCAAGTTCGAATGGTGCCCATCAATTCAATCAACTTCTTCCGACAATAAGGGATGAGATGCTCGAAGACATAAGGGCAATAGAAGAGTTAAAACATGACGAGATCATTTAAACATAGCTATACGTTTTGTTTTACTTTTTACTCCTTTCATTTCACGACGATTTCCTCTTACTAGGATTTATGTCTCCTTGTACAACAATCGCCTGTTTATAGACAAGCTTTCAAAATTTGTTTTAACTTTTTCTGTTTTGTTTGCAAAAACGTCCAATGACTAAATTGAATGAACATATGCATATGAATACGATTACTGTTAACAAACACATGCATAAAAACAGGAATAAGTATTTACTCAAGACCCTAGGAGGCAAGATAACATTCAATTCGTCCACAAATCCCCACATAGTAATTTCCATAAGATTATCCCCCGCGAAGTCATCTTCACAAACTCGACACATTCCCCGCAAGTATGAAATATTCTAATCATACTTACCAGCAGACCCCTCTAGAGGATAAAGGAGTATGATCTTTTCCCCATCAATGTCGTCAACCTATCGAGTCCCAATACTCGTCAGAGAGTACGTCCTCATCACAGTTCACAAGAATTCTCTTCCCCAGCTGATTTTATTTCTCCAACACTGTAAAATCCCCTGCAGAATTCTCTTCTCCACCAGGGCTCATTTCCTCAGTAGAATATATTCCTCTAACATGTTTATTTCCTCACCAGAGTGTTTCTCCAGCAAGTTTTATTTCCCCAATAGGATACAGTCTCCCTAGCTTGAGTCTATCACTTTAACTGCCACAAATCACCAGCAAAATTTCTCTCTCCAGCAAAGGATAGTCCAGATTGCCATCCCCAGAGAGTTGCTATATAATCTAAAATCAAACAATATATCAGTTAATTTTATCTTCCCCAGACGAGTCGGCATCCATATTGAAAACTCGGTCAGGCAGCACCTTGAAAGGCTATCCATCTCTTTTATCCCCAGTTAGGGTATATAATAATTAAATTCCCCAGTAGAGCGGTAAACGACCTATGTTCTTAAAATTTTCTCCCCAAGCAGAAATCACATTCCACAGCGGAGTTTCCTCAAACAGAAAGCAGGAATTCCCAGCGGAAACATTCTAAACAAAGATTAAGGATTACACATAGTCTTTATCCCCGGTAACAATCAGGGATTTATTTTCCCCAGACAGAGACATTATATGGAGCCACCAATACGCTTCAACGACATCTCACATTCATACATGTCATAGCATATGTATATAAAACACATACAACACACTCTCATTTACTTCGAGAACATTATTACACAATGCATTTCATACATCATGACAATGCATAGAACTAACTTTTTATCTTTTCAGGTAAATTCTACAAACAGACGAATATCACCAACAGTTTTCAAATAGGTCGCAGATTAATTCCTGAAACAAGACAGGACAACTATTTGGATGACAAGACACAGATTAATTCCTGAAATAAGATAAGGCAACTATTTGTGAAAACAAATTGTAGATCAATTCCCGAAACAGGACGGGGCGACTATCTACATAAACAAGTCAAAGATTAATTCCCGAAATAAGATGGGGAAACTATATACACGACCAATAAAAAACAAGTCCCAGATAAATTCCTGAAACAAGACAGGGAAAATATCTGGATGACCAGACACATATTAATTCCTGAAACAAGATAGGGCAACTATTTGTGAAAGAAAATTGTAGATCAATTGCTGAAACAAGACGGGGCGACTATCTACATGAACAGGTTAAAGATTAACTCCTGAAACTGGATGGGGAAATTATCCATACAACCGAGAAAATATTAACTCCCGAAATGGGACAGGGAAACTATCTTTCTATCTTTATGGCCAGATGAAGATTAATTCTTGAAACAAGACGAGGCGATTATCTTTATCACCGGGTGGTATGAATTCCCGAAAAAGGATGGGTTTACCAACAAGAACAAATTGTAGATTATTTCCTAAAACAAGACGGGGCGACTATCTACATGACAAACACTTTCCTTCAGATCTTCATTCCGAAAAGAATTTCCATCAGATCAAGTCGAGCGTAGACTCATTATGATACTCTTATCAACAGTTACTGTGGATGGCATCTATAAGCGCATCTTTGACGACACTCTGTCACCTCTCTGAATGGCATCTTTAAACTCATTCAAGCAATATTATCAACCAACAACGTTACCTCATGCACCAGCAAGTGCAAATTTCTGGGCACTTAAGTGTTCAATCATCTTCTACATTCAATTCACGGACGTCAGATATGCCAATCTAACTCTTCAGGTTTAAGAATATTGAATAGGGGTAGAAGTTGTACCCAACAATTTTCCCTCCAATTTTTCTTCAAGACATTCTCCTAGAGTTCTCAAATGCTCAAGGTTGCTCAAGAATTAGTGAGACAAATTCTCCTCCTAAGCTATGGGTCCACAATTAGTTTTGTATTTCGCAAGGAAGATTGGGTTTCCAAGGTCTCAAGTGGATTTCATGGTTCTTCATATGTCCCTAAGAATGCTCTCATCAAGTTTCATCCCTTGCATCACAAGTTTGCTCAGCCAATGGCTCAGATGATTGAAAATCAACTGTATTGGGTAAAAAGTCAATTGTGATCAACATACAGTCAAACTTCAAGATTTTTGGTCAAAATCAACATTTTGAAGTGATATTCAACATTTAAACAAGGGTTGATCATGATTCCTCAAGAAAATCCCTCAAATCATCAAAAGTCAAAAGTTGCCAAATTAGGTTTCCTTAGGAGAAGCCAACTGAACTTTGACCAAGCATAACTTTCACATGCTTCATCATCTTTTCCCCAACCAAAGCTCATTTTAAAGGGAATAAAATCCTTTACAACTTTGTCTCTCTAAGCTCAAGTCCAAAAAATGCTTCATTTGAGAGATATAAGCCAATACATTACAGGTCATTTCAAAAGTCAACAAAAAGACATTTTTTGTCAATGCAACTTACATCAAGATAAATTCTTCAAAAGCAACTTACATCTTGAGCTTTCCAAAAAAGTCCAATATCACCTTCAAAAGATGAAAATTGAGAAAGTTATGACCATTGCAAGTTGGGAAATTTTGAGCAAATGCATGAAGTTCAAATTGAGCAAGCTTGATATTTTGGGCTATTGGGCCATGGTTTAAGGGTCCAAATGTGCTTTATATCCCTCATACACCTCAGAATTCATTCATACATCCCTTGACCTATTTTTATTTTAATTATTTTTTATTAATAATGCAAAATAAATAAGATAAAATCATATCTTCTCCTACAAGGTCCAAGCCCACATATTTTTGCCCTAATTTTCACTATATAATCTTATCAATTCTCATAAAAGACAACACGTAAAACCTTGCCTCTCAAACTTGTCAAAATTTCCAAACTTTTTCAAAGAACCCTAAAATTTTCAAACCCTTATTACATTTCCTTTCACCACAAACTTGCAATCCAATCAACTTTATTCACTCCCAGGGTAAGATTGGATCATTTACAGCGATCCAAATGGTCAGAAAACGCTTATGCATGCATCACAATATCATTCTTACTTTAATTTCATGTTCTTTTGTTTTACCGTATTATAATACTTACTAATGATTGATATGCTTTTATAAGGCTCAACTATGCAGGTCTGGACCATCGTGGAACCCTCATGCATGCTAAATAATAAAACACCATTATCACGCCGATCTGCCTTGTTTACACCATGACTCAAAAACCATTGAGTTTTAGCCCACGAAAACACCACCATTGGATTTATAAGACTTGATTTAGGGGGGTAGAGTCATCCTTATTCACTAATGTTTTCTATTTTCGCAGGTGCAAGAATTATCTCACCAGAGAAGACGACCAGAGCTAGGGCTCTGACGCTTCTCTGGTCAATACGTCTGTTTGTATAATATATATGTTTTGATTCATTTAAGTTAATGGATGTATAGTCACCCTAGTGGCAGAAACGCGGGCACTAAGTCAATTCTCTCCCAGGTCACGGGTTCGATCCTCGGTTTTTCCAAAATTCTCATATTTCACATATCTTTGCAGGATTATTATATAATGAAATGATCCTGTTATCCATCACCAACCAGCGCTTGGCTTGGTGGTAAGCTATGCATAGAGAATTATTGAGGGTGTGAGTTCAACACCCACCCCTACCATTTGGTTATTCTCTATGTTGCTCACTCTTTTTCACTCTTTTTCTTTAAAACCTTTTTTCAAAAACATTTTTTTAACAAACCCTAATTTAATTTTAGGTTTATAATTTAATTTAAGTTTTTTTTAATCAATTTAATTTAATTTTATGTTTTATTTAATCAACCCTAATTTGATTTTTTAGGTTTTTCTCGATTAAATTAAAATTAACCTAGATTTTGGGGTTTGTTTAATTTAATTACCTTACTTTTTTAATCAATTAATATCAATTAGGTTTTTTAGGTTAATCATCAAATTTCTTTTCTATCAAAATCATAAAACAATTTTGTTCTTCCCTTTATTTCATAATCTTCGCGTACTATATTATTTTCACATTATTTTTTGATTATGTAACTGCTATGGTTTGTAATAGTTTTAATTAGGGTTTACTACTTTTTCCCCGATTTTATGGTTTGTACCCCCACTCCCAAAGCCTTGTAATAGCGTAGGTCCTTTTAATTTCTGCATTTACTGCTTTCCTTATTACTGTATAGTAACTAGGCATGTATGGCAAGACATAAAAATGAACATAGTTAACCCTAAATACAAGATAAATAACTGAACTGAATCATTTGCACAGTTGCACCTCTAGGGAAACCTCACTCGTTGCCTCAGAAAAGTAGTCATGTCCCTCGAACGTAGGGATACCATTAGCAAAGACCCTCGATCAAATCATTATCATATAAAAGATCATACTCCCTCAATGTCCCTCGAGGTTCCTACGGGAAAATGATCTTGTCCCTCGATGTTGCCTACCAATATATGATGATAGTCCCTTCTAATTGCTAAGGTATCCTTATATGTTTCCTTCTATGACCATAACAACGACCCTGCTTGTCCCTTCACATCCAACGATAGGGCTTCCTATCAACTAATGGTAGGATATCACTATCTAAAGGAGGAGGAAAATAATACAATAGACTTTGAGTAGGTAGATAGTTCTTAATCGCTTGCTTACAAAAACAAAACATCTTTTTCACAAACACTTCTTCTGAAATATTTTAAGAAAAAACAAACACTTTGTACGTATTCTTGAAGACTAATACAAGAATCATTACAAAGTCTGCCTCACTATGGCATTTTTTTCAAAATATTTTCAAGCACATTCACAAAGCAATTTTCAAAACAAAGTGAGCTAGCGATTAAGAGCTCGTAGATAACTACAGATGAAAATGGTGCTAACACCTTTCCTTTTCATAACTTACACCCTTAACTCAAAAATATCAAAGGTCTTTCCTATTCTTTTCACTATTTCCTTATTGAATAAAATAAAAGTCGATGGCGACTTTTGTTATCCGCAACATTTGCGATAAAATGCAAAACCAAGTCAGTTCTCCCACCGTATTATAGATATGCATATGAATTTCAGGAGAATATATCTCAATATTTAACTCAAGATGAAGACCATGATTGCAGGAGCATACTTAGTCGAGTATTAAATGCTCCTGAGTATACTGGTCGTGTAAGGGGTAAGGGATTTGGGGTGACTCAAACATCTTTAGGTAACCATCAAACGAGGAAAGGTCATAGTAATAAAGAAGTGATGGGAGAGTTAGAAAAATTAAATGATAAAATTCGTGAGTTGGAAAAGGACAAAGAAAGATGCATGTTAGAAAGGCAAGGTTCAGGGTTCAAGGATACTAGTGACAAAGATAGTACCAATTGTGATTTCCAACAGAAAATTCCCGAGGTAATATATATTATTGTGAATTAGCACAATTTTTTTAATTGACATATATGCACATTAACAATTTCATATTTATTATTGGTTTAGGGCATTTCACCTTGTCATCTATATTTATCGTCACCGGCTTATCGTATGGTTGGCAAGGGAAAAGTGCATAACACCTTGGGAGCAGTACTTCACCATAAACCACTCCCTACTAGATTTTTAAAAGTATCAATTGATATTCCTTTAGAGAGGGATGCACCATTACCTTTGCCTGACGATATTTCAGATGCAACATTGGTGGGAGAGGCAATATGATCGTACGTTGCATGGCCGTCAAACCTCATTTGCATAGATGATGAGGTATGTTGAAAACCATTATGAACCTTTGAGTATTCAAATTTTTTACGACCATTTAACGTAAATTTTTTCATGGTAATGTTAGACTCCTACGAAATCCAAATCAAAAGATAAGGGGATAACGCGGCAAACCGAGTCAGTTGCATCCAAAAAAGAGGTATATTGATATATATGTTATACATAGAAAAAGTTAATTCACGTTCTTATACTTCACCTAACTTATATGCATTTGAGCTTTAGATTCATGTTAAAAAGATACAATAAGTCAATATGAGTAAGAAGCCTGAAATTGGCAACATGTCTACACAAAAGAAGGATGTTGCAAAGTCCACGGCTAAATAAAGTCTACTTCTCGGTATAGGTCGTGCCTCCAAACATTAATGGGAATATCAGATTTGGATGACGGATGTGCTCGTAATATACCTATGGAGGAAGTTATTTTTTATTTTTCCTATTACGAAATAATAAGTAAAGAGGATGTGGATCAAGTTCTTAGACATGAAGAATTAGGCCTTGGTGTTATCAATACATACATCAGGTGTACTCCGATCAACTTTATTTAATTAATTGAACAATTTATCTACTCATTTTAATGAATGGTCTTAATGTTAATGATGTTTTTATTTAAGTTTTATGTATGCCAATTTGATGCGCCCACATCAATTAGACCAAAGATTATGTTTGCTATACAATATCAACTCACTATTAATCAAACAAAGACCAGATGAAGTCAAAGAGTACTTTGTCCGTACATTTATGGCCAACAAAGATACAGAAAACTTGTTTTTTTTTCATTTAATACTAGCAATGGATAAGATTTTCATTCAAACTTCATCTATTATAATTTTTTGTGTTTTAACGTTCTGTAGAAAGTTTCCATCTAACCTTTTTTAATCTTACAGTGGACACTGGTTGTTGGTTGCGATTAATCCAATAAGAGAAATTGTGTATTATTTGGATTCATTAGAAGGTGGTTGGACAAAATACCCATATATGAAGGAGAGATTTGATATGTAAGTTAGATTGTTCTAAATCTTTGTTTGTATACTTATTTATTTATGTAAGATTATTCTAAATATACGTTTATATTTTGTTAGAGTTATACAAATTTTTCGATCACAAAGAGATACTCAAGTACCAAAGAGTAAAGCACACAACATTACATGGATCAGAATGCACGTATATTTTCACAATTTTGATTATACTAGTGATGCTACTTGATAAAAACAAATTAAACATATATCCTGATATATATTCATTTTTTTCATGTGTAGTGTTCTCGTCAGCATAATGGCATAGATTGTGATTATTTCATGTTGAGATTTACGAAAGAAATTATTCTTTTGAATCAAATAGAGATTCCAACTATGGTATGAGTTTCTAACTTATGATTTATTTTAATATATTTAACACATTTCATCTAATTAATTAGTTTTAACTAAATCATATTATGTTATACTATGTAGTACTTTGATGAATACAAGTCTTCTACTTACTCGAAAGATCAATTGGACGAAATTAAGGAGGATTGATGTCAATACATTATTGAGATGAGAATTTTATATGGTATTGTGACACTTTCATTGATGAGAATTTTGAGTATATATAAGTTTGAGTTTTGATGAGATACTATGTCGTCATTAGTATGATAAATTGTGTTGCAATATTGTTGTTGTTATGTGGAAGGTTAGTTAGGATGATATTGGATTTAAATTCAAATAGTTTTGTTTGTATCATGGTATGAATCGGGGAATTTTTAATGGTAGGTTATAACAGATTCTTGATTTGTTTTTGTTACATTGATTTGTTTTAACTTATAAGAGTTATAAGATTTAAGTATTATATAGTTTGGTACTGATATGCCTGTGTTGGTTTTGTTTCAGGTAGGTGCATATGTATAAGATATAGAGATAAAAAAATTATTTAGGATTCTTCATTGTTGTTGTTTATAGAGAAGATAACAGCTGTAGAAGATAGTAATATTGGATTAAAAAGTTGTATATATATATATATATATATATATATATATATATATATATATATATATATATATATATATATATATATATATATATATATATATATATATATATATATATATATATATTATTGAATTCTTCAAGTTGTATCCCATTTATGTATATATAAATTATTAGATTAAAGCTGTATATATAAATATGTAAATTTGGTGCATTGAAGCTGCAAATTTATGAAATCTGGTGCAAATTTAAAAGACAACACTTAAATTTTAAGTGATTATTTGTACAGAGCGCTTAAAATATAGGTCGAATGTATTAAAAAATCCGTGAACATTAAACAGCGCTTTAAACAAAAAAGCGCTGCCTATATTTGGGAATATAAAGCGCTTTTAAAGGAGGCACTACCTAATGGGGTGCATACAAAAGCGCTTGTGACATACAAAGCGCTGCCTAAAAGGGACTTTAGAAAGCGCTTTTAAAGGAAGGGGTGCATACAAAAGCGCTTGTGACATACAAAGCGTATTGCAACTGGGTTTTTAATCAGAGAGTCGCCACCCTTAATTTTTATCCTAAAGGAAATGAATATAAATGAATAACCCTAAAAGAAATTCAGAGATTCTAGGTTTAGACTCAGTTCTAGACGAGGGGAAGGTGTTAGGCACCCCTTATCTACGTTGTTCACAAGGATACTAGGTTTAGAAGCGCATTTTTAGGAAATAGGGTTTTTAATTATTATTGGGAAAAAGGTTTGAATTTTAGTTAGCGGGACTCGCCACAATTTTTTATCGCATGCATACGTATCCTTCTAAGGAGGAATCAGAGTCCAATTTCGTAGCTCGAGGGGATAGGTTGGTGTTTTTTATGGATTACGCGAATATTTTAGTTTTCCCCGCACTTAGTTCGAATGTGTGGATAACGAAGATTTTGAACTAAGCGCGAAGTTATTTTAAAAACTCTTTGTATTCTTTTTTTTTGAAAACTAATTGTTTGATTTAATTTATTATGAAAACTAATTTGATGTTTGTTTATGTATTTTTTTATGCGTATATAATCAAAGAGTCTGATATAACTCTCTTATCACGTGGCCAGATATTGGTCACATATCGCTTGCGGATATGGTTTGATAAATTGCGCAGGTTTTAATATTTTGATATAAAATATTAAATTAAAATATATGGTAATGAATATTTTTAAGTACATAATTAATAGATATGATTTAATGCAAATAAATAATATATTTTAAATGAGTTTTAAAATACTAAATCATTTATAACAATAAATAATACATAATATTATAATTATTAAAGTATAAATATAAATATAAATGTAAATATATGTAAATATATATAAATGCAGAAAAATAAATAAACAAATAAATATATACAATGAATTTATAAGAGAAAATAATAAATTAAAATAAGTTAGCAAGGAGGGTGCAAATTATATTATAGAAGTAAAGTTGAGGGGTGTCAATGGGAAGGCAGGCCTGGATCGAAAAGGGGGCTACGTTGCCTTTCGATCCATCGAAGGAAACCTTCGAAGCTTAATGGTAAGGCAAACGATCAGAAGCCTTCAGATTTGGATCAGATGGAGATTTATTGATTACGATCCTCTGGTGTATGGTGTATGTGTGGAGCCGAAAAGCATTGGATCTGCAATACAAATGTTAGAAAAATAAAGTTTCAGACCTGGGTATCAAACCCAGGTCCTTCCCCGTTTGCACACTTCCTTTTTACCTTCTGCGCTACGGCTGGTATGCTTTGATCTGCAACTTTGGGATGTTTTAAGCGTCGAGGAGAGCTGATATTCGTTTGGACTGGGGGAGCCTGCAAAGTGTGTTTCGAATGCTGACCCCTTCGTGAGATTTTTAGAATCCGATCTGCTTTCTGAGGCAGCTTCATGTGTGTGGAACTTTGGTAGCCAATCTCCTGTGTATAGGCAGTGTGCGTGTGTTCCTAATGCGTGTGTCTGCAATGTGTGTAGGCAATGTTTTTATTCGTCCCTCCTAGCTTGCACTTTTGTCTCTGTATTTATAGAGGAGTGAGGAAGGTGTGGGTGAACCAATATGGAAGAAGACAATTCATTCATGAGTCATGAAACAAAATCCCAACATATTGAAAACTTACCATTTTTGAGATATTGTGTGTCATTTTGAACTTTGAGTGAACCTGGACAAGTTTCTCATTTTGACTCTTTCGAGTGCCCTCAAGCCTTGTTCTTCGATGACTCTGAGTGGCTCCCTTCGATGGCTTTGGGCTTCCATTCGAATGGTTCAAGGCCTCATCATTGTGTCCTCTTCGATTGAGCCACCATTTGCCTTAATCGCTTGATTCGAAAAACTATCTAGTCAGCCCAATCGAACAACTCTCGTTCCTTTCGATTCTCTTTTCTTTTAATAAGACCAATTGAAGCATCATCTTTTCATCCTAGCCTGTCAAAGCTTCGATTTGACCCTTTCGAATTCCACTTGATTCAAACACCTCTTCATTTTGGCCTGTCGAAGCCGCTTCAGCTCTTTCGATCTATCAACCTTCATCTCGAACAATCGAAGTATCAACTCTTCACTTTGACTGATCAAAGCCGTTTCAGCTCTTCCTCAATCAAAGACTTCATAAAAGCCTCCTCACACATTCGAAGCTCATCAATCGAAGACTCCATAAAAAACCTCCTCATGCGTTCGAAATGCATCAATCGAAGACCCCATAAAAAACCTCCTCAACATTCTTTCGCGCCATTCATCCTTCGATCTTGAATGCTTCGTTAGGCATCCTACTGTCGTCGAAGCTGCTTTGATCCCAAGAGTTCTTATGCATATTTTTAGTTTTTGACATACACTTATTTATTTCTTTCAGCTAATAATACAAGAACAAATAATAAAATTAAAAAAATTAACAAAGGTTTAAAAAAATTTATCAGTAAAATAAATAATTATAACAAAATGATAATAATGTTATATAAAAACTTTTTAAATCAAATGGGCCCAGTTATCTTCAAATATTGGATCACGAAACATGTCTCCCAGGGGCTTTATGAATTTGCAATGCACCCCCCTTTTTTCTCATTTTTGAAATGCTCCTTAGCAAATTACATGGGCCTTTTCTGATTAAGAAAGGTCTATGATCCTTTTTACAAACTAAACCTCTTCTTGATTTTAAATAACCCGCAGAAATAAAACCATATAATGTGACCCATTTTTTTTAAATAAACTTAAACCTGATGTAAGGGTAGGGAAAATTCGTGGTATGACAAAGCGCTACCTAAAAGGAACTTTAGAAAGCGCTTTTAGAGAAAGTGTTACCTAAAACATAAAAAAGTGAACAAAAAAATATATTACACAGCGCTTTTAGAAGCGCTGTCTAAAGTGAAAGTGCTGCTATAGACACACTTTAGAAAGCACTTGTAATGTAAAAAAGCGCTAGCTAAGTGGTATTTTAGAAAGCACTTACTAAATAAAGCGTTGTCTAAAGGCTACATTAAGCAGCACTATCACACAGACAAAAGCGATGTCTTTACTTACAGTAGGGCAGGAATAAGCAGCGTTTTTAAGCGTTATCTATGGCAAAAAAAAACGTTGTTTATTCCCTTATATGGCATAGTGATTGATTACTGTATTATTGATAATGTGTGTTGTTAATTTTAGCCACATGACCCTGTATTTCTATTCATATGGTCCAAAAGCTATAGTACTAATAAGAAATGTCTACTTTCATGGTTCATAAATGCTTTCAATTTTTACTTAGTTGTAGTACCTTTAGCTTTTTATCGTGCTCTTATATTGTTTGAAATATTGTAATTTGAGTGCTTTGGTTTATGAAATTGACATGATATTCTGTACCTTATAGTTTCACATGACGTTTGATATTTTCCACAACTTATGCCACAATTTCTGATTTTCTAATTCGTCTTGCTGTTATATAGCAATAAATGGTCAAATGACTGAAAAATAGACGTGGCATTTTACCTTATATTGAATTCTATAATGCAACTCAAAGAGAATAATGGAATAAATCCTACATTCCTAATGATGAATCAATCGATGCCAAAGTCAGAAAGCAGAACCAAGTCAACCAAGAAATTGGAAATTGGATATTATGACTTCTTAGTACATGAAATATGATATTTATGTATGACTTTTTAGTACATGAAATATTTTGTTGAATATTATGACTTCTTAGTACATGAAATATGAAAAAATGTGATAACTAAAATAGGATATAATGTAGCAAATGAAATAAGGTGTAAATGAAATTAAATATAACATAATTTATTCATTCATAAAGGGTGTAAATTATATTTTAAAATGGTGTAATTACACCGGATTTTTATTAAAAGATAGTGTAAATTAGCATATATTTACACCCAATTTTTATTAAAATAGGGTGTAACTATGAACGTATTTACACCCAATTTTTATAAAAATAGAGTGTAAATAAGGACGTATATACACCTGATTTTCATTAAAATAGGGTGTAAATAAGAACATAAAATATGGTGTAACTAAGTACGTATTTATACTTAATTTTTAATATAAAAAAATAGAGTAACGTAGAACGTATTTACATCTGATTTTTACTAAAAAAGAGTGTAATATAGAACGTATTTACACCCGTTTTTAAACGGGTGTAAATGCGTAAGACATTTCTCACCTGATAAATATATATCTGATTTTTATTAAACTTAAATGAGTGTAAATTTAATAAAAAAACGGGTGTAAATTAAAAATGTGATATGATGTATCTTAATATATGTCTCTCATTAGTTTAGTTCACAGTGTAATAATATTCATTGCATTAATTTCCTCTTTTCTCTTAATCAACAAAGATAAACACAAAAAAAACTTTCTCACAAAAACAAAAAAACAAAAAGTCTAGAAGAAAGTTTAAGGACTGAATTGGCATTTAAATGCTCTCATACAAACAAGAAA
Organism: Vicia faba; assembly: GCA_948472305.1. Taxonomy (NCBI): domain Eukaryota; kingdom Viridiplantae; phylum Streptophyta; class Magnoliopsida; order Fabales; family Fabaceae; genus Vicia; species Vicia faba. Next base: position 866,797,580 of record OX451737.1, read on the forward strand.
ACCAAAGAACTTTATTATTACACTTTGACAGAAATAAAATCCACAACCATTCAATCTCCTCGCCATATAAATGTACAAATTTATATGTATAAAAATCTATGAAAGATCAGTGTTCCAAAAAAAAATATCTATGAGATCATCAATTCATATTATGTAACTATATCAAATAAACAACTAAAAGCCCCACACCATATAATCTATATAGTAAACTTTATTGAAAAGTAAGTATAGTATAACACAAAACAAATCAACAAAAAGGCCTTCACAGATCAATACTCACTAGCTAGCTTCATCAGTGCCCAGCACCAGGACTTGGAATATCACCATGTTTTCTATAGAAATCATAATCATCGGGTGGCGGCGGAGATCCATTGCCCTCATCACTGTAATCCATCACACTGACTTCAACATGGCTAGCAATCCCAGTTGAAGTACAAGTGTTCTCCTTGCTTCTTAACCTGCTTGTAGCTGAAATCTCTTGGCACATCAAAAATAGAACAAGAGGTAGCACCATAAACATAAACCTAGGGTTAGATGCTCTTTTTGTCATTTTTATCATATAAGAGAAGTGCATATAATAAGATCAGAGAATAACTATAAAAGTTGTTGTTAAAGGCTTTCACATTTGAATTATTTATATGACACTATGATAATAGCATGTTAAATCTTGTTCAGAAAGTAGGTAACGTAGAATAATTAGTTTGCAATAAAGATATGACCCATTATGATACTGTGTAAATAAAATGCTATTACATGTCAAAAGCAACTCTTCTTTCTCTTCATGGTTATCCATCTTAATTAATATTATAATTAATTTGGTAAAAACTAATTTTTTTTGGCTCGGTTAAAAACAAAATCTTAATCATATGTAATTAATTATAAACTATATATTTTTAAGAAATAAAGTTTGGCACTTTTTTCCGTATACGAAGCATACATGAATATCAGCATCGTTTATGTTTCAGTTTTAGTTCACTATATAATAATGGTGTTCATGCTTTTATTTGTCTGGCCTGATATCAAATACTTTTGTCATGATTTTTTCATATAAAATCTTTATTAATAATAATTTATGGTGAGAGATATGAGATCATGAGTTAGGAAAAAATTTAATTCATTTTGGTTGGAAATAATTTATATTTTACGAATATTTAGGAATATCTTTGTTAGAAAATATTTTAGTATTTTATTATATTTTAATTTTGTGCATATATCGCATAGTAGTAGGTAGGTCAATGTAATTCATTATTTCTTATTTTGTAGCCGTCATTAAGTATATTCCTTTTGTTTTTTATCTCTCATTTGTGCATCAATAATTGGTATCAGAGCTCTGGTTCGAAATCTATGTGGAAATACGGGAAACACGAGTGAACAGTGAGGTATTTTTGAGAATCATTTTTCTGATTTGTGGGATTTGGGAAACACTTTTAGTGAATTTTGAGTGAATTGTACAAGGTTGAAGATGAACGGAAACGGCGATATAAATTCCGAACTTCCAGTGTTTGATGGCAAAAACTGAAATCGTTGGAAGATCCAGATGCGTGTGCTGTTTGGTTCTCAAGATGTGTTAGATCTTGTCACCGATGGCTATGCTCTGTTAGCAGCAGACGCAACAGAGGCACAGAAGATAACGCAGAAGGCGCTAAGGAAGAAAGATCAGAAGGCATTATTCTACATCCATCAATGTGTGGATGCGAACGTGTTTGAGAAGATTGCTGACTCTGAAACAGCAAAGGTTGTGTGGGACACACTGGTCAGATGTTACGGTGGTGACACATCAGTGAAGAACGTGAAGCTTCAGTCTCTCAAAAAGCAATATGAAAATATCAACATGAAGGACAACGAGAATGTTTCTGAGTACATCTCTAGAGTGATTCTGATCACTAATGAGATGAAAGCTTGTGGAGAAACTCTTTCTGAACAAGTAATCATTGAGAAGATATTGAGATCTTTAACTTCTCAATTTGATTATATTGTGGTAGCAATTGAATATTCCAAAGATATGAGCACCATGAGAGTTGAAGAGTTGCAAAGTAGTCTAGAGGCGCATGAGTTGCGTATGACTGAGAGAACTTCTGAGAGGGAAGTAGAGCAGCAGGCTCTGAAAGTAAATTCTGGTAAGAAGTATCAGAAGCAGACTTGGTCAGAAGCCAGGAAGAAAACTAATGGTGGTCAAAGGTCAGAAGCTTCAAACTCTGATAGAAAGAAGAATGTCCAGAAGGAAAAAGAAAAGTATGACAAGAAGAATGTTCAATGTTACTGTTGCAAGAACTTTGGTCAGTATGTCAAATTTTGTTGGTCGAACAAACAAAGGAAGTCAGAAAAAGAAAATATAGTCATAGGAGAGTCTAATGATGAACCTGTGCTATTTATGGCTTATGAATCTGATAAGGAACCAGTGAAATTGTAATTTTTTTATTCTGAAGGGGAAGAATATGACTTTGAATATTCTGACTCTGAAGGAGTGTTTGAATATGAGTTAGAATTAGAAGATGACGTTGAAGATTCTGAAAATGAGTCAGAAGATGATGACTCTGGAAACTCTGAAGGTGAGTCAGATGGTAAATCTAATTCTGGTCTAGATTTTGATGTTGATCCAAAATCTGATGGTGATCATGCTTCTAGAATGGAAAAATCTGAAGACGTAGGTTCTAGAGGACAAACTTCTAAAGATGATCATATTTCTGGTGGAAATCATGACTCTAAGGATGGACCTTCTGAAGGAGGAGCTTTTGAAAGAAATTCAACCTTTAACGGTGATCATGATTCTGAAAATGGAACTTCTGAAGGCAGAGGTGATCCAACTTTTGAAAATGGTATTTCTGAAGGTGATCCATTTTCTGAAGCAAGAGCTTCTGAAGGGGAAAGCTCTGGTGTCTGAGGTTCTGAAGTTCAAATTCAGAGGCAACAAAGAGTCAGAAGCATCCCAAGAAGATTTGCAGAGTTTGACATGTTATAAGACACTGAAGTAGACTCCGAAGGAGAAGTTATTCAGTGTACAATGTTAGTAGACTTTGAACCCGTGAGTACAGAAGAGGCTCTTAAGCAGCAAGTCTGGTAGCATGCCATGAAAGAAATATTTGATGCTATAGAGAGAAAAAAGACTTTGGAAGCTGGAAGAACTTCCAAAAGGGAAGAAAGTCATCAGCGTCAGATGGGTTTTCAAGCAGAAGATAAAGCCATATGGATCAATTGGCAAACACAAAGCAAGATTAGTAGCAAGAGACTTTCTACAGAAGCCTGGGCTGGATTACTTTGAAGTGTTTGCACTTATAGCGAGACATGAAACAATCATACTAGTGATTGCAATAGCTGTTAACAGGAATTGGCCTCTGGTGTATTTAGATGTAAAATCTGCATTTTTAAATGGTCTATTACAAGAAGAGTTATACGTATCACAACCTCCTGGATTTGAGAAAAAGAATCAGGAAGGGATGGTGTTCAAATTACACAAAGCCTTGTATGGATTGAAGCAAGCGCCCAAAGCCTGGAATCTGAAGATTGATTCATTTTTCAAGGGACAAGGGTTTCAGAAGTTTGAGATGGAATATGGTGTTTATGTTCAGCATACTTCAAAAGGTAATATGATTCTGGTATGTTTGTATGTTGATGACATATTGCTCACATGAAGTTATGAATAAGAGATAGTTGAGTTCAAGAAGGTTCTGATGAATGCATTTGAGATGACAGATCTTGGGAAAATGAGTTTCTTTCTAGGGATAGAGTTTACGTACTCTGAGAAAGGAATCATTTTGCATCATATGAAGAATGAGTTTGAGCTTCTGAAGAGATTTAAGCTAGAAAATTTCAAAGTTGCTATCACACATACTGATACGAATTAGAAGTTGGACTCTGATTCTGATGGAGAGGATGTGGATGCTACAACCTTCAAACAGATCGTTGGTTCTCTGAGGTATTTGTGTAATACCAGACCTGATATTTGCTATGCAGTTGGAATGGTTAGCAGATTTATGAGTAAACCAAAGTGGTCTCATTACCAAGCTGCTGTCAGGATTCTGAGGTATGTGAAGGAAACTCTGAAGTACGGAGTATTATTTCCTTTTGGAAGAAAGATCGAATCAGAACTTCTGAGTTATTCAGACTCTGATTGATATGAAGATAGAGCTGACAGAAGAAGTACTTCTGGGTACTTATTCAAATTTCTAGGAGGCCCTATTTCTTAGTGTTCCAAGAAGTAACATGTTGTTACGCTGTCAACTTGTGAAGCAGGATATATTACAGGTGCTATGACTGCATGCCAAGTTGTGTGGACTCTGAACTTACTGCAAGATCTGAAGATTGAGGTAAATAAACCTCTAAAGTCGACGATTGATAACAAGTCTGCAATCAATCTTGCCAAGAACCCAATGATGCATGGGAGAAGCAAGCATATCGAGACCAAGTATCATTTTTTGAGGAATCAGGTTCAGAATAGAATATTAGAAGTTGTGCACTATAACACCCAGAAACAGCTGACAGATGTTCTAACAAAGGCTATCAAGACTGGTCAATTTCTTCGTTTGAGGGATGAAATTAGTGTTGTCAATTTTGTGTAAATATAAATTAAGGGATGTTGTTGGAAATAATTTATATTTTAGAAATATCTAAAATATATTTTTATATCTTTGTTAGAGGATATTTTAGTATTTTATTATACCCCAATTCTGTGTATATATAGCCTAGTAGTAGGTAGGTCAATATAATTCCTTATTCCTTATTTTGTAGCCGCCATTAAATATATTCCTTTTGTTTTTCATCTCTCCTTTGTGCACCAACAATTTTATTAGTAATAATATTTTAGATACATATTAGAACATTCTTAAAAATATAAAAACTAGTAAAAGATGAAGCTGTTTGTGCAGAGTTGTAAATAAGTGTTTGCTTTTAAGGATAATAGCACCACAATCTGTATCATTAGACAGGTGGCTATTCACACTATCAACTACACTTTTAACATTCAATTCAAAATCCACATTGTTCAAGCTTAGAACATGGATCCATTTAATAGATGTCAGAAGTCCTAACGCTTCCCCAACAGCTACTTATATGATAGGTGAAAAGCATTATATTCTAGCTGTAATGAACAAATCTTCTTCATTTCTAATTCAAGCATCTATACCAACCTTATTATTGTAAAAAAGATGCATCAATATTGCATTTGAGTAGATATGTCGAAGGTTTTGTCCATTTGACATCCGATGCATTATGAGTAGAAGAGTCGTTGCTATATCTTGATTGTTGCGCATTCTGCCAACCAAGCAATAAATGTAAGGCTTGATTACAAACAATATTCTTGGAATCATCAATATGGTTCTAAATATGATTATTCCTGAATTTTCATAAAATCTATAGAATGATAGAGAATACCGCTTTTTGTTCTTGATTAACGACATACAAAAAGAAGAAAAAGTGTTAACAAAAGAGATGTGATTATTATGTACTTGTTACAACTTCGACAAGAGATCTACTCTTTTCCAACACTTTACAATTTTCGATCATCGAAAAAATAAGTGATTATTGTCCTTATCCACTTCCCTACAAATACTACAAACGGAAGAAATCAGAGTTTTTCTTTTTGACCAAAAGAAGAAGAAGTCGGAGTTGAATTCATATTCATTTACAAAATTGATTTATTGAGACGTTAAATAACAAAAATAAAGAACTTTATAATAAGAGACAAATGTAACTCGTTTTTTTGAGAAAATAAATTTGGTAATATACATTATCTTCTATGCTTCGGTTATAATATCCTATAATAACTAAAAACAAACAAAGTGAAAAGAAAAACTTTTTAAATTCGTGTAAATTTATAATTTTTATGTCTAGATCTGTTTTTTTTTTGTTGACAAATGTCTAGATATGTGTTAAACACTGATGTTCTGTGTTTATTTTTCTGGCCTATATCATTATTATGTTTTTTCAAATATATAATTCTATTGATTTATTTTGAGAGATGAGAAATTGAAGGTGGATAACATCTATTTAAAAAAAGAATTAAAATATTGATTAAAAATTATAACAAGAGGGAAACTAATATTTTCTCATATCCAATTATATACTATAATCGAAAAATTACGCATTAGTAGAGGATGCCTTTGAGATAGGCTGTGTTTGGTCAATTGGTTACGGGCCAAGAAATGATTGCGTGATTCTTACTTTCCCATGTCTTTGAAAGAGAAATGCATCATTTTACATATATTATTATTTTAGAAAAAGCATGATTACATAATATGATGATATAGCTTTGTCATAAATAAAAAGTTATATGGTTGTTTCACCCAAAAATCGATGCTCTAGCTTTATAATTCTTGATTAATAACAATATTAGAGTGTCTTTGGATATTGGAAATTTTTTTAAAATTTAAAATTAATATTTATTTATTTTTAATTTTTTTTGATGGAATATTAAAATTATTTATTATTAACATTTTTGAGTTTTTTTAATATTTTTTTTAAAAAAATGGTCAAATTTAAAATTTGAAAATAGGGACCAACTTGCAATTTTAAAGGACCTAATTTATAAACCTTGAAAATTATTAAGGATCAACTTCAAATTTTTTGGAAAAGCTTTAGAGTCAATTTGTAATTTTTGGAAAATTTGAGGACGAACTTGCAAATTTTAAAATAATAATAATATTCAATTTTATATTCACATTGTTATGAATCTTGTTGTTAATTACGACAAAATTCAATACTAATTTGTGAGGCAAAAAATAATAGCAACCAAAATATATTTTCTATAGCAATAATAATTCGTACACATATAATATAACAGAATAAAGTGAGAAAAAGACAAAGATTTGCTTATCAAATTCGATCAAATGATTTACACTGGAGGAGAGAGTAGCTCTTCAAATTACTATACTCAGAAAGTCGTTACAAAAGATTACAGATGATTTACAAAAAACTAGCCTTTGTCTTCAAGTTCTCAAGAACAACCCTGAAGGCAGCCAAGAACAACCATATTTTCTATCCAAGTGTTTCCCAACTTCTTCAACCTTCAATAACTCAAACCCAATGTGTAAAGAAGTGTTTCTCAATTCTCAATAATCTTAGATAACTCCAAAGGTTTTCAAAACTCTTGTTTTTCTAAAATTTCCTTTGAGAATAGTCAAAACCCTATACTATGTCTTTAAACTGTTGTTCTCCTTTGTTGTAAGTTCTAAGATTGTCACACTATAATAACAAAAGAGATACATATTTATAATATCCAAAATTCAACAAATCCATAATAAATCCCAAAACATATATCCTTAATTGTTAAAATAAAAGATATTATTATAATCTTGTAATATCTCTCAAATATTATAAATATCTTATAATATCTCTTAGACTATTATAAATATATATCTTATAATATCTTTTAAAATATTATAAATATCTTATAATATATTTTTATATTAATTTATATGATCTCCAAATTAATATAAAATATTTTAACATTAATTAATGAATCAATAAACTGAACCGACCGAATCCGATACCCATAAATCTCTCGAACCAGATTACTTTTCGACTTTCTGATTTTTGGCAATCTCGAAACATGTTCCTTTCTCTTCATCAACAAATGTTTTAAGGCATATTCCAACAATCTCCACCTTGACTTTACACCGTGTTGATACCAATTTAACCATCAACAACCTTGTTGCTCTCTACCAGTGTTGAAACTCTAATCTTTAACCTTGATCAAATTCATGCTACCCTTGAATCTTGATCTCGCAACTTGCATCCACTTGTTTCCAATTACCCTTTTCTTCCTAGATAATTTAACAAGCCTACAAGTATTATTTTTCAACCACCCTTTACTCCACCTGTTTTCAAATGTCTCCCTGAAGAGTTTTCTTCTTTTATTTTGCAGTCCTTCAGCCACATTAAAAACATAATATCCAAGGCTAGCATAATTATCCCTTTAAGATGCTATAATAAACCTCCTTATCTTATCACGAGTCAAATAATAATCAGAGATCTTTGTAACTGTTCTCTCACTACTCCTAGCATCCATAGTAGGAAACTCCACCTCAAATTAAGTTTTCTCTATTATTGTTTTTACCAAGTTTCTCCCTTTGTTTTCACTATTCTTCCTCTAAATAAATTATCTAGAAACTAAGTAAGTTGTTTTATCCTCAACTCTTCCTCAAAAACTCAATAACAACTCAGCGGTAACATGCATTTTTATCCCTTGGTTTATACAAAATTCATTATACTCCTCTGAAACTTTCTCAAGGCATTCATAACGCCTTAAATTCAAATCCCATAGTTCTTCCTTGTAATGAAAGTCTCCACTAGTTAATGATGAATGAAGAACATTTGAACCTTATAAAATATATAGACCACATATTTTAGACTATTTAATAATAATCAATTCATCACGTGAAATCTTCAACATTCCATGTTTTACTCTAGTACAATAGCCTAGATCATCAAATATACTTATAGATAACAATTCCGCTTGAGTTATAGAACATACCTCACATTGTGAATAAGAAGTTCACGATCATCAAACATTTTAAATCTGACTATATCAATACCATGAACCTTACAAGCCTTATTATCACCAAGGCGAACAACTTCACCTTGAACCATCTTCAAAGTTTCAAAGTATTATATTCTTGGATAAATGTGATAAGAGCAACCTGAGTCAATGACACGACAATCTTCAATTTCCAAACTTGATACTACTAGTGCATCGGCATCCTCATAACTTTCCTCACCCAAGGAAAATTACAACTTGAACAAAATTTTCATTGACCTTTCTCTCAGGATAATCCCTTTTAAAGTGGTCAATTTTCTGACAATTAAAACATTTTACCTTTGACCTGTCAGACCTCTTTGATTTGTACATTCTTTACACTCACCTCATCCTCTTTACACATTTAAGCTTGCACCATTATCTTCAATTTTCAAATCTTTCACTTTTGAAAATTCTTTGGATTTCACCGCCGTCTGGACTTCATCCAAAGTAATAGTACCTTCCTTACCATACATAATGGCATCCTTAAAGTGCTCAAAGAATATGGGTAATAAACTCAACAAGAGCAAAGTCTTGTCCTCATCATCAATCTTCACTTTAATATTCTCAATATCATCAATAATCTTGTGAAAATTTGTAAGTTAATCAACTATAGATTTATGCTCTACCATTCAGAACGAATAGAGCTCTTATTTCAGATACAACCCATGAGCCAAAGACTTTGTCATATACAATTATACAAGTTATGCCCACATAGCAATTGCAGTTTTCTCTCTAGAGACCTCTTTTAGAACTTTATCCCCGAAGCATAAGATAATGACACTTCTAGCTTTATCCACCCTCTCGATCTTATGCACCTGTGTAAGACTTGTAGACATCAATGTTTCACTCTTCAAAGTAGCAATACACCTCTCTTGAATTAAAATTGCTTGCATCTTAATTTTTCACAACCCGAAGTCGTTGTTATTAGAAAATTTCTCGATCTCCCATCTGCCCATGATGCTCAATACCTCTTTGATCCATGCTCATCGTACCAGTTGTTGTGAATTTTTTTCGTAATTCACAATAACATTCATAACACACATTCTATAGAATATGAGAAGAATTTAAAATTATTTGATTTTAGGTGTTATTGTTGGTTGCACTGTCATTATTTGTATTATGATTAGAGTACCCATAATATTATTCTTTGAATATATTGTTGCTTATAAAAAAAAATTATCCTTTTGCAATTTGATATAAGTCAAAAATATTGAGTCTCACTTGATTCTCAAGTTATAAGTCTTAAATTAAGAATTTTGAAAGCCTTAATTAGAATAAGACAAATTCTGATTCGAATCATGAATTTCCTTAGAAGTAAAAAGAATGTTTATGTTAGTCTGATTCGAATCAGAGAAGTATGTGATTCAAATCACAATACTTCCATACTCGAACCACAAGAATATTGATTTGAATCATAGTCATCAAATTTTATTTAAAACTAGGTGATATTGAAATCACAATTTTCTTGACTCGAGTCACACATCCAGACTTGATTAATATCACATAGTAACAAAATTTCGACTTTACTATCTTTGATTTATTTTATTCTTTCTTTGTCTAGAACCTTGAGAAAAACCATGAAAAGATTTCTCTCAAGGGACTAGTAAGGACGCTTTAGCAATTTCGCTTAAGGGATTAGATCATTTACCGAAGGCAACATTTGAAAGGGTCATCGAGGGATTATGATCTTTTGATTCCGAGGGACAATGCTAAAGCGTCTCCACATTCGAGGGACATGAATGTTTTTTCAAGGAAACGAGTGAGATTACCCTAGAGGTGTAACTGTGCATAGTGATTCAGTTCAGTTAATTATCTTTGTATATTAGAGTTATCTAACATTTCGTTTTAGATCTTATCATACATGCCTATTAAACTAGATTGTTATAAGGAAAGTGGTCAATTACTGAAAGTAAATGTCCTACGCTATTACAAAGCTTCGGGGAAGGGGGTACAAATCATAAAATTGGGGGAGATAGAATGCAAATAAAACCCTAGTTAAACTATTACATTATGTAGCAATTACGTAATAGGAAAAACTAATGTGAAAATAATAAAGCGTGCGGAACAGTAAAAAAGGAAAAGAAACAGAGAAATTGTTTGATGAAAAATGGTTGATGATTTAACCTAAACCTAGTTGATTTTAATTGAAAAAACTGATTAAGTGATTAAATTAGACAAACTCTAAAGTCTAGGTTGATTTTAATTTGAGAAAGAAAGACTAAAAGAATTAAATTAGAGTTTATTAATTAAGACCTAAAATTAATTAAAACTTAAAAATCAATTAACCTAAAAATTAAATTGACCTAAAAAAATTAGGGTTTTGTTAGAAAAGGTTTTGAAAAAGGGTTTGTAAAAGAGTGAGAAACATAGAATTGGAAAAAAAATAAACAAATGAGTAGGGGTGCGTGTTGAACCCACGCCCTCAAGGCCATCATGCAACATGCATACCACCAGGCCAAGCGTGCGCCTGTGCTAGGATACGCATCGAGCGTGTTTTATAATCAACCCACAAAACATATGAAATATTAGAGAAGAAAGTGTCAATAGGCTGGATCGAACCCAGACCCTTTAAGACTAATGACTTATCGTGCGTGTTTCTGCCACCGCGGTGGTTGTTTCATCTGTTTATATTATTGAAACGATTAATATATAATATATAACCAAATACATTGGTCGAAGAAGCGTCGGAGCCCTAGCTCCAGTCGTCTTCTCTAACAACCTGTTATTTTAAACTCTGCAAAAAAACACAACGTTAATGATCCAACAATATCCTACCCCCCCTAAAACAATGGTTGCAAATCCAATGCAAAAACAATTCAGGGCTAATTCATCCTGGTTTATGAGGTATGGTAAAAATAATATGAATCAGTTTGATTATGGCCATTCATGGTTCAGATAGCATGGGACTCATGCGATGATTCAAACCTACACATTAGCATCTCAGGAGCACGTTATTGGCATTAGTGTGCGTTAAAACATAATGAAAACAAAAATACAAAAATCATGAAATAATGGAAAACGATGATGCATGTATGCTAGTTCATGCCCTTTGGATCATGGCAACCGATCCAATCTTACCCTTCAATGTTCCTGGAAGTGAATGGAATAGAGATTTTATAATGAAAGGGGTTTGAAATAAGGATTTCAAAACTTAGGGTTTTTGAGAGAAGTTTGCTACTTTTGATAATAATGAGAGGCAAGGGTTCGTGTCCTTTTGTTCTTGTCTTGATGTCTGAATATATAGATAAATTTAGGGCAAAAACCAATGGGCTTGGACCTTGTAGTAAGATATAATTTTATCTTATATTATTTTATATTATTAATGAATTAAATCAAAAATAATTTTAAAAAAATAGGTCAAGGGGTGTAAGAACAATGTTTGAGGTGTATGAAGGGCATAATACACGTTTGGACTCTTAAACCATGGCCCAATAGTCCAAAATATCAAGCTTTCTCAATTTGGTCTTTATGCATTTGCTCAAAATTTCCCAACTTGCAATGGGCATAACTCACTCAATTTTTATCTCTTGTAGGTGATCTTGAACTTTTTGAAGAATTTATCTTGATATAAGTTTCCTTCAGAAAAAGTGTCTTTTTTTTACTTTTGAAATGACATGTAATGCATTGGCTTATATCTCTCAAATGATGCATTTTTTGGACTTGAGAATAGAGATCAAAGTTGTAGCGAATTGAATTCCCTTCAAAATGGGATTTGATTTGGGAAAAGATGATGAAGCATGTGAAAGTTATGCTTGGTCAAAGTTCAATTGACTTCTCCTAAGGAAACCCTAATTTGACAACTTTTGACTTTTGATGATTTGAGGGCTTTTCTTGAGAAATAATGATCAACCTTTGATAAAATGATGAATATGTCTTCAAAATATTGATGTTGACCAAAAATCTTGAAGTTTAACTATATGTTGACCACAATTGACTTTTTACCCAATATAGTTGATTTTCAGTCATCTGAGCCATTGGCTGAGCAAACTTATGATACAAGATTTGAAACTTGACATGAGCATTCTTTAAGATATATAGAGAACCATGAAAACCACTCGAGACCTTGAAAACTCAATCTTCTTTGAGAAATACCAAACCTTGGTTGTGGACCCATTGCTTAGGAGGTGAATTTGTTTGATCAATTGTTGAGCCAACTTGAGCAAATGAGGATCCCATGAGAATATCTTGAAGGAAAATGGAAGGGAAAATTTTGGGATACAGTTTCCCTTGTTAAATCTTCTTAAACCTGAGGAGTTATATTGGCATGTCTGCCATTCATGACTTGAAGGTGGAAGATGATTGAACACTTAAGTGCCCAGAAATTTGCACTTGCTTGTGCATGAAGTAACACTGTTGGTTGATTATATAGGAAATGGGCTTAAAGATGTCATTTAGAGAGGTGACAGAGAATTTTCGGAGATGGGCTTACAGATGCCATCCAGAGTAACTGTTGATAGGAATATCAGAATAAGTCTATGCATGACTTTGTCTTTAGAAGATGTATTTGGAATGAGTCTATGTATAACTTTGTCCAAAAGAATACCAGAATAAATATACGCTTGATTTTATCTGAATGATATACTATAACGAGTCTATGATTGACTTTGTCTAGAAGATACATTTGGAATGAGTCTATGCTCGACTTTGTCCAAAAGAGTTTCAGAAGGAATCTATGCTTGATTTCCTTCAAAATAGAAGATGTCTACGCCCGACTTTAACTAAAGAGGTACCGAAAAGAGTCCACGCCTGACTTTTTCTTAAAGGAGTATCAGAAGGAAATCTACACCTGATTTCATCTGAACTAAAAGATGTTTACGCCCGACTTCAACTAGAAGAGGTACTGGAAAGAGTCTACGCCTGACTTTTTTCCAAAAAGAGTATCAGAAGGAAATCTATGCTTGACTTCATCTGAACGATGCACTAGAAGATGTCTACGCCTGACTTTAACTAGAAGAGGTACAAGAAAGAGTCTACGCTTGACTTTTTCCAAAAAGAGTATCAGAAGGAAGTCTACGTTTGACTTCATCTGAACGATGCACTAGAAGATATCTACGCCTGACTTCATCTAGAAGAGATATTGGAAGGAGTCTACGCCTGACTTTTCCAAAAAGAGTATCAGAAGGAAATCTACGCCTGACTTCATTTGAATAATGCACTAGAAGATGTCTATGTTCGACTTCATCTAGAAGAGGTATCTTTCAGAATGACCTTCCGGGGAAAATGTTTAAGTAGCTACTTGTCAGATTTAGTCTCTGAGGGAAATACTTATCTATTTGTGAACTTAACCTAAAAAGACAAGGTTAGCTTTATGCAATGTCATGACGTATGTGATTTTTTGCATAATGATGCTCTCAAAATAAATGTGAATGTGCTAATCTGTTTCGTATGCATATGATATGATAAATGATGTATGAATGTGAGATGTCGTTGAAGTGTATCGGTAGATTTGTATAACATTCTTGATTGGGAAAATAAATCACGGACTACTGCTAGGGATGAAGAATATGTGTGATCTTCAATCTTGTCATAGAATGCCTGTGCTAGGGATTCTGGCTTGCTGTTTTAGGAAACTCTGTCGGGGAATGTTGATTTCTGTTTGGGGAGAAGATCTCAAGAACATTGGTCGTTTATCACTCTACTGGGGAGTTTGATTCTTATATACCCTGACTGGGGATAAAAGAGATGAATAACCTTTCGAGGTGTTGTTTGATCGAGTTTTTGATATGGATGCCAACTCGTATGGGGAGGATAAGATTAACTGATACTTAGTCTGGTTTCCGATTTCGTAGCAACTCTCTGGGGATAGTGGTCTAGGCTAATCTTTGCTGGAGAGAGAAGTTTTTTCGGTGACTTACAAAAGTCAAAGGGATAGACTTAAGCTGGGGAGACTGAATTATGTTGGGGAAATAAACCCTGTCGGGGAAATAAACCCTGTTGGGGAAATAAACCCTTCCGGAGAAACATTCTATTGAGGAATATGCTCTGCTGAGGGATTTGAATCCGACTGGAGAAGAGAATTTTGCAGGGAATTTTACAGTGTTAGAGAAATAAACTCAGTTAGGGAAGAGAAATCCTGTGAACTGTGTTGGTGACATATTCTAACGAGGATTGTGACTCCGTAGGTTGGCAACATTGCCAGTGAAATATTATATTCCTTTATCCGCTAGGGGGATCTGCTGGTGAGTACGATTAGAGTATTTCAGACTTGCGGGAAATGTGTCTTTGAAGAACTGCTCTGTGGGGCAACTTTACTAGGGATTACCCTGTGGGGATTTATGGACGACTTGAACATTATTCCGCCTCCTAAAGTCTCGAGTAAATACTTTTTTCCGGTTTTTATGCATATTTTGTTAACAGTAATCATGTTCATATGCATATGTTCATTCAATTTAGTCATTGGACGTTTTTTGCAAACAAAACCGAAAAAGTAAAACAAAATTTGAATTTGTATTGATAATTTGCCTATAAACAAGAGGTTTTGTACAAAGAGACAGAAATCCTAGTAAGAGGAAATCGTTGTGAAAAATAAAGAGAGTACAAAGTGGAAACAAAATATATGGCTATGTGTAAATGATCTCGTAGGGTTTCAACTCTGCTATTGCCCATATGTCTTTGAGCATCACATCCCTTGCTGTCGGAAGAAGTTGACAGAATCAATTTTTACCATTTGAACTTGTTGTTGGTAATAAAGTTGGATGTAAGTGGTCCAACGGGACATATTCGTACGCTTTAATCCCTAATTTTTTCCTGGACCTCCCTTTCGGGTTTTCAGTCCACCGGGATACCCTTTTTGCCCAAGTCGCCTTTTCAGGTTTCCGACTTGTCGGGTGTACAGTCTTATATATATATATATATATATATATATATATATATATATATATATATATATATATATATATATATATATATATATATATATATATATATATATATATATATATATATATATATATATATATATATATATATATATATATATATATATATATATATATATATATATATATATATATATATATATATATATATATATATATATATATATATATATATATATATATATATATATGTGTGTGTGTGTGTGTGTGATTTTTGCCTAAACCCTTTTGGTTCGCAATGATGCCCTTATTTTTTCCAAGGCCAGTCAACCTAGCGGGTCGTCTTTATGCATAGTATCTTTTAACTATGTCCGCGTTCATAGGGTGTGGAAGATCTTCACCATCCATGGTGGTAATTATCATAGCACCGCCCGAAAATATCTTCCTGATCACAAATGACCCTTTGTAGGTAGGAGTCCATTTGCTCATGGGGTCACCCTGTGGTAGGGTGATGCGCTTTATTACCAAGTCACCAACCTGATATACCCGATGCTTGATTTTCTTATTGAAGGCTTTGATCATATGCTTCTGATACATCTAACTATGACAGATAGCCACAAGCCTCTTCTCGTTAATTAAAATCAACTGATCTAGTCTAGTCTGAATCCACTCGTCTTCGCCCAAGTCTGCATCTTTTATAATTCTTAAGGAAGGGATCTGAACTTCGACAGATAATACGGCTTCCATACCATAAACTAGAGAGAACAGGGTTGCCCCAGTTGATATCTAAGCTGAAGTGAGGTAACCATGAAGTGCAAATGGTAACATCTCGTGCCATTCTTTGTAGGTCACAACCATTTTCTGCACAATCTTCTTAATGTTCTTATTGGCGGCTTCCACTGCGCCATTCATCTTCAGTTGATACAGAGAATAATTGTGGTGCTTGATCCTGAACTGCATGTAGAGTTCCATGACCATAGTGTTATTGAGATTGATACCATTTTCTGTGATGATTCTCTCGGGGATGCCATACCGACAGATAAGGTTATGCTTAATGAATCGGGCAAGAACGTTCTTAGTAACATAGGCAAATGAGGTCGCTTCAACCCATTTTGTAAAGTAATCAATGGCGATGAGGATGAATTGATGTCCATTAGAAGCAGTAGGTTTGATCTCTCCAATCATATCAATGCCCCACATTTCAAACGGCCAAGGAGCAGTCAAAACATTCAGAGGTACTGGAGGCACATGTATTTTGTCAGTGTAGATCTGGCACTTGTGACAAGTTCTTGAGTGGTGATGATAGTCAGTTTCCATGGTCAACCAATAGTAACCCGCTCTCAGAATCTTCTTTTCCGTAGTATATCCACTAGAGTGAGTACCAAAGATACCTTCATGCATATCTTCCATAATCTTCTCCACCTCTTTCTTTTGCGGAAATAAATAGCGAAAAGAATAAGAAACCTGTCTTGAAATACCTGCTTATGCAATGAAATGCATGATATGCTTATGCAATGTTTTCAAGGACTTTTAAGATTTTAAATTTTCTTAGACAAAGAGACAACAAACATTAATTTCATTCATAAGTTTAAATTACAATGATGCCTCTTGGGCTTACGATGGAAGAAATAAGGATAAAACAAAACTCCTAAATCAAACAGGACTCAAGCTTCCCATGAGTGCATCCTCTTTGCTGCAGTGTAGGCATTCAAACTATGTTCTTCATGCAGTTGTCTTATAAGCTCCAAAACCTTCTTCTCGCTTGCATAGAACTGGGTTTCAAAGGTGTCTTGTTCTTCTTTTTAGTTGAATCCAAGATCTTTGCAATTCCTCGAGATTAGTCGGCATGTCGGGATGGAGGATGGTATGAGATACATTTGTCTCGACAATAGGTTCCATGATGATAGGTAAGATGGTGGGGTAAGGCATCATGAGATTTTGAGCGTGTTCTCGCACCCACTTAAGATAAGGCTCCAAAGGGATAGAGTTCTTATGCCCCAATGTCTTGCTATCCACTTTGTTCACCATGCCTCAAGCTCGGATGAACCTCTGACGATCCCCTTGGACATCTTTCTCATAGTCAAATGCAATTCCTTGAACCAGTGCATCATGAGGACCATCCCTCCTAGCATACCTAAACTGTCGCAACGCCAAACAAGGGTTATAAGTGATTCCTCCCCTAATGCCTAAGATAGGGACATTAGGGAATTCCCCACAACGGTCAATGATGGTAACGTCTTCCACAGATCGAGGGAACTAGTGAATATCTGAATGTGTGAGAGACATCAACCTATTAGACCACCTCATGCCTTGCTCATTCTTCAACACAGATCGAGGTAGGTGCAAAATAAACCACATAGCTAACAGAGGAGTGCAACACATGAGGGTTCCTCTTCTCTTTACGGTGCGAGTGTGAAAAGAGTGCAGAATGTCTCCAAGTAAATTAGGCACCAGATTACGAGACATGAAAAATTTGACTGCATTCACATCTATGAGTTGGTCCGAATTAGGGAACAATACCATCCCATAGATGAGAAGGTCTAACACCTCTTCAAAGGCTTGTTAGTCCAAAGTATCCCAAAAATGGTGAGCTTTCTCAAACAAAAACTTGGCCAGAAACCCTTTGATACCGCTTCTTGTTACCCAATTTGTCACAATGTCTGACTGTTATAAATACAGGGCTTGAGTGATCTCTTCAGGCTTTGGGTCTCTTTCCATACCATTGAAAGGTAATTGATTGAGAATAGGCACTCCCAATAACTGATAAAACTCTTACATGGTAGGCACCAACTGGTAATCAGGAAATGTAAAGCAATGATGTAAAGGGTCAAAGAACTGAAAGAGAACTTTCACCATGTCTTCATTAGGGCTTGAGGTGACCAAACTGAGGAGTCGACCATGTCTTTTAGTGAATGGGGAATTCTCGGGAACCCTTGATGCCAACTCTTTGAGTTGAGGATGCACCCTTACGAGGTTGACTTGGATAGTATTTCTGCGAATGAGAGCCATGTCCTACAAAACATACACAAAGACAAGTCCTAAAAGTCCTTGAAATGGTTAGTGTGACATGCCATGTTATGATGTTATGTAAAACAAATATATATATATATATATATATATATATATATATATATATATATATATATATATATATATATATATATATATATATATATATATATATATATACAAGCACACAAACAAATCCTTAGGTTTAAGCTTGCATGGATTCCATAGGTAAGTACCCTCTTGAAGTTTAGTTGGTTTAACCTGTCCTAAAATAGTAACCAGGTTCTAAGGAATCTTAATATCATTGATCTCTCTTCACCGGGCATTGTTTCAGCGCAAGCCTCTTTATTAGAGACCGAAATATCCCGGAAGTCAGATCTCAATAAGTGTAGTATCGAGTATCAACCAACTTCAGACTGCACCAAAGCCAGCTATCTCACTACTTCCTAATGGCCAAGTTGTTCAATTAAAGGTTCTAAGGTAAGTTGGTGTTTCACGACACCACACAACGGCCCCGTATTCTCCTTGTCTGTTCAATGGCTACCGATACCAACAAATGTGTCACACCAATGTAGCTAACGTTTCAACTGTGTCGGTATACCCCCACACAGTCCCCACGGTCTATTGCTACTTACCTAAAAGGTGCCCCAGATCCGGGTGTAGGATCTTTACAAGTAAACCCAAGCAATCCCTTTAAGGATAAAGCATAGAAACGCACAATGTAAAGCAATTAAAAGATGAACTAAACTCTAAGGTAACTCCACTTTTTTTTAGATCCCCAGCAGAGTCGCCAGTTCTGTGATACGGTGGAAGAACCGACTGTTATAATGGTTTTGTGCTTTTATTCTCAAATGTTGCAGTAAGCAAGAGTTGCCATCGACTTTTCTTTTATCCAACAAAGGAACGGGTGAAAAGAACATAAAAATACCTTTCAAGAGTTTTCTGAGTAAGGGGGTAGATTATGGAAAGGGAAGGTGTTAGCACCCTTTCCATCCGTAGTTATCTACGGGCTCTTAGATTCTTAGCTCATTTTTGAAATACCTTGTGTTTTTGTGTGTTTTTGAAAAGTATTTTGAAATGCCTTAGTGCAGAAATTTGCTTTCTGATAACTCTTGTATCAGTCCTCAAGAGTGTTGATAAAGCGTTTTTGAAAAGGTTTTTGGAATTTATTTTGTGTAAGTGTAAAAAAAAATTTTGAGTATAGCATCTAGGAACTATCTACTTTAGTCGAAAGGTTCATTATTTTCCTCCTTTCCTTTAGACAATGTTATCCTACTATTTGTGAGTAGGTAGCCTTAGTCGCTTGGATGTATGAGGGACATTCGAAGGAACGTTTGTACAATCACAAAGGCAATTGGGCAAGAAATCTTAGTAACTATCCTAGGGTTTTAAGATCA
Organism: Vicia faba; assembly: GCA_948472305.1. Taxonomy (NCBI): domain Eukaryota; kingdom Viridiplantae; phylum Streptophyta; class Magnoliopsida; order Fabales; family Fabaceae; genus Vicia; species Vicia faba. Next base: position 866,817,316 of record OX451737.1, read on the forward strand.
TTGTTTACCAAGGCAACATTAAGAGGGTCATCGAGGGACTTATGATCTTTTTAAACCGGAGGGTAGCCACTAACATCCCTCACGTTTCGAGAGTTATGACTATTTTTCCGAAGGCAGCCAAAGTAGGAGTAGCCTAAAGGCGCGCATGTGCAAGTGTGTTTGTGATACGGTGGTAGAACCGACTGTTAATACTGGTTTTGCATTTTTGTTTGCAAATGTCGCGGTAAGAAAGAGTCGCCACCGACTTTTATTTTATCCAATCAGGAAAAGGAAAAAGAATAGAAAAAACCTTTTTCCAGATGTTTCTGAGTACGACGGGTAGATTATAGAAAGGGAAGGTGTTAGCACCCTTTCTATCTGTGGTTTTCCACAGGCTCTTAGGTACTTGCTCATTTTGAAATTGCTTGTGTGTGCTTGCTTTGAAAAGTTTTTGTTTAACTTCGTGTTAACCCTTGTTTCTGTCCTCAAGAGTGTTACGAAGTTGTTTTTTGAAAACTTTGTTTGAAAATTGTTTGTGTGAAAACGATTTGTTTGTTTGAGCAAGTACTTAAGAGTTCTCCACCTACTCGAAAAAGACTGTTCGTTTTCCTTTTAGACAGCGCTATCCTATTATTAAAGAATAAGTAGCACCGTCGTTGGAGTTTTTTAGGGACATTCGAGTGGACGAAATGGTCACTAAAGGAAACAAGTAAGGATACCTTAGCGTTTCGAAGGGACTATCGTCATAAGATCAATTCGTAGGCAACTCGAGGGACAAGTAGGGACTGTGATCTTTATGACGACTTTGAATCGTGGGTCATGGCTAATCCCTATGTTCGAGGGACACGACCATTATTTCTGAGGCAACCAAGTGAGGCAAACCCTAGGAGTGAGCATGTGCATGCGTTTGATTTCAGTTATTTAATCTTTGCACAATTAAGGTGATCTAATGTTTTAATTTTCAGCCAGTCTTTCCATACAATCCTATTAACATACATCTAAGCAGTTTATAATTTGCGGCAATTAAAAGTACGGAAAGTTAAAAGTCCTAGCTATTACAGAGCTTTGGCAGATACATAATTATCTTGGATCGAAATGCGGAATTTAAACCCTAATTACTATTACAACCTCGAAACAGTTACAATAATAATAAAAAGGAAATTGAAAAATGCGCGCGGTGAATTAAATGCGAGAATAATTTAGAAAACCTAAAAAATCTAATTGAAAAATTATTTAGGTTATTTTTTGAGAAAAATCAATTAGGTTATATACAAATTAAAACCCTAATTTCTAATTAATTTAAATTATAAAAAGGAATTAAATTTGCCCGAATTTTAATTAAACTTATTAATTAAAAAATAAAATATTTTGTAAAAAAATAATTTTTGATGTTTTTATGATTTTTTTTATTAAATAAAAAAACAATGATTTTTGTGTTATTTTGTAAAAAAAGGAATAATTAATAAAATAGTTAAAATAAAAGAAATAAAATAGAAAGGGAGGAGATTTGGGCCTGTGTTGAAGCTGAAAAGGGGGTGCATGTCTGAATTGTTAGGCCCATTAGTGGATGAGCCCAGTCAACGCGTGAGGTTCAGTGTTGTGTTCTTTCTAATGGTTCATGGTATGCCTTGAATGTTGGGCATTGGATCTGGGTTGATTATGAATCCTGTGGTTGGATGATGTGGTGCATGGTGTACCCCTGGGACATGTAATGCACTAGATCTATGACTAAACATTGAGAAAATAATAAAACGCTTGGACTTGGGATCGAACCCAGGTCCTATCCACTTCCAAACGTGCACTTCACCACTGGGCTACTTTGTTTAGTCGTTAATAAAATAACAATAATCAATATTATATAAAATAATATGAATGACTGGAAAAAACGCGCGACATTTGAATTGCCCAATCAGGCTTGGAGACACCATCGTCTTCCTCACAGATCCGTCGTTTTAGGTTGGGGACTTTTACCTACGGGCCAGTGTCTGTAGCCATAACCTGTGCACTTCAAAAATTATGTTCAAGCAATATAAATAAGATTCAAGACCATGGATCGATTGGGTTTGACCCTCTGATCACAAGGGCATCCTTCATTAGGGCCAATTGTTCCTGCATTTGAAAGCCCTAAAACGACATGGTAAACCCTAGCTATGGCAAAAATGCATACAGGCGTTAAAACATCAATGAAATGGTCTAGACATGTTGCCAGCATGATAACAAACACAGATATACCATTAAAACATGTTCATGATGCAAGAATTATAGTAATTGAATCTAAAAAAAACGCAAACTGTGTGACGTCTAGAGGGCGATTCTGGGCATGAGGATGCGTGCACTGGATTGAAACACGTTCTGGAGATGTCCAGGATTCTATTGGTAGTCTTAAAATGCTTTGAATCATCCTCTAAGTTGGAAAACGATTCACCACTTTTTTGACACTTTTGCAGTTTTTGTTTGCAGTTTTCACGACCTCTATCCTTGTTTTCTTGGCTTGGTTATGTTCAGCATATATACTAGAAATAATTAGGTCAACAAAAATGCCTTGTATCTTTGAAGATCATCAAGATTTGATTTGGTTTTTATCTTGTATGATATGTTTCCAAAATAAGCCTAATCATGCCAATTTTGATTCAATTTGTTTTGCACGTTTTGGATATGATTTTTCAGCCTAATTGGATTTGATTCCTACAAAAAACCAGATCAAAAATAAATCTTTTGTATTTTTTGCAATTTATTTGATTTAATTTGAATTTTAAATAATAAAAAGTCAAAATCAAAATAAATAATGAAGCAAATAAAGTGTAGATGCTGATTTGGGTCGTGCAAGATTCAATCATGAAAAACTAGGCCCATTTGACAAAAAATGTATTTTTGAGCACATTTGACTTTTGACAATTTTGCAAAAATGGTCAACTTTGACAAGGCATATCTCCTCCAATTTTAACCCTAGAGAGGTGTTATTTGACTTTTTAGAAATATTATGGTGTCCCCTAAATAACCCTTTTGGTCTCATCTCAATTGAGTATTCCATGTTCATGTAAGAAGCTTTGACCCAAAAGGTGTTTTTGTTGACTTTTCAAAAGGATCTATAATGTAGAAATTCATATCTTTTGATGAGTGCATATTTTGAACTTGTGGGATGAATATGAATTATAGGTAATTGCATACTCTTCAAAATAAGCCTTGGATGGAAAATTTCTGATAAAGTATGAAGAAGTTATGCTTGGTCAAAGTTTGGTTGACTTTTCCTGAGAAATTCTAATTTAGCAACTTTTAGGTTTTGTTGAATTTGGGGAATTCCTTGAGGAATCATGATCAACCCTTGATAAAGTTATTAATATCACTTCAAAATGTTTATGTTTACTAAAAATCTTGAAGTTTGACTGTATGTGGGCCACAGTTGACTTTTGACCTAGTATAGTTGATTTTCAGGCATCTGGGCAGTTGACTGAGCAAACTTCTTGTGTAAGGCCTGAAACTTGACATAGATGATCTTGAGAACATATTAGGACCTCAGAAATCATTTGAGACTTTAGAGCTTCCACATCATAATGAAAATGGAAACCCTAATTTGAGGTACATTGCCTTAGGAGAGAGTTTGTCTGGTCAACTCTTGGGTATCCTTGAGCAAGTTGAGGAACTCAATGGGCATGTGTTGAATAAAATGAGAGGGAAAATTTTTTGGTACAACAGCTGCCCCTGTTCAATCTTCTTAAACCCGAGGATATAGATTGGTTTCTCTGCCTTTTGTAATTTGAAGGTGGAAGATGATTGAACACTAAGTGCCCAAAAATTTGCCCTCGTCTGAGATGGTGCTGGACTGTGTAGGTAGTATCGGGAATGGGCTTACAGATTCCATTTGGAGGAGATGACAGAAAGATGTCGGAGATGGGCTTAAAGATGTCATCCAGGATGATGACGGAGAGTCGTCGGAGATGGGCTTAAAGATGCCATCCAGAATAATGTTGATTTGATGAGAATTCCTGTTCCTGTCGTTGAGGAGGAGTCTGTTGAGGGATGTTGGTCTCCGTCTTGGGAGAAATAGAATTTTAGGAGCTTCAGTTGTCTGTTACTCTACTGAGGAATCATCTCTTAGTCGAGGAGGTGAAAGTGAACTGCTATCTGGTCGTACTCTGGGCTTTATAGTGATTTGCTAAGGATAATAAGATTAACCGCTATCTGGTTGTGCTCCAGGTTTCACAGTGACTTATTGGGGCGATGAGATTAAACTTGCTATCTGGTCGTGCTCCAGGCTTTGCAATCTCAAAAACTATTATCTGGTCGTGCTCCTTGCTTTAGAAGGAATTAAGTGTTTATCCGGTCACATCTGGGTTTCAACTTGAATTTAAGGCATACTAATATCTGGTTGATTTCCGGGATTCATAGTAATTGGCCTAGTAAACTGCTATTTGGTTGAATTCCAAGCTTCGCAGTACCTCATACTATTATCTGGTCGTGCTCCAGGTTTCACAATGTCTCTTGCTGTTGTCTAGTCGTGCTCCAGTCTTCACAGTGTCTTATACCATTATCTGGTCGTGCGCCAGGCTTCACGATGTCTTATACCACTATCTGGTCGATTCTAGGCTTCATAGTATTTTGGAGAAATCAAGATGTTATCCGGTCGATTTCTGGGCTTCATGGCTTGAATCTGAGATATACCACTATCTGGTCGATTCCAAGCTTCATAGTATCATGTACTGTTATCCGGTCAATTTCCAGGATTCACAGTAACTTGTTGGGGATTAAGCTGTTTTTCGATCGATTTCCGGGCTTCATAGCTTGAAGAATTTAAGATATACCACTATCTGGTTGATTCCAGGCTTCGTAGTATTTAGAGAAATCAAGATATTATCTGATCGATTTCCGGGCTTCATAGCTTGAACTGGAATAGAAATCTTAGTATCGATTTGACTGAACCAGGGAAAACTTGTGAGAACTTCAACTGGGAGAGAAATCTTATTATCGATTTGACTGATCCTGGGAGAGGTCTCAGATTAACTTTAACTGGCATAGAAATCAGGGGAATCTTAGCGGCGATTCGGCTGACCCAGACGAAAGTCTTAGAACATCTTCAACTAGAATAGAAACCTTAGTGTCGGTTTTAACTAAACCAGAAAAAATGTTGGAATATCTGCAACTGGAATAGAAACCTTGGTGTCAGTTTGACTAAACCAGAGAGAACTCATGAGAACTTGATTGCATCTTTCCCTGAAAGGTAAAGAGTTAGTCGTATGCAATGTCATGATGTATGAAATGTATTGAGTAATGATGTTCTCAAAATAAATGAGATTGTGCTGTATAATATGTATGTGCATGCCATGATGTATGGATATGTAATTCCCTTGTTATAATCTCTAGTTGGGGAAAATGAATCCTGACGCTGGAGAGTATAAGGAGTTGAGTTATTCGTTTCCGCTGGGGATACTGAACGAAGATGATTAGCTGGGGACTTACATCCATTCTGCTTGAGAACATTCTGCCGGAGGAGACTTTGTCTGAGAATAATCCTGCGGGGGGAAGACTTTGTAGGGAAGAGAGATACTCTGTTGGAAGATCTGCTGATTTGGAGAAATAAACTCAGTTGGGGATGAACTTCCATTGCTGGAGAGAAGAGCTTTGTTGGAGATTAAGCTTCCGTTGTCCGAGAAATAAACTCTGCTCGGGAGAAAAATTTATAAACAGATTATAAAGCTCGACTGGGGATTATAGATATCACCTTTCTAAAGGAGTCCGCTGGGGAAGGAATTCCTGCTTGGGGACCTAGAGATCAGACCATGGTTGTCTCGGCTCTGTGGGGAGTATATGTATCTCTGGCTTATACGTGATAGTGACTTTGCTTCCAACTGTCTCTGCCCCTTGTACCATGATGGACGGGGTAACTGTCGATTTTTAGGTTTTGTACCAGTTTATTTGAGTTCTTAGTAACTGTCTTTTTGTTTTATATGCAGATATTTATGAACAGTAATCATTTTCAAATTCATATGTCAAGAATAAAACATTCGACGTTTTTGCAAAACAAAATAGAAAATGAAAAAAAACAAACAGAGTTTTGTACTTAAAAGACGATTTGTATTGATTTGAAGTTTGCCTATAACAGGCATTTTTTACAAGGAGGCTGATGCTCTAGTAAGAGAACGTCGCCGTACAAAATGGAAATTATTACAGGAATTGTGTACAAAAAGAAAACAAGCTATGTGTAGTGATCCCATTGGGTTTCAATTCTGCTATTTCCCCTATGTCTTCGAGCATCTCATCACTTTATTGCTTGTCCAAAGCTGATTGGATTGCTCGGTACCGTTTGAGCTTGATATCTGATTACTGAGATCTGATCGTAAGGGTGATCCAATGGGACATAGTGATACGCTTTAATCCCTAACTTTTTCCTGAACCGCCCTTTCGGGTTTTCGGTCCACCGGGATACCCTTTTTTTTGCCTAATCCGCCTTTTCAGGTTTTTGACTTGCCGGGTGTACATATTTTTTCATTTTTATCCCTAATTTTTGCCTGAACCCTTTTGGTTCGTCGGGATGCCCTTATTTTTGCCTAGGCATGTCAACCTAGCGGGTCTTTATTATGCGTAGTATCTTTTCACTATGTCCGCATTGACAGGGTGTGGAAGGTTGTCACCATCCATGGTGGTCAGAATCATGGCTCCACCTAAAAATATGTTCTTGACTACAAATGGTCCCTCATAGGTGGGAGTCCATTTTCCCCTAGGATCACCTTGCGGCAGTATAATGCGCTTGATTACCAGATCCCCTACTTGATACACTTGTTGTCTGACTTTCTTATTGAAGGTCTTGATCATCCATTTCTGATACATTTGACCATGGCAGACAGCAGTAAGTCTTTTCTCGTCGATTAAGTTCAATTGATCAAGTCGAGTCTGGATCCAACCGTCTTCGCTCAAACCCGCATCCTTCATAATCCATAGAGAAGGGATCTGGACCTCTATGGGCAGCACAACCTCCATTCCATATACCAGAGAATAGGGTGTTGCCCTTGTCGACCTACGTGCTGAAGTACGGTACCCGTGAAGAGAAAACGGTAACATCTCGTGCCAGTCTTTGTATGTTACCATCATCTTCTGTATGATCTTTTTGATATTCTTGTTAGCAGCTTCGACAACCCCATTCATCTTCGGCCAGTAAGGAGAAGAGTTGTGATGCTGAATCTTGAACAGTTTACAGAGTTCAGTGATCATCGAGTTATTGAGATTGGTATCGTTGTCCGTGATGATTCTCTCAGGGATACCGTAATGACAAACCAGGTTATGCTTGATGAATCGTGCCACCACATTCTTAGTAACCGTCGCAAAGGAGGCAGTCTCAACCCACTTTGTAAAGTAATCAATAGCCACTAGGATGAAGCAATGCCCGTTGGACGCGGTAGGTCTGATCTCGCCGATCATGTCAATGCCCCACATTACAAAGGGCCAGAGAGCCGTCAAAACATTCAAGGGAACTAGAGGTACATGCACCTTATCAGCGTATATTTGGCACTTATGATAGGTTCAAGAATGCTGATAACAGTCGGCTTCCATAGTGGACCAATAGTATCCTGCCTGTAGGATCTTCTTTGCCATGGTATGTCCACTGGAATGAGTGCCAAAGGTACCTTCATATAGGTCTGCCATGATCCTCTTTGCTTCGCTCTTGTCTACACACCTCGGTAAGGTAGAGTCATGATTGTGCTTATAGAGAATTCCATTGTTGAGGAAGAACTTTGCAGCAAACCTTCTCAGAAATTTCTTGTCATTGACAGATGCCCCCTCGGGGTATTCTTGAGCCTCGAGATACCTTTTCACCTCATGAAACCAAGGTTTGTTGGCTACCTCCTCAGTATCGATCTCACAGCAGTATGCCGGTTCATCCAACCTCTCAATAGTGATTTAGGGAGCTTCATTGTCCCACCTGACCTTGAAGATTGACGACATAGTAGCTAGCGCGTCCGCTAACTGATTCGCTTCTCGTGGGAAATGTTCAAAGGTGATCTCTTTAAAATACGGCAACAGTGTCAGTACATGTTCTCTGTAAGGGATAAGGTTCAGGTGCTTCGTATCCCACTCTCCTTTGGTCTGAATTATCACCAGAGCGGAATCCCCGAATACACTCAAGAACTTGATCCTTAGGTCAATAACAACTCTAAGATCCATGATACACGCTTCATACTCTGCCATGTTGTTGGTACAGTTGAAACGTAATCGGGCAGTGAACGGAGTATGACAGCCCTCGGGAGATATGATTATGGTGCCAATACCATTACCTAGTGCGTTTGAGGCTCCATAAAAATACATAGACCATCGGGATCCTTTCTCAGGTCCTTCATCTGATCCAGGTTCTTCACAGTCGGTGACCAACATGATATTCTCATCCGGGAACTCAAAATTCATGGACTGGTAGTCGTCCACGGCCTGATGCGCCAAATGATCAGCTAACACACTTCCATTGATTGCCTTTTGGGTTGTGTATTGGATGTCGTACTCGGTTAAGATCATTTGCCACCTTGCTATCCTTCCGGAGAGAGCGGGCTTCTCGAAAATGTACTTGATTGGGTCCATCTTAGATATCAAGAAAGTAGTGTGGGTCAACATATACTGTCTCAGTCGGAGAGCAACCCATGCCAAAGCGCAACAAGTTTTCTCGAGCAGTGAATATCTTGTTTCACAGTCGGTAAACTTTTTGCTAAGGTAGTATATTGCATGCTCTTTTCGACCAGACTCGTCATGCTGCCCCAACACACACCCCATTGAATTATCTAGAACTGTTAAGTACATTATCAAAGTTCTTCCTTCCGTTGGAGGCATCAGAATAGGAGGCTCTTGGAGATATTGTTTGATTCTGTCAAAGGCTACCTGGAATTCGTCATTCCACTTTACCACTTGATCTTTCTTCAGAATCTTGAAGATCGGCTCACAAGTAGCAGTCAGATGTGAAATGAATCGGGCAATGTAATTTAGCCGTCCCAAGAAACCTTTAACTTCCTTCTCAGTACGGGGAGCCGACATCTCTTGTATGGCCTTTACCTTTGTAGGTTCTACCTGAATACCTTTGTCACTGATGATGAATCCCAGAAGCTTACCAGACCTTACCCCGAAGGTGCACTTGTTCGGATTTAACCTCAGTTTGTATGTCTTCAACCTATCAAAGAGCTTTTGTAGATGATCAAGATGCTCTTACTCAGTTTCAGACCTTGCTATCATGTCATCAACGTAAAACTCTATCTCACGGTGAATCATGTCATGGAACAGAGCTACCATAGCTTGCTGATAAGTTTCCCCAGCATTCTTCAACCCAAACGACATCACCTTGTAGCAGAAAGTACCCTACTGTGTAAAGGTCTTCTTCTCCATGTCTTCATGTGCCATCTTGATCTGATTGTAGCCAGAGAAACCGTCCATGAAGGAAAAAACTTTGTGTTGTGCGGTGTTGACAACCAGAACATAGATGTGGGGAAGCGGGAAGCCATCCTTGGGCCTTGCCCTGTTCAAGTATTTGTAATCCACACATATTCATACTTTACCGTCTTTCTTAGGTACTGGAACCACATTAGCAAACCACTGTGAATAGGAGGTGACAGCTAGGAACCCGACATTTAACTGCTTTATAACCTCTGCTTTAATCTTCTCTGACATCTCATGGCGCATACGATGGACCTTTTGCTTTACCGGGGGGCAGCCTTCTTTAGTCAGCAGACAATGAACTACTATATCCGTGTCTAGTCCCGGCATGTCTTCATATGACCAAGCAAAGATTTCAACATACTCATGCAACATCTGCACCAACTGTTGTTTTACACTAAGCTCCAGATTTGCAACTATCTTAACCTCTTTTTTGTCTTCCTCTGTACCCAAGTTCACTGTCTCAATTGGCTCTTCATGAGGCTGTATTTCCCTTTCTTCCTGCTGTAATAGTCTAGCAAATTCTCCGGGTACCTCACAATCTTCCTCACCTTCGTCCTCGGCTTGGTTGATCGGATTTTCAAAGTCATAATGAGCAGTAGCAGAACTGTTATCAATGGGATCCAGAGTGGATATGGATCTGCATTTGGATATGTGAGTGTGTGTAAGAGCATAGCTGTATAGATAGAATAAAAGAAAAGAAAGACAAAGAGCGCAAAATTTGTATGCAAACGTCCAATGCTTTATTAATGTCATATGAAAATGAAACATGATAACCCTCACAAATAGAACCATTATGCCCCGGGTAAGACTCATGGCTATAGAGTTTATATTGTTTTTTAAATTACATATCCGAAAAATCAAAAAGACAATTACTCCTGAACAAAAGTAATCGGCACAAAGTCCTTGGTAGTCCAGTTACTGAGTCCACCGTTGATAGTCGGGAAGATCCTGTTGTCAATGTTAGAATCACCATCATTGTCACCTGTAGCAGAAACAATATCAATAGCATTGACTCTCGAACCATGTTTGGGCATAGGAGCGTTTATGATATTAGGAATCTCGAGGGGATCAAACTCAACTTCTTTAGCATCAATTAGATCCTGCACTTTGTTCTTCAAAGCCCAGCAGTCATTGGTATCATGGCCTAGACTTTCCGAATGATAAGCACAACGAGTATTCAGTTTATAGTAGGGAGAGGTGGTGTTCGGATTCTTCGGAGCTTCCCTCGGATTAACCAGATTAGACTTCGGCAGTTGAGGTAAAACCTGAGACAACATCATTTGATCCGAGTAAAGTGTCTAGCTAGGCTTTCTGCTCTCGGCTGATTATTTCTTTGCTGAGCAGGTGCAGGGTTAGGAATCATAACAGCCCCTACCACTGAATGATGCTCAGTTCGATTCTGATTCTTTTGGTTATAGACAACCATGACTAGAAGAGGAATCCTTCTGATTTTTTCCACTTCGGATTCCAGCTTCCACTCTTTCTCCTGTTAAGATCAGTTCAACAAAACCCGCCGATGAACTTCCAATCAGTTGGTTGAAGAATGTCCCGGTCAAAGTTCCCAGAAACATATCCACGAGCTCCCTGTTAGCCAAGGGAGGTTGAACTCTTCCAGCCAAATCTCTCCACTTCTGAGCATAATCCTTGAAACACTCGTTCGAACCCATAGACAGATTTTGGAGTTGTGTATGGGTGGGAGCGATGTCTGCATTATACTTATATTGCTTATAAAATGCAGCAGCAAGGTCTTCCCAGTTATGAACATTGGCTTTTTCCAACTGATGGAACCAATCCAGTTGTGTTCCAAACAGACTGTCTTGGAAGAAGTGAACCTACAAGTCTTTGCCAACAGTATGAGGCTGTATCTTCCTCACATAAGAACGGAGATGCATTTTGGGACAAGAGACCCCATCATACTTAGCAAATACCGGTGCCTTGAACTTTGGGGGGATGATAACCCCGGAGACCATACCCAACTCTTCAAAATCCAGCCCAAGAACCTTCTGGATTTCCATAGCGCTCAAACGTTCTTCTAACTGCTTATACCTTTCATCAATTGGAGGGTACTGCTCCTCAACCGGAGGGTACCTCTTAGTTCTCTCCCTCTTTAGATAAAGAATCTAAATCAACAACCCGTTTTGGAAGCCCTCTGAACCTTCTTCTCATATGTTCCACACCGGCTGTCTTCTTGGTCTTCTTGTTCTTCTTAACAATCAGAGCCTTCAACTCTTCCTGTCCTTTGGCCAGAGCCACAATCATTTGTTGGAATTGTGTGTTCTGAGTCTGAAGATCTTTCATAGTTTTTTCAAGAGCCATTGCTGAAATAAACAGCGGAGGAGATGAGAGACCTATTATGAATCTTGTACATGCAATGATATGTATGATATGCGTATGCAATGATTTCAAAGACTTTGGGAAATTTAAATTTGCGAATCAAAATGAAACAAACATTTTATTAGTTGAATTCAAAGTTCAAATGCCTTTTAGGTGTTACAATTAAAAACAAATCTAAAAACTAGAAAAAATCAAAATTCCCATGGATGTTTCCTCTTTGTGCCGAGATAGACATTAAGTCCTCTTTCCTCATAGAGTTGCTTTGTGAGCTCTAAAACCTTCTTCTCCTGGGTATAGAACTTATCCCTGTAAGTATCCCGCTATTTCTTCAACTGAATCCAAGACCTCTCTAGTTCTCCAAGATCAGTGGGCATATCAGGATGGAGAATCGTGTAAGGAATACCCCCTTCAGTGGTGGGTTCCACAATCACTGGTAGAACGGCCATATAGGGCATCACAAGTTTCTGAGCTCGAGCTCGTACCCATTGGAGATAAGGTTCCATAGGAATGGAAGCCTTTGGCCCCAAAGCCTTGGCGCCATATTTGTTTACCATGCTCTAAGCTCGTATGAACCTCTGGCGATACCCTTGAACATCATCCTCATAGTTAAATACAATGCCCTCGATAAGTAACTCATGAGGACCATCCCTTCGAGCGTAACCAAATTGTCACAGAGCCAAACAAGGATTGTAGGTTATGCCCCCTCTGATGCCAAGTAATGGGACATTAGGGTACTCCCCACAGCGGTCAATAATAGCAGTGTTTGCCATAGCTCGGAAACACCAGAGAATATTCGTGTGAGCGAGTGACATTACCCTTTGCGAATAACCCAAACCTTCGTCATTCTTCAGTACAGACTTAAGGAGGTGAGAAATAAACCACCTCGACAGCAATGGCATGCAACACATAAGAACCCCTCTTCTCTTCATGGTGCAAGTATGCAGAGCGTGCAAAATATCTTCGAGCAAGGTAGGCACGGGGTTGCGAGAGAGGAAGATCTTGATAGCATTCACATCTATGAATGAGTCTGGATTAGGGAATAGTACTAACCCACAGATTAGGAGAGCCAAGACCTCCTCAAAATCCTGAAAATCCATATCATCCCAAAACAGCTGGGCCTTGTCTATTAGGAACTTGGCTAGAAAACCATTGACTCCGCTTCTTGTTTCCCAGTTGGATACCACGTCGACCCGCTTCAGATGCAAGGCTTAGGCAATGACTTCTGGCTTAGGAACTTCTTCCATACCTGTGAAAGGCAACTGCTCAAGAATGGGTATATCCAATAACTGAGAGAACTCTTCCATGGTAGGCACCAACTAATATTCTTGAAAGGTAAAGCAGTGGTGCTTGGGATCAAAGAACTGAAAGAGTACACTCACCATCTTTTCATCAAAGTTCGAAGTAACCAAGTTGAGAAGTCGACCATGTCTCTTAGTGAACGCATAAGTTTCAGGGACCTTTGATACTAGCTCCTTGAGTTGGGAAGGTGTTTTCACAAAGTTGATTCAGATAGTGTTTCTACAAGCGGAAGCCATGATCTACAAAATAGAACAAAGATAAATTCCCTTGGTCCTTGAAATGGTTAGTGCAATAAGAATGGATGCTATGTTATGATGCATGACATCATGATAAATCACAGGTATAGAAAAAACAGACAAATCACACCAAGTTCTTAGGTTTAAGGCCTGCTTGAATTTTAAGGTCATACCCTCTTGAAGTTTAGTTGGTTTCAAACCTGTCTTAGAAAAGTAACCAGGTTCTAAAGATTCTCAATATCACTGATCATCCTTTATCGGGCATTGTTTCGGCTATAGCAATCTTTTCTTTCGGCCAAAATATCCTGAAAGTCTGATCTCAATGAGTGTAGCATCGAGTATTAACCAATCCTCATCTTTATACCGAGGCCGGCTATCTCACTACTTTCTAATGTCCAAGTTTGTTCAAATAAGGTTCTAAGGTCCATTAGTGCTTCACGACACCATGCACGGCCCCGTATTCTCCTCGTTTCCACACGAAGGATGCCGATACCAACCAAAGTGTCACACCAACACAGCCATCACTTAAACCATATTGGTCTACACCGTACAGTCTCCACGATCTATTGCTATTTACCTAAAGAGTGTCCCCAGATCCGGGTGTAGGATCTTCAACAGAACCCAAGCAAAAACCCTTAAAGATAAAGCAGGCAAAGCAAACAAGAAAGTAATTTAAAAATGACCTAGATCCTAAGGTAAACCCCACTTATTTATTCCCCAACAGAGTCGCCAGTTCTGTGGTACGGTGGCAGAACCGACTGTTAATACTGGTTTTGCGTTTTTTGTTCGCAAATGTCGCGGTAAGCAAGAGTTGCCACTGACTTTTATTTTATCCAATCAGGAAAAGGAAAAAGAACAGAAAAAACCTTTTTCGAGATGTTTCTGAGTATGGGGGTAGATTATAGAAAGGGAAGGTGTTAGCATCCTTTCTATCTGTGGTTTTCCATGGGCTCTTAGGTACTTGCTCATTTTGAAATTGATTGTGTGTGCTTGCTTTGAAAATTTTTTGTTTAACTTCGTGTTAACCCTTGTTTCTGTCCTCAAGAGTGTTATGAAGTTGTTTTTGAAAACTTTGTTTGAAAAGTGTTTGTGTGAAAAAGATTTGTTTGTTTGAGCAAGTACTTAAGAGTTTTCTACCTACTCGAAAAATACTGTTCGTTTACCTTTTAGACAGCGCTATCCTATTATTAAGGATTAGGTAGCACCGTCATTGGAGTTTTTTAGGGACATTCTAAGGGACGAAATGGTCACTGAAGGCAACAAGTAAGGATACCTTAGCGTTTCGAAGGGACTATCATCATAAGATCAATTCGTAGGCAACTCGAAGGACAAGTAGGGACTGCGATCTTTATGATGACTTTGAATCGCGGGTCATGGCTAAGGTATCCCTACGTTCGAGGGACACGACCATTATTTCCGAGGCAACCAAGTGAGGCAAACCCTAGGAGTGAGCATGTGCATGTGTTTGATTTCAGTTATTTAATCTTTGGACAATTAAGGTGATCTACTGTTTTAATTTTCAGTCAGTCTTCCCATACAATCCTATTAACATACATCTAAGCAGTTTATAATTTGCGGGAATTAAAAGTACGGAAAGTTAAAAATCCTAGCTATTACAGGGCTTTCGCAAATTACATAATTATCTTGGACTGAAATGTGGAATTTAAACCCTAATTACTGTTACAACCTCGAAACAGTTACAATAATAATAAATAGGTAATTGAAAAATGCGCGCGGCGAATTAAATGCGAAAACAATTTAGAAAACCTAAAAAATCTAATTGAAAAATTATTTAGGTTATTTTTTGAGAAAAATCAATTAGGTCATGTACAAATTAAAACACTAATTTCTAATTAATTTAAATTATAAAAAGGAATTAAATTTGCCCTAATTTTAATTAAACAAATTAATTAAAAAATAAAATATTTTGTGAAAAAATAATTTTTGATGTTTTTATGATTTTTTTTGTTAAATAAAAAAACAATGATTTTTGTGTTATTTTGTAAAAAAAAAGGAATAATTAATAAAATAGTTAAAATAAAAGAAATAAAATAGAAAGGGAAGAGATTTGGGCCTGTATTGAAGCTGAAAAGGGGGTGCATGTCTGAATTGTTAGGCCCATTAGTGGCTGAGCCCAGTCAACGTGTGAGGTTCAGTGTTGTGCTCTTTCTAATGGTCCATGGTATGCCTTGAATGTTGGGCGTTGGATCTAGATTGATTATGAATCCTGTGGCTGGATGATGTGGTGCATGGCGTACCCCTGGGACG
Source organism: Vicia faba (assembly GCA_948472305.1). Lineage (NCBI taxonomy): Eukaryota > Viridiplantae > Streptophyta > Magnoliopsida > Fabales > Fabaceae > Vicia > Vicia faba. Next base: position 866,832,834 of record OX451737.1, read on the forward strand.
TGTAACACGCTAGATCTATGACTAAACATTGAGAAAATAATAAAACGCTTGGACCTGGGATCGAACCCAGGTCCTCTCCACTTCCAAGCGCGCACTTCACCACTGGGCTACTTTGTTTAGTTGTTAATAAAATAACAATAATCAATATTATATAAAATAATGTGAATGACTGGAAAAAAACACGCGAGATTTGAATTTCCCAATCTTGCTTGGACACGCCATCGTCTTCCTCACAGATCTGTCATTTTAGGTTGGGGACTTTTACCTACGGGCCAGTGTCTGTAGCCATAACCTGTGCACTTCAAAAATTACATTCAATCAATATAAATAAGATTCAAGACCTTGGATCGATTGGGTTTGACCCTTTGATCACAATGGTATCCTTCATTAGGGTCAATTGTTCCTGCATTTGAAAGCCCTAAAATGACATGGTAAACCCTAGTTATGGCAAATATGCATACAAGCGTTAAAACTTCAATTAAATGGTCTAGAAATGTTTCAAGCATGACAACAAACACATATATACCATTAAAACATGTTCATGATGCAAGAATCATAGTAATTGAATCTAAAAAAAACGCAAACCGTGTGACGTCTAGAGGGCGATTCTGGACGTGAGGATGCGTGCACTGGATTGAAACACGTTCTGGAGATGTCTAGGAGTCTATTGGTAGTCTTAGAATGCTTTGAATCGTCCTCTATGTTGGAAAATGATTAACCACTTTTTTTACACTTTTGCAGTTTTTGTTTGCAGTTTTCACGACCTGTATCCTTGTTTTTTTGGCTTGGTTATGTTCAACATATATACTAGAACGAATTAGGTCAACAAAAATGCCTTGTATCTTTGAAGATCATCAAGATTTGATTTGGTTTTTCTCTTGTATGATATGTTTCCAAAATAAGCCTAATCATGCCAATTTTGTTTCAATTTGTTTTGCACGTTTTGGATATGATTTGTCAGCCTAATTGGATTTGATTCCTATAAAAAATCAGATCAAAAATCAATCTTTTGTATTTTTTTGCAATTTATTTGATTTAATTTGAATTTTAAATAATAAAAAATTAAAATAAAATAAATAATGAAGCAAATAAAGTGTAGATGCTGATTTGGGTCGTGGACCATGTCACAAGCAAGATTCAATCATGAAAAACTAGGCCCATTTGACAAAAAATGTATTTTTGAGCACATTTGACTTTTGGCAATTTTGCAAAAATGGTCAACTTTGACAAGACATATTTCCTCCAATTTTAACCCTAGAGAGGTATTCTTGGACTTTTTAGAAATCTTAGGGTGTCCCCAAAACAACCCTTTTGGTCTCATCTCAATTGGGTCTTCCATATTCATGTAAGAAGCTTTGACGCAAAAAGGTGTTTTTGTTGACTTTTCAAAATGACCTATAATGTAGAAATTCATATCTTTTGATGAGTGCATATTTTGAGCTTGTAGGCTGAAGATGAATTGTAGGGAATTGCATCCTATTCAAAATGAGCCTTGGATAGAAAATTTCTGATAAAGTATGAAGAAGTTATGCTTAGTCAAATTTTGGTTGACTTTTCCTAAGAAACCCTAATTTAGCAACTTTTGGGATTTGATGAATTTGGCTGAATACTGCATCTTTAACTGAATAGCTCTCGATCGGACCCACTGAAGACACGACTCTAAAGAAACAGCACCCCTAGGTCCCAAATCCTTCCTACTCTTCTTATAAATGTGTCGTCGGGCCTTCGTAATCTGCTCCCTAGCTTCCCTATGGTCTTCTCCTTCCTTCAGAAAGAAACTACTCAAATGAATACTATTCAGTTTATCCCTCATCGGATAACCAAGTTGTCGCTGTGCAAGAACAAGGTTATAGTTAATTCCTCCCTTTGTACCAATAAGAGGTACATTGGGGAAACTACCACAACTGTCAATAATCTCTATATCCTGGTAAGCTCGACGATACCAATCAATATCCGAGTGAGTAAGTGCCATGATCTTATGAGCCCAATGGGGTTCCTTCTTGACATCCCAAAAAGCATCAGACTAAGGCATATGAGAGATAAACCACCAGTGCAACAGAAGCGTGCAATAGATAATCATCCCCCCATGATAAGAATTTAGAAGATGAATAGAGTAATAAGCATCACCCAACAATGTAGGAACTGGGTTTCGAATCATGAAGATCCTGATAGCATTAATGTCAACAAACTTGTTCACATTAGGAAATAAGAACAACCCGTAAGCAAGTAGAGCAAAGACGGCCTCAAAAGCGACTGTACTCTTCATCCTGGCAAAGTAACGAGCTTTCTCCAATAAGAACTGAGCTGGTAATCCTCTAATCCCTCCTTTTGTAGTCATATGGGCTTCCACCTCAGACTTCCCCAGGTGAATCAAAGCAGCAAGCTCATGTGGTTTTGGCTCGCCCTCTAAACCAGTAAAAGGAACACGATCGGTAACAGGTAAATACAATAGATAAGAATACTCCTCCAGTGTAGGCATCAACTGATAGTCGGGAAAAGTAAAGCAATGATACATAGGATCATAGAATTGGACCAAGGTCGAGAGAATACCCTCCTTCATCTTCAGCTTCATGAGAGGAATAATGGATCCATGCTTCTTCCGAAAGTCTGCAGAACACTCGATCTCGGGAATTAGACTGATCAACTCATCTATCTTGGGATCCTTGAAACTGTATTTCCCGGTCTTTCTCTTTCCAGAATCCATGGTTAAAAAGTACCTGAGATATTCATAAATAGTCAACCTTTAAATCCCTTGAAATATGGGTTCTTCAAAAGATGCTTATGAATGTATGGATGCATGATGCAGCAATCACACACAAGATCACACATATAGGGTTCATAGGTTCAACGTCACGAGCATGAGGTCGAAGGTACTACCCATAAGGTGTTGGTCTAGAAGTTATCACCTGCCGAACAAGGTTCTAGAGGTTCCCAGAGTCTACATCCTTCCTTCGAATATTACCAACTTTCCGATTAACTCGGTAATTAGTAATATTCTCAAGAAACACTCGTCCGAGCATAGTATAGCGTGACAACTATTTCCGGATTACTCCGTCATAGCTCACGCACTACACCTAAAAGGCCAAGATGGGTTTGGTATTCTATGGTCCTCAGTTTCAGCAGGCTCCCAGGTCGAAAGAAGTACGTCTTCTTGATTACTCGGTAAACGAAACTACAGTCAAAGGGGCCTCCACTGAGTGGGGGATCTCATGCCTCCTTTTTTGGGATTACTCCCTCAAAGTTAACATGACTATACCGCCCGTCCTATCTTAAAGTTTTCCCAAGTCCGGGTATAGGACTTATGAGTAATCACCAAGCACCCTGAAAACCAGGAAAATCCAGATAAACATATATACAACATATAACACAAAAAACAGTAATAACACATATACAGATATAAACAACGATATGCTTAACTCACTTAGGGATGGACCAGCAAGAGGTCAATCTTTCCCCAATGAAGTGGACATTTTTCTGTAGCGGTAGAAATGTTTAAGACTAAGCCATTGGATTGACTAGGCTTATACATATCAAAATAAAAATCGCCACCGCGCTTTATTGTTTCCAAAGGAATGGGAAAAGAGCGAATAACCCAAAAATAAGGGGAAAGATTCAAGGTAAGGGGGTTGGTTATGCAAAGGGAAGGTATTAGCACCCTAAACATATACGGTACTCCGCATGAGCCTCTTTATAAAATCTGTATATTTTGGCTATAAAAAATGTTGTATATAAAAGTGGATGGTGGAGGTGAGAAAAGAAATATATTTATTTTATAGTTTTTACACCCGCCGCGGTTGCGAACCTTTAGTGCCTACGTACCATCTTTTTGTGCAATAGGGGATCAGGATACACGTAGTTCCTCTTTTAAAAATTTAAAATACAAATGTGTTGGTTAATTTTATGAGATAAAACATCATCGTCATTGTCCGTGTGGAAAACATACCTACTACCCACAATCATGAGAAAGGAGAATTGGCATCATCTCAAAGTGGAGGATACAGATTGGATTTTAAAATTAACAATTCCTCACTCAACACCCAAGTGGAAAATATCCCTCTTCACTATATATTGTAGAAGTATAGTTTTTTGCATCACTACAAGGATTGACAAGAGTTCAACCTTTTTTGAGAAAAGTTTAAAGATAAAAGCCAAATTGGAAAAATGGTTTGAAATGAGATTGATTGACTTTTAGTCTTCTCACAAAAAATGTCAAGGTATTATTAAGTTAATTGGATTTTATTTATGAAAAATGTTTTGAAAATGCATGGACATAAGTCCAAGTTTATTATGAAAGTAGTTCAAGTTCAAAAAACAAGAAGAGTTTTCAAAAAGGGGGAAGAAGATTTTTGAAATTAAAGAATATGGGAGGAGAAGAAGGGACTATCCTAAAGCATAAGGTAAAAGCTAGGGATAAGAACCATCTAACCAACAAGAAGTCAATACTTGTCATTATGAGCCAAGATAGAATTCCCATTCCTAGGATTGAAACCAATCAAGTAAAAAAAATACTAGACCTCTTGAGAGAACCAAACTTCAAGTGTATTAAGTCTTCACAAAAATTAGGCAGAGTAACGGCTGTATATGGGTGAATTCCATATTACAAACAAAGGTTGTAATCACAAAAACCTGCACATAAAAACAAATAAGCAACCTAATGTCTTGAGGTAAACCTCAAGAACTCCAGACAAAATAACCAGATAAAATCACAAGGTCTCCAAGGTAGGCCAAGGTTTCTAACCCTAAGTCCAAGAAAAGTCCCATGCTCCATAATGCCAAGGATAGTAACCAAATAGTCCAAGTACCATTACATATTTTTTTAGGGTTTATGTTGATTATTAAGTATCTTAAGAAAGGAAAAGAAAAGCTCAAGTGAGCAAAGTAAAAATGACAAGAAAGTAAATGCTCAAATGAGAAAAGATGAAAATGTCATGAAATGTAAATGCTAAAATTAAATGGTACATAAAGCATAAAAAAGAATAAAAGCATAAGGTAAGACAAGTAAATAATTAGTGGTTAGTTGGATGACCATCTTGAAGCTTACATTTGGAACTCATTAGAGGATTGGTAGAACCAAAGCCTCCACACAACAAGTTCCATTTGCTTTTTGTCAAGTATATCATCCATTTGGAATTCTCACAAGTACCATTTAATGATCAACGATGTTTAAGTGATCCGCGTTGACCAAATATGTTGTAGATCCATTAGAGGATTGGTAGAACCAAAGCCTCCACACAATGAATCTCAAGGTTATTGGATCAAAGAGATCAAATTAAGATACTTAGGCTTGCAATTATAAGTTTGGGCCACGAATGATCATTTATTTGAATCGGGACAAAATTTAGTGTTATGTTAAGCAATCGTAAGTGGACTTATATAGAAGTTGCACCTATTTTAAGGCCGGTCAATAGCAATTTATGCACCATTTGTTTTTAGACATTATATATAGATCATGCTCCAACAACATCTAGTGCAATAAGAAAGGGATGAGATGAAGAGGGATAGGGAAAAATATACAAACCACATTTGAATTAAATTTTAATCAAACTATTATTAAAATCATTCATCCATTTTTGTGGAGTTAAACTCAACACCATAGAACCAATGATGTTAATAAAGTTCATGATCCAAAATCTAACCCAAGATCAGCCAGAAAATAGTCACAAAATAATATCACATTTTAATATACACAAAAGGGTTTAAAAATAATGTTTAAAAATAGAAAATAAAGAGAAAAATATCAACTATGTTCAAATAAATCAAGAAATAAAAATTAAGACCATAGAAAAACCATAAAAAGGCTCAAATAATTTTATAAATTTTTTGGTAATTTTTTAAAGTCATAAACTATTTTTAAAATTAAAATAAATGGGTAAAATAAACAAAAAATGATAAAAAAATAGTAAAGTCAGAAACAAAAATAAAATAAGGTCACCAATATTTGTAACAATACCATTGGATCATTCCATAATTTTTTTCAGGATTTAAAAATGTATAAAAGTATTTTTAATATTTAAAACAAGTCAAATAAAGTGTGAAATTTATAAAAAATACCAAAACACAAAATTAAATTGTGAAGAAAAAAAATCAGAAAGAGAATAATCAAAAATATTTTCTTAATTTTTTCAAATTTTTTGGACTAAAAATGAATTTTCTATGATTTTTTGAAATTTAAAACAATTAAAATATAAAAATCAGAAAAAGAAAATAAAAGTAAAAAATATGGACCATTGGATGAGAGTCAAAACGCGTTAGTAATCAAATCCAAGGGATCTGGCGCACTGTGCATATCATGGTCATTAGTGAATATTGTACAGAATCATTAATTAAATCAGAATTTGAAAAAAAAACAGATGGCGCGCCTTCATTGGTTAGAAGATGACACGTTGGTCATCTTCAACCTCCAGCCATCACGAATTGCATGTCTCTTAAACTGTAAAATCAGAAGCTTAGACCTATGCCATTCGCTTCGTCTCTTCAAGACGAAGACAACCACACCCTCGCGCCAAATTTATATAAACTGTAGCTCAAGCAATTTGAAAGAAAAGTTTTGAAAAGGGATTTGAAATTTCATGATCAAAATGTGTTTCTAGTAAAAGGTAAGTGTTGCAACTAGAACCAAGGAAATGAGAGCAACACAATGATATCAGAGTTTTGAAGAATTGATGAAGAAATCTACCTATTGAAGTTGAGTTTCAGAGCTCTGAAACTGGACTTTTATCGAGCAGTATATGGCACGATTCTTGAATGTAATTATGTGGTTAGCTTCAGGGAAGATCAAGGAAGGTGAATTGATGGAAAATTTGGATTGAAAAAGGCTCGAGAATAGATTTTGAAGTTACTGAATTCTGAATTATGAAACAAGTTTGGCAGGGTGATTATGGCTATCCAAGCTTGGGAAAATGAATCGGATAGTACATTTATTTATAGGAGAAGCAAATGGGATCAAAAGGAAGAGTGAATGATGCGTTTTGGAGGGAATTCTTGCAAACCTAATGCATGGGTGAAGTGTGATCCAAACTCCACCAAAACTCATCCAATTCTTGCGTTTTGATGCACTAATCCACTTGGGAAAGTTGGCTAATCATGTTTAGACCCAAAACGCGTGCTAATTTAAGGTTTAGAGGTTGTAACATGAAATTCAAATTCTGACTTGCAAGGAAACTTCAATTCCAAGTTACCACTTTTGAAACAATGGCATTCTCAGCTCAAGGGGTCTTAAGGCATGATTCTTGGTGCTTTAGAAAGATGAGGTTACAAGCTTTGCAATGGAAAAAGAATGGAGTTAAATGGATGCTTGAGCTGAAAGTTGCATTGAGTCAAAGTTGAAGAAAAAGGGTTGACTTTCCATACTTAGAAATATTTCAAATTCTTCTTCAAAAATGATATATAATGTCTTGCATCCAAACATGGCCTTCCACTTGGAATTTGCTCTTGACCAAAAAATATGGAATGAAGTAGATCTCTTGAATAACATTTTGAAATTTGAATCATTCAAAATATACAAAATTTGAGCAAGTTATGACTTGTTGAAATTGACAAAAAATCATGAAATGACCTATAATCTTTTGCATCTTTAAGGAAACTTCCATCCATTTTATTATTTTGCACATAAAAGAAGGCATAAAGTTCACATCTTCAATATCATTATGGAAAAATAATGGACTCAAGGTGATGCAAATTGACCAAGTTATGACCATTTGAAGTCACACATAGAAAATTGAGGATTCATCTAGAGGGATTGTAATCTTGCTTCCTCCTCAAGTCTCTTCCTCATGAAAACTCCTTGGAACTTTTGAAGTGATTTGTTAATAACCCTTTGAAGAGAATGATTTATTTGGAATCACTCAAAAATACCAAAAGGTGAGAAAGATATACTCCTTTGAAATTCAAAACCCTAGCTTCTAGATCAAGAAAATGCTTTGAGGAACTTTGACAAGCTTGAACAAACTTCTTATACTAAAATTCTTGATTTGTGAATAGAAGTTTTTGAGGATGATAATGAGAACTCTTAGCCATCAAAACCACTTCCATATCTTGAAAATTGAGAGAAATATGCTCTTGTGACCAATAGGAACAAGGCTTTGTCCAAACATGACAACTTCTCCAATCAACCCTTTGTACTTTTCAACCAAATTTGATAATCTTGGAATGTGGTGAACCAAAATAACCTTGCCATGCCATTTCTTCCAAAACAAATCCAATGGTGAGGTTTGAACTTCTTAAGATTTATTGACTAGAGCATGGAAATAAACTCATGAACCCATGGGGTAACTTGTTGAATCTCATGGCCTTTACCTACATGGATAACAAGCAAGACAAACCAACATTGAATTTTATTTAGTTAAAAGAATAAATAAAGACAAAAATATTCATGATTACGAAAGAACATAAGTCAGGGTGCTTGGTGATTCCTCAAAAGGGAAAAACCAAATGTAGGGAGGGGAACCAAGAATCCTAGTGTGATCTTGTTGTGAATGAATCAACAAGGTATGATGAAGGGATCTTAGGGGCAAAAATTGGGGTACAACAGCTTCCCTTATTCAAGTCACTTCTATTTGGAGATACGAAGGTTAAAAATCTTCGTGTTGACGCGATCTAAGATACTTAAGTATAAAACAAACCCTATTTTTGGCCCTAAGATGCCATGCAAATGCTTATGATCATGAATGCATATGAACAGGACCAAAGAGACGCAAAACATCACTATAGATGTAACAATAATAAAGAAACCAGGGAGCAACCCCACCAGGAAAATAAATCACTGGTGTATCAAAAGACCTGAATCAAAGAGGATGATAGAATGGTCAAAGGATACACTAACTTCTACCGAAGGCGAAGTTACCGATGTTTACTGAAGGCAGAGAGAAAGATAACAAACATCGACGTTCACTGAAGATGTCCTACCAACTTTCACTGAAGGTAGGAAAAGAGTATATCATATCACCGCCGTTCACGGACGATGAACTACCAACATTCACCGAGGGTAGAAAAAAGATAACAAACACCGATGTTAACTGCCGATGGTCTACCAACTTTCACTGAAGGTAGAAAGAGAATATATCATAGCACCACCGTTCACTGATGATGAACTACCAACGTTCACTGAGGGTAGCAAAAAGATAACAAACATCGAAGTTCACTGCCGATGGTCTACCAACTTTCACTGAAGGTAGAAAGAGAATATATCATAGCACCGCCATTCACTGATGATGAACTACCAACGTTCACTGAGGGTTGAAAAAAGATAACAAACATCGACGTTCACTGTCGATGGTCTACCAACTTTCATTGAAGGTAGAAAGAGAATATATCATAGCACCGCCGTTCACTGACGATGAACTACCAACATTCACTAAGGGTAGCAAAAAGATAACAAACATCGATGTTCACTGTCGATGGTCTACCAACTTTCACTGAAGGTAGAAAGAGAATATATCATAGCACCGCTGTTCACTGACGATGAACTACCAACATTCACTGAGGGTAGCAAAAAGATGACAAACATCGACGTTCACTACCGATGGTCTACAAACTTTCACCGAAGGTAGAAAGAGAAAATATCATAGCACCTCCGTTCACTGACAATGAACTACCAACGTTTACTGAGGGTAGCAAAAAGATAACAAACATCGACGTTCACTGTCGATGGTCTACCAACTTTCACCGAAGGTAGAAAGAGAAAATATCATAGCACCACCGTTCACTGACGATGAACTACCAACATTCACTGAGGGTAGCAAAAAGATAACAAGTTTCCCCAAGATTCTGGTGTTTCACCTAGAACGGGTCTCAACTTCTTCTTTAACCAAGGCACTCTGCTTGGAAAGGATAATATATAAGCCGTCCACTTGCGAAGATTTTGCAACGAGCTGTTTCTGTGATATCGAAAGTCTTTCCATTCGTTGGCGTGATCTGACGACAAACTGCGAACTATTCACTCATAGAGGAGATAGAAAAAAAGAGTTACATCTACTTTTATAGGGAAGCACAAGTTGCTCAAATAAAGATACCTGCTACTTGTTGTCATGGAGGATTGTAAAAAGAAATGACTTTTTAGGAAAGAGGTATGACTTCCTAGGGAGATGCCATGATATTCTTGCCGAGGAGATAAAGTCTTCTCGTGCAAAATAAATGCACCAACCAAAGCTTGGAGTTTTCAGAAATCCAAAGTAAATAACATTGTCGTGGAACCACAGATTCAAACCAGAAATAAATTGGAATGAAACAGTCAACCAGAATACATCCTTTGAGAAATAAACTCAAGAGGGAAAACCAAATCCATCCAAACAAGGAGTTGTACCGGAAGGCTAAAGCAAAAATCTTCTATGAGGGACAACTCAGTGGGGAAAGCGAAAGAATATATGCTTTCTGCTTAAGACCAATACTCTATTGAAAAGAGGGCAACGTAACTCTGCAAAACAGGGTAATTTGTCAACAAAAATATTAACAAATGTTAATGAATAATGATTTTGCCAATTTTAGCTATGCATGATGTATGCATGAATATATGAGTGTTATCGTGCGTATGCTGATGCAATAGATACACAACATTGGAAACAAACAAGCAAAACCGCCTTGGGCACTAACAACGCTCGACTAAACTTCATCCAAGATGATCATTCCAAGAAAAGTAGAGGCCAACTGAGGAAAAAAAACCTACTGCCTGCTTTAACTTTTCTGAGGAGAAACATTATCCGGAGGTAGACAAATCAAAGTGATGAAATAGTATGGATACAGGGATATAACATCCTTCTTCAGGATTCACCGGGGAAACAAGTGTTTTTCAAAAGTAACATTCCTACTGGAGATTGCAAGACCAGTCTCAAGTAAAGCAGACTGACACTGAAACATCCAGTCATTCATTGGGGAATTCAGGCCTAATTCATTGGTGAGGTTAACACCACATTCACGATACGTCCTTCACTTAGAGAAACCAGGGACCTGCATTCTTCAAGAGTGGGTATGATACCGACTTCTCTGGAAAAAGAACTTTTATTAGGCCAAACGAAAACTTCACTGGAGAAAATGCGGATTGAAACTTCACATCATGAAAACTCAGAAAAGAGGAGAAATGAATCCAAACTTGAGGGGAACAAAACTTCTCAAAACAACTGGAGTTTGTCCTTTCCTGGAATCACCATTTTTATTGTCATTGTTTCATCACAAATCTCAAAGTAAAAGCAGATTGTAAAATCTTTTTTTTTTTGAAAAAATTAATTTTTGTTTTTTAATCTTTTTTGCTTTGAAAGTTATTAACAATAATAAATGGAGTCTTTGTAAGATAAATAAAATAAGAAATACAAAGAATTGGGTAAAAGCTCAAATTTCATTAATAGAATGGTAGTCTACGAATGGTGAGACTCCATAGATGATTACAAAGTTCGGAAAATGGTAATATATACTGGAAAAGATACATTGAGATACAATGATCACTATACCCTCTAACAACTTTTGAAATCCTGAGCAGCAGCTTCTGTTGAAGTATGCTGAGGATCCGAGAAGATTTTTGCTTCAACGATCAAGTCTTGTCTGACGTAGTTACTTGCCAAGAAAATCCCTAACTTTTGCCTAAGCTTCCCTTGCGGGTTTTCAACTTAGAGGGATATTTATTCTGTTTAGGTCTGTAATTTTTGCCTAGACCGCCCTTTCGGGTTTTTAGCCTACCGAGACGTTCCTTTTTTACTAAGCCGCCCTTTCGAGTTTTCAACTTAGCGAGTTGTTCTTTTATTTCTTTAGGCGAAGTATTTCTTGACTGCGTCAGCGTTCATGGGACGTGGGAACTCCTCACCATCCATAGTTTCAAGAATTAATGCACCTCCAGAGAAGGATTTCTTGACAACATATGGGCCTTCAAAATTGGGAGTCCACTTTCCCCTAGAATCAGTGTTGAAAGACGTGATCTTCCTAAGCACGACGTCGCCTTCTCTGAATTCACGAGGTTTGACCTTTTTATCAAAAGCTTTCTTCATTCTTCTCTGATATAACTGGAAATGACACAAAGTTGTCATCCTCTTCTCCTCAATCAAATTCAATTAATCAAACCTATTTTGGACCCATTCAGCCTCTGTCAACTTGGTTTCCATTATCACACACAATGAGGGAATCTCTACCTCGACCGAGAGTACAGCTTCCATTCCATACACTATGGAGAACAGGGTTGCTCCTGTTGAAGTGCAGACAGATGTTTGATATCCATATAGAGAAAAAGGGAGCATTTCATGCCAATCCTTGTAAGTAATAACCATTTTTTGGATAATTCTCTTGATATTCTTATTAGCAACTTCAACAACCCCATTCATCTTTGGCCTGTATAGAGATGAATTGTGATGGAAAATCTTGAATTCTTCACACAGTTACGTCATCATCTTGTTGTTCAGATTAGAGCCATTGTCAGTGTTAATTCTGCTCGGCACATCATACCGACATATAAGATTATTCTTAATGAAGCGCAGAACCACATGCTTAGTAACATTATTATATGAAGCTGCTTCCACCCATTTGGTGAAGTAATCAATTGCTACCAAGATAAAACTGTGTCCATTCGAAGCTTTGGGTTCTATCATCCTAATCATGTCAATACCCCACATAGAGAAAGGCCATGGGGAGGAAATCACATTGAGAAGTGTTGGAGGCACATGGACCTTGTCTGCATAAATCTGGCATTTATGGAACTTCTTTGCAAATTTGTAACAGTCAGACTCCATTGTCAGCCAATAATAACCTGCCCTTAGCATCTTTTTAGCCATCGAATGTCCATTGGCATGAGTTCCAAATGAAAATTTATGAATCTCATGCATCAACATGTCTGCTTCGTGTCTATCCATGCATCTGAGCAAGACCATGTCATAATTTCTCTTGTATAACACATTTTCACTGAGGAAGACACTGCCTGCCAATCTTCTTAATGTCTTTCTATCTTTCTTCGACGCACCAATCGGGTATTCCTGAGTCTGAAGAAAATGCTTGATATCATAATACCAAGGTTTTTCATCTGCTACCTCCTCTGTTGTAAACACATGAGCGGGCCTATCCAGTCGTCGAACCGTAATTCGGGGTATATCATTCCAAGTATTCACTTGGTACATAGAAGCCAGAGTTTCCAGAGCATCCGCCATTTGATTTTCATCTCTAGGGATGTGATGGAATTAAACTTTATTGAAGAATGGTAATAATCTTCTAGCATAATCTTTGTAAGGGATCAAGCCGGGGTGACGAGTATCCCATTCTCCTTTAATCTGATTTATTACCAAAGCTGAATCACCATACACATCTAGAATTTTAATTCTGAGATCAATAGCTTCTTCGAGACCCATGATGCAAGCCTCGTATTCTTCCATATTGTTAGTACAATCGAATGCTAACCTTGTAGTAAAAGGAATGTGCGATCCATTAGGAGTGACAATCACAACACCAATTCCTTTACCATAAGCATTCACAGCTCCATCAAATATCATACTCAAACGAGATTCAGGGTCAGGACCTTCCTCAGGCAATGGTTCATCACAATCCTTCACTTTTAGGAACATCACATCCTCATCGGGGAACTCATATTCTACAGACTAATGATCCTCCACTAGTTGGTGAGCAAGATAATCTGCCAACACACTACTTTTAATAGCTTTTTGAGTGCGGTATTCGATAACATATTCAGATAACAACATCTGCTAGCGGGTAATTCTCCCAGTAAGAGCAGGCTTTTCAAAAATGTACTTGATTGGATCCATTTTGGAGATCAACCAAGTAGTGTGATTCAACATATACTTCCACAAACGCTTTGCCGCCCAAGCCAAAGTACAACATGTTTTTTCCATCATGGAATACCGCGACTCACAATCAGTGAATTTTTTACTGAGATGATAAATGGCGAACTCCTCTTCCCTGTTTCATCCTGTTGTCCCAGAATACAACCCATGGATTTATCTAGCACTGTCAGATACATAATCAATGGTCTTCCTTCTACAAGAGGGAGCAAGATAGGAGGTTCAAGCAGATATTCTTTAATACTTTCAAATTCCCTTTGGCAGTCATTCGTCCACACACAACCTTGATCTTTCTTTAACAACTTAAAGATCGGTTCACATGTTGCAGTCATGTGGGAAATGAATCTGGAAATATAATTCAAACGCACGAGGAAACCTATGACTTGCTTTTCAGTTTTTGGTGCTGGCATTTCCTGAATTGCTTTGACTTTATCAGGTTCAACTTTAATTCCTTTCTGGCTAACAATGAAACCCAATAATTTCCCTGATCAAACACTCCAGGTGCATTTATTTGGATTCAAGCGGAGACGATACTTCCTTAAACACTGAAACAAGTTCAACAGATCTTCTATATGCCCTTCTTCAGTCTGGGATTTGGCAATCATATTGTGATACGGTGGGAGAACTGACTTGAAGGTTTTGCGTTTTATCGCAAATGTTGAGGTTAGCAAGAGTCTCCACCGACTTTTCTTTTATCCAAAAGGAAAGGTGAAAAAGCACAGGAAATACCTTTGAGATTGTTTCTTGAGTTCGGGGGGTAGATTATGAAAAGGGAAGGTATTAGCACCCTTTTCATCCATGGTTTTCGATGGGCTCTTAGTTACTTGCTAGATCACTTGCTTTTGTTTGAAATTGTGCTTTGTGTGATTTTTGAAAGTATTTTGTAAAAGAGGCCATTGTTTAGGCAATCTTTGTAATGATTCTCATTCGTAAGAATGTATACAAAGATGTTGATCTTTTGAAAATGTTTTCAATTTTGTAAGATGCTTGAAAGTGTGTGTGTGTTTGTTTTGAAAATAGCAAGGATGTTTTTTTGAAATTGAGCAAGTAATTAGGAGCAATCTACCTACTCAAATGTCTTTCTTGTTCATTTTCTTTTCCTTTGATATTGCTGTCTTACCATTGATTTGGTAAGCAACCCTATCTTTGGATGTAAACGGGACGGACGTGGGTCATCGTATAACCATGATTAGCAACGTTGCAAGGTATATTAGCATTATTTTTAAGGGACTAAGATCATTTGTAAGGCAACTTAGATAGCGTCATCGAGGGACTATGATCTTGTATTTTTGCTTGTTTTTGCTAAGATACCTCACATGCGTAATATGGCCATTTAAAAGGCAACCAAGTGGATTTTACCCTAGGGGTGCTTGTGTGCAAATGTATTAATTTTCATGCATTGTTTATCTTGAATTAGGGTTTACTAATTGTTGATTTTAGTCTTTCCATACAAACCCTAATTACTAACATTTATATTAAAGCGATAAATTACGGAAAGTAAAATTACTACAGTATTACATTATTAGGGGAAGGGGTGTACAAATTTACAAATGGGGTGATGAAAGAAAATAAACCTAATTTACCATTACAAGGCTTTTACAAATTACATAATTATAGTGCGAAATAATGAAATGTACAAAGAAATACAAAGAGAAGAGAAAGTGTTTTTATATTTTTTTTATAAAGAAGGTTCTAATTGATTTGAAAGAAATTAATTAAAATCTTAATGTCTAAATTAATTTAATCAAAATAAACAAATTGAAATAAAATCTAAGTCTAAATGTTAAATTAATTTTAAGAAAAGAAATTGATTTTAATAAGAAAATGTTTTTTATCTTTTTTAGTTTAGAAAAAAGGAATAAAACAAAAGTGTATGCGTACATATTTAAATAATATATATATATATATATATATATATATATATATATATATATATATATATATATATATATATATATATATATATATATATATATATATATATATATATATATATATATATATATATATATATATATATATATATATATATATATATATATATATATATATATATATATATATATATATATATATATATATATATATATATATATATATATATATATATATATATATATATATATATATATATATATGATTTCTTTTTTTATATGAAAATAATAATAATAAAAATATAAAGAAAAAATAAAAATAAAATTTTAAAAAAAAGTTTTATGAGCTGACACATGAGCTTATGTATTGGCTCATGCAGATTTCGTATTGGCTCATGCAGATTTCGTATCGGCTCATGTGTTGGCTCATGCCCATGGAAGTCAAAACAACTCAGTATGAGTTGACGCATACTGGTTTCGTATCGACACATAATCATTTCGTATCAATGCATAAGTGTTTCGTGTCGACTCATAACCCGTTTTGAACACAATATGTGTCGACTCATAGCATTTCGTATCGATGCATAACTGTTGTTTTTTGCTTTTATCACAGTTTTGCTACATGTAAAAGTTAGTTCTCAACACATGGTTAGTGAAAATGAAAAGCAATCATATGGTTAGCTTCAAGTCAATTATATCTACATTTTATCTTCACAAATGAACCATTAATGATGCTTGTATGAAGAGTTCAAAGTCACAAAAACTTACCTTGAAACCGAAATTTGTGCTTTGAGTTTGAGCTGTTGTATGGGCTATTGTTGAGCTTAGGAAGTGATGATAGTGATGTTAAAGAAGTTGTCTTTGCGTTTGAACAACTTCTATATGATGTATGTGGAGTGTTTGGATGGTTTGTTTGGAGAAAACTTTCAAGGTATGAGATTTAAAGATTTGGACTTCAGAGCTCAAAAATGGAGGTTTTGTGGGTAATTCTGGGTTTTGACAGCAAGAATGATTTTGAGTGTTTGTTTCCCTTTCTTTTTTTTCTGACCCTTTCTCTTGCAATTGGCCTATCTATTTATAGAGAAGGTTTGAGACTTCAAACAACTCGAATTTTGAATCACATGTTATGGTTATCTTGCTTGGTTTTGAAGCAAGCCTGAAGAACATGTTTCTAATGCTTGTACCAAGCTATCTAAAGTGATTTATCACTTTAAACATGTTTGTTCTGACTTGTAGAAGTTGAGTGTAATTAGAACAACAAGTTAGAGGCTCAAGAAATTGACTTTATGATTAAAGTGAACTTTGCAAGAATGGCAATGGTGCCTTTGTGCCAAAAATGGAAAGATGCAATGGACAATACTTGAACCACTTGGATAATGGTTCAATAAATTGTGTAAACATCTGATTATGGATAGATTTGCAAGTCAAGAGGCCTGCAAAGTGAAGATTATGCAGCATGGCTAAGATTTTTGTTCCTTGTTCATCACAAATCTGCCTTGTAAATCAAGAATGAATGTCCAACTTTAGATCCTTGTATCTCCTATCTCAAATATGATAAATTCATGCACTTGGATGTTTTGGAAATCTTGAAACACCCTCTATAACTTTCATGTTGGCCATTTTGACAAAATCATCTTGTAACTATGTGAAAAAATGCCAAGAAGTTGGGATAAAATCCTGACCAAAACTGCTGAAAATTTCTGTAAGTGTTTATTCAAAAATGCCATGACTTCATGAATTCATAACTCAAAATCCAACCATTTCTAGAAAAAGTCCTGCCCTACAAAGTTTTATATCTCGTTGAGATCAACAACTTTCATGTTGGAAGTTTTCCTTGAATCATCTTACATCATGGTGAAAAGTTGGCATGAAGAAATGAAATTATCATGTATAAAAAACACTTAGAAAATTTCTAAGTCTAGAAGAGTTTGAATTTTCACATTGACTTTTGAATTTCTTGATTTGTTGATGATCAAGTTTCATATTTTTGAATGTCTTGATGAATTTTGATCTTTGGCACTTGATTTGACCAAAAAGTCAAAGTTTAACTTTTTAGTATATATTTGACTTTTGATCAGTTGACTGGAAAATTTATCTGTCAATCTAATGGACTTGCCATGTTTTGAACTATGTCATTAGATCAAAATGATGCAATTGGACTCTTGATATAATTCCTTAAACCAATTGACCATTTTCTAGGTCAAAAATCAGAAATTGCCCTTTCCAAGTTAAAACCCTAATTTTGACCATTTTGCCCCTTTTGGAGATTTGATCAAATTTCTTGAGGAATTGTGATTCAAACTTGATAAAATTACATATATGAGTTCATAATGTTGATATGGATAAAAAATTATGAAGTTTGACTGTAAATTGGCTATGGTTGACTTTTTCCCCAATACAGCTGATTTTTAGGTCAACTGTTCAATTGACTGATCAAAAGTGTGATCTAAGGCTTGAAACTTGACATGAATAATCTTGGGGGTCCATAATGATCCTTGAAAGTAATATGAGACATTGATAGTCCAAAAATCCTTGTGCAAACTCAAACCCTAATTTTGGTCATCAGTGCATAAGGAGGTGTCTTGAGCTGATCAAACCCTAGTGCAGTCTTGAACCCAATGAGATCTTGTGAGCAAATTCTTGATAAATGAGAGGGAAAATTTTGGGTTACAATAGCTGCCCCTGTTCAATCTTCTTAAGCCTGAAGAGTTAGATTGGCGAGTTTTTCCATCCGTGACTCGAAGGTGGAAGATGATTGAACACTAGAGTGCCCAGAAATTTGCACTTGGTGATGTGATGGTTGAGGGAATGGGCTTAAAGATGCCATTTGGAGAGGTGATAGGAAGTTTCTGGAGATGGCCTTGTAGATGCCATCCAAGAGTGATTGTTGAATTTTAATTTGTAAGCTGGAAGAATGAGTATCAGAATGGCGTCCGTGTCTGGAGCGTTATCTGAACTGTATCTGGGAGCTGATTTTGAATGAGTATCAGAATAGCATCCGTGATTGGAGCGTATTTGAACTGTGTTGGAAATTTGAATCCTAATGAGTATCAGAATGGCGTACGTGTCTGGAGTGTATTTGTACTGTATCTGAAAGTTTGAATCTGAATGAGTATCAGGATGGCATCCGTGTCTAGAGCGTATCTGAACTGTATCAAAAGGTTGAATCTGAATTAGTATTAGGGTGGGATTCAAATCTGGAGCGTATCTGAACTGTATCAAAAGGTTGAATCTGAATGAGTATCAGGATGGCATTCATATCTGGAGCATATTTAAACTGTATCAAAAGGCTTTGAATATTGTTAATGGTAGTTGTTAATCTTATCTTGAAAAGGGTAAAATGTTATCTAAAATGCAAAGTCATGTTATATGAAATGTATGATATGATGCATTCGTCTTATCAATGTTCATGATACATGGATGCAATGTATGCCTATGTGAGCTGAATTGTTGCAATGCTGTTGGATTTAGGGAAAATAAATCTCTGACTGCTTCTAAGGATATGGAGTATAAGTCTTCATGTTGTGAAGCCTAAGTGTTGATGAATTTCTATTTTAGAGAAATAAACTCTGTTGTAAGGGAAATGTCGTACACTGCTTGTAAAATTCCATTGAGGAATCCTGAGAAATTTGACGACTTCTACTGGGGAGTGATAACTGGGGGTTTTGTTCCGTTGGGGATTAAACGACGTATTGTGGGGATTTCTTAGGTAGTAGCATAGAGGTATTTCCCTATCCATTCAACCCATCGGTAATTGCCTTTTTTTCATTTTGTTTATTTGTAAACAATAATTATATTCAAATGCATATGTTCAATAATGAATCATTGGACGTTTCAGTAGACAAAACATAAGCGTAAAGAAAAACAAATAGTTTTTTTTGCACTTTCAAAGAGAATCTTTGTATTGACTTAGAGTAAGTATTTTTGTACAAGGAGACAAACATTCTAGTAAGAGAATGTTGTCGTAAAAAATGAAAATTTTGATACAAAGAAAAGATAATTATGTGTAATAATCCCATGGGGTTTCCATTCTGCTATAGCCTTCGTATTTCTAAGCATCTTGTCTATTTGTTACTTTGTCCAAAGATGATTGAATTGATCAGAACCTCTGAGTTTGTCAGTGGAAGCCAAAGGTTATCCGTAAAGTGATCCAACGGGACATAGTCATACGCTTTAATTCCCTAACTTTTGTCTGGACCGCCCTTTCGGGTTTTCAGTCCACCGGGAAATCCTTTTTTGCCCAAGTCTCCCTTTCAGGTTTTCAACTTGCCGGGTGTACATAATTTTTATTTTATCCCTAATTTTCGTCCGAACCTTTTTGGTTCGCCGGGATGCCCTTGTTTTGTCTAGGTATGTCAACCTAGCGGGTCTCTTCTGCGTAGTATCTTTTGACTATGTCCGCGTTTGCAGGATGCGACAGATCGTCACCATCCATGGTGGTCAAGATCATTGCCCCACCAGAGAAAATGTTTTTGATTATAAATGGTCCTTCGTATGTAGGAGTCCTTTTGCCCCTGGGGTCACCTTGTGGGAAGATGATGCGTTTGATCACTAGATCCCTAACTTGATACATTTGGCGTCTGACCTTTTTGTTGAAAGCCTTGATCATCCATTTTTGATACATTTGACCATGGCAAACAGCAGTAAGTCTCTTCTCATCAATCAAGTTTAGTTGATCAAGTCGAGTCTGGATCTAATCTTCTTCGTTCAACCCTACATCTTTCATAATCCTCAGAGAGGGAATCTGGACCTCAATAGGCAAGACAACCTCCATTCCGTAAACTAGAGAATAAGGTGTTGCCCCGGTTGATGTGCGATTTGTGGTACAATACCCGTGGAGAGTGAATGGTAGCATCTCATGCCAGTCTTTGTATTTTATTGTCATTTTCTGTATGATCTTTGTAATGTTTTTGGTTGCAGCTTCTACAGTACCATTCATCTTTGGCCGATAGGGAGAAGAATTGTGATGTTGAATCTTGAATTGCTTGCACAATGCGGTGATCATAGTGTTGTTGAGATTTGTACCATTGTCAGTGATGATCCTTTCTGGGATACCGTACCGGCAAATAAGATTTTGCTTGATGAAACGGGAAACAACATTCTTGGTAACGGAAGCAAAAAAAGCTGCCTCTACCCACTTTGTAAAGTAATCAATGGCCACTAGGATGAAACGGTGTCCATTGGAGGCTTTTGGCTTTATTTCCCCAATCATTTCAATCCCCCACATAGCAAAGGGCCAAGGAGCTGTTAAGACATTTAGAGGAACGGGAGGTATATGCACCTTGTCAGCATAAATCTGACACTTATGGCAGGTTCGAGAGTGTTGATAGCAATTTGCTTCCATGGTAGACCAGTAATAGCCTTCCCGTAGGATTTTCTTTGCCGTTGTATGCCCACTGGAATGGGTACCAAAGGTGCCTTCATGCAATTCAGACATGATCCTTTCAGCTTCAACCTTATCTACACACCGAAGCAATACAGAGTCATGATTGCGTTTGTACAGGATGTCGTTACTAAGGAAGAACTTAGCAGAGAATCTCCTTAAGAAATTCTTACCATTGATTGAAGCTCCTTATGGATATTATTGAGCCTCGAGATACCTTTTGACTTCGTGAAACCAAGGATGGTCCACTACTTCTTCAGTATTAATCTTGTGACAGTGTGCTAGTTCATCCATTCGTTCAATGGTGATCTAGGGAGCCTCGTTATCCCAATTAAGTTTAAACATAGATGACATTATGGCTAGAGTGTCTGCTAGCTGATTTTCTTCTCCCAGGAAATGCTCGAAGGTAATCTTCTCAAATTGTGGTAGCAATGTCAAAACATGTTCTTTATAAGGGTTGAGGTTAGGGTGTTTAGTGTCCCATTCCGCTTTGATCTAACTGATGACCAAAGCTGAATCTCCAAATACATCCAAGGATTTGATCCCCAAGTCTATGGAAGCTCTGAGACCAAAGATGCATGCTTCATATTCCTCAATGTTGTTTGTACAATTGAAGCAAAGTCTGGCAGCAAAGGGAGTATGACACCCTTCAGGAGATATGAGTACAACACCAATACTATTGTCGAGTGCATTGGAGGCTCCATCAAAGAACAAGGTCCATCGGGATCCTTGTTTAGGTCCGTCATATGTCCCGAGTTCTTCACAGTTATCTAGTATCATGATGTCTTCATCCGGAAATTCGAACTTCATGGACTAGTAGTCTTCCACAGCTTGGTGAGCAAGGTGATCAGCTAGTACACTTCCCTTTATAGCTTTCTGAGTAGTATACTATATGTCATATTCTGTCAGGATCATCTTCCATCTTGCTATTCTCCCAGAAAGAGCAGGCTTCTCGAAGATGTATTTTATCAGGTCCATTTTAGATATCAACAGGGTAATATGAGTTAGCATATACTATCTTAGCCGGCGAGCATCCCATGCCAGAGCGCAGCAGGTTTTTTTGAGCAGTGAATATCTGGTTTCACAGTCGGTAAACTTTTTGCTCAGGTGGTAAATAGCATGCTCTTTTCGACCAGGCTCATCATGCTGCCCCAATACACACCCCATTGAGTTTTCTAAAACAGTCAGATACATGATCAACGGTCTTCCCTCAACTGGTGGCATCAACACAGGAGGCTCTTGTAAGTATTCTTTGATTTTGTCAAAAGCAACTTGGCACTCGTCATTCCATTTGACTACCTGATCTTTCTTCAATAGTTTGAAGATTGGCTCACAAGTAGCTGTCAGATGGGAAATGAATCTGGCAATGTAGTTCAGACGTCCCAAGAATCCTCTGACTTCCTTCTCAGTACAAGGAGCATGCATCTCTTGTATTGCTTTAACTTTGGCAGGATCGACCTCGATACCTTTGTTACTGACGACAAAGCCTAAGAGTTTACCAGACCGTACTCTAAATGTGCATTTGTTTGGATTCAACCTCAGCTTGTACTTCTTTAGTCTCTCAAACAGTTTTTGTAAGTGATCAAGATGCCCCTCTTCTGTTTGAGATCTGGCTATCATATCGTCCATGTAGACCTCTATTTCGTGATGTATCATGTCATGAAGTAAAGCTACCATGGCATGCTGATAGGTTGCCCCAACATTCTTCAGTCCAAACGACATTACCTTGTAGCAGAATGTGCCCCACTGTGTGACAAATGTTGTTTTCTCCATGTCCTCAGGTGCCATTTTGATTTGGTTGTAACCTGAGAATCTGTCCATGAAGGAAAACACTTTGTGTTGTGCCGTATTGTCAACTAGGATATCAATGTGGGGAAGTGGAAAATCATCCTTAGGGCTCGCCCTATTCAAATCTCTGTAGTTCATATACATTCTCACTTTGCCATCTTTTTTGGGTACGGGTACAATATTGGAAACCCATTGAGGGTAAGAGGTGACAACCAAGAATCCAGCATTAAATTGCTTCATGACCTCTGCTTTAATCTTTTTTGACATATCCGGCCTCATGCGGCGAACCTTTTGTTTTACTGGTATACAATCTTCTCTTGTAGGCAGATGATGTACCACAATGTCTGCATCAAGTCCTGACATGTCTTTATATGACCAAGAGAAGACTTCAACATAATCGTGTAATAACTGAATTAGGCGCTCCTTGACACTGGGTTCCAGATTGGCACCCACCTTGACCTCTTTTTTGTCTTCTTCGGTACCCAGGTTGATTGTATCCACGGGTTCCTCATGAGGCTGAATGGTTCTCTCTTCTTGTTGTAGCAGTCTGGAAAGTTCCCCTGGTACTTCACAATCTTCCTCACCTTCGTCTTCGGCTTGGTAGATTAGATTCTCAGAGTCACAAAAGGCCATAGCAGTATCGTTACCCATGGGATCCAGAATGGATGTATACCTGCATTGTGAGTGTGGGTGTGTGTAAGGGTATAGCTATCTTTGAAAGAAAATAAAATATAAAATAAAAAACAATGAGCACAAAAGTTTGTATGCGAAAACGTCCATGATTCATTGATGTCATATGAAAATGAGATAATAACCCTTACAAATGGACCATTGTGCCTCGGGTAAGACACAAGGTTCTAAGAGTGCGAATTGTTTCAATATTACAGATCCAACAAAATGTAAAGGTAAATTACTGTGGGATAAAAGTGATTGGGAAAAAGTCTCTAGCCTCCCAATTGTTGAGCCCTCCATTGACAGTCGGAAAGATCCAATCCTCCAGGTTGCAATCATCTTCACCATCTTCTACAGCGTTGACCTCACGGTTTCTGATCTTCAGGGGTGGCCCTCCAGCACGGGCATGGCGTACAGTCTTTTGAGCACTTGAATTGAAGCCTAGGCCAAACTTGTCAGACTTAAATGGGATATTTGGGAGTTGCCCCCAGATAGTGTATCCACCTTCCTCTACCACTGCTTTGGCATCCTTCAGAGATGACATCCAGAGTGGAGGCCTTGTAACCTTGGGAATCTGAAACACAGTCTTGGTCACTGCCACATCTTGCGAGACCTCTTCGAAGTGTTGAAATGGAGTTTCAATGAATTCGCCATCCAATTCCATGTATCTGAAGGAATTGAGATGGCTGATCATGTATTCTTCCTCTCCATGGACGGTGATAATCTTCCCTTGAACCGGATACTTCAGCATTTGGTGTAATGTAGAGATAACAGCGCCAGCATTGTGAATCCATGGTCGGCCTAGCAAGCAGAAATACGAAGGGAGGATGTCCATTACATAAAAGGTTGAATTGAAAGTTTGGGTTCCAACCTTAATAGGGATATCCACTTCCCCATGCACCATCCTCTTTGATCCGTCAAATGCCCTTACTACTATGTTGCGTCGCTTTAATGTCAGTCCCTCGTAGTCAAGTCTATCAAGATCCTTTTTGGGTAATACATTCAAAGATGAGCCTGTGTCCACCAAAACATGTGCCAGAGTTGTGCCCATACATTCAACCGAGACGTGCAATGCCTCATTATGCTTTCTTCCGCTTGGCGTCAAATCAGCGTCCGAAAAAACTAGTCCATTATCCGCTGTTAAGCTGGCTACGCAGTCTTGGAATTGATCAGTAGACGTCTCTTGAGGTACATGGGCGGTTTTTAAGAACTTTACCAAGGCTTTTGCATGCGCCTCAGAACATAGTAGTAATGCCAGCATAGAGATTTTAGAGGGAATTTGCCCCAGTTGTTCAACTACATCGTAGTTGCTCCTCTTTATAATTTTTAAGATCTCCTCCATTTCTTTCTTGGAGGTCTCAAGGATAGTCAATGTCTGAGCCTTCGTCCGGACAGGCTCAATCAGAATACTTTTTCCACGAGTCTCGGTAAACTCGGCAGCAGGAGTGTCAATAGGAATGATAACAGGGGTTATAATGGCTTTATCAATAGGAGTATTTGCATAGATGATTATGGGTGTGGGAGTAACCTTTGGAGCAGCCATAGGGATGATTAAGGGTCTAGAAATAGCCTTTGGGGGAGAAATTTCTAGAGAGAAGATCTTACCGCTTCGGGTAATCTTACTAGTTCCTGCAATATTACTGACGTCAGAATCTTCTTTCTCGAAATTTATCTCTTCGGTGGCCGACCAGTCTTGCTTGATACCATGATAGTAGACCTCCCCTCCATAATTCCAAGGCACGGTCTTGTCTGATGCATATGGGACTGGTCCAGGCATTGCGATTATTAAAGGAGTTGCTTTCGGAACTGATGTAATTCTAACAGGTCTTTTGGTGGAGACCCTGGAAAAATTGGCGGAAATGGTAATGATAGAAACATATTCAAAAGGGATAGGTGGAACAAGAGTCTTTTCAAACAAAATTTCTTTGTTATCTATCAGGCACTGAATGCCTACTTTCAACAAAGGACAACTAGTTGGTTAGGACAAACAGAGATGGAAAACTTCATCACAACCTGGGAACACACCGGTATTCAACAAATTCATTTTAATAGTCGGAAGTGGGGTCATGAGTTCATCAACTTAGGTAAAAAACAAATCTTCCTCAATGGCCTTAGTATTGTGGCCATGTCTGGGCATAGGGGCAGAAATGACATTTGGCTTTTCAGGCGCATCGAACTCAATTTCTTTTGCTTCAACGAGGTCTTGTATTTTGTTCTTCAAAGCCCAACAGTTATTAGTATCCTGACCAGGACTTTCAGAGTGATATGCGCAACGGGAATTGGGATGATAATGAGGAGATGTTGTATTGGGGTTTTTCTGAGCTTCTTTCAAGGTCACCAAATTGGATCTTAGCAGATGCGGTAGTACTTGAGACGGGGTCATGTTAATTCTGGTGAACTGCCTGACTGACCTTTCCATCCTTGGTTGATTATTTCTTTGTTGATCAGACGCATGCTTAGGAATCATAGCAGCCCCCACCATTGGTCGGAGTTCGGCCCTATCTTGGTTTCTTTGCGGATATACAACAACCACCTCTTTCTTTCTGATGAAAGGCTTCCTCACAAATGTAGAAGAAGACGTATCTTTCTGAATCTTTCCACTCTTTATACCAGCTTCTACCCTTTCTCCGGTCAATATTAGTTCAGTAAAGCCTGCAGACGAACTTCTAATTAAATGGTTGAAGAAAGGGCCAGACAAGGTGCCCAAGAACATGTCTACCAACTCTCTCTATCTCTCTCTCTCTCAGATAGAGGGGGTTAAACTCTTCCAGCCAAGTCTCTCCATTTTTGCACATAGTCCTTGAAACCTTCATTGGAAACCATGGCCATACTCTGGATTTGAGTACGGGTAGGCGCAAGATCAGCATTTCATTGGTATTTATTGTAGAAATCTGTGGCAAGATCTTCCCAATTGTGAATGTTGGCTCTTTATAGTTGGTAAAACCAGTCAATTTGAGTTCCAGACAGACTGTCTTGGAAGAAGTGCACCCATAAGTCTTTATCAGCGGTATGGGGTTGGATTTTCCTCACATATGACCGGAGATGCATTTTAGGGCATGAAACTCCGTCATATTTGGAGAATATATGTGCCTTAAATTTCGGGGGAATCACAATCCCCGATACTAAACCCAATTCCTCAAAGTCTAAGTCTGGCACTTTTTGGATTTCCATCGCGCTTAACCGCTCTTCGAGATGTATATACTTGTCATCAGCTGGAGGGTATTGTTCCTCAGAGTAGTCTTCTTCTTCCTCTTCCTCTTCTGATTCTGATGGGACAAGTGTTTCTTTACCCTTCCCTTCCTGATTGTCTTTTTCCCCGGATGTGGTTGCAAAGTTTAAGGTTCTTCTTGTTTGCTCATGAAATCTTCTCCCCGTGTTTAAGACCCCGTTTACCTTCTTTGTCTTATTTTTCCTCTCTTCAACCAGCAAAGTCTTCAACTTTTCTTGTCCCTTGGCTAGGGTCAAGAGAAACTGTTGAAACTGTGTATTCTGAGCTTGGAGATCCTTCACTGTTTGCTCAAGATCCATCTTACTGAAATAAACAGTAGAGAGATGAGGAGACTTGTTGCAAAAGACCTGCTTATGTTATGATGAATGGTGTATGCATATGTAATGATTTCAAAGATTCAAATTTGTTTCAGACAAAAAGGAAACACACGTTATATTAATAAGTTAAAGCTTGAATACATCAGTGCCTCTTGGACAAAATAATACAAAAACTCTAAGATAAAAAGGTAGTACGCATCCTCTTTGGTGGAATGTAGGCATTCAGAGTCCGCTCCTCATGAAGTATCCTAGTGAGTTCCAAAACCTTCTTCTCGCTTGCATAGAATTGGGCTTCGAACGTATCTCGCTCCCCCTTGAGTTGTATCCAATCCCTTTGTAGGTCTTCAAGAGATGTGGGCATGTCAGGATGTAGGATAGTGTATGGAACATCTCCCTCCATGATAGGCTCAATGATTACCGGGAGAATAGAGGGGTAAGACATCATAAGACTCTGAACACGAGTTCGTACCCATTTGAGGTAAGGCTCAAGAGGGATGGAATTCTTGTGCCCCCAAGTCTTGCTATCCACCTTATTCAACATCCTCTAAGCTCGGATAAATCTCTGGCGAAGACCTTGATTGTTGTTGTCGTAGTCAAATACCAAACCTTGAATCAGCATCTCATGCGGGCCATCCCTTCGGGCATAACCAAATTGTCTTAAGGCTAAACAGGGGTTGTAGGTGATTCTTCCCCTAATGCCAAGAAAAGGGACATTAGGGAACTCTCCACAATGATCGACAATGATAACATTCTCTTTGGATCGGGAGCACCAATGAATGTTTGAATGTTTGAGCGTCATCAACCTTTGTGACCACCTTGAACCTTGCTCATTCTTTAAGATAGATTGGGGAAGATGGGAAATAAACCATCTTTCCAAGAGAGAAGTGCAACACGTGAGAACACCTCTTTTCTCATTGTGTGAGTGTGAAAAGAGTGTAGGATATCTCCTAGCAATGTAGGCATCGGGTTGCGGGATATGAAGATTTTCACGGTGTTGACATCTATGAGTTGGTCAAGATTTTGGAACAAAACCATCCCATAGATGAGGAGAGCCACAGTTTCCTCAAAGGCTTGCGAGTCCAAGGAATTCCAACAGCTTTGGACTTTCTCAAACATGAACTTTGCTAGGAAGCCTTTGACACCACTCCTTGTTTCCCAATGAGTTGTGACATCAGATGAGTGCAAGTGTAGAGCTTGACCAATCTCTTATGGCTTTGTGTCTCTTTACGTACCATTAAAAGGTAGTTGATTGAGAATGGTAATCCTTAAGAGTTGGGAGAATTCTTCCAAAGTAGGCACAAGTTGATAGCCGAGAAATGTGAAGCAATGGTGTAAAGGATTAAAGAACTGAAAAATCACCTTCATCATATCCTCATCTGTGTTAGGGGTGACCAAGTTGAGTAGGCGGCCATGTCTCTCGGTGAATGGAGAGTTTTCAGGAATCCTTGAAGCTAGCTCCTTAAGTTGTGGAGGGATCCTCACAAGGTTGACTTGAATAGTTTTCTTGCGAAGTGAATCCATATCCCACAAAACAAGAATAAAGATGAAACCCAAAATTCTTGAAATGGTTAGTGGATGTATATGATGTTCATGATGTTCATGATGTTATGTACAAATATGCATATACAAACAAAACAAACAAATCCTTAGTTTTAGGCTTGCATGGAGTTTTATAGGTAAGTACCCTCTTGAAGTTTAGTTGGCTTAAACATGTCCTAGTAATAGTAACCGGGTTCTAAGGAGCTCAATATCACTGGATTGTTTCCTTGGTCATTGTTTCAGCACAAGCCTCTTTAATGGTGACCGAAATATCCCAAGAAACCAAACCTTAATGAGTGTAGTATCGAGTATCTACCAACTTTGGACTGCACCAAAGCCGGTCATCTCACTACATCCTAAAGGCCAAGTTGGTCAAGTAAAAGTTCTAGAAGTTCACTAGTGCTTTATGACATCACTCAGCGGCCCCGTATTCTCTTTGATTAACTCAAAGGCTACCGGTACCCACAAATATGTCGCACTAACGTAGCTATTGCTTAGACCATGTCGGTATATCCCTCACAGTTTCCACAACGTATTGCT
The DNA here is from genome assembly GCA_948472305.1 of Vicia faba. Lineage (NCBI taxonomy): Eukaryota > Viridiplantae > Streptophyta > Magnoliopsida > Fabales > Fabaceae > Vicia > Vicia faba. The sequence goes on from OX451737.1 coordinate 866,861,936, forward strand.
ACTTACCTATAATGTATCCCAAATCTGGGTAGAGGATTCAAACCCAAACAAAGAACCATAATGTAAAGCATATAAGTCAAACAATGTAAGCAAGTAAATATGATCTAATCCCTAAGTAACCCCACTTTTAGAATTCTCCCCAGCAGAGTCGCCAGTTCTATGATACGGTGGGAGAAATGACTTGAAGGTTTTGCGTTTTATTGCAAATTTTGCAGTTAGCAAGTGTCGCCACCGACTTTTCTTTTATCCAAAAGGAAAGGTGAAAAAGCACAGGAAAGACCTTTGAGATTGTTTCTTGAGTTCGGGGGGTAGATTATGAAAAGGGAAGGTATTATCACCCTTTTCATCCATGGTTTTACATGGGCTCTTAGTTACTTGCTAGATCACTTGCTTTTGTTTGAAATTATGCTTTGTGTGGTTTTTGAAAGTATTTTGTAAAATAGGCCATTGTTTAGGCAATCTTTGTAATGATTCTCGTTCGTAAGAATGTATACAAAGATGTTGATCTTTTGAAAATGTTTTCAATTTTGTAAGATACTTGAAAGTGTATGTGTGTGTGTGTGTGTGTTTGTTTTGAAAATAGCAAGGATGTTTGTTTGAAATTGAGCAAGTAATTAGGAGGAACCTACCTACTCAAATATATTTCTTGTTCATTTTATTTTTCTTTGATATTGTTGTCTTACCATTGATTTGGTAAGCAACCCTATCTTTGGATGTAAACGGGACGGGCGTGGGTCATCGTATAACCATGATTAGCAATGTTGCAAGGTATCTTAGCATTATTTTTGAGGGACTAAGATCATTTGTAAGACAACTTAGATAGTGTCATCGAGGTACTATGATCTTGTATTTTTGCTTGTTTTTGCTAAGATACCTCACATGCGTAATATGTCCATTTAAAAGGCAACCAAGTGGATTTTACCCTAGGGGTGCTTGTGTGCAAGTGTATTGATTTTCATGCATTGTTTATCTTGAATTAGGGTTTACTAATTGTTGATTTTGTAAGTACGAAGTGCGCCTAAGAGGGGGGTGAATTAGGAAAGCTTAAAAATGCAGAAAAATAAAGAGACACGGGCAATATATCCTGGTTCCCCTCACAGTCCGAGAGTACTTCAGTCCCCTTTCAACATGAAAGAGATTTCCTTATTGTGGCAAACTTAAATAAGAACTACCAAACAAACCAAGAACAATCCTCTTGGACCAATAACAATCCTCTTGGATTTTCACTAATTTACCTACGAGAACAATCCTCTCAATATAACTACACTTGTATCCAACAACTTTGGAAAGACAAGATTTCAACAAAAATACTTAAACTTAATTCCAACAATCCTGGAAATTAAGTGAGTAAATATCAATTTGTGAGTTTGAGTGAGTAGAGTAATATTGATCACTTAGAGTGATTTAGCAATGTATAATATTCTTCTTCCAATAATAATATTGTACAAATACTCAAGATATATTTGCTCAAAGTTTTCTGTTTGTTAATGTATGAAAATGTGCAGAAAACTTATGCATGAAAATGAAGAATGCTTGAGTTTGTATTTTGAAATTTCAGAAAATATTTATGGAAGAAGGTGTTAGATCTAGATTTGAAATTGAATATTTATATGTTCAAAACACCCTTTTGAAACATCATGAAGATCTGAAAATGTATCATGAACAAATGCCAAGTTTGAGTGAAAAGATGTAATGAAAAGGCATGATGAAAAGGCATGAACAAAGATGCTATTTTTCAAATTCGTGCAGTATGAAATCGATTGCACCCTTGGTGTAAATCAATTGCATAAGGTTTTAACAGCTATTTTTTCAAAATCTTTAAGAGTTCAATCGATTGCATTATCAATGTAAATCGATTGCATGCAAAGTCAGTAGCAAAAAATAACTGAGTGCAATCGATTGCACTTGCAATGTAAATCGATTGCATGAGAAACAGAAGAAAATGTTTTGAAAATTTTAAGTATGCAATCGATTGCATAGGCAATGTAAATTGATTGCATATAGAAATAGAAGCAAAAGATCTGAAATTTTGAAGTGTGCAATCGATTGCACTAAGATGTAAATCGATTGCATGCAAGAGAAAAATGAATTTTTATTTTTGAAAAGCTTGAGTAATGATTCTTAAACATTTCTTTTTCATTTTTGAGCATCTATATCTTAAGACCAAAGTAGATAATATTATTATACCTTTAAAGTTGTTGAGGGCTTTGAATGAAGATATTATCCTTAGATGCTTAGATGCTTGATCATAAATCTTTGCCTTCTTTGTTAGCCATGGTTTGTCTTCATCAAAACAAAAGCTTATTTGTGAAGCTTGATTTTACATTCTCCCCCTTTTTTATGATGACAAACACTCTTGCTTTATGCGATGTACTTTCCGGAAGAGCTTCTCCCCCTAAGATGCAAAACTCCCCCTATGTAGGAGAGGGTTGGAATCCTTTGCAATTCTCCATCTTGATTGGAGAGTACCTTGAAAATTAAGACATAGGAAATACAAGCATAAAGAACCATACATCTTTCTCCCCCTTTGACATTATCAAAAAGAAGGGAAAGATGCCTAAAGCAGATAATAATAGAGCAATATATTGAGAAAATTATAGAATTAAAACAGTAACACAAATTGTTTAAGAATTATACAGAAAATTGAAAAGACAAAACATTAAAATAGCAAGACAATAACATAACAAAAAACAATTAGCCAGAAAATTAAGGGTGATGCATGTCTGGATGGTTGTAAGACCATGAGCCTTGATTTGGAAATTGTTGTTGAAGTGGAGGTTCTGTATAATGTAGAGGAGGTGCAAAAGGATTTTTTGGGTTGTATGGTGGGATATGAAGGTGAGAATAAAGGTACGAGAATTGTTGGTTCACATCCGAGCGAAAATCATTAATCTGGGTTGTAGTGGAATCATTGATTGCACTCCATTGATTGTTGATGTTGGTGTTCATAGAAGCAAACTGTTGAGACATGTAGTCCATGAGCTCTTGGTTGCTTGGACCAGAGGGAGCAGTAGGAGGAGGAGGCACAGCTTCACCGCCTTCAACTTTTTGGTCATTTTCTTCATTACCAACAACATCTTCGCCAATGTAGGTGATGGTCTTTGTCTCCGGATTGAAGTGTACGCCCATTCTGGAGTCAATATTCTTAATTGAAATTTTGTTTAGATTAGGATCCATATTCACCTTTTCAAAACCACAAAAATCCACACCAAATTCCTCCATAATCAAAGTGACAAAATAAGCATATGGAAGGAATTTAGACTTTTCATCCACTCTCTGAATATGTACCATGATCATCCTTGCCCAGTTTACATTTACTCCTTTCTTCCTTGTATAAATAAGATACATCTCGAAGTCGGTAACCGTGCAATGGTTTCCATCTCTTGGAAACAAGATATAGACCAGAAAATAATGATATAAGCGATCGTCTATATGGAGGTTACCTGCACTCTAGGAGTCTCTGGATGGAATTACTCCGCCAAGACCACGAATCAGTTTGGCGCGAAATTCAGCTTCACTTAACCGCCCAATGCTGTAAAAGAACCCCTTTTTGTGGTAGCCATCCCATATCTCGCTTTCAGGATCATATAGGGAGCTTCCAGTGAAAGGAATATGCAAGATCTCACTAATAACCTGAGGAGTTAGAAAGATACGAGTGCCCGGCACATATGTGACTATTTTTTCTTTGTGGGATGTTAGATTACTGAAAAACATTCTTACCAAATCCGGGTAGTATGTACCGTACGAAGAAATCAAGGGTTCCAAACCATAAGCAGCTAGATCATTCTGAAAGGAAAAACATTCTTGAGGAAATGAGGATAGTATACCATACTTGGGGTTGGATACAATTTTCCTTTGAAAGTCTTTGATAAATCTGGCTTCTTGCTCTTCGGTGAGAGTTGAAAGCAGTGGATTGGATGTTGAATCAACCTTCTTTTTCCCTTTATCTGAAACTGAAGCCTTTCTCTTTGTTCTTGAAGCCATGGATATAGAGTTTTAGGGTTTTAGGGTTTTAGGTTTTGTGAGAGAGAAAGATTTTGTGAGCTGAGATTTGGAAGTGATTTGGGTAGGTAGGGAATGAGTTATTAGAATTGAAGTGTATTTGGCTTGGGAATATGAGAGAGGAATTCTGACCAACATTATTTTTCTGTCATAAAAGCTAATTTCAGTACGTGCAATCGATTGACATACCACGTGCAATCGATTTGCACACAAACAGAATAAAAAATAACCAAAAACGCACAAAGTGCGATCGATTGCATTAAAGGTGCAATCGATTTGCACATGAAACAGAATGGACAGAATTGAAAAAAAATCTTTGTCCAATCGATTGACACTCTTTGTGCAATCGATTTGCACCAACAAAAATTATCCAAAACCAAATTTTTCTTGAAAATTTAAACACCACATAACATAGATTCGTATATAGCATGTATAAAACATATAAAAAAAATATATATCAAGGGTAGAATGCACCTTATAAGTCGCGTTCGTCAAGTATGCCGAGCTCTCGACGAATTTTCTAGAAAGGTTCTTTTGCCAAAGGTTTATTGAAGATACCGACAAGTTAAATATGAGTATCTACAAAGGTTACCTCGACATCTCCTTGAAGAACATGATCACAGAGAAAATGATGTTGAATGTCTATATGTTTAGTTCTTGAATGCATGACGGGATTCTTTGTAATGTTAATTGCACTGGTGTTGTCGCATCTTAGAGGAATGCACCCTAAATCGAGTCCGTAGTCACGAAGTTATTATTTTAGCCACAAAATTGGAGCGCAACTACTACCCGCTGCAATATATTCAGCTTCGGCCGTGCTTAGAGCAACACATGCTTGTTTCTTGCAGGCCCATGATACTAATACATTACGAAGAATGTGACAAGTACCACTTGTGCTCTTTCTATATGTTTTACATCCTGCATAATCCGCGTCAGAATAACCAAATAAGTTGCAGACACTACCTTTAGGATACCATTATCCGACATTTGTTGTTCCTTTGAGATACTTCATGATCCTCTTTACCACCGTGAGATGAGATTCCTTTGGGTTAGCTTGAAAGCGGGCACAGAGACAAACACTAAACATTATGTCAGGACGGCTTGCCGTCAAATATAATAGGGAGCCAATCATACCTCAATATTTAGTGATGTCAATGGAAACACCTGATTCATCTAGATCAACATAAGAACCAGAACCCATTGGTGTAGATATTTCCTTACAGTTATCCATGTCAAACCTTTTCAAGAGTTCCTTGCAATATTTGGATTGGTTGATGAAGATCCGATCTTTTAGTTGTTTGATTTGAAGTCCATGAAAATAGTTCATTTTACCCATCATGGACATTTCAAATTCTCCTTGCATCATTGATGAGAATTCTTCACACATTTCTTGATTTGAAGAACCGAAGATGATGTCATCAACATAGACTTGTGCTAGCAAAGTGTCGTGTTTGATTTTCTTGATAAATAGAGTCTTGTCAACTTTGCCTTTTTCGAAACCTTTTTCGCATAAGTTTCTTAAATGATCATACCATGCCCTTGGTGCTTGTTTCAATCCATAGAGAGCTTTTCTCAATTTAAATACATGAGATGGATTCTTGAAGTCTTCGAAACCCGGGGGTTGCTTAACGTAGACTTATTCAGTGATATATCCATTCAAGAATGCGCTTTTAACATCCATTTGGAAAAGATAAAAATTTAATGAACAAACATAGGCAAGTAAGAGACGAATAGCTTCTAACCTTGCAACTGGAGCGAAAGTTTCTTCAAAGTCTATTCCTTCTTCTTGATTATAGCCTTGTGCTACTAATCTTACTTTTTTGCGAACAATTATTCCATTCTCTTCAAGTTTGTTTTTGAACACCCATCTTGTTCCAATAATGTGCTTGTTGCTTGGCCTAGGGACGAGTTCCCAAACTTGATTCCTTTCAAATTGATTCAATTCTTCTTGCATAGCTATGATCCATTGGTCATCTCCTAAAGCTTCATCAACTTTGGAAGGTTCAATTTGAGAGACAAACGCCATGTTTAGGCAAGCATCCTTGAGATTTAATCTTGTAGACACGCCTTGACTTATATCACCAATTACTTTATCAATAGGATGGTCTATATGAGTTCTCCATTCTTTTGGTAGATCATTGAGATTTGATTCTTGTTGAGGTGATTCTTCTAGTTGAATGGGTTGATCCTTGGAAAAAAATTCTTAAGGACCTTCTAAAATTTCATCATCATTATCACAAACAATATTATCCTCGTTGGAGGGGTTAGTTTCATCAAAAGAAACATGCATAGATTCTTCAATAGTCAAAGTTATTTAGTTGTATATTCTATATGCTTTACTAGAGAGTGAGTAACCAAGGAAAATACCTTCATCGGATTTCTCATCAAACTTACCCAAATTATCTTTGTCATTGTTTAGGACAAAGCATTTGCACCCAAAGATATGAAAGAAAGCAATGTTTGGTTTTCTCCCTTTGAAGAGTTCATATGGAGTTTTCTTTAAGATTGGTCTAATGTTAACTCTATTGCTAACAAAACATGTCGTGCTTAACGCATCCGCCTAAAAGTATTTTGGAAGGTTTGAGTCGCTGAGCATTGTTCTAGAAAGTTCCACAAGAGACCTATTCTTTCTTTCAACCACTCCATTTTGTTGTGGAGTCCTCGGTGCCGAGAAGTTGTGAGATATTCCATGTTCTCCACAGAATTCTTCAAATAGAGAATTTTGGAATTCTCCGCCATGGTCACTCCTTATTGAGGCAATTGTTAGAGACTTCTCATTCTGAATTTGTTTAGCATACTTCTTGAACGCCTTGAATGCATCACTGTTCTGCACTAAAAATAATGTCCAAGTACATCTAGAGAAATCGTCAACAATAACCAAAGCATATACATTACCTCCGAAACTCCTTGTTCTTGATGGACCAAATAGATCCATGTGTAACAATTGTAGTGGCCTTGTAGTGGACACCACATTCTTAGATTTGAAAGTTGATCTAGTTTGTTTCCCCTTTTGACAAGCATCACATAGTCTATCTTTGACGAAATTTCTCTTAGGAAACCCAATGATAAGATCATGCTTGATTAATTTATTAAAGTGCTCCATATGAATATGAGCAATTCTTTTGTGCCAAAGCCATGAATCATCGTTGTTCGCCATGAGACATTTAACCTTCAAAGATGGATCATCAAGGGAAATCATGAATATGTTATTGATTCTTTTACCTTTAAGTATAACCTCATGAGTTACTTCGTCTTCTATCAAACATTCATCCTTGGTGAACTTGATTTTGAAGCCTTTGTCACAAAGTTGGCTAATACTTAGAAGATTGTGCTTTAGTCCTTCAACATAAAGAAAATCTTCAATGGATGTGAAAGGTGGAGCACCAACTTTGCCTTTGGCTAGGATTCTTCCCTTATTATTGTCTCCATAAGTGATAAAACCCTTGGCCTTTAGCGCTAGATGTGAAAATTGGTTTATGTCTCCTGTCATATGCTTTGAACAACCACTATCAAGATACCAAAGATTGCATGTGGTCTTCAAGTATACCTGCAAAACAAATTAGGTTTTGTTAGGTACCCAAGTTGCTTTGGGTCCTTTATAATTAGTGTCTTTCTTTACCCATACATAATGCCCACTTGCCACACTGAAGTTTCTAACATAGCAATCATTAGGTGTATGACCTTTAATACCACAATAAAAATAAGTAGGTTCAAAGTTACTTCTATATCTAGAAGGATAAGATTTCTTCTTAGAAAATGTTTTCTTTTTCGGATAGTGACAAACTATTTTAGGTTTGTTCACTTTCTCTCTGGAAGATGATCACTTTCCTTAACAAAGATAGTTTTGTTAGAACTTGGTTTTGAAAACTTTGAATATCCAAGTCCACTTTTATCATTGGAGTATCTTTGTTGGCTAAGAACACCTTCCAATCCAATTTGTCCTTTTTCATATCTTTCAATGACTCTTTTTAATTGTACAATTTGGAAAGAGAGTGAGTCACAATTTTTGCATACAAAATTTTGTCTTTGTTCATCACTTTATTTTTGTTTTTCTTCTTTGAAATCTTTTTCCATTGAAACATATTTTTCTTCTAAGGATGAAATTTGTTTCTTTTGTGATGAAATGGTTTTATACAGAATTTTGCATTCATTCAATAGTTCATCTATAGCACCTTGTGCATCACTATCAAAAAGAGAAAATTCATTACTAACCTCATTGTCTTCATCATCGGAATAGTGTGAGGCCATCAATGCTAGATTTGCACTTTCATCACTATCGGAATCGGATGAGGAACTTATTTCATTGTCCTCCCATGCAACATAAGCCTTTTTGTTCTTGAATCCCTTCTTGCTTTTGAAGCCACCTTTCTTGGAGAGTTTTGGACAATCCGGCTTGATATGACCTTGCTTACCACATTCATAACATGTGATTTCTTCTGTTGATGTGGAGCCTTCCTTTTTCTGAAATTGTTTCTTTCCTTTTGAATGAGAAAAAGGTTTGTCATTTCTACCAAAGAACTTACCAAGCTTCTTAATAAGAAGCATGAAGTTTTCATCTTCTTCTGGATTGTTTTCCTTTTCAACTTCCTTGGAGTCTATCTTCAAAGCAATATTCTTGAATTTCCTTTCTTGATTTTCATGCTTTTCAAGTCTTCTGAGTTTTGTTTCGTATTCTTGAAGTTTTCCAAATAATGTCGTGGATGTCATGTTGGAGAGACTTTTCTTTTCTGAAATTGCCGTTACCTTTGGTTGCCATTCCCTAGTTAAGGACCTAAGTACTTTCAGATTCAATTCATCATTCGTCAAAGTTTTACCAAGAGCACTTAGATGATTTGTCAAGTGCACAAATCTCTTTTGTAAGTCAAGAATGGTTTCTTCGGGATGCATTTGAAATAATTCGTATTCTTGACTTAGGGTGTTTAGTCTTGATCTTTTTACTTCAATTGTTCCTTCATGAGTTTGTACCATGGTATCCCATATTTCTTTGGCTGTTTTGCATGCCGAGACACAGAAGAATTCGTCCATGCTAAGTGCACCTTGAAGAAGGTTTATTGTATTTTTGTCATAGAGAACTTTCTTCTTATCATCATCATCCCATGCAGTTTTAGGATTTGATGAGCCAACACCATTGATTACCATTATAGGGATAAATGGACCATTTTCGACGGCATCCCATATTTCTTCTCCTTGTGCTTCTAGATATGCCTTCATGCGTATTTTCCAGAAGTCAAAATATTCACCACAAAATAGAGGAGGCTTGTTGTTACTACCACCATCTCTGAAAACGGGATTTTGATTTGCGGAAGCCATTTTGGATCTTTTAAGAGCGGGTTACCTATAACCCGCTCTGATACCAATTGTAAGTACGAAGTTCGCCTAAGAGGGGGGTGAATTAGGTACTTTAAAAATTATGGTTTTTAGTGATGATCGTTCTTATTTTTCTAGTTATAAGTGAGTTTAGGAAAGCTTAAAAATGCAGAAAAATAAAGAGACACGGTCAATATATCCTGGTTCCCCTCACAGTCCGAGAGTACTTCAGTCCCCTTTCAACATGAAAGAGATTTCCTTATTGTGGCAAACTTAAATAAGAACTACCAAACAAACCAAGAACAATCCTCTTGGACCAATAACAATCCTCTTGGATTTTCACTAATTTACCTACAAGAACAATCCTCTCAATATAACTACACTTGTATCCAACAACTTTGGAAAGACAAGATTTCAACAAAAATACTTAAACTTAATTCCAACAATCCTGGAAATTAAGTGAGTAAATATCAATTTGTGAGTTTGAGTGAGTAGAGTAATATTGATCACTTAGAGTGATTTAACAATGTATAATATTCTTCTTCCAATAATAATATAGTACAAAGACTCAAGATATATTTGCTCAAGGTTTTCTGTTTGTTAATGTATGAAAATATGCAGAAAACTTATGCATGAAAATGAAGAATGCTTGAGTTTGTATTTTGAAATTTCAGAAAATATTTATGGAAGAAGGTGTTAGATCTAGATTTGAAATTGAATATTTATATGTTCAAAACACCCTTTTAAAACATCATGAAGATCTGAAAATGTATCATGAACAAATGCCAAGTTTGAGTGAAAAGATGTAATGAAAAGGCGTGATGAAAAGGCATGAACAAAGCTGCTATTTTTTAAATTCGTGCAGTATGCAATCGATTGCACCCTTGGTAAAAATCGATTGCACAAGGTTTTAACAGCTATTTTTTCAAAATCTTTAAGAGTGCAATCGATTACATTATCAATGTAAATCGATTGCATGCAAAGTCAGTAGCAAAAAGTAACTGAGTACAATCGATTGCACTTGCAATGTAAATCGATTGCATGAGAAACAGAAGCAAACGTTTTGAAAATTTTAAGTATGCAATCGATTGCATAGGCAATTGTGATGCGGTGGGAGAACTGACTTGAGGTTTTGCGTTTATGTTCGCAAATGTTTCGGTTTAGCAAGAGTCGCCACCGACTTTTTATTTTATCCAAAGGAAAGGTCAAAAAGCACAGGAAAGACCTTTGAGATGTTTTCTTGGGTTCGGGGGTAGATTATGAAAAGGGAAGGTGCTAGCACCCTTTTCATCCATGGTTTTCCATGGGCTCTTAGTTACTTGTTTAGATCACTTGCTTTGCTTTTCCAATTGTTTGAAATGGTGCTTTTGTGTGTGGTTTTGAAAGTATTTTGAAAAGAGGCATCTGTCTAGGCATCCTTTGTAGTGATTCTTGTTTGAATGTATACAAAGGTGTTTGTCTTTTGAAAAATGTTTCAATGTTTGAAAGTTTGTTTTGGGAAATGTTTTGAAATTGTGTGTTGTTTTTGAAAATAACAAGGATGATTTGCAAGTTTGATCAAGTAACTAGGAGTTGTCTACCCTACTCAAAGATCTTTCCTACACATTTTTAACCCTTTTACATGGTTGTTTTACCATTGTATTTGGTAAACAACCTTGTGTTTGGATGTTAAACGGGACGGGCGTGGGTCATCGTATGACCATGATAACAATGTTGCCAAGTATCTTAGCAAGTTTTGAGGGACTAGATCATTTTTGTATAGGCAACCAAGATAGCGTCATCGAGGGACTATGATCTTTTGTTTTGTTTTGTTTTGCCAAGATACCTAGCATGCATACCATGGCCATGTTTTTTAAAGCAACAAGTGGGTGAAACCCTAGAGATGCTTGTGTGCATTGTGTTGTCATTTTTCATGCACTTTTGTCTTGTGTTCAGTCATGCTATTTCTTTTTATTTTTGGTTATCATACAAACCCTAATTTTACTATCATGCATATAAAAGTATTAAATGCATAAAAATAAATCTAAGACTATTACAACATATATTATGGGGAGGGGGATACAAGTTTGAATAGGGGGATATTGCAAAAAAATAAAGCCCTAAAACTATTACAACCATATTGAATTTATTTGCATAAATAAATAAATGGATAATTACTTAAATATCCAATTAAATATAAATATGCAAAAATGTTTTTTTGTATTTATTTTATGTATGTAAAAATAAATTATTTAATGTCTCAAAAATAAGAAAAATATTAATGATTATTTTTGAAAAGGGTGGAAACCCTAGTTTTTTGGTTTTAAAAGAAAATAATATTATATTATTTATTTATGTACAAGAAAAGTAAATAAAAATATATACAAAAGTGTTAAAAAATTAAAATGTGTGAGAAAATATTATTTAAGTGTATAAATAATAAAAATAAAAATAAAAAATATTTTTGTATTATTTACAAATTTTAATTAAGAAAATAAAGTAATATTAACCTAATAATTATTTGTTATGCAAATAAAAATAAAATAAAAATGTAACAAAATGCCAAAAATAAAGAAAATATTTTTTTATGATTTTAAATGTTCAATAAAAAATAATAAAGTCAGAAAATAAAAATAGAAAAGAAAAATATGCAAAAATAAATCAAATGGGCCAAGGGGTACAAAAAGCAAGCATGGGGGTGCAAATAGTCAGCCAAAGCCAGGCCCAGCCCAGATTCCACTTCATCTCTAACCTTTGAACAAAATACGCGCGCCTGCAACTTCAAACCTGTTCTCTCTATTCTTTGCTTGAAATCAAAAACTCATAACATGAAAATTATAGAGCTTGAAACCACGATTTCAACCATGTAAAAAACTTAATTTAACTCTAAGAAACCAGGGAGAATTTCTGTGCCCCTAATTTATAACCTAATTTTTTCAGTAAGTTCAACTATCAAATACTCCTAGCTCATTTAACATAAATGAATTCTATGCATATGTACAGCTCAAGGACAATGAGGACTACATTTTTGCTTCACAAACCTAAGCCTAATGATTCCTAAATAAGGAGATAGAAGTTTGAAATTTACCTGTTTCAGCCAAGCTCTGATATGGCAATGTAGGTGTTTTTGATGAGGCCTTAAGGTCTTGTTAGCTTGCCTGAGGTTCACTCAACCTTTCCCAACGCTTGGCTTGCTTTGAAATGGCCTGAATATGCTTGTAAAACTCAACCTACAAAGCTTCAAAGCAAAAATGGTGAAGTGTGAAAATGGAGTTACAATGGCTTGAGAATGGTTGGGATAGTTTAGGTATGTTGTATGGAGTGTGTTGGAATTGGTTTCAAGAAAAACGCACGAGTGGATTTTGTTTTGGAAGTGAATCTGTAGAACCTGCCCTGTTTTTGCAAGAACTTGTGATTTTGTGCTTAAGGGTGTTTGAGAGGCTTAGAGATCGTGTTTTGGAATTGGTATATTGTGTTAAACTTGTTTGAAATGAACATAAGGCTTGCTCTTATCAGATTACAAAGTTGTGGTGACTTTTGCACATTTGCTTGTTTTTGAAGAAAAGTTAGAATTGACAATGCTAAGACCTGTACAGGCTTGCTTCTTAGCTGCACATAGTTGGTGTACTTTTCCCCAAGTTTGTGGAATTTGTTTGCTGCCAAAGATTGGGTCCTTGGCTCAAGGTAAACAAAATTGCATAAAGTGGACTTTATGAAAATGACATTGTTGCCTTTTTGTCAAAAATGGATTAAACCTTTGTATAATGCTTCATAGATCAGAACAAAGCCTTAATCCAATGTGTTTGCATTTAATTTATGAGTGTGGAATGGATTAAGACCTGTAAACCAAGTACAAGCAAGGTTTGGACAGATTTGTAACTTGTATTAATGTGCAAAATGCCTTGGCCAAAAGTGATAATTTTCCATTTTCAAACTTTCGATTCTCCCTAACCACAAATGATCTTGGAGAGTTCTTGGATATTTTAGAAAGCTTGTAACATGCTATACAATCCATCTTTGAAATTAATTTTGAGATTCCACTTGAAACTATGTAAAAAGTTACCATGAAGATAGGTCAAAATCATGCCTAAACTAGGGCAAAATTTCACAAAGTTAAAAGTTTCATGGACCCTTATTCCAAAAATCATAACTTGAGATCCAAGCATCTTTTGGGAATACTTTTTGAATCAAAGTTGTAGATTTTGTGTAGGAATACAACTTTCATTTAGGAAGTTTTCTTTGAATCCAATTTCATCATGGTGAAAAAGTTGGGAAAAAATAAGAAATTTTCATAACTTAGAAAATTTCTAAGTTATGAAAATTTTCCATTTTAAACCCTGATTTTCGAAATTAGGTTTCTTGGTGAACAAGTTTCATGTTTTGACACATCTTGATGAAAAATGACCCTTGGCACTTGATTTTGACCAAAAAGTCAAAGTTAGACTTTTCAGTGTACAGTTGATTTTTGATTAGTTGATTGGAAAATTCATCTGTCAATCCAATGCAATTGAGATCTTTTGAACCTTGTGATTAGGTAAAGATGATGCCATTGAGTCCTTGAAACCATGCTTGAACCCAATTTGCCATTGGCTAGGTAAAAAAAATCAGAAATTGCCCTTCTGCAGTCAAAACCCTAAAAATGACCATTTTGCCCTTTTGATGATCTGATCAAATTTCTTGAGGAGTTGTGGTCCAAACTTGATCAGATGGTTCATATGAGTCTATAATGTTTATGTGGATAAAAAATTATGAGGTTTGACTGTAAATTGGCCACAGTTGACTTTTTCCCCAATACAGCTGATTTTTAGGTCAACTGTCCAATTGACTGGGGAAAAATTTGACTCAAGGCTTGAAACTTGGTATGAGAAATCTTAGGAGTCCAACATGAAGTATGAAAGTCACATTGAGCATTGGAAGTCCAAAAATCCTTGTGCAAACTCAAACCCTAATTCTGTCATGAGTCCAAAGAGTCTTGTGAAGAAAATCTTGATAAAATGAGAGGGCAAATTTTGGGGTACAACAATTGCCCCTGTTCAATCTTCTTGAACCTGAAGAGTTAGATTGGAGAGTTCTCCGTTCGTGACTCGAAGGTAAAAGATGATTGGACACTTGAGTTCCCGTAAATTTGCACTCTTAAATATGTAGTTGAGGGAATGGGCTTAAAGATGCCATTTGAAAAGGTGACAGAATCTTGCTGGAGATGGGCTTAAAGATGCCATCTGAGGAAGTTGGTCGTATAAGAGATTCCTTTGCGAGAGCCCGTATACCTATTGTTGAGGAGGACTACACCGGGGAATGCTGGTCTCTATCGTGATAGAAATAGAATTTTAGGAGTTTTAGTCGTCCGTTATTCTACTGGGGAATCATCTCTTGGTTGAAGAGGTGAAAATGAACTACTATTTGGTCGTGCTTCAGGCTTTACAGTGCCTGCTGAGGAAAATAAGACCGACTGCTATCTGGTCGATTCCAGGCTTCACAGTGACTTACTGGGGGGATGAGATTAAACTTGCTACCTGGTCGTTCTCCAGACTTCACAATTTCTCAATTCTTATTTGGTCGTACTCCAGGCTTTAGAAGGAATTAAGTTGTTATCAGGTCGCCTCCGGGCTTCAACTTGAATTTAAGGCATACTAATATCCGGTCGATTCCGGGCTCCTTAGTAATTAGCCAAGTAAACTGCTATTTGGTCGAAATCCAAGCTTTGCAGTGCCTTAAACTGTTATCTGGTCGAGTCCAGGCTTCTGTTTCTTTGGAGAAATCAAGATGATATCCCGTCGAATTCGGGCTTCATGACTTGAAACCAAGGTGTACCACTATCTGGTCGATTCCAGGTTTCATGGTGCTTTGTAGAAATCAAGATACTATCCGGTCGAAATCGGGCTTCATAACTTGCATTTAAAGATATACCACAATCTGGTCGATTCCAGGCTTCATGGTACTTTGTACTGCTATCTGGTCGATTCCAGGCTTCACAGTAATTTGCTGGGGATTCAACTATTTTTCCGGTCGATCTCCGAGCTTCAGTATGATCAAGATATTATCCGGTCGAATCCGGGCTTCATAATTTGAACTGAATCAGGAATCTGAGCATTGATTTGAATAAGCAATAGAATAACATCTGTGTCTGGAGCATCTCTAAGCTGTATCTGAGCCTTGAATATTTGTTAAAGATAGCTGTTAATTTAATCCTGAAAAGGATAAAATGTTAGCTGAAACACAAAGTTATGTTGCATGAACTGTATGATGCAATAAATGTGTTCTATCAATGTTTATAATATATGAATGTAATGTAAGCACATGTAAGCTGATTAGCTGTCTTGCTGAGGAAAATAAATCCTTGATAGCTGGAGATAATAAAAGCTTTGACTGCTGCCCGGGAAAATAAACCCTTGACTGCTGCTGGAGATTCAAAACCTTTGACAACTTCCGTGGGGATGTGAGAATCCTTCACGACTTTCCTGGGGATATAAAGATCCTTCAAGTCCTTTGAAGTTGGAAGATGATAGACATTCTGTTGTAAGAATAATGCCGAGTGCTGCTTGAGAAACCTGCTTGGGGAGTCCCGAGAACCTTGATGACTGTGACTGGGGATTGAGAATCTTCAATCTATTGGGAAATAAGAATAACTTTGCAGGGAGAAAGTTTATTCTGTTGGAGAGTAGTAAAAACTTTGTGGGGAATAGCTATACTGCTGGAGAGTTTTCAAGAGTTTGGGTTGTATGCCAATCTACTGGGTAATTATCCGAAGTTGTTGTCTGGTTAGCTGTCAGGCTTCAAAGCAACTTGCTGGGAAATTGTCAGGTTTTAAGACTACTCTCTGGGGAATTGGAGGAAGCTGGAGGGTTTTCCACCGGGGTTTAAAGGTTGAATTTTTGAACTCCATTGGGGAAGAATGTTTCATCTTCGCTGAGAGTCTGTAGTTCAAAGTTTTTGGCTCCACTGGGGATTGGGAGTTTGAAAACTTAGCTCTGGTGGGGACTTTGAAATTTAACTCCGCTGGGGATATTTATTTCAAGGTTTTAGCTCCACTGGGGACCTAGATGATGTACTGTAGGGGATTTCTCTTGGAATATCCTAAAGACGTTTTCCTATACGTTCAACCTGTCAGTAATTAACCCTTCCCATTTCGTTCATTTGTAAACATGTGATTATATTCAAATGCATATGCTCATTTAATAAATCATTGGACGTTTTCAAATGAAACACAAGTGTAAAAAAAAAGAAGAAAAGGCAAATAGTTTTCTGCACTTTGAAGTATTTTTGTATTAACTTTGTGTAAGTATTTTGTACAAAGGAGACAGACATCCTAGTAAGAGAATGTTGTCATAAAGAATGAGAAAAATTTATACAAAGAAAGATGGCTATGTGTGAAAATTCCATGGGATTCCCATTCTGCTATAGCCTTCGTAACTCTGGATATCTTGTCCATCTGTTGCATCGTCCAAAGATGATTGAGTTGATCAGAAGCCCGAAGCTTGTCTGTGAAGAGATTGTCCTTAAAGTGATCTGACAAGACATAATTATACGCTTTAATTCCCTAACTTTTGCCTGGACCGCCCTTTCGGGTTTTCAGTCCACCGGGAAACCCTTTTTTGCCCAAGTCGCCCTTTTGGGTTTTTAACTTTTCGGGTGTACAAATTTTTCTTGTTTATCCCTAATTTTTGCCTGAACCGCCCTTTCGGGTTTTTGATTCACCGGGATGCCCTTTTTTGCCCAAGTCGCCCCTTCGGGTTTTAAACTTATCGGTTCATTTATGCGTAGTATCTTTTGACTATGTTTGCGTTCGCAGGGTGCGGCATGTTGTCGCCGTCCATGGTGGTTAATATCATTGTCCCACCAGAAAAGATGTTCTTGATTACAAATGGTCCTTCGTAGGTAGGAGTCCATTTTCCCTTGGGATCACTTTGCAGTAAGATGATCCGCTTGATTACAAGATCTCCGACTTGATATATCTGGCGCCTGACTTTCTTGTTGAAAGCTTTGATCATCCGTTTTGATACGTCTGACCGTGGCAAACAGCAGTAAGTCGCTTTTTGTCAATCAAGTTAAGTTGATCAAGCCGGGTCTGAATCCAATCTTCTTCACTCAAACCATCATCCTTCATGATTCTCAAGGAGGGAATCTGAACCTCGATAGGTAAAACAGCTTCCATGCTGTATACCAAAGAATAGGGTGTTGCTCAGTTGAAGTGTGGGCCGTGGTACGGTACCCGTGCAGAGCAAACGGTAACATTTCATGCCAGCCCTTGTAGGTGATTGTCATCTTTTGAATGATTTTCTTGATATTCTTGTTCGCAGCTTCGACAACACCGTTCATCTTCGACCGATAGGGAGATGAATTATGATGTTGAATCTGGAACTACTCGCACAAAACTGTGATCATAGTTTTGTTCAAGCTTGTACCGTTGAGTTTTTCCCTAGTCAACCCCTAGTCAACCCCTTCGAGCCAAAGAAGTCGGAGTTTTTCTTTTCACAAAAATTAAAACTCTTAATCATAACCTGGGGCAGGGTAGTTCTCTCAGTTGATCCCGGTGCATAATAAACGGCATCAAAGAAGTCCTTCCGAGACAAAAAGACAGTGATGGTTCTGAATAATCATAAAGACAAGCAGTCGTTATCTATCAAAATAAAAGCCCAATAAGTCAAAACCTATGAAGGAGACTTAAGAAAAAACAGGGGCATCTCGCTGACTGTAATCACAAAAGAAACAGTTCAGGCAAAAAAAACAGGGATAATAAAATAAAAAAGAAAGAGGTCCAACAAACCCTCAACAAAAAAAGAAATGACTGCCTATTCAAAATAAACTGTCAATATCCGAACCATCACCGGAATATCAGAGCAAAGACTCAAACAAGATCTAAATGCACGATCAGCTGAGTTTAGGTTTGAAGAACATCACGAAGAGCGGGTGGGTACAAATAAAATTTGAGCCTTTATCCTTTGTTTCTTAAACCGTGAACCAGGCCACGTCATAACCCTTAAAAGTCCTAGTTGAAGCACGGGTTAGTTCGAAAGCATACTGTTACCAAAGGTATCTTGACTCCTGTAGGGCTTGCTGTAAAATCTTGAGTTGACATCACATTTTACAAAAAATCACTTGTTTTATTGAAAACTGCATTTTCAAAAAACTTCAAAACAGACATAAGCTTTGCATTCTTAAAATAATATTGTTTGCATATGACTATTTGTTCAACAACAGAGAAATTCGCACGACAAACATCTAGTGAACAAAAATCTTCTCAACAAAAAGGTCACCTCAAGGGGAAAAACACTTCCAATCAAGTGGCACTACATGATCATTGTCCGTCATCTGGGGCAGTCAAGTCAAGATTCAAGGAATCTCTCAAAATGCCAAATAGCCAGGGGCAAATCTCCGCCTGAGTCACTTGGGGCATTGGACATGAATTCCAGCAACGAATCTTGCATGATCAAACGAACATCTTCTGGTAGTATGGCAACACAACGCTACCAACAGTGGCACCTCCCTACATCCTGAGAGCATGGGCATAGTCGAAAAAATACTACGCATAATTAAAGACCCGCTAGGTCAACTGACCTAGGCAAAAATAAGGGCTTCCCGGTGAACCAAAAGGGTTCGGGCAAGAATAAGGGATGAAAATGAAAAAATTTGTACACCCGGCAAGTCGAAAACCTGAAAAGGCGGCTTGGGCAAAAATGGGTATCCCGGTGGACTGAAAACCCGAAAGGGCGGTC
Source organism: Vicia faba (assembly GCA_948472305.1). Taxonomy (NCBI): domain Eukaryota; kingdom Viridiplantae; phylum Streptophyta; class Magnoliopsida; order Fabales; family Fabaceae; genus Vicia; species Vicia faba. The sequence goes on from OX451737.1 coordinate 866,880,937, forward strand.
CAGGAAAAAATTAGGGATCAAAGCGTACGACTATGTCCCGTCATCTCGTCACTTGCCTACCAGAAGAAGATTTGTCAGTCGGCAGTTATCAAGCACCTCCACAGGTACCTTTTCCCATAAAAGCTGGGGCAATAAGAGTTGTCCAAGCTGTACAGCTGCTTTGCTCACCAAGGTACCAAGGTAGGTTCGGCTGAAGAACGTAACCAGGATACCTTCACTCACCGCAGAGTAAGACAAATCAATAATACTCTCCCCAAACAGAGTTGGTCTCCCATCAGCCCTAAAAAGGCACAGTATCTCCAGCAAGTCAGTAATACTCTCCCCCGAGCAGAGTTGGTCTACCATCAGTCCTGGAAAAGTTGGGTATCCCCAGAAGATCTTAATATTCCCTAGTAGAGTATACAGATATTCCTCAGCAAGCATCCCCGGCAGTCTTAATATTCCTCGACAGAAATATAAGATTGTTCCCCGGTGGAATACAAGATACCCCCAGTGGATCCATTTCCTCAAAAGTTTCCCCAGGAGAGTTGAATCATCTCCCTAGTAGATTCTGGAAGCTTGTTCCCTACAGAGTACAAATATCTCTCCCTAACCATGTTCAGAGGTTATCCCCCACCAGAGTCTAACTGGGTTATCCTCAGCAAATTGCAACGGAAAGATCATCCTCAGCGAAGTTCTTCCTATCCCCAGCGGAGTTCATCATCAAATTCCCCAACAGAGCTTATCAACGGAATCCCCAGCGAAGTTATCATCAAAAATCTCAGCGAAGTATCTCTCCCCACAGAGTAATTCCCCACAGAGTAATTTCTCCATCAGTTTATTCCCCAACGGAGTCATCTTCTCCTACTGGTTTATTCTGGCAAACATCTTCGTTCATCATCCCCAGCGGAAAAGAAGAACTCTACTCTTCAACAGCAGCCCAGGATTTAACAAGCTCCCGGCATTCGTCAAGGATTTATTTTCCTAGACGAAAATACATTCATAGACACTTCACATTTCATACCTCCTGCTTACATACATGATAAAGTGCATACGACACGATCTCATTTATTTTTGAGAACATCGTGACATCATGCATTTCATACATCATGACGTTGCATACAACTAATGTTTTGCCTTTTCAGGAAAAGGTCAATAAAAAAATATTACCATCAACTTTTGAAGTTCCAGATTTGATACATGTATCTAGCCAGGGAATATCTGCGAGCGACTGATTAGAGGTCTATGTCTGTATCCAGCTAGGAAAGCTATCTTGATCAACCTTTTGAAGTTCCAGATTCAATACCTGTATCTAGCCAGGGCATATCTGTGAGCGACAGATTAGAGGTCTACGCCTGTATCCAGCCAGGAAAGCTATCTCGATCAACCTTTTGAAGTTCCAGATTCGATACCTGTATCTAGCCAGGGCATATCTGCGAGAGACTGATTAGAGGTCTACGCCTGTATCCAGCCAGGAAAGCTATCTCGATCAACCTTTTGAAGTTCCAGATTCGATACCTGTATCTAGCCAGGGCATATCTGTGAGCGACTGATTAGAGGTCTACGCCTGTATCCAGCCAAGAAAGCTATCTCGATCAACATTTTGAAGTTCCAGATTCGATACCTGTATCTAGCCAGGGCATATCTGTGAGCGACTGATTAGAGGTCTACGCCTGTATCCAGCCAGGAAAGCTATCTCAATCAACCTTTTGAAGTTCCAGATTCGATACCTGTATCTAGCCAGGGTATATCTGTGAGCGACTGATTATAGGTCTACGCCTGCATCCAGCCAGGAAAGCTATCTCGATCAACCTTTTGAAGTTCCAGATTCGATACCTGTATCTAGCCAGGGCATATCTGTGAGCGACTGATTAGAGGTCTACGCCTGTATCCAGCCAGGAAAGCTATCACGATCAACCTTTTAAAGTTCCAGATTCGATACCTGTATCTAGCCAGGGCATATCTGTGAGCGACTGATTAGAGGTCTACGCCTGTATCCAGCCAGGAAAGCTATCTCGATCAACCTTTTGAAGTTCCAGATTCGATACCTGTATCTAGCCAGGGCATATCTGTGAGCGACTGATTAGAGGTCTACGCCTGCATCCAGCCAGGAAAGCTATCTCGATCAACCTTTTGAAGTTCCAGATTTGATACCCGTATCTAGCCAGGGCATATCTGTGAGCGACTGATTAGAGGTCTACGCCTGCATCCAGCCAGGAAAGCTATCTCGATCAACCTTTTGAAGTTCCAGATTCGATACCTGTATCTATCCAGGGCATATCTGTGAGCGACTGATTAGAGGTCTACGCCTGTATCCAGCCAGGAAAGCTATCTCGATCAACCTGTTGAAGTTCCAGATTCGATACCTGTATCTAGCCAGGGCATATCTGTGAGCGATTGATTGTAGATCTATACCTGTATCTAGCTAGGAATGTATCTGCATGAAGAGTTTGAAGATCAACACCTGTAACAGGGCAGGAAATTATCTTTCTTTCTCAGGTACGCAAGTTCTCGCTAAGGAATCTCTTACGCGAACGACATCTCCAAATGGCATCCATAAGTACATTCCCGACAAGATTCTGTCACATCTCCAGATGGCATCTATAAGCCCATCCTCTTATCCATCATATCTCCAAATGGCATCTGTAAGCCCATTCCCGACATCACATTGCTGATACTCCACTATGCGAGTGCAAATTTCTGGGCACTTTAGTGTTCAATCATCTTCCACCTTCGGATCATGAAAGGCACACAAGCCAATCTACATCCTCAGGTTTAAGAAGATTTAACAGGGGCAACTGTTGTACCCCAAAATTTTCCCTCCCATATTCTTCAAGGTTTATCAAGAATCAGCTCCAAATGGTTCAAGATTTCTCAAGGGTTGCACAGTCCAAATGCCTCCTAAGCCAGTCAAAATTAGGGTTTTGTTTCTTTCAAGGAATTGGAGGTTTTCAATGGCTCAATCAAGTCTCAAAGGCCTATATGCATGCTCAAGCACCTACATGTCAAGTCTCAAGACTCACAGTGTCAAATTGCACAGTCAAAAGCCCTATTTGATTCACAGTCAACTGCAGGGGCAAAATGGTTATTTTGCAGTCAAAAGTCAAGATTTTTGGTCAACATCTTATTTTGAGCCCACAATCATCATTTGATCAAGTCTTGATCATGATTCCACAAGCATGGCTAAAAAATCATCAAGATGCAAAAAGTTACTATTTTTGGACAGCAGAAAAGTCAACTGTATCTTGACCAAGGCATAACTTTTTCATGGTTCATCAGAAAAATCCCATCCAATGCTCATTTTGAAGGGGATGACATTTCCTACAATCCATCTTCACATTCCAAGTCCAATAAATGCTCTCACAAAAAGTTATCAACTTCTACATTATAGGTTAATTTCAAAAGTCAACAAAAATGCACTTTAAGTCAAAGACCATAACTTGATATTGGTAAATCCAAATAACATGGGACCAAAGGCATTGGTTAGAGGACTTCAAGACCTTCCCAAAATGTCCAAGAACATGTTCATATGATCAAAATTGAGCAAGATATGCATTCGAGAAGTTAGGAAATTTTTGTGAATTTGCAAAAGTCAACTTTGCTCAAAACACTTTGTTTTTGCTAATGGGCCTCAAATTCCTTCTTGAAACTTTATCCATGACTTGTGCACGACCCATCAAGCCTATTTGAATTTATTTTCTTATTTTTATTAATTAATTGGATTTTTAATTGATTTTAATTCATTTAATTAATTTAAATTGTAGGAAATTCAAAGATATGGTTTTCAATCTTTTTTTGAAGCAAGAATGACCTAATCAAGCTGGCAAATTCGTGTGCAAATCAAAGGGACAAGAATCTCCCAATTTAGCAACTTTCTTCAATCAAAAAGATTCAAAAATATTTGATTTTCAATCAAATATTGAATCATCATTCCATGGATCTTTTGTGCAAGATTGTAACCTAATTCCCTTCTATTATAAATACACAACCTAACCCTAATGCATTGGACGGGAATTTGCTGCAAGAAAGCCATAACCACTTTGAAAAAAAAACTCAAGAAAAGTCAAAACTGATTTCCACATTCCAACATGATTCAAAGGCTTTTCTTGTTTCTAATACCTTGCAGGAACTCTCAGGGACCTTTTGCAATCAAAATCACACGCTAAAGCTGCAGGAATACTCAAGTACAGAACCACGGTTTGCTTGACTTTTCCATAATCGAAACTCATATTTCACGCATAATTAATATGTTTTAATCATTGTTTTGCATTGCTTGAATCTATACAAAGCTAATGGTATTGGTTAATTGGATTAAAATGCCCAGAATCACAAGTTACCATTGAAGAAATTTAGGGTTCTTGAGCTTCCAGATTAGGGCTTTACTGTACAGGCAAAATTGAGACCCCTAATGCATATGGTTGAGACCGTCAGAACAAGACGAACCTAGTGGAACCCTCGCGAAATATTTATGTAGCCTAGGGAGCTAATCGCTATTTTTCCTTATCACAGTTTGTGGGGGTTAAAAACCCCCGCTATCTATTTGTTCTTTTGCAGGTTCAGTAAAGACGATGATGAGGTGTAAGCGCATGGTTGGTCTATTCAAAAAGCGCGCGTGTTTGTTTTGCTTTACAGCATAGTCATTATTTTCCCAATATATTATTTGAGTATTATCATAATAACAAATGCAGGCAAGTGGCTCAGTGGATGGTGCGCTGGCTGGTATCCATTGGGACCTGGGTTCGAGTCCCAGGTCCACCCAAACGCTTATGTTATTTTTCTTAGCATATTCTTGTGCAGATTTCTAAAGGAATTCCACCATATACCTCCAATCATCCAAGCGCCATGTGGATATGGGCACAAATCCAATGGCCACGAGAGAAGGAACACCATGCTCCCAGTCAACACGCACCATGGAGAATCTCACAAGTCAAAGCAGGCTTGAGAATAATGGGCTTCAAATTGCCAAACGTACCTCCTTGTTAGGCCCAGCACCCTCTGGTTCATTCATTCTTTCCTTTTTATTTTCTTTTACTAATTATTATTATTAGTTATTATTATTATTATTTAATTAACATCATTAATTATTTTCATAATAAAATCAGAAAACATAAAATATAATATTTTTCTTATTATTATTAATTTCACCTTTAATTTATTATTTTTGTAAATAAATACATAATTAATCTATTTAGTTAATTAGGGTTAATTTTAACTTTTTCTCAATAATAAAATAAATTAGAATTAAGTTTTACTAACCTTTGACTTTATTTTATTTTTATTTTTATTTTCATTAAAACATAAAAAACACAAAAATACTTTTTTCTTCTTAATTAATTAATTAATTAGTTTTAGGTTTAATATTTAATTAAATGCGAAAAAGGACCAAAATTCATTCTTTTCTCAAAAAGGGTCAAAACCCTAAGGACGTCCCCGATTTAATTTCTTTGCGCGCATATTCCTATTTTGATCATATTGATGTATTTGCTCAGAGGATGTAATAGATAATTAGGACTTTTATCGCTTTCTCTAATTTCCCGCAATTTATCTTTTCAAGGGTTATGTTTTTGGCGATGTAAATACCTGACGCCTTGTAATAGCGTAGATTTACTTTCCGCAATTTATTTTCCGCACAATTATTAACTGTTAACTATGCATGACAAGACTTGTATGAAAATAAAATCAAAACGTAGCTCACCATAATACATGTGCAAAGATAATTTAACATGAAACCTGACACACTCGCACATGCCACTCTTAGGGTACGCCTCACTTGGTTTCTTCGACGTGGTCATTAAGTATAGGGTGTTTTAGAGGTCGCCCTCCTGTCTAAAAGATCCAGTTGCCTCGAAACGGTTGCCTCGGATAAAAAGGATCTAGGATATTAGGGTTACCGCTAAGGCGTCCTACTATTGCTTTGGTGACCACACATGTCCCTATAATCGAATTGACCCGAAACTCCAACGACGGTGCTACCTACTTCTCAATAGTGGGATAGTACTGTCTAAATGACATTTAACATCTTAATTTCTTTTGAGTAGGTAGAGGTTCTTAGATACTTGCTCTTTCAAAAAACAAAAATACTTTTCGCACTTACACTTTTTCTGAAAAAAGTTTTCAAACAAACACTTCATGCACTCTTGAGGACTGATACAAGAGTCAAAACGAAGTTTTCAAACAAACTTTTTCAAAACCCACAAACACAAGAAAAGAAAACATTTTTTGAAAACATAGTGAGCAAGTACCTAAGAGCCCGTGGATAACCACAGATAGAAAGGGTGCTAACACCTCCCCTTTCTATAATCTACCTCCCGAACCCGAGAAACATCTCGAAAAGGAATTTTGCTGTGCTTTTGTCCTTTCCTTGTTGGAGAAAATAAAAGACGGTGGCGACTCTTGCTTACCGCGACATTTCGCGAACCAGCATTCCAAAACAGTCAGTTCTATTTCCACCGATCACAGACGCGAAGGAAGTTTCTTCGACCCACTTGGTAAAGTATTCAATGGCCACCAGGATGAAGCGGTGTCCATTGGATGTTGTAGGCTTGATCTCTCCAATCATGTCGATTCCCCACATCACGAATGGCCAAGGAGCTGTTAATACATTGAGAGGAACTGGAGGTATGTGTACCTTGTCCGCATAGATTTGACATTTATGACAAGTACGAGAATATTGATGGCAGTCAGCTTCCATGGTAGACCAGTAATAGCCTACCCGTAGAATCTTCTTAGCCATCGTATGTCCGCTAGAGTGAGTGCCAAAGGTACCATTGTGCAGTTCAGCCATGATCTGTTCAGCTTCAACCTTGTCCACACAACGGAGCAGAATGCAATCATGATTGCGCTTGTACATGATACCATTGCTCAAGAAGAACTTAGTTAATAACCTCCTTAAGAACTTTTTGTCGTTGACTGAAGCTCCTTCAGGGTATTCCTGAGCCTCGAGATACCTTTTGACTTCGTGAAACCAAGGTCGGTCCACTACTTCTTCGATATTAATCTCGTGACAATGTGCAGGTTCGTCCATCCGTTCAATGGTGATTTGGGGAGCCTCATTATCCCAGTTAAGTTTAAACATGGAGGACATTGTAGCTAGAGCATCTGCTAGCTGATTCTCTTCTCGCGGGAAGTGCTCGAAGGTAATCTGCTCGAAATGTGGTAACAATGTCAAGACACGTTCTTTGTAAGGGATGAGGTTTGGATGTTTAGTATCCCACTCTCCTTTGATCTGACTGATGACCAAAGAGGAGTCCCTAAACACAATCAAAGATTTGATCCCCAAGTCTATGGCAGCCTTGAGACCAAAGATACAAGCTTCATACTCTGACATGTTGTTAGTGCAGCTGAAACAGAGTCTGGCGGTGAAAGGTGTATGGCAACCTTGTGGAGAGATGAGTACCGCACCGATACTGTTGCCAAGTGCATTGGAGGCACCATCAAAGTACAGGGTCCATCGGTATCCTTGTTCAGGTCTGTCATATGGTCTGAAGTCTTCAATGTTGTCCAGTGTCATGATATCCTCATCGGGAAAGTCGAACTTCATGGATTATAATCTTCAACAGCCTCATGAGCCAGATGGTCAGCCAGTACACTCCCCTTATAGCTTTTTGGGTCGTATACTGTATATCGTATTCAGTCAGGATCATCTGCCATCTAGCGATTCTTCTAGATAAAGCAGGCTTTTCAAAGATGTACTTGATCGGATCCATCTTAGATATTAGCAAGGTGGTATGAGTCAACATATATTGCCTTAGCCGGCGAGCAGCCCATACCAAAGCGCAACAAGTTTTCTCGAGCAGTGAGTATCGGGTCTCACAGTCGGTAAAATTTTTGCTAAGGTAATAAATGGCATGCTCTTTTCGGCCAGACTCGTCATGTTGGCCCAGTACGCACCCCATCGATGTCTCTAAGACGGTCAGATACATGATTAGCGGTCTCCCTTCAACGAGTGGCATCAAGATAGGAGGTTCTAGCAAATACTCCTTAATCTTATCGAAAGCAACTTGACAGTCATCATTCCATTTAACCACCTGATCTTTCTTCAACAGCTTGAAGATTGGCTCATAGGTAGATGTTAGGTGAGAAATGAACCTTGCAATGTAGTTTAGGCGTCCCAAGAAACCTCTGACCTCCTTCTCAGTGCGAGGGGCAGGCATTTCTTGTATAGCTTTGACTTTGGCAGGATCAACCTCGATGCCTTTGTTGCTGACTATGAAACCCAAGAGTTTACCGAACCTGACTCCGAAAGTGCACTTGTTAGGGTTCAGTCTGAGCTTGTACTCCTTCAACCTGATAAACAGCTTTTGCAGATGGTCGGGGTGTTCTTCTTCAGTTTGTGAACGGGCTATCATGTCGTCTACGTAGACTTCGATCTCATGATGTATCATGTCATGAAACAAAGCTACCATGGCGCGTTGATAGGTTACCCCGACATTCTTCAGTCCGAATGGCATCACTTTATAGCAGAACGTACCCCACTGTGTAACAAAAGTAGTTTTCTCCGTGTCTTCAGGTGCCATTTTAATCTGGTTGTAACCTGAAAATCCATCCATGAAAGAAAATACCTTGTGTTGAGTTGTGTTGTCGACCAAGATGTCAATGTGCGTTAGTGGAAAGTCATCTTTAGGTCTAGCCATGTTTAAGTCTCTGTAATCCATGCACATTCTCACTTTGTCGTCTTTCTTAGGCACGGGCACAATGTTAGCAACCCATTGTGGATAGGAAGTAACAACAAGAAATCCAGCATTGAACTGCTTCATAACTTCTGCTTTGATCTTTTCAGACATATCGGGCCTCATTCGGCGGACTTTGTGTTTAATTGGTAGACAATCTTCTCTTATAGGGAGACAGTGAACCACAATATCTGTATCGAGTCCCGACATGTCTTCATACGACCAGGCGAAGATCTCAACATATTCATTCAACAACTGAACTAAGCACTCTTTGACACTTGGCTCTAGGTTGGCACCCACTCTGACTTCTTTTCTGTCTTCAACAGTACCCAAGTTGATTGTCTCTAACAACTCCTCATGAGGCAGAATTGCCCTTTCTTCCTGTTGTAGCAGCCTAGCCAATTCTCCCGGCACTTCACAGTCTTCATCACGTTCGTATTCGGCATGGTTGACCAGATCTTCAGAGTCACTGAAGGCCATAACAGAATTGTTACCCATGGAATCCGGAGTGGAAGGGTACCTGCATTTGTGAGTGTGGGTGTGTGTAAGGGATAGCCACATTTAAACAAATAAAATGTAAAAAGAAAGAAAATGAACACAAAAGTTTATATGTGAAAACGTCCATGATTCATTAAAATGGCATATGAAGATGAAAAATCAAACCCTTACAAATGGACCTATGTACCTCGGGTAAGGCACAAGACTAAAAGTGTACGAATTGTTCAAGAATTATTACAAACCAACATAAATGTTTGAAAGATAAATTACTGATTCATGAAAGTAATGGGAACAAAGTCTTTTGCCTCCCAATTGCATAGTCCTCCTTCAACAGTAGGGAAAATCCAGTCTTCCAGGTTGCTCTCCTCTTCACCGTCCTCCAAAGCACTGACTCCATGATGGGTGATCTTCACTGGTGGCCCCCCAGCACGGGCGCGACGGACAGCCTTTTGAGCAGAAGCAGTGAAACCCAAGCCGAATTTATCTAATTTGTGAGGAAAGTATGGAAGTTGCCCCCAAATTGTGGATCCGCCTTCTTCAATCACAACCTTTGCATCTCTGAG